>JAHHFK020003709.1:0-637250 GCA_024533555.2 Aedes koreicus
GCATCATGGAAAACGATATCATCAAAATTATACTAAGCCTATCTTTGCGAATATTGGTACGGAACTTATTTCGAGATAATAGTACCACGATTAACAGCCCACAATATATTTCACTTTATTCTGATGTCAATCAGAAACTGTTAAATACTGTCAGATTTACAAAAATACACTTTTTTTTGTATATTTCTCGAATGTATATAGTGTTGCAAGATCACAATTTGATTGACAATAATAATAGGCACAAGTGATTTTTTTAAACTTTTTACAATCGGCGGTGCAAAAATAGTGACTTTAGTGACCATTTTCCGAAAAATAGTGACTTTAGTGACTTTTGGATGCAAATAGTGACTTTTTAGTGACTAGACTTAAAATAGTGACCAAATCACTAAAAAGCGACCTGCTACCAGCCCTGGACTTAAGTGATCGTACTGCATACGTCGTGATCAACTCGGCCAGATCCCACACCTTCAGCATCACTTCTGGTGTACCCCAAGGAAGCGTTCTGGGGCCACTATTATTCACCATTTTCATCGATCACCTGTGTTCGCTGCTTTGTTCGTTCAAGCTGTCGTTCGCTGACGACCTGAAATGTTGTCGAGTCATAGCTTCTTTTACTGATTGCGCAGCCCTACAAAAAGATATTGATGTGATGTGGACATGGTGTTGCAACAACGGAATGCGAGTAAACAACAACAAATGTAAAATCACTCCTTCGGGCGATGCCATAACCCTATTCTTCATGAATACAAAATGGAAACGACAACACTGGAATGTGTGTCATCCATTCGCGACCTTGGAGCTACCATCGATTCAAAGCTCAGATTCAACGAACACATCAGATTCATTCGTCGTCACGCGTCCGACTTCACCGATATCTACGCCTTGAAAACACTCTATTGCGCGTTGGTTCGTAGCATTCTTGAGTACGCTGCCCCGGTTTGGTCTCCATACCGCGAAGTACATGTTCTAACGATCGAACGGATGCAGAAAAAGTTTGTACGTTTTGCGCTGAGACAACTGCCATAATCTTCCTCTCTACTCCGACCTATGCAGGCTCATAGGATTGGAGCCACTATCAGATAGACGAGTTACGATGCAGCGGCTTGGTCTTCGATGTAATTGCGGGATTTATAGACTGCTCTGAACTTCTCACACAGATTCCGATCAACATTCCTGCTGGAAGGTTCCGGAATTCTCCGTAATTTGCAGTTCCATATCATAGAACAGACTACGGCTACAATAACCCGCTGGATTCATGTCTTCGCTCGTTCAGTGTTGTCTGTGATGAATTTGATTTTAATTTGTCAAGAAACGTTTTTAATAATAGGATGAGAAGTATCGTTTGTTAGTTCAATAATTCATTCTGTGCGTCAATAAGAAGACGGTGATATATAATATAAGCATCTTAAATGCTATCTGTTGTAAAGTTGGATTTCAAATGCTATTCAATTACTTGTAGCCTGTAATAAGCATTTCGAATGCAAAATAGCATTAATTAAGCATTATCATAGCATTTGGCAATTTGGCATTCATGCTGCATTTAAAGTGATTTAATTGCTGCCGTAAAGACGCTTTGGAACTGCTTACACAAGTAACAATTTCAGTTCTATTCCAGCCGTATAGCACTCCTCCCGGCTTTGTTGATGACACTACATTCAAAACTGTTTTGTCCACCAACACCTCCTCTATGCATCTTTAAAGCCGAAATGTGTACAAAGTGGCCCACTCTATAGACGGTTGTGAAAATTAATAAAACCTTTCTAAGACCATAAAGATTTTGAAAATGTTCTAGTGAACGATGTTATGACCACTTGAGAACCATCATAAAACCTATTGGCCGCCATCAAAACCAGCATAGGGCTGAATGGCCACAGCTGTCAAACTTCACGGCGATATCGTGGTTGGTTTTTGTTGTTTTGCTTTGTTGCTCTTCTGATTCATTCAACAGTAAATAATGGCTAAGAAAAAAGTTCTACTGTTGCGGGAAATTATAATTGATAGCAAAATATATAAAACAAATGGAGTTTTTTTTATAGCGTATCATGCTCCAAATCATATGCGCATTTAATTTTATGGTGAATATTGGCACGATAAGAGCTGAAAATTAATGCGCCTTGGAAATTATGCGAGTTTACAACAACAAAAATAAAATTGAAAGAAATATATTCCGTACATTAATCATGAAACTCCTGAAAATTGATGGAATTCAATAAAGTTATCTAAACGAATACCGAAGTTTGTCTTAGATCTACAGTTCAATTGTGTTACATTTAAAATTTGGTGTATTTATTTTTCCACATTTCAATTATTTCATATATTTCAATATGGCGATTGCAAGAAATCACAGTTTTGCCAAAAAGCCAATTTATCTTAGCAATGGCTACTATAAAACTATCTGGTCGCTTGGTAGCTTTCCTCAATGCCGGTTAGCCGTTTAATGCATTTACTGGAGGCAAAATGGTTTTAAAATGCTTTTTCAACTGACCATAATAAGATAATATGAATGAGTCCTAAAACGGCATTTCAAAACAGCATTTTATGAGTTAATAAAGTCAAAATAAAACCTTTGATAGGAGTAAGTCAAGGTTTTAAGATCGTTGTAAAGAAGCTGTGTAGGTTTTGATAAACCTGACTAAAATTTGAAACCTATTGGCATCTCTTGCTGCCATAATAAAGCCGAATTGATTTCTAGTGGCTTTCATAAAACTTTAATAAAACTTAATAAAGCTGAATGGTTTTGGCAATGTTACTTGGGTATTGATTACTTGAGTGGGACCGTATCAATGAAATCAACTGTCCACAAAATGTATAGTAGTCGGCTTGTAAGATACGTACAGCAAACAGGGACATACTACAATAGTTCTTATCATTAGACGCAGTAGTTTACGCCCCCCCAAAAAAAAAAAAATGCTGTAATCGTTATATTGTTATAATAGTAACAATATTATCGTTATTAACCCCAATCATTTTTGTAAAGTCGTCCCGCGGTTGGGTTGGTGGTCGATTATGAGCAAACTCGGCAAACCCATTTTGCGAAAAGCTTTCTCATAATCACTCAAGATTGAAACCAATGAGGCATGTAAGATGTCTATTGCTTTCACAATCTCTATCACTTTTTTATTTTTCGCAAAAGATACTGCTTAATGAGCACATGCTATTCACTATCTTCCATTTTCTTCTTTAAACACGTTGTTATTGACGCCGCGTTAAAATTTCGAGTAAACTGACAGTTTCATGTTAACGTAAGTGTTCTTGCCCTCTCAGTTAAGAGGCGGAAAAATCAATAATTCTCGACAACTTGTTCAATCAGACGTATCTGATTGTATAACTCTTAACTCTCATCACCCCCACGGAAACTAGCATCACCGTTATGTCCTAGTCCTGGTGGTCCTAGTTTGCATAAAAGTGCTAAGGTTTTCAAAACTACAACGTTTGTATATTCCTTCCTCTCTTTTTTTTTACAATATCAGATACGTCTGTTTGAATAAGTTGTCGAAAATTCTCTATTTTTTTGTACGGCCTCGTACAAGGATTTAGAATTGCACTACTTATTGGTGTGTAATATACTGGAGTATGCAGCTCCTGTTTGGGAGTAACGTACCATATACACTCGGTAGCAAAAAAAAGCCGAGCAAAATTTTGCTTCTATAAACCGTCATATTCAATCTTCTGTAACTTTGTCAATTATCAATATTTTAGGCTGAATTTTTGACAGAACTATAACTAATGTATTGACCTTATTTCATGTGTAAAATTTCATATTGATAAAATTTATAAATTTGAAGTTTTGATAACATATGCCAAAAAAGTCGTTTTTGGACGTATCAATTAAAAAAATACGTACTTTTGTGAAAAATTTAAGTAGCATAGTAAAAATTTCACCACAGCCTAAAAAAATATACGAAATAATGTGGACAAAATTTGAACTGTTTCCATAAAGTGGTTTGGACCACAGCTGGCGTCAAAATTGACGCACCAACATGAGTATTTCTCTTTTTCACACGGTATTGACCGTGCTGGAATATCGGTGCAAAAAAAAAGCCGAGGTGAATTCACGCGTAACAAATCATGTGTATTAACAATGAATTTTTTACTATGCTACTTAAATGTTTCACAAAAGTACGTATTTTTTAAATTGGTATGTCCAAAAACGACTTTTTTGACAAATGTTATCAAAACTTCAAATTTATAAATTTATCAACATGAAATTTTGGTCACATAAGGTCAATACATTAATTATAGTTCTGTCGAAAATTCAGCCAAAAATATTGATAATTGACAAATTTACAGAAGGTTGAATATGACGGTTTATGGAAGCAAAATTTTGCTCGGCTTTTTTTTTTGCTACTGAGTGTACTATACGTACGCAAATCCGTGCAACCGAACGCAAGTTCATACGGTTTGTATTGCTGAAGCTTTCTTGTCACTATCCCAACAAACATCGGTGTTGAATTAGAGCTTGTTCAAACAAATTTGGAGAAGCTATTCAGCTATTCTAGAAGAAACAGCTGAATAGCTTCTCCAAATTTGCTTGAACAAGCTCTAATTCAACACCGATGTTTGTTGGGATCCCATCTTCCTCCCTACTTTGATCGATGCATTTTTCAAGATTTGGAAACTCCATCCAGTTGGCGTACAACGATTATTCGTCTGCAATATGATACAAGAAAATATTGACTGTCCTGCGAACAAGTTTCCAAGGCTCATCGTTGTTGACAGTTCCACTTCGTAGGACTAACCATTGTTATTAACGTTGGCATTAAAAAATGGACATTTTTTGGATGGTGATAAAAAAAGCCAAGAAGATAATTGCTTTTGATAAATTTCCCAAGGAAGGCAATTATTTAAGCTTACTTGCAAAAAAATTCTACGCCCTTGCGAGCGGCCTTCCGGCAGTTAACCGGAAAATTCGCCATGGCGGACGAAAACATGCGTGTAGGCATGTTTTTGAGTTCTTTCTTCGTTTTATTTATCAATTCCTGCTCAGTTTTCGCGACAAAATTGTTGGAGTAGATCTTACGCTGCAGGAAATTCTCGAAGGGACGCGGCTGGGGGACGTTGGGCGGATGAACGACACAACTTCCAGCAGGCATTTCGTACTATAAATTTCCCCGTTCGCGGCCAGTCCGGAGCGAAAGAAGAGCGGCTTTGACATCCCCTTCTCGCTGATTGTCAGCCACAGCAGCACCTTCTTGGGGAACTTGGTGTGTGAAATGAACTTCACCTCGGAGCTCACTTCCTTCGTGGGGGAAGTAAAATACGAAGTGCCCTGCCAGTCATTGCCATCCAGGGTGAGAAAGGTCTCGTCGTCCATTACGCGATCTTATTCAGCCGCTGCCGCTGCGTCATTGCCTGCAGCTCCGAAACTAGTGGACGTGACATCCGCTTTCTGACATGTATGTTCATGTTCGCCAGGTACTTTTTCACTGTTTGGCCGGTTGAACCGACCTCCCGGCCAAGGGCACGCAGCGATGTAGCCAGTTTTCCCTCGGTCCTCCTCTTCAGCATCCTTTGGAGCTTCTTGTCGCTTAGGGTCGTCGGCCATTCGGAACCGGGTTTTCTTCCGATGCTCTGATTGTTGTCTAATAGTGCCAAGATGTCGGAACGGGCGTATCCGGCGTCATCAAAATGCCGCACGATGTCCGTTTTCGACGCAGCGGGGTGCCGTTCTTTGAACGCGCACACTTCAGAACGGAGTTGCTTCACTATTTTAGCCATCACGGTTAGAGTTCGACTGATAGGGCTGTCAAATTTTGTCTGCCGACTCATGGGTTACTATGATTGATGCTGCATGTGTAGTGTCGTCAGTGCGGGTGAAGGTAAACCCATGAAAATCGGCAATTTTTGTCCATTATTTTTAATGCGAACGTTATAGCCTATTTCGTTCGTGTCTCTGAGTAAATACGCATAATGTTAGAGACGAATTCAACTTCATCCTATGCTAAGGTTCGTTTAAGATAACTTATTCATATGTCTGTCTGTAGATAGGCCGAACACGGTTATAAATGAATGGTCTAAACGTCATTTACACTTCCTTACTACTCCCTCAATTGCATCAATGTGAACAAAAAAAATCCAGCAGAAACCTACAAAAAAAAACCTACAGCTATGTTTACCTTCCAGAAGTAGCAATAACACTTCCAACCGCCCTTGACAGTTAATGTAAATAATGAAAAAAGAAAACTACAACAAAAGGAAATGAAATTTTCAAATCGCGACGATGAAATTGGATCCAGCGCCCAACCAACCAAGAAATCAACATTTTTTCTAGCTCGCTTTCGTCCTGTCAGCCATCGTCGTCGTCGTCGTCGTCGCCATCGTCCTTCTCCACTTAGAATGAGCTTCCGACAACGTCTGCTGCTGTAGTGGTGCGACTCTGTTGCTGAGCTGCTGGTGACGTTATGATTATGTTTATTGTTATTACGATTATATCTGGAATCTTGATTTAGAGTCAGTACTTTTTGCATTGTTGTTGGGTGTTGCTGTGGACGGCGTTTCTATTTGAGCAACCGAGTGATATATGCATAATATCAAACGGTAAGGATCATCGTAGCAGCTTTTTCATGTTTCGGGTGGCCGAAGGAAGCCTAGGCAGATTTTCGTAAACGTCGACACCGGAATTTTATTGCCCCTTCTGTCAGATTGTTGACATCCGCAATTATGAAGCGCAGGGTTTTCTCTATAAAATTTTGTTTCGGTTGTTCCCTGGTTGGTGTGGATTCTCAGCCGCCGTTCTCGTCACCTTGACAGATTACCCTAGGTCCAGAATCCGGCAGGAAGGGAAATGGTAGGAGCGCAGACCGTGTCACTTTGTGTTATTCAATTTAAATTGATTTAGTTTAAGCTGGCAAGGCAAATTAATTTTGACAACGCGTTTAAGCGGCTGGATATCTGCCCAAGACGTTTCTTCGGAATTGGTAGCTTTATTCTTTCTGAGGTGTTGCTACGGTCAATTAAAATTTGGAAATGGCGCGCAACGATACAAGCGATTGTTTCAGTTAGTTCATGATTTTGATTCAACCTGTCAAAGTATATTTTGGCTGAATGCCGCCTGTTTTATTTTTCCAAGCATAAGAACCATTCAGAACAAACGAAAGTAAACGATATTCATTTCAATTCCATTTGGCAAAACATTAGCAATGACCACTACCCCGGTTGCCTTAATTAGTTTTGGCGCATTTCGGAAACAGCAGGACACACCTTGAACCCGGCATGCGTGCCGAGGTCCAGTTGGTGGGAGTTAAGCACGTGATGGGCGTCCATCATGGCCTCTGTCCCCTTGTGCTGCATGCACAGCAACGGTAGTGGAAAGACTGGGCATGCCTACCTGGAAATAAACATGTTTGACAGCATTATTACACAGACACGAAATTTGATCATCACACGCCAATCATAATTCGCTTCACACGCCCGGTCCGAGACAGTTCTGGTCGTGGTGTTCGTTCGCGTCTCACACTTTGGTTGGTGGTCGAAGTCTTTCCCTCCCATGTTCTTTTGAGGGTCCAACCCTCACACGTCTTCGGTTTAGACATTGTGCTGTAATCGAATCCCTTTTGCGTGTCTGGCTGTCAGTCTGCGGTTGGCTTTGGACTGCGATGGGAAGTTACCTCACCGTTTGTTCATCAATCGATAACGAATAAGATTCAAACGGGTGCTTGATTTGCTTTGTTGTTATGAGTTTTGATACTTAATCCCGTAACGTAGAAAATCACGAAGCGTTTAATGATTGGAACTTTTGGTTGCTCTTGTTTCTTTTGATGCTTTCGAAGATCTGTCCTCAGCAAAACTTTTAGGTGAATATAAAATTACTCTTCTGCTTTTTGAACAAATGTTATGGAATTTTTTTTAGATTCATGTACGTGGTGTCTTTCAAACCATTGCACAGCTTTGATTCACTCATTGAGACCTTCATCCTATTTTACCAACCTTGTTGAGTTTTCTCGAGCCTCGACTTTTCAGAAATGTGTTCCTAAAGCAACCATTCCTGTCGTTATCGTTTTCTTCGAACTTGCTTCGACTGAATAGGCAAATCTGAAAAAAAATGTCTCTTCAAATAACTGCTTTCCCTCGCCGGTAACAAACCCCAACCACACGTCGTCGGTTCCTCTCTGTCACCGGGACGACACAAACAATTTCCGCCAGATCGATCGCATTCATGTCATATTCAAGTTAGGTACATCGTTGAATGACAGACGCATCCCACAAAGGACAAAATCAGGGGAAAATCCTCCTCCCTTCGCATCCCTTCGTCCCATTTGCAGAGAAATCGAGCGCAATTGAATGCGATTAATTTCCTGCCGTCGTCGTCCTCGTCGTCGTCTGATGACGCAGTATCCTTTGCGTGTGTAATCCAATTTCAGGTGGAAGTATTTTGGTCTCCTTCCCAGACCGGGAAGGACGCCGGGGTCGGTCGGGATGGAGCAGGATGGTGTCAACGATAACAAAACCCTCGGAGTCTCACACAAAGGATCTCTCATTCATTTCAACCCCGCGTGCTCTATAGGCAGATTCTTGCCTTAAATACCTGTAGCAGTAGAGCGTTGTCAAAATGTTTGGACAAGCGTGTCAAAACACATCACAGCGACAATCTTTTCTATTCAGGATGAGTTTTTTTTTCCTGTATTGTAGCTCATGTACTTTAGTCTTGCTGAGATCTCGACGGATGTCGTTTCCTAGCACAAGCAATTATGATTCAAAGAATGTTCAAACCACAACAGACTTGTGGATAAAGAAGCGTTGAAATAACAACCTTTGATATGAGTATCTGATGCAGGAAAACGAGTGTTGTTCATTCATGATGTCTTCAACTCAGCTATGAAATGCACCGGCTGAGAAGAGGATGTTCTCTGGGATTTGCTGGGGGATGTCGATGACGAAGGAATTTATGATATCGTATTACGCTTCGTTTTCCAAGTGGCGAAACATCTCGAATGTGTTTTTTTTTTTTGTTGTGTGCATGGTTGTAGGGGGAACCTAGCAAATTCACTTGAAGATTGAACAGTTCCACACGAAAACGGAACATGAATGATGAATTTGAACATTCAAAGTAGCAATGTCAGTTTTAAGCTCTGCTTCCTTACTTATTTCTGAAAACCAAAAATATGACTTTTTATTCTACAATACGCTTATAAAACATCCTTCTTCTTCTTCTTAAGCATTTCAAGCTTATTGCTTTCACAATTAGCTTATTGCTTGCTCTCAACTTAGTGTTCTAAATGCACTTCCACAGTTATTAATTGAGAGCTTCCGATGCCAAGTACCATTTTTGCATTAGTATGATTGTGTGGCAAGTACAATCATACGTTATGCTCAGGGAGTCGAGAAATTTTCCTTAACGAAAAGTTCGTAGACCAGACCGGGAATCGAACCCAGCCACCTCCAGCATGGTGTTGCTTTGTAGCTGCGCCTTTTACCGACTGAGCTAAGGGAGGACCCAATAAAACAGCCATAAATCCTTTTAAGGCCATTTAGGCCTCTGAAGATGGTTCTTAAGAGTTTATTTGAAACTTAATATTTTTATCGAAACGTGTTTATGGTATGTTCAAAATTGTCGAATAAACAAATAAATCATTTTTGCGTAACGGACAAAAAATAATGAATTTATATTAGGATCTATCTTTCGACGTCTTTCTTAAGGAATTCGTTTGAAAGCCCTGCTACCAAATATTTTCAAATGATTGGTTGCTCTTTGAACTACATTTCAAACGGAGTTCAATCTTCAGCCAGTGCACTCATAACTAAATCTAATACTGGGTTATCATTGTTTGATCACTGAATATGTTATCATTGAGGCTGAATAAACAGTCAAAATAACAGAATCGATAATAGAAAAATACTCGTTGAACATCATAATGATAGCTTATTTTATTATCACTGCGAACATCTTGATAACAAATCCAGTTAAATGAGCTAATTTTTCGGAATAGCTGCAAATTATGTTATCAATTTGAAATCAAATTCAAACGCTAATAACTGAAATAATATTGTTAATGAAGAGCAAAATCTCTTGTCCAAACATTCAGGTAATATTAATTGTTGTGCATTTAACTTGTAACGTTTGTCAAAAAGAGTTTGTTGAAAATTATAACATATGATAACTAAATTAGCTAATGGTGATAACTAAATTTGTTATGCGTTAACAGCCGAAATCAAAACAATATCAGGGATAACAGAACTGGTTACTTAAACCATACGTGTTTGTTATTTTCCTTTGGTAGGAAGGTGAATGATTGGTGAGATAAGTGGCAACATATAATGACTCGCCCCACATTTCCTTCTATAATCCTCTCGCGTATAAAAGAGCTCTAACCTTTTCCATTAATGTTCTTTTAAACATTTCACCTACACCATTCCACTGAGGTTAGTATGACGCTGTATATTCAATCTGAATGCCATTTTCTTTGCAGAAATCTTGAAATCTGTAATTCGAATATTCTCCACCATTATCACATCGTAACCTTTACACTTTTTGTCCAAAATATGCCATTGCCATTGCTGCGTGTCTCATTAGGTGCCACAAAGTGAGTGAAATCGTCAGTGAATGTAACGAAGTAACGATAGCCATCATATGTCTCTTTCTAAAGGTCTTTTAGAGGCAATTCTATCTCTCTGAACTTCTGGGATTGTTGTTTCCCAGTCAAACTCCCATAACATATGATTTCATTGAGAAAGTCTTCAGGATCAAGATTAATTCCCTCACCCATATTCTTTCTAACAATACTTTCCATCCCTGAATAGCTCAAATGCCTAAGCCTTTCATGCCAAGTTTTAAGATTTACACGTTTACCTGCATGAGCGGTTGTTGCTGTAACGGCCAACTAAAAGTAAATTGGTACGTCCTTTGCGTGCCGCTAGCATGCCTCTAGTGTTGGGAACCGAAAATCTTTGCCAGTTGTTTGTTAACATTTCTATAGAAAACAACTAGTGCAAATTCAATCAAAGTAATCGATCGCGTTCAGAAATAACGTCAAATGGAACTCGGAAGAAGAAAAAATATTGTGCACAAACACCTGAAAAATCCGGAGTGGTCCGGTTCCAAGCTGACTAAAGTGCTGAAGATGCCGAAAACAATAGTTTGTTGACTGGTCAAAACCTACAAGGAAACCCTGTGTGGAAAGGAATCGGGAGACCTACGAACGAACTGGAACCAGGGGTCATCAGCTGCGCAGCAAGGTCTTAACCCAGGTCTTTCAATCCGAGACGTGGCCAGAAGGTACAATGCCAACTTTCAAACGATGCGGTACATCCTTGCCAAGAAAGGATACAAGTCGTAGAATGCCAGTAAACATCCGAACCAGCACATGAAGCAGAATTCCGTGGCCAAAAAGCGTGCAAGGCTTTTGTACGACCGTGTTTTGACGAAACACAAAGGCTGCACTTTGATCGATGACGAAACATACGTCAAACTCGATTTTAAGCAGCTTCCTGGTCAAATGTTTTACATCGCGACCGGGCGTGGGGATGTACCGGGAAGATTCAAGTTCATGTTTGCCGACAAGTTCGCGAAGAAGGCCATGATATAGCACGCGATTTGCAGTTATGGTCTGACAACGGAACCATTCGTCACATCCTCGACGATGACATCCCAAGTTTACATCGAAGAATGCTTGAAAAAGCCAAAGTCATCTTTTGGCCCGATTTGGCCAGCTGCCACAACTTCAAGGTGGTTCTGGAGTGATATGCTGTCAACAAGATTGATTTTCTCCCAAAGCTAATGAATCCTCCGAATTGCCCGCAATTTCTACCAATCGAAAAATTTTGGGCAATTTCAAAGCAGCGACTTCGACGAAGCGGCAGGGCAGTCAAGGACATCCAGCAAATGCGGGCAAAATGGAAGAAAAGCGCTCATTCCGTGTGCTTTTCTACTGTGCGGGTGCTAATGGGCACCAACAAGAAGAAGGTTCCAAATTTCGTGCGAACTGGAGAAATGCAACCATCTCATGCTGTAACTTTGAAGTTTCAATAAAAAGTACTGTAATGCAACCATAAATGGACTTTTCTAACCAGAAGTTAGTTCTCTTCTAAACAACGAATCAAAAGAACATTATACAATTTTCGATTTTTCAACTACAGATCGCAATCTCATCTTTCCTTACTTCGTAGCCCGAGGAGTTTCACCAGATTCATCAGTAGTTATGATGATAGTCCGATCCAATGGTGTAACGTCTTCCAAGTGATGCATTGTTGATCATATGATCTGTTGCACCAGAGTAAACGACAGCTTCGGCCTTCAAGAACATGCTTTTTACTTCGGGTTTTGTACACAGTTCTTCGTTGGACAAAACCATCAGGGCTCCATGACGGTATTTGTCCGGTATAGCGATCAGCAACGCATGCATCTTCTTGGAGGTCGTCATCCTACATAGATCCCATTCTATCTAACTCACGGATAATAAGGTCATATTTGTCGACTATTTATGACAGCTTTTCGTGGTTCCGGTGTATGATGGCATACGATCCCGCACATTGACCGTAGCCGCAGTACCAGCCTTTTGATAAGTTCTGCTGACCAATGTATCCATCGCCTCCTATGCGTACTTAAGATCGACGAGTTTGTTCAACACATCGTTGTTGACCATCATCACAATTTGATCCGCTTCAATCCGCTTCTTCAGTTTAGCCTTCCGTAGCTCTGCTGCAGCTGCATCTTCATCGGGAACATCGGTAGCATATACCTTGTCGAGCGGCGTACGCAACAGTGTATTCATGAGGTCCATCCTCGCCAGATGATGTTTAACGCGCCTCTTTCAAGCGGCAAAAGAAAACTTGCAAAGGAAGCCAGTATTTTGAAGAAATCCATGCGGAGAATCATCAAAGAAGACCTGCATGCATCTTCCAGAGCCAAAGTGAAACGCCACTTGATTACGGACCGGGTCAAGGAACTACGAGTGACTCGTTAGAAGAGATTGCTTTCCTTGTTGAAGAAGGAAAAAATGATAATCCTGTTCTCCGACGATGCTGTGGGCAACTGCCGCACGGACCGGTTCATTTCACCGCAGAAAATGGAGAACGTTCCGGAAAAAGTGAAATTCAAATTTCAAACCAAACATCCGGCTGGTGTCATGATGTTTGGCTTGGTGGTGTCCAACGGTTTGAAAATGCCGCCTGTTTTCATTGATGCTGGAGTTAAAATCAATACCGAAGTGTATATCGGTATTTTAAAGGACCAAGTGCTTCGCTGGGTGAAGGTCAACTTCTCCGAGGACCAAAACGTTGTCCTACAGCAGGATGGTGCGCCGTGTCACACGTCCAATCGAATTCAACAATGGTTGAACGATTACATGAAGTTTTGGCCGAAGGATTTGTAGCCCCCTAACAGTCCAGATCTTAATCCGTTGGATTATTCAATTTGGATATATATTGAAGCACGAGCCTGCAAAACATCATAACCTAGTGCGAAAACACTGAATTCAACCATAACACGCACATGGCAGTCAATTTCGGAGGACTTCGTCCGAAAGGCATGCTCTTGCTTCCGGCGTCGGTTCGAGGATGTTATTAATAAAAATGGAGGACACATTGAATAAATTTGTTTAAAAGGACTTTATAAAGATAACTGCACTCGAAAATGTTGATATTATTGCTTGAATTAGTTAAAAATGGGATTTGAAAGAAATAGAACAAATTTTCGCATTATTTTCTGCCGCACCCTGTACGGAAAATAACTTTTCCTGTAGGGTAATGACCTACTAAATATCTAATGACTTCCGTTAATTTAAGTTACTATTTATTATTCGAATAATCTTCGACCAAGTTTTATACTTCCGCATACATAATCTTTGTAAGTAACCTTTTATTGAATGTACTCTCTTTCCTAACTAACGCTAAGGGATATTCTCAACGTACGGGATTTAACCTAGACATAACGTATGCTTCCGTAGCCAAACTAGAGAGTGTTCGTGTCCTTTTGACCATCGCAAATGGACACAACATGCGTGTCCATCAAATTGGTGTGAAAACAGCATTTCTCAATGGAGAACTACATGATTTCGAAAATGAAAGTGCTCAAAAAAAAAAATGAATTCGTGACCTTCTTTTATGTCTTTCGAAAATGCTGGACTCTTAACTCTTGTGCTTAACGATATTGATTTCGATTTCACGATATTCACAGATTGTAACTCTAAGTGACAGTAGACTTAGCCACTTTTAACTTTTTCGCTTACTAGGCCTACGAATGGTTGCGATGTCCATGATGCACGAGCGCCATTTTGATGCATTTGTCATCTAGCCTGAACGCCATTTAGATAACTGAAGACCAAATGTCAACATCAACATAGAGGCATCATTCCTCACGCATACGCCTACAAAATCAGAGTTTCTCAGCCGCACGATTATTTTGATCGTAACACCCTCTATAGGCTCAGTTTCATTGTAACAAGCTTTGTCTGAATCATGATTTTAATTTAGTTTGCTTGTTTTTCTAGTTGGATTTTGGATCCGCCCTTTATATACTAGTCATTCCTGTCAGTGTTTTTTAAACATGTATAACTTTGGATGGGATAATCACATACATATTTGCAGATTTTTCCTTTGAAAGTATTCAAATGTCAACACGGCTAGAAGTTTTGTGAATTTTCATTCGTTTGATACTCGTGGTTTTCAAGGACGCGAAAAGGAAGCTCTGTTTTTGAAACATTTTGGACCGTGTACTTTTTTGAAGAAATTGAAACCACTCGGAATATACGAAAGATTCATGCAGTTCTTGGCGAATACTCGGAGGTATTTTTGGCCGTAAACGCAATGTCCGGGAGCCATCAAACGAGAGAGAGAATCCTAGTAAGTCTGGCCAAAAGATGGCTGAAAAACTGAGAATGTCGCAGTCAACGAGCAGGAGTGTTTTGAAAGACGACCTTGGACTGTACCCATACAAAAACAATGGGTGCATGGCCTGACTGAAAAGCAGAAGATAGCAAGGGTCGAAAGATGTCGGAAGCTGCTCAAGCGGCACGGTGATTGTAAAATTCTGTTTTTGGAAGAACAAATGTGCTTGCTGCAGGATCACCACAACCAGCAAAATGATTGGGTGTATGCAGCCTATCTTTCTAATATTCCTCGTGATTAACTAGCTGTTCAAAGGTTCCAGAATGTTTCAAGGGTTATGGTTTGGGGATGTCTCTCCAAAACTTTGAAAGGTTCCATTGCTGTTCATTGGGCCTGGTTTTAAAATTAACAGTAAATATTCGATAAGTCAACAGTAAATATCTAATCAAAGCTAATCTAATCTTACACTAACGCAGCCAATTCTTCAAAGCATCCTGGAAAATGACGACTTCTTGAATGCATCATTTTTCTTGTCTCTGGCCAGGCCAACTGCGTAGCATGTGCCGCAGAGAGGACTCCGAGAAATAGAGCGATTCCAGAAAGAGTGTCTGAAATTGCTCTACTACTTCGAATCAAGGGAAGGAAGAAATCGTGGACCTCCCGTACCAAACGCTTCCATATAGAGTTAAATAATGTAAAAAATTGTATTTTATCGTTGGGAGCATAGATGCTAGAAAGCTAGAATAATACATTTAGTTGCATGTTAAATTATAGTCTAATAAAATACAATATAAAGAACAATTCACACTACTCCATCCAAAACTACGATTGAGGGACCTGATAAAAATAAGAGTCCAGAGATGCATTTCGCGCTTTCTGGCAACTTTGCTTCTATTGATGTCCAAGCTCATCGATTTAGCACTATCCGGGGGATACTTCGGATGTCGCAAACATCGACCGCTTTCTGTCGCCTTAGTTCTTCAATCCTCAATACGATTCCGCAAAAACTCCGGGATCCTTCCTTGGCAGCAATATGTTATCCGGATATCTAATAGAAAGAGCATGCCACTAACGCAATTAGGGTCAACTTTACAATCTATGTGGATTAAACATTGAAGAAATAATATCCAAACCTGGATTTTGCTGGACCATTTCTGTATGATTTTTTAAGCGCGCAAAGCTGATTTACTATAGATTTTTTTATAAGCTTATGGTTCATTATTCATCGTTTTATGGATCATTGTCAATTTATTTATGGAACATTTCCAATATTTTCTGGAACATGTGAGTATTTTTTATTTCACAAAGGTTACATTTAATGGATCGATTTTACAAGTTTAAGGAAAGTTATTGAACGTTTTGTGGATCATTTGCAATAAATTTATGAATAATCCGTACAATTGTATCGGTCACCCTAGATATATAACGGTACATTTTTGGCATTTTACTGCTAAATTTTATACGTAGTATGAATCACATTGATGAATTTTATGAATCATTACTATTTTTTTTTATGGAAATTCACCAGAGCCTAATGGGTCAAAACGTGTTTTTCATGACACGATTTTCAGTATTACTTTTTAAATGCAAAAGTATCCCAAGTAACATTTTAAGTTTTATGAATTACTACAAGGGTGTTATAAAACGACATCCGTAAAACCCTGGTCAAGGCATATTTGTCTTGATTTCTTCTCCCAAAACCTCATAAAGACTCAAATTTGGCTAGTTGACCCACCCTTGCAGAGGTCCTGAAGGGTATATTTTAGAGGCAGTTCTAGATTGGATTAAAAAAGATTTTATAGTGACCGAATTTAAAACCGTTTGAAAACCAAATGTAAACTACAATAAAAACAATTTTACATGTATAAAAACCTGTTTCGTGCCACTTCCTCTAGACGCTTGCCAAAACCACTCAAAACAGTTTTATTCATATAATAATCGTATTCATAAATTTTATGTAGTCTCAACAAATTCATTTCAACAAAAACACTTTTTATTGGAGAAAACATTTACCCATCAGTATTTTCAAAGTGAAATATTTATCTCAGTTTTATATTGATTTATCATAATTTATCACTAGTCTCAAATCTCAAGTGCCAAATAAAACTCATTGTGTAAAATGCTTGAAAAGAGCTGAAAAACTAATTGTACCTTCGAAATACTTATGCTTTTTGTTCAATCACTCTTATTTCACCTTTTTTTTATTCCACATAAACTGCCTTATAACAATAAACCGTGTCAATCGAAGTATAGCATGATATATGGAAATTATAAACCTGCCATTAAAATTTAAATAAAAATGGCAGCACCATTTCCGCCTGCTTTTTCATAACCCTTTATGGAAAATGCTGTTTGTTTTCCTGAAAGCCTCTATAAATAAATCCCGTTTTGGTATGCCTTTTTGAAAATAATTTTGAGGCTTAACTGTTTTTTTTTTTGTTGCAAAATTTATTTTTTTTTTTGTCTAAAGGGTGTATTCGATAAAAATGGCACACACATATACCTTGTGATCAAAAAGTTCCGGTAATTTTCAATTTAAAAAGGCCGCCTTTATTTTTTCGGTAAAATCTTTTTAGTGTAAGATGGCAACACTAGTTCTGATATTCTGTCAAAGTGTGAGAGCAAATTATCCATTAGTTTTGTTTTGACAACTGCTTTTGTTAGTCGAAAAATAGACGCTCGGCGATTTTTACCATGGATAAAAAATTGGAACAACGCGTTTGTGTGAAATTTTGTGTTGCAAACGGATTTTCTGCAGCGGAAACGCTCAGAATGTTGCAAAAAGCCTTTGGTGAGGACTCTATGTCACAAAATCGTACATTTGTTTGGCACAAAGACTTTAAAGAAGGCCGTGAAAGCGTGAGTGACATGCCGCGTTCTGGACGACCATCGACCTCAACTACCGATGAAAACATCGCTTCCGTGAAGAATTTAGTTATGGAAAACCGCTCAATTAGCATTCGGGAGATAGCTGCACTCCTTGATATCTCATTTGGATCGACCGAACACATTTTGACGGAAATTCTGGGCATGAAACGCATTGAAGCACGACTTGTTCCAAAAGAGCTGAATTTTTTGCAAAAACAGCATCGAGTTGAGGTCGCTAAACAGATGATTGCGAACGCAGATAGCGATCCCACATTCATGGAACGCATCATAACTGGTGATGAAACGTGGGTATATGAATTTGATATGCTCACAAGTCAACAATCGTCCGAATGGCGCGCCGAAGATGAGCCGAAACCAAAAAAATCACGACAAAGTCGCTCCAAAATTAAAGTTTTACTGACCGTTTTCTTTGATTTTCGCGGTGTCGTCCATTCTGAATTCCTTCCAGAAGGTCGAACGGTTAACAAAGAGTATTATTTACAAGTTATGAGACGTTTGCGTGAGGCAATTCGAAAGAAGAGGCCAGAATTGTGGCGCAATAATTCGTGGATTTTACACCACGATAACGCTCCATCACACACCGCGCTCACTATTTGTGAATTTTTGGCCAAGAACTCCACCAATACCATCAAACAAGCACCATATTCACCAGACCTTGCCCCGTGCGACTTCTTTCTCTTCCCAAAACTGAAAATTCCGCTCAGAGGTAGGCGTTTTGAATCGATTGATGCGATAAAAAAGAATTCGCTGGAAGAACTGAAAGCCATACATTCATCGGCCTATAAAAAATGTATGGATGATTGGATAAAGCGCTGGCATATGTGTGTTGCCTCTAATGGCGAGTACTTTGAAGGCGATAATAAAGATATCAATTAAAAATTGAAATAAATGCGTTTTTTTTTCAAATTACCGGAACTTTTTGATCACAAGGTATATATATATATATATATATATATATATATATATATATATATATATATATATATATATATATATATATATATATATATATATATATATATATATATATATATATATATATATATATATATATATATATATATATATATATATATATATATATATTACAGTCAACAGGTAAACATTTTGCCAAAAAACACGTCTTAAACTACACTTCTTTGTTTTTCTATGTACATTAAAATTAATCACAAAGTAACAACTAAGCCTAAACATACTGCGCACTGGCTCATGAAGACCATAGTTGTTTCGCGGGAAGGTTCAGGAACGAATGTGTGCGTAGATTACGGTGACGTATATTGATGCCCAACATGATGATCAGAGTAAAACAATCAATGTTTTCTAGCAGAAAATCGCCAATAAAACAGGTTTTCGCCACGTTACGCCTTCCTTCGAGTAAATCAAGGTTCATGAGCTGGCACCGACTGCTATAGCTGAGTAGATGGATAGGGTATTTCCACCTGAGATGAATTAGGGCAAATCGGATGAATTTCCGCAGGATGGGCTCAACACGCTGGATTTAATTCTGGTAATAGGGGGACAACAGGGTCCTCCCTTAGCTCAGTCGGCAAAGGCGCAGCTACAAAGCAACACCATGCTGGAGGTGGCTGGGTTCGATTCCCGGTCTGGTCTAGGAATTTTTCGTTAAGGAAAATTTCTCGACTCCTTAGGCATAATGCTAAAATGGTACCTGGCATCGAAAGCTCTCAATTCATAACTGTGGAAGTGCATTTAGAACACTAAGTTGAAAGCAAGCAATTAGCTTATTGTGAAAGCAATAAACTTGAAATGCTAAGGAAGAAGAAGAAAGGAGACAACAGAACAATATTCCAGGGTAGGGCGGACGATTTCACAGTAAAGCGACTTCAGGCAGTAAAAATCCCTAAAATTTTTGGTAAAACGGATAATGAACTCATGAAAACGCGACGCGAGATTGGACATAACACTTATGGTTCTTACAATCAAAAAAGGAACATCAAATTTATCTTTTATTGTCAACCGGTTTTGGGCTCGATGCTGCTCATCTACAGGACGATGTCCAACTGAGCGATTGTAAGAACCATAAGTGTTCTGCCCAATCTCGCGTCGCGTTTTCATGAGTGTACTGCAGGTCTTACATTAGCTCTAAATCAAAATAATGAACGGAACAGGAAGCCTAAGCGCAATGATGCCTTAGACATGACGTTTGCTAGGAGGTCTTTGAAGGTACCTTTAGAGTCGATGAGAATCGTCATGTCCTTGACCGTCGTTTCAGGCTGCTGCCCAAATCCTGCCAAAGCATAACCAAACCGAGCATGCCAAAAAATTAGTAGAGTTCATGTTTACGGCCAAATGAAATCACCGAGCACTTGGAAACATTCAATGTCATCCGATTGATACGACACCATTCAGCGAACGCCCCAGCTGTTGTTGTAAAAACGGCGTCTAGTGGATGCTTAATCGCGCATAACAGCTTCAAATCATCGGCGTATGAGAGTTTTAGGCATTTGAGGATGAGATCGACATCGTTCACGTAAAGCAGGAACAAAAACGGCCCAAGGAAATGGAAAACGGTGACAAATCGTGATCACCGTTTCTGACGAACATACTAGGATCCCAATCAGATACGCAAGCTGTTGCTCCTGCCTTATTTATCAAACTTGGCAATTACTATCCAGTTGGTTCATTTTATCGAACGTAGCGAAGAGATCCGTGTAAATAACATCTACTTGATGACCGTTTTCTAGTTGCTGGACCCAGAAAAAGGTGAAGAAACGCGTAAAATTTGTAGTTGTTGAACGTTTAGGAATAAATCCATGTTGATCCGGCCAAATAAAGTGCACGTAGCTCTGCACTAGCTTTCGAAGAATAATAACGTCAAACAACTTGAATACTATACTTAATGCAGCTATGCTCCGGTAATTCGAGACCATTCTCTTGCAGCCTTTCTTAAACTCTGGAAAAACATATGACTGTTTCCAGCAGTTCGGAAATACGCCGGTAGACAAAGAAAGATTGAAAACCTTTGCTAACGGAGACGCAAGTATATCCACACCGTTTTGGTACAAGCTATGGAATACTGTCCGGACCCCATCCCGTTGAAGACTTCAATTCCTTGCCAGCTGCAATTACCATGATGGCAGAATGCATTCTGGAGGCATGATGACGGGACACATTATTGGTGGCGAGCATAATGTCCTGCGGGTCAAGCTGCTCATCGGAAAAAACGTTGCTGAATTGGAAACGGAACATATCGGCAATTCCGGCGATGCAATCAGCATCAAGCAATCCATCCGTCATCTTGGAGGGCAAACCGGATTTCTTCCACTGGTCATTAAAGTGACGCCTTTACTTACCTTTCATAGGGGTTACCGTGATCATTAACGTGACGCCAAAAGCTTTTGGGGTTAGATTTAAGGCTTTTTTGTCAACGGTCCTGATAAGCTTCATAAAGATAATCGTTCAATTGCTTGCACTCAGCATTCGCCTCCACGTAGCTCGCTTTTGTAGAATCCGTGCGATATTTGCTGTGTCGTCTCAGAGCTTCACTCTTTTGAGGCGCTTGAGAGCGGAAATCGACTAAGCTGGTTTAGTCGATTCTAGTTTCTTCGTCACAGGAACAAACTGATTAATGGCATACAGACAACCAGACATTATCGATGCAGCGAGGTTGACGTCAGAAACATTGAGAATCTCGTTCCAGTCAACAAGTTCCAAGAAATAGTTCATCCCACTGAAAGTAGCCTTACTGAAATCGTAGAAAACGATTTCAGAGGAATCACGGAAGCAACAAAATGGATTAACCGCAAGTTTCAAAACTAATGGTGGATGATGCTGACAGATTTAAACTAGCGATGCTGGATCCTCAATAAATGTGCAATCCTCATACAATTCGTCGTTGACAAAGCACAGATCAAGCATGCGGTTATTCTCGTTTTGTACATCAATCAGCTGCCTGAGGTGGGGGGTGCTATGCGCGTCGAGTAGCTGTCGTGTTGTGGCGGGACGTAGGTCGAGAGACGAGCGGGAAGTAGTGCCCACAAGAGTGTTGCGGCCACAAAATAATCAAGTTTAATTGCCGCCGATTATATCCCGCCCTGGGGGTGAAAATGTAAATAAGGAAAACCCGCCGGCGTCGGTGGTATAGTGGTAAGCGTGACTGCTACTTGGCACCCAGTGGCTCTGGGTTCAATCCCAGTCGACGTCGGTGGTTTTTCTGAGGCGAAAAATCTGGTCACGTCTTTCTTCGGAAGGGAAGTAAAGCCGTTGGTCCCGGCTCATATTCATGAGTCGTTAGGTAGGGTCCAGGTGGTGGAGTCGTCTTCCTGGCGTCGGTGATTGTCACCATGTGAGAAAATAGGCCAACGTAAAAATGAAAGAAAAAAAAAACCATTTCAGCGAATCAAGATGCTTTCCGATCAGAATTGCGTCATTTACTCGGTCGGGAGAAAAGTAAATCACGCAAACATAAAGCGAAGCATTGCCAGTAGCCAATGCAAACCAATATATTCGCTCCGCCGATGAGCTTTTGAGAGGATTGACCAGACGGGATTTGATTACAATTCTATTTTACAACTAACTTTCTTAAAAACAAACTTTCAATAAATTTTCTTGAAATTTGTTCAATACTTTTCTTACAATCCGTAAGTATTCATAATTTGCGGAGGTACAATTGAAGAACAACCAAATCTATATTTGAATGGAGACTCATGGTGGGTGAGAAGCAAAAATGGTAGACGTTATTATACATGCAAAATTAGCTGTTTAAAAACTTTTTTTTTTTTTCCAGCCCGAAACCGGTTGACAATAAATTTTCCAGTCCTCGCAACTTGATCAAAACAGCTTTAGGCAACTAAATTGTCTAACTATAGTACAAAATAGACGCATATCTGAGATGGTGTTTTTTGATAAAATCAATTTTAGTTTTATAAATGCATTTTTCAACATTTTCAAACGAAAATGTAGACAACTTCTTTAAAGTCCTCTTGGTCCTCTTTCTGAAGATTTTCGCATTTCTGCAAAGAAGAGAAGACGCTGAAACTTCAGCTCTTTTTAATGTTAGTCTAGAGGAGTTTTCTATAACCAAAGTATTCAAACCCAGATAGTATTCGTTCACCTTCTCGACTTGAAAATCAGTCAACTGACATTTTCGCTGTTTTCAGATGTTGCCTTCCTTTTTTTATTTAAATATATTGTTTTACTTCTCAACACATTTATGTTTGACACATTTACATAAAGACAAAGTTTAAACTATAATTAAGGTATGTTTTTTTCTTTTTAAAGGGATGGAGTTTTTCAACGAATAATCCGAGCTCTATTTGAAGTTAACAGTCCTAGTAGAATCCTACTTCAAAGGCGGTCTTCGAGTTCCTTCAACCAACAGCCAAAATTTGAAATTTCAATTTCAATTTTAATCCTATTTCAATTGTACTAGACTCCTCTATCTGAGAAATTGCTTAGAATGATAATGTCTTGACAAAGACAAAGTTTAATTCGATTCTAAAATGGTGTTGCTACCTCAGAAGACGAGTTGGGGCCAAATTCTTCTTTGGCATACGTTTTTACAATAAATGAAATGGCAACTAGATAAAACACCGAGGTTACCAGAAGCAAAATATAAGCAGATTAATATGAGCAAATTATTCAAAGGAAAAAGTTTATTTATTCATGTCAGAGGTCAAACGAATTAATGTGTAATTTTACTCATAAGTCAGAGTAAGGAATTTTCAATTAAGGATATCACTATTAAGAACGATCAAATTAAATCATCTACAAAACTCAAACGCCCACCCAAAGCAGCATGACAAATTCAATATCACGAATCTTTTGCAGTAAACCTTCACTTCCGTAGTGCCGTTGCCAATTCCAACTTCATGCAATTCAATTTCCAGCTCACGTAACTTTCTCAGATTCTTCCGAATCCAAGATAAACAAATTGATTTCAGAGCCGGAATGGTTTAAGCTCGAAAGCTTCTACCCGGAAAGTATTAGTTCTACTAACACTCGCAATTTCCTTCCACCAACATGTACCTATACACAGCATAACCAATTAAATCGCTGCATTGCTGCTACTGCTGATGCTATTTTGAGCCAAGATTCATTTCACTCTGCCGTCACTCTTTCTCCTGTCTCTCGAGTCTTGTTAAGATCTACTCTCATCACTCACCTCTGAATTAAATACTCTATCGAGAAGCAGATTGTATACCTACTCTTCGCAATCGCAAGACGGAACAAAACGAAAACAAAGCTGCACACTTGATAAAGCTACAGAATCACCTCGTTCGCTTCTTCCAGAAATATTGAGCCAATTTGTTATCTTCAAAGGATAACCGTCACTTTAATGCGGTAAAATTAATCAAAGACCGATACACTGCAAACAGCTCTCACTTGTCTACCATTCTGGTACGAAAAACAGAACGACGACTTCTTTGACATTCAGCTGATCGATATAGCTACTTTAAGACACACTGCAGCACATGAACATGGTGCTGTGAGATGTAACGCATTACGGCGC
Source organism: Aedes koreicus (assembly GCA_024533555.2). Classification (NCBI taxonomy): domain Eukaryota; kingdom Metazoa; phylum Arthropoda; class Insecta; order Diptera; family Culicidae; genus Aedes; species Aedes koreicus. The sequence goes on from JAHHFK020003709.1 coordinate 24,122, forward strand.
ATGTGTGGTAAATTTGAACTTCGCGTTCGGTGTTCATCTTGGCCGATGGAGTGAATGTTTGTTTACTCTTTCGATCTTCATCCACTTCATCTTCATTCCCTGATACTATTATGAAAACAAATCTTGTCAGCGCCAACGTTTTAAAAGGGTGCATCTGTTTATGTAAACATTGACCTATGCAGTAGACTGCCTTATTTTTTAACAATGTTATCTGAGTTTTGCTGCCCATCAACAATATATTGTTTTCATTCCCCAATAATGCAAAATATCAGCTTAGTGAAAAATTGACTTTCTGGATAATGTCCAACTTTAAACGGTATTGCTCATCCAAAAATGAATTAAACTAATTCAAACAGAACTATATGATGCGTTTGCAGATTAATTTTGTTGACGATAGTAAGTGGCTGATATGCTTAAATGTATGCAAGTTTCCCGGAAAAAAATTTCTAATGGATTAACAATTAAATATATTGTAAACATACAACAGAATCTATAATGGGTACAATCAATAGTATTGTTTACGACGATAAGATGACAATATGAGTTATTGTTTCCACAATAGAATCTAATGTACATTAAGGCATCGTCGACAGAAAAAGGGGGTTGTTGTGTATCTTAATTATGGAAAAAAACATTTTTTCCGAACAAATTTGAGTTAATTACTATTTATTGTATAATTTCACAATTGTTGAAAATTATAACAAATGAGGTAAATAGTAAATCTATTGTAATGACAATATGCATTTTTCATTTATCTGATACATGAACAATATGATGGTTGGAAAAAGATATTCTTGTGATTTTATATTATTGTTTAGTAATTGTGTGGTTATTTTTATCCGGGTTCTTTAATGTATCTTTTTACATAATGATTTCATCGCCAGCCACTTGGTTGTTATGCAATACAACTTTTGTAACTACAAACTTTGGTTGTAAAACTAATGTCAGTTAAGTTCTTGCAAATAAACTTTTGTCGATTTCGAGCTGAGAAAAACTTGCATCCAAACTTAAAACTGCATTTAACCTTCTTTACGTGTCGGCGTTAATATGACCCGGAATGGATTTTGAAAATGCCATTATAAGCATCTAGAAGTTTGAATTTTCTTGACTTTTTATTCATTTCATATAAAGCTACGTTTCTACAGCGAGCCGCGATTTTTTTACATTTCTGAAGGGCTCTTAAAAAAGTTACGAATGAGGTGTTTCGGGCCATATTATCCCGGATTTCAAATTCACATTGCGGAAGGTTTATATGGCCACAATTTTAAAGTCTTTGCATTCAAAATGCTTGATGGAGTCCAAATTATCAGCTTCAGGTGAATACTGCCGTTTTTGACCTAATTGGCCACAATGAATCTGTGCCACGAGCGGCGACAGATACAAATTTTCATCGGAATATGATTTTTGACGGCTCAACTTCATGGTTAGTTATAAATAGTCTCTTTTGGCCTTGGAATGGACTTATGACCATATTGGCCTTCGGAGGAATCTGTGCCCTAGAAAACCCTTTGGGGGGAAAAAAAATGTCGGGCCAACCGGGCCGGTAACTAAGTTTACGTGCGCTTTTTTTCAGGGGGGTCCCAAGGGGGGTGATCATCGGGCGGGGAAAGAGAGTGTGAGTTTGGCGTTTTTTTTTTTTTTTTTTTCAGTATTTACATTTCATGTTAATCTAGGTGCTCCAGCTACTACCGTAACGTATCAACCTTAATTGTTAAAATATGTATCTAATTTTGTTTACATTGTTCATGTCTTAGCAGTTCAGTATTTTAAACAGGTTTTTATTCCTGCGTGTCAGTATAACAATAATAATCTTAAAACTAAAAACAAACTAAAATTAATCTTAACTAAGCATAAAGGGGAATTAATCATTGCAATAGAAGATTGCAACGATTTTTGTCTGAAATTATTAATTATTTTGTTGGACATTTATTCTAAAGTCTCAACATTCGAAATTCTATGTACTTCGTTAGTACTGTACCAAGAAGGCAGCTTCAAAATCATCTTCAGAACTTTGTTCTGAATCCTTTGAAGCATTTTTTTCCTGGTAGCACAACAACTAGACCATATTGGAACAGCATAAAGCATGGCCGGTCTAAAAATTTGTTTAAATATTAGTAGTTTGTTCTTCAGACATAGTTTGGATTTTCTGTTTATAAGAGGATATAAACATTTTATATATGTATTACATTTGGCTTGAATGCCTTCAATGTGATTTTTAAAATTTAATTTTTTGATCAAGTAATTTTTTTTTTTTGACCAAGGTATTTCACTTCGCTTGACCAGGAAATTGGAACACCGCTCATAGTAACGATGTGACTATTACTAGGTTTCAAAAAGAAGCTCTAGGTTTATGTGGGAATATTATTAGTTGAGTTTTGGAAGCGTTGGGAGAAATCTTCCATTTCTGTAAATAAGAAGAGAAAATGTCCAAACTTTTTTGCAGTCTCCTGCAAATGACACGAAGACTTCTTCCTTTAGCGGAGATGCCTGTGTCATCAGCAAACAAGGATTTTCTGACAACCCTGAGGGGCAAATCAGGAGAGGTGGAAGAAAAAAGGAAAAAAAAAAAAAAGAAGGAGAGAAAAAAGGGAGGGAGGGAGAAAGAGGGGGGAGAACAACTTTGGCATTTTTCCATTTGCCAGGAAAGTATGGACACAAATGAAAACATTTATTAAATAATTTTACCATGAAAGACAAGGTACTCGCTGGGAGTTTTTTGATGAGTATATAGAAAATTCCATCATCACCTGGAGCCTTCATATTTTTTAACTTTTTAGTTATAGTTTTTACTTCATCCAAATCAGTACCCCAGGATTCATCAAAAATATTTTCCCTTGAGGAAATATTCAGATAATCAAGAGAAACCTTATTCTCAATAGGACTAGTAAGACCCAAACTGAAATTATGGGAACTCTCAAACTGCTCAGCAAGTTTTGGGGTTTTTCCCCCATTTTTGAGATATCTTTTTGCTCTTTTTTGCGCGGAGGGAAGGGGTTGTGGTGTTTTTTTTATTTTTTTGAAAGTTTCCAAAAAGGTTTGGAACTCGGCTCTAATTTTGACACTTTTTTCTCGAATTGTTTGTTCCTCAGGGCAGAGAAGCGTTTTTTAATTTGTTTTTGCAAATCACGCCAGATAACTTTCATGGGGGGATCGGGGGTTCTTTGGTTATTTTCTTCTACGGATTTTTTTCAGACGGATCAAAAGGAGAACATGGTCGTCTTTTATATTTATATTGAATTTTCCATGGCATTTGGGAACTGAGACAGCTTTTGTTTCAACTATGGAAGTAGTCAGAGAGTCAAGAGCATTATCGATATCATTTTTAGTTTCCAAAGGAATATTAGGATCAAAGTTATATTCCATGAATGTTTGATATTGGTTCCAATCAGCTCTATGATAATTGAAAGTAGAACTGTTGGGATTAGAAATTATTTCTTGAGATATTTCAAAATTTACTGGAGGGTGACCGAACCGGAGTCAGCATGGGTAACCAATTGGCTACAAAGTTGACATGAATCAGTTAAGACCAAATCAATAGTTGAGGGATTTCTGGCAGAAGAAAAGCAAGTTGGGCTGTTTGGGTATTGGATAGTGTAATAACCCGCAGAACAATTATCAAATAGTATATTACCATTGGAATTACTTTGAGCATTATTCCACGATCGGTGTTTTGCATTAAAATCACCAATAATGAAGAATTTTGACCTATTACGGGTAAGCTTCTGTAGGTCACCCTTGAGAAGATTCTTTTGCTGACCTACGCATTGGAATGGTAAATAGGCAGCTAATAGTGTAAGTTGACCAAATTTTGTTTCAACAGAAACCCCCAAAGTTTCAAAAACTTTGGTATCAAATGAAGAAAGAATTTGATGTTTGATACGCCTATGAACAATTATGGCAACGCCACCACCTGGACTTTCAAGACGATCATTGCGGTGTACGAAATAATTAGGATCCCTTTTTATTTTATCACCTGGTTTAAGAAAAGTTTCAGTTACAACGGCAATATGCACGTTATGAACTCGTAAAAAGTTAAACAGCTCGTCTTCGTTATTTTTAAGAGATCGAGCATTCCAATTTAAAATATTCAGTGTCTTAATACCCATTGCTGAATTTCAGGGTCATGACAATATTGTTTGCAAATTTTATACCAGTTTGAATTGCATCAAACATGGAGTTTGTATTTAACATTCCATTAATCATATCGATTAATGATTTCTGTAAAAAATCCATTTTTGGAGCGGTTATGCTACCTAAGTCAAAATCTTCAACATTTCTGGTAGAATTTTGGTTTCTACCGGCTGTAACGGCAGCGTAGGAAGCTCCATTACCTAGCTGTACATTGCTACCAGCAGGTAAGAATTGAGCATTGAAAACTTGTGCTCTGTTTGTACTTACGGGTACATTTGTACTTCGCTGACCATTGTTAACAGCAGATAGCAGTGGAAAATTTGACGGTTGGGCATTGATCGTACCTTCCGGTACGAATGTTGGATTTCCTCCTCGATGACCGTTGTTAACAGCCGAGGAATAATTACCTGGTCGGGAACGTGAAGCGGTCCCTACCTGATGCTTAGCACGAGAATTCAAGATCGCTTTGCGAGTCTTGCATTCCCAAAAATTGGATTTGTGGTTTCCACCACAATTCGCACATTTAAAATTTTTGGGATCCTTCACAGGACAGTTGTCCTTGGCGTGAGAGGAATCGCCACAATGCATGCATTTGGCATCCATGTGACAATTTTTCGTCCCGTGACCCCATCCCTGGCATTTACGGCACTGGGTGAGGTGTTGAGAATTTCCTCCAGTCTTCCTGAAGTGTTCCCACTTCACTCTGACATGGAGCATAAGGCTGGCTTTTTCCAATGCCTTGAGGTTATTCAGTTCATTTGATTTAAAATGAACTAAATAAAAATCGTTAGAAATCCCATTGCGAGAATCGCCAGGTTGGGATTTCTTTTTCATCTTTATCACTTGAACTGGTGTAACTCCAAGCAATTTAATAATTTCTTGTCTGATCTCATCCAGGGATTCACCACTGGCTAGACCTTTTAAGACCACCTTGAACAGACGTTCAGTTTTGGTGTCATGTGTAAAGAATTTGATGCCTCTTTGAGCAAGATACTCCACGAGAAGTTTAAATCCGATCAAGGTTTCAGCCAATACACGGCATTCACCCCGACGACCAATTTGAAAGGAAAATTTCGAATCTTTTATGAAATTCGTGAGTTCCTTACGGAGCCCATGAAAATCAGATGTTGTTACCACAATAGGTGGAACCTTTTCTTTCCCTGCATTAATTCGGGAATGCTTCGAAGATTTTTGCCTGACTGATGGATCATTCTCATCATCAGTCAGAATATCGAATTGATTGCTCAAATCAATATTGTTAGAAGGGGAATCCAGAGATTGTCCCTTTCTTTTGCGTTTAGGCGCCATTTTCTCCAAAATGATTAGAATTTATACGTTTTCTCCTAATCAACTTCCAAGCAGATTCTACAAGAATCCGAAGGGTCAAAGAGGAATTTTCCAAATCGATATCCAAGTCGGATTACCTCGCGTAGGGTCCAGACAAGGATCGAAAAGGAATAAGGGTAAAAAATAAAAATTGTGCAGGTAATGTTAAGCACTGAAAAGTGCTGTTTGATTTTGTTATAGCTTTAGGTAGCAAAAATACTTCCTTCAGCAAAAGAAAATAGAACCGCACGGCATGAGAGCTCGATGCGGACTGTCCAAAAATGTAATTCATTCAGAAGAGAGGTGTGTCCGGTGTGTGATTTGGAACAGGGGTTTGAGGAAGGGGGGTGGGAGGGCTAGTGTAAAGAGGGGTTAGGGGGGGTTTTGGGGGGGGGGGTTATTTTGTTGTTTTTAAGGGAGGTGGTTTGGAGGGGGGGGGGGTGCCATGTTGCAACTTCAATGTACGCTTTTTTTTTAAATTTTTAAACCAATCGGGCTGAAATTTTTCTAATTTTAATATTTTATGGAACTCTTAATTTTTGAATAAACATATTTTTTTATAAAACCAGTTAAAGGTAGTTGTACAAAAAAGTGGTACATAAGACATTAGGGTCAATATTGACCCGGATTTCAACCGTTCGTAGAATTTTGAATATTTAACTCAGAGTCAATGTTTATGCACTATTTGAAAGGTGCTAGTCTCAAAAATGCATTGAACCAAAAACAATACTAGTTCCGTTAACAGAGTCTTCCAGGAATCTGCTAGAAACGGAAAGAAGTTTAAGTTTGGCTGTGTTAACAGGAATGCATTTCAGACTCATTGTATAGAATTGGCGTCTTGAGCAAAGTTTCTCAGTGCGTAACGAATCGTCTTCTAATATTAATCATATTAGTTCCAAATCGTGCTGCAGTCTATCTTTGCCAAATGAAGCTCTAGAGAGTTTTCGTCTTGGGTAAAGTTGTTTGAAATATAAAATGTAGTCATTTGACATAATCAGATTATTTCAGATTTCGCCGCAGAGATAGCTCTGCAGTCTATATTTGTCAAATGAAGCTTTAGAGAGTTGCCGTCTTCGGTAAAGTTGTTTAGAATGTAAAATGAAGACATTTGAAGGAATCATATTAGTTCCATATAGTACCGCAGAGATGGCGCTGCAGCCTATCTTTGCCAAATTAAGCTCTAGAGAACAATGAACAATGTCCCAATGAGAAACTTTGCGAAGATGGTAACTCTCTAGAGCTTAATTTAACAAATATAAACTGCAGCGCCATCTCTGTGGCAAGATCATGAACTAATATGATTACGTAAAAAGACGGCAAATGGCATACTGAGAAACTTTGCCCATGATGACAACTCTCTAGAGCTTAATTTGTCAAAGATCTATGTGGCAATATCTGGAACTTATATGATAGTAAGATGACAAACGACATAATGAGAAACTTTTCCGAAAACGAAAACTCTCTAGCGCTTCATTTGGCAAAGATAGACTGCTGCGTCATCTCTGAGGCATGATCTGGAACTAATATAATAATGTCAAAAGACGACAAATGACATACTGAGAAACTTTGTCCAAGACACCAACTCTCTACAACTAGTCCGGAATGTTTTGTATGCAGCTCTGTTCATACATCAAAAGCAACACCTCCTTCCCTTTGTAGCAGATTCCCGGCGACCAATGTTCCTGGAACCAAGTTTTTTACCATCAATGCATTTTTGAGACCATAACCTTTCAAATGGGGTATGAATTGTGCCCAGGTTGAAATTTCATTTTTTTTTAATGCCCGAGAAAGGTTAAACAAGAATTTTATGTTTGGAGATACAGTAGAACTATTCATGGAATAGTCCGTCTTCGAAAGAGGGAAATAACTTCCGTCGTCCGAAACAAAACATTTTCCGGAATTATAAATTTATCAAATGTTGTACCATATACTTTTAACCGTTCTTAGAACTTAACAAAGCGCTCGCGAAATGCTTCTTGTTTCGACGGCATTTTGAGCAAAACTGAGCAAACCTAAACTAAACTAAAAATGCTAGCAGGAAAAGGATAGAGTGAGCTAACACACACACACACACACACACACACACACACACACACACACACACACACACACACACACACACACACACACACACACATTCAGGCAATAATTGCATCAATTCGGACACGCAGCGTCACCCTTTTTCCGGAGTGTGCAGATGTCCAAGAGACACCAGAGCACGTGGTCTTTGACTGCCCACGATTTGGACCATTGCGAAGCGAGATGCTTGCCCTGAGTGGGGTAGTTACCAGCCCACTTCACGTCGTCTGAATGTGTCGTGACGAAAGTGTGTGGAATGCGATCAACGGAGCCATTACGCAAATCATGTCGGCTCTACAGCGAAAATGGCGGGAGAATCAAGAAGCGAGTGGTTGAATGTAGTAGCGGGTTGTCGATCTCGAGTGATGTTATATGGTAGTTTCGCAGTCAGGATTACTCGAGTCGATTGCTTCAGTATGTAGGAGCTAAATGGCTCACCGTTGTTAGCTTTTGGGATCCACAGGCGGATAATCCTCCGTCGGAGAAGGGACGCATCAGGAGATGAGGAGGAGCTGAAAAAGCTCAAAAACGACGAGGAGAAAGGTGAAGGCAGTGAATGGTGCACTGTCGTCAACCAGATAGACAAAAAGAAGAAAAATCAGCAGCTAGTGAAAACGTCAGGAGAGAAGAAGAAGCAGATGCCTAGGCCTCGTCGAGAGCGAAGTAAGGATGACGCGCTAATTGTTGAAGTAAAAATTGGAACCACGTACGCTGAACTCCTCCGAAAAGTGAGAGCTGATCCGGAATTGAAGGAACTAGGGAGATGCTCAGAAAGGTGAGATGCTTCTCGAGCTGAAGAAGGATCCTGCCATCAAGAGCACAGCCTTCAAGATGCTCGTCGAAAAGTCTCTTGGTTAGCAGGCGATAGTTAGAGCTCTCTCACAGGAGACTGTGATCAACTGCAGGGATCTTGACGAGATCACAATAGAAGACGAGCTGAGGAGGGCGCTGAAGGGGCACTGCAATCTTGGAGGTGCACCAATGACAATCCGGTTGAGGATGGCGTACGGTGGCACACAGACAGGCGGCAGCTGCAGCCAACAAGCGGGAGTGGGTCGAGTAAAGGACACGAGAGTCGTACCTCGAGTTACAAAGGAATTGGAGAGATGCTTCAAGTGCATGGGATTTGGTCACCAGGCGAAGAACTGCAAAGGTCCTGACAGATCTGATCTGTGCGGAAAATGCGGGGATCCTTCGATCACTTTGCAAGAGACTGCACAAAGCAACCGAGATGCATGCTATGCAAAAAGGAGGACGGAAACAACCATATGACGGGGGGCTACAGGTGCCCTGTATATAAAAAGGCGACAGCAGGTCGGCAGTAATAGAGGTAACCCAAATAAGCCTCAATCATTGCGACATAGCACAGCAACTGTTGTGGCAGTCAACAACAGAAACAAAGTGCGACGATGCAATCATTGCGGAACCGTCTCGTGTTCCTCCCGATAACGGAAACTGGTTAGCAGATAGAGCGGTGATGGCTGCGATACAAGTGATGGGCAGATTCCCCATCCAGGGAGTAGTTTCCAGTTCATGCGAAGGGTTCGTGATCGCCAAATTTAACGGGATCTTTGTATGCAGCTGCTATGCACCCCCAGGGTAGACCATAGAGCAGTTCAACCAGATGCTGACTTAAAAGCTTATCGGAAGAAGGCCGGTCGTCATTCGGAGGAGACTTCAATGCTTGGGTGTACCAACGCTAGAGGGTGCAGCCTTCTAGAAGCTCTGGCAAAGCTGGAAGTTACTTTATCAAACGTAGGTTCCACCAGCACTGTTCGCAGGGACGGTCGTGAATCCGTCATCGATGTTACCTTCTGTAGTCCGTCGCTGATGACAAATATGAACTGGAGAGTGTGTAAGGACCCGGTAAAGCATCAACCGGTGAAATCCTGTCGCACTACGAAGGACAAATAGTTGAAGACGAAGGTCTTTGACAAAAAGCTTTTTGTTGAGGCACTTTGGTTTGACAACGATCTCTCAAACTGAAACGCAGACGAGTTGACGAATACGTTAGTAAATGCGACGCAACCATGCCGAAGAAACTGGAGCCGAGGAATAAGCGGCGCCCAGCTTTCTGGTAGAATGAGCAACTTAGCATCCTTCGCGCTAGTTAACTCTGAGCCAGAAGACGTGTCCAGAGAGCTAAAACCGCAGCAGACAGAGAGGTACGCAGGGTGGTGGTCCGAGCGGCCAGGACCGAATTAAAACGAGTGATTAGATTGAGCAAGACGAACTGCTACAAGGAGCTGTGCCGAGCCATTGATAATGACCCCTGGGGTACGCGTACCGTATTGTCATGGCGAAGATATAAGGCCCATCAATGGCTGCAGAGCTATGTCCGGCAAAACTGAAGGTTATTGTAGATGCACTTTTCCCGACGCACGATCATACGACGTGGCCACGCACACCGTACGGTGAAGAAGGGGGAAGTAATGTTGAGGGCATGCAAGTCTCGAACGAGGGGCTCGTGGCAGTGGCGAAAGGGCTTAAGGTGAGGAAGGCATCCAGACCGGATGGAATCCCTAACGTGGCTCTGAAAGTGAGATATGTCTAGAGGAAGGCTATTTCCCGGACGGATGGAAAATACAGAAATTAGTGTTGCTGCCGAAGCCAGGACAGCCACCGGGGGATCCAGCGTCGGATAGGCCAATATGCTTATTGAATACGCTTGGGAAACTCCTGGAGAGAATCATCCTCAACAGGCTGACGAAATTTACTGAGAGCGAGCATGGGCTATCGAGGATACAATTCGGTTTCCAGAAAGGGAAGTCTACGGTGGATGCCATTCGGACAGTGGGGAGCTCCGCAAGGTTCCATCCTTGGCCCAACACTTTGGAACGGGATGTACAACGGTGTGCTGACGCTGAAGCTTCCCTAACGCGTAGTGATCGTTGGCTTTGCAGATGACATCGTATTATCAGTGAAAGGCGAAACACTGGAAGAAGTGGAAATGCTGGCGACCGAACCAATCGGCATCATTGAAAACTGAATGCAGGGATCGAAGCTGCAGATAGCCACCACAAAAGCAACTGCAAAGCGGTACAGCGAGCAGAAATCGTCATAGGAGGGCTCGCCATAGCCTCGAAGCGCGTGCTGAAGTATTTGGGTGTGATGATCGACGACCGGCTAAATTTCAACAGCCACGTAGATTATGTCTGTGGGAAGGCGGCGAAGGCCATCAATGCGGTAGCCAGAATCATGCCGAATAGCTACGGACCTAGAAGTAGTAAGCGGCTACTACTGGCTAGTGTATCATCATCGATACACAGATACGGAGGTCCAGCCTGGGTCGCAGCGCTGGAAACCAAGCGAAACCAGGCGAAGTTAAACAGTACGTTCAGGCTCATGGCCATGCGAGTCGTGAGTGCGTACCGAACTATTTCATCGGAGGCAGTAAATATGCGTAATTGCCGGCATGATCCCGATTGGCATCACTATCGCGGAGGACAGTGAATGTTACCAGCGGACCCCCCCACACACACACATACACACACTCATTTCTCTCTGAGGACGTTTGTTGTTGAACATTGGGGCCTCGAATTAAATCCAAAATTTTAGTTGCCACTAGTTACTTTATTACTAGCTACTGCGTTCACAATCAATTATTAACTAAATCTGCCCTGGTATATGGGACAATATCAAGGGTCAGTAGTGAACGACAAAGAAAAATACCGACCATATACGATCAACCCTATCACTGTCTAGCTGACGCACTATGTATTGGTAAGGAAGGAGACAATAGATAACAATCTGAGAGATAATGATTTTTGTTCCTGCAACAGGTTTTGGTTGCCTTTATTCATGGCTTTTCCTAATCTTCAACCCTCTTCCAGAAGCAACACGATTGCACCATACTGTTTTAGCCGGACAGATTACAATCAAGGGCAAGAACCCTGCCAACATGCCACAGCTTTGCCCAATCGAAAAGTATTGGGCCATCGTCAAGCGGAACCTGAGGAGAATCATACAACTGATGAATGCGAGAACAATTTTATAGAAAACTGACGTTCTGCATCGTACGACGTGAATGAGATTGCTGTAGAGATTCGGATTCACAGCTAACTTTTATATTTTTTTCTGAAAACTAACTGAACTCCAAAAAAGAAAACAATTTGATTATTCAATTAAAAATTTAATATATTTACAGACTGCGTGCAACTTGACAAACCCTTATTGGCAACAACAAAAACCTTCACTAAATTAAAACAAAAATTTAAACGCATAGTCCTCCAATGTCAATGTCTAGAAATGTCTGCCTTCAATTGCATGATTTATGCTCACATTTTAACGTCAATTCAAGAAATCCAACCATGAATATTGCACGCCACGTCGTATAAATGTGTGTTTTCTCTAATTACTAAATCAGAGCAAATCCGCCATAGGTCGATGATATTTAGAACAATTTGATTGACGCGCTACAATAGTTGAACATCGGAAAATCTGCAATCCCCGGCTGGTCTAAATACACCTCAACGGTTAATTGATTTCTAATCAGTGACACAGATCAAACATTCATCTCGCGTCAGGGAAAGGACCCGCGAGCCAACAGCGATCGATCTGGACACATTCCGAGTCAGCGAGAATGATCAATCGCCTGATTGCAACCATCCATCGATCCATCCATCCGTACCTACAAGCAATCTTCAGTTCGGCGAGATGCTTTTTGTCAGATTTTGCCACCACCTGACCTGAGCCACAGTAGACAGTGCACTTGCACATGTGCTCGATGAGTTGGCGGTTTTGATTGCTTATGCACATCACGTTTGGTACTGCGCAGCTTCATTCCACTAGGACGGTATCAAACTATCAACACACTTCAGGAGCAGCAGCGGCAGCAGCAACAGCAACAGATCACAACACAACACCAGACGTTTAAGCGGGATCGGATCGACCTGAAAGCAATCCAGCCATTAAACATTAGCTCTGCATAGGGACACGCTGATGGCCTCTCTATCGGTTGCGTATCAGAATTTATTGCGACGATAAAATCAATTAGCCATGGTTTATCTTCTCTTTTCCGAAGACGATGGCCGTGGCCGTTGGCCGGCGCGGGGCAGCAATCATTCGTCTGTGAAATAAAATTCATTATTAACATGCACTTTTTGCACACTGAGCACGGCTTTCGTCGCCATCGTCGTTTTTTTTTTCTATCCAGCACCACCAATTCTAAGGAAGCTGATTACGGGAACAGTTTTATTGTTGGTGAAAAGGCTTGCGGAATGGACGTAAGACGCACTGCATCCAACAGCGAACGGTTGCAAGGATAAGATGTTAAAGAGTGCTCCTAGAGCTGCAGCAGTTAAAATGTCATATTTTGACAAGCAGTTTTATAACAGTCACAACCGACCTGGGCTGGAGCTATGCATATCGTGGAATGGGATGGGCCACCCCTGATGAAAATAAGATCGTAAACGTGTGCCACTATCATTCGATTCGGGTCGGAGGGAAAAATGCAATCCTATCAAACGGGAGTAATAAAGGGGAGAGTTGTAAATTTGCTTCATAATATGAACTTTTGTGTTGAGGAAATTTCCAGCTAATTTTGCTTTTATGCATAGGCATTGGCCAATAAAGGTTCAGCCAAAAGAGAGAAACGGTTTGATTTATGCCTGTGTGGAAGATTTGAGTGTAACATATTGGTTTCAATTATTTGCAGCGCTTCCAAACGCGAGTGTTGATGAGTACAAGAAGTTTTATCTTTAACGTGGTATGATAACGTTATTTTATTTTTACATCTACCACACAAAACATTTTCAATTTTCAGTATACGATTCAAAGCAGAAATCAAGTCCAAAATGCGATCTTTTTTTTGTCACCCGTTGAGATTCATCTTAAAATTTTAGACAATTCAAACACAACAAACGAGCATGAAAGTCAATTGTCAAGAAGATCAATATGAATCAAACAAAAATCTTCCCTTATCTCACTTATCTACTTATATTTTTGTTTTCCTAATCACTTTTTTATATTCCCAAAAGAAATATAATCTGCTACGTTGAGCATGAATTGAAAGTACTCCTGGGATATCTCAAAACACTTTGTAAGAATATCAGAACTTTTGGGCGGATAGGCCAATTGGTAAATTGCCAATCAGTTCTGAAGAATGAATAAGTTATTGAATACGCAGTGGAGGTTTTTTTTCATAATATCTTGATATAAATCATTCAGGAGGATGTTCCACACACGAGAAGGTGACGTAATTACAACTAAAAAAATCCAATCCGGTTCAAAACGTAGAAATACAATAATCAAGCTAATTGAGATACATGTATGAACATTTCCTCAACTTAATTGCGCTATTTCTGCTGCACTACAACACGAAAACGGAAAATGAAATCAAGTCATGTCCAAAAAAAATTTCAAGTAAAGGGTGATACGGTCAAAATTTGGTCAAGGGAAAACGCGTGAAATCGGTGAAATCGTTTATTTAAAAAATCAAATTAAATTTCTTTTTCAAGTTCAATTAGTATAAAATTCAGGAAAAATATTCAGTTAGGCTTCCGCTTTTCCAAATCCGAATTGCCGGGCCTTACGCTTGACCCCTGCCATCAGATTTTGTACAGCCACCTTGTCCACCTTCTTCGCCGCAGAAAGCCAGTTTGCCTTGAACTGCTGCTCGTCCTTAGCAGTTTTTTTTGGTCTTCTTTAGGTTCCGCTTGACAATAGCCCAGTATTTCTCAATTGGGTGGAGCTCTGGCGTGTTGGGAGGGTTTTTGTCCTTGGGAACCACCTGCACGTTGTTGGCGGCGTACCACTCCATGGCCTTTTTACCGTAATGGCAAGATGCCAAATCCGGCCAAAACAGTACGGAACAACCGTGTTTCTTCAGGAAAGGCAGCAGACGTTTATTCAAACACTCTTTCACGTAAATTTCTTGGTTGACAGTCCCGGAAGCTATGAAAATGCTGCTTTTCAAGCCACAGGTACAGATGGCTTGCCAAACCAGATATTTTTTTGCGAACTTTGACAGTTTCGTGTGCTTGAAAATATCTGCTACCTTTCCCCTTCCTTTTGCAGTATAAAACTCCTGTCCCGGAAGCTGCTTGTAGTCGGCTTTGACGTAGGTTTCGTCGTCCATTACCACGCAGTCAAACTTCGTCAGCATCGTCGTGTACAGCCTCCGGGATCGCGCTTTGGCCGTCGTATTTTGTTTATCATCGCGATTTGGAGTCACTTGGACGGCATTTTGCCAACGGAAGGGTGATTTCTTAAATAAAAAAAGGATTAAATATACTACCCCCCCCTTTTAAGGGGGGGGGGGGGGGGTTTTGTTTGGTGTTTAATTGAAAAAATAGGTTATGTTTTTTTTGATCAAAAAAAGGAGTTTTTGACCGTATCGCCCTTTATGTAAAAACCAAACTAAAATCTGGTAGCTTCCCATCAAGAATGTCTTTTGATGAAGGCGATAGTTCGGAAGACATTTTTAATCTTTTCGTGACATTTTTTCAAAAAAGTTATTCTTAATTCTCGGGTAATGATTGTTACTTTAAATACTTTTAATATTTTCCTGACTCTTCAAATAAAATAAGATGTGGCCCATTTAGTATTGGATGAATTTCACGCCACCTCGTCTTCGTGATTGGCAGCACCCTCTCAGAATCCAATGAAACTTTGTGGGTGTGTAGACTATGTCTTTTCAAGCAACTTTGCATACTTTTTTTTTCAAAATTTATTTAGACTACCATTTGAAGAGGGCTTAAGTTTTTTGATCCATTTTTTTTAAATCAACATAACTCAAAAAGAAAAAGACTAACAAAAAATTGTCCTAACTTTTATGAAAAGTATTTTAAAAATTGTAAAATTGATTCTTACACGCTAAAAAAAAATATTTTAAAATAATTGTCTTAAAGTTCGCCATACATCGCGAATGATTCTTACACGCTAAAAAAAAATATTTTAAAATAATTGTCTTAAAGTTCGCCATACATGGCGAGATGGGCATTTGTAAGAAAAAAAATATTTTCTAACAAAACATTTTTCAAGTCCAATTTTTACCGTGTATCGCGCCAACTCATCTTATAATTTGGTCCTAAAACCTCACAGAAGCCAATTAAATTTAATTTTAATGACTATTTGGATTTTTTAAGGGTCTTTGAATGTTTGAAAAATCAAGGCTACTATTTGGAAAGGGCTTATTTCTAATTTATTGATAATTTAAAGTTTAAGTGATAATACAATTATATCAGGTGGTTGATCCTGTTGACTACCAAACCTTTGAAGTATATTACAAGAAGGACAATAAATTGGAAAACAAAAGCTTTATCATAATATTTGAAGTATTGACCCATGACTCAAGAGCAGTTCAGTTGTATATATCAAAATTGCTAGATTTCATTTAACAAATTTCAATATATTGGTCAAAAATTATTTTCATGTCAGATGGAGCAGCGACCCAATTTAAGAACCAAAAGAACTTTGCCAGCGTGTGCAATTTCAAGTCCATGTATGGATTGGAACGTCTCATTGAAAAGGTCCATGTGATGTTATTGGTGGTAATCTCAACCGAATGGCAAAGAGACCAAGCCTTGCTCAAGATTATGGAAACACAATCAAAACTAGCAGTTAAAGAGTCAAATAAAAGTATTACAAAACTGAATTTCTTCTTCATATCAGCTGAACAGTATGCAAAAATGTCAGAAGAACTTGAGGAGTTCTATAGCCACGTAAAGACAATACCTGTTACACAGGTTCATTACATTGTACCTATTTCAGAAAATCAAATTTCAGCTAAAAGGTTTTCTGATTCAAAGGATAATCCAAATAAAATCACTTTGTATGTGAAAGATTTATAAATTTAATATATGAAGCTATGTTAATTACTTACACGCGAAGATGTACATATAAAAAATAAATAAAATAAAACCCGTACCAATAAACCTATAAGTTTTCATTGACATAAACAGTATTTCGAAAATTCATATAACGTCATATTTGAATCGTCTTTAAATGGATATGCATCAACCATTTAAAGACGACTAAATATGCTATTTTTTTAGATTTATCAGTTCCCCTCTATCACAATTTTTCCCAAACCTTTTACACATTCTGTAACAAATCTTGACCTTCCTTCCACCCCCTCGTGCCCCCTCCCCTCCACCCAAAGATATACGAAGTCATATTTGAATCACCCCTAAAAGTAGGAATATTCGAATAAGCAGTTATGAATGACTTGTACTTAAACATACACTTTTGGTTATGTTTTACTGATGTAAAGGGAAATTTAATGTTGTTGACCCTTTTAAAATGTAAATCTAGATGATTATTGTTTTTTACCAAATGTTCAAAACATTCAATTCTTTATGACTGCTTAATTTTATTGGATTCTATAGGGGTGTTGAAGACCATAACTAGACGAGTTTGCGTGATACTTGCTAAAAATAGGACATGAAAAAGTTGTTATGAGAAAAAAAGCGTCCTTGAAAGTGCTCATCTTTCAATGTATGGCGAACTTTAGGACAATTATATTGCCTTTATTAAAAAAAAAATCGTCCAATTCTACGACAACTATTTTTTGCAATTGACTTTAAATAATAAAATATTTTTTTTTGTGTGAAAGAATCGATTTTACAACTTTTAAAATATTTCTTATAAAAGTTAAGACAATTTTCTAGAAGTCACCCATACATCAATGTTGTAAGTATTTTCCTTTTTGAGTAATGTTGATTAAAAAAAAAACGATCAGAAAACTTAAGCTGTTTTCAAATGGTAGTCTACATAAATTTTGAAAAAAAAGTATGCAAAGTCACTTGAAAAGACATAGTCTACACACCCACAAAGTTTTATTGGATTCTGAGAGGGTGCTGCCAAACACTGGATGAGTTGGCGTGAAATTCGTCATTGGAAAAACATTTTTGATTCTTACAGCGACCCTAGTGGTCGGATTTGTAAACTATGACATCGTATGTGATCCCTTTAACATTAACAACATTTAAAAAAAAATCGCGGTGCAGTTCGAACGTGTAAATATTCCCAAAAGAAATATAATCTGCTACGTGGAGCATAATTTACTTGAAAGTACTCTTGGGATATCTCAAAACATTTTGTAAGAATATCAGAACATTTGGTCGGATTGGAAAATTGGTGGAAGTAAGACGTGATCATTTTCTCGTGTCATTTTTCCTCGCTTTATTTTAAATTTTATTTGAAGTTTATACAAATATATTATAAATTTGTGGTCTTCAAACGACTCTACAATTGTAGAAAAGTGCAGATCTTGCTCAATGGACAAGACAGCCATTCCTAAGTAACGTTGCCAAAACCATCCTGATTTATTAAGTTTTATTAAGGTTTTATCAAATCAATTTGGTTTTATTATGACATCAAGAGATGCCAACAGATTTCATATTTTAGTCAGGTTTATGAAAACCTAATCAGCTTGTTTAAAACGATTTCAAAACCTCATTTTCTCAAATTTCTTTTACTCATATCAAAGATTTTATTTCGACTTTATGAACTCATAAAATGCTGTTTTAAAATGCCGTTTGGACTCATTCATATTATCTTTTTATTGTCAGTTGAAAAAGCATTTGAAAACCAATTTGCCTCCAGTAAATGCATTAAACGGCAAATTGGCATTAAGGTAAGCCACCAAATAACCAAATAGTTTTAAAGCAGTCATTGCAAAGATAACTTGGCTCTATGGCCAAATTTTGATTTTTTCCAATCGCCATATTGAAATATAAGAAATGATTGAAATGTGGAAAAATAAATGCACCAAATTTTAAATGTAATGCAAATAAACTGTGGATTGGAGATCCATTTCTGCATTTTTTAAGATAATCTTATTGCATTCCATCAGTTTTCAAGAAATTCATGATTAATTTATCGAATATATTTGTTTTAATTTTGTTTGTGTTGCTGTAAACTCGCATAATTTCCTATGCGCATTAATTTTTGGCTTTTATCGTGCCAATATTCACCACAACATTAAATGCGTATATGATTTGGAGCATGATACGCTGCAAAAAAAATCAATTTGCTTTGGATATTTTGCTATTAAACAAAATTTTTCGCAACACCAGACCTTTTTTTTCTCAGATATGATTAACTGCTAAATGAAATAAAAAAGCAAAGAATCGAACAAAGCAGAACAAAAAAAACCAACCACGATATCAAAGTTAAGTTTGACAGCTGTGGCCATTTGGCCGTATGCTGGTTTTCATGGCAGCCAATAGGTGTTATGAAGGTTCTCAAGTGGTCATGGCATCTACCACTAGAATATTTTCAAAATTGTTATGGTCTTATAAAGGTTTTATTAAATTGTTTTCACAACCATCTATAAATCGGGCCACTTTGTACAAATTTTGGCTCTAAAGAAGCATAGAGGAAGTGTTGGTAGACAAAACAGGTTTGAATGTAGTTTTATCAACAAAGGAGAAATGCTATACGGCTGGAATAAAACTTAAATTGTTACTTGGGATTACGTTTATTTTCCTCCGGAGTGAATATATTAGGTTCATTGTTGTGTTTTTGGACATATTTTTGCTGATTCGGTTCTTGAAGAAAATCACCTGCTTGTGCTCAACTGCGAGGCTGCCGACGGTTAGGAAACAAAGCGTTGGTTGACGAAATACCAAAATTCATACGGCTATGCGACAGAAGGCCTATCCATTCATTATGAGGTGAAGTTTGTTTCATGATCTCAGAGTAAATAACTCAACTGATCTGACAAGCGATCGGACCGATTTTGGATGATAATCACTGTAGCTACGACTCGAGACGTCTTTGAAATCTGGGTGAGCTCTTTCGTTTTTATACCTTTGTATATCTGCCAATTCTATGCAGACAGTATGTATGCGAGGTTAATTATTTCACTAATTACGTCGAGCTGAATCCGTACTCTGCATTAGCTGATACTAATCGAGTTGGTTTGTTTGAAATTTTTGCTTTTAGAGCTACGGTCGCTGATATCTATTTATCTCCTTTTGTTTCGATATAATTGTTCACATTGATAGTGTTAACAATGATTAAACGTGTTGTCAAGCTGGACTATACAATTCAGTTTATTTGATTAGATTATTTTTGATTTCATTAGATTATGTCAGATAAGACCCCAATTTATCTTCCAGGCTTCAACATCAGATCTATCATCTATGTCTTGGATAAATAATTTAAACCAAGCATAATCAAACATATACAGCTTCCACAGCAGATAAATAACATTCCTTCAGCTAATGCCGGCTCAACCAGCATTTATCATCATTTATATTGTATTGGATTATATATTTAAATTTATTATTGAGAGGCAAGAAAACCCAAAATTGCCAACATGTTAATGAAATTGGTTTTGGTGACACTTGCAATCCGATGACTACTCATTGGTCAGTTAACATATTTTCATTGAAACAGACTTCTCTCGGATTATTTCGCGAATGAATTATTTTGAATTGTTGTCCGAATTAAGACAATGTTTCGAAAATTTTACCTTAATAAACTGCTGATTCTATATCCTTGAAACTCGTTGTCATAATATTCACTGCTAAATCTCAGAAACAAATTAGCAACAGGGACAGTTAAGAGTAATAATGTGACGTGAAATTAGATCTTCAATGGTGGAAAAACCTGTTTGGAAAATCTTAGTTGCTGCAATCAAAGATATGTGATCAATTTTCTCTTACCACCCGTTCTTATATGCTCAGACATTCTTCTCTTTTTAGTGAGCGAGAAATGGCGCTAAAGGGTGTCCCCAGTTAAATTGCATCACTTTAAACTCGTCCTCAAAAACAAGTCTCTCAACCGATTGTCATGAAATATTAAGGGAATAAAAAAAAAGTATAATCTTGGTTTCGGTATGTTTATTTTACTATATTTCTTTACCAAATCCAAAAGACCGAACTTTCTTCTTAACACCACGCATAAGATTTTGTACAACGCCTCAACCGACATTTTTTCCCGTTTTCAACCATGACTTCGACATTTCATGTTCTGTAGTGACAACTTTAGGATGCTTACGAAATGCGTGCTTCAGTATAGCCCAATATTTTCGCAATTGGCCGCAACTCTGGAGAGTTTGGCGGATTAAGATCCTTCGGCACGAAATTGACACCATTCATCTTGTACCACTCCAAATCATCCTTGGAGTAATGACAATAGGCTAGGTCCGGCCAAAAATTTGTAGGAACGTTGTGTGTTTTGAAAAACGGAAGCAGTCGTTTTTTCAGGCATTCATTCATGTATAATTGACCATTTACAGTTGACGTTGTCACGAAAGGCTTGCTCCGTTTACCACACGAACAAATCCCCTGCCAAATCAAAAATTGCTTGGGGAACTTTGACACTTGCTGTTTCCTGAGAGACTCTGGAACATCGAACTTGTCTGCCGGGAATTTGTTTAAAGTTCGCTTTTACGTGTGTTTCATCGTCCATGATGCAGCAGTGCGGTTTCGTCAACATTTGTGGGTACACCTTACGCGCACGTGTTTCAGCTGTCCTATTTTCATTGCGGTTTGGAGCTTTCTGAACTTTGAATGAACGGAACCCGGCTCGTTTCTTGGCTTTCTGCACTTTTGGTCAAGTGCAGCTTTTTCACGACATCCCGAACGGAACAGTTGGGTTTGCGTTTAAAGGCAGCAAACACTTGCGTGTGATCCTTCACACAGTACGGAACACTTTTTCTACCACTCACCTTCTTTTGATCGACAGTTAAACGTTCCCCGAGACGTTTTATGACACGAGACACTGTAGACTGGTGAATTTTCAACATCTTTCCGATGGCTCGGTGCGAAAGAAGTGGGTTGTCGAGGTTCGTGTGCAAAATGTTCTCGCGCACTTGCTGTTCCTTCGACTCCATTTTCAAAACAACGACACATTTCACAAACACGTAATTTTGTAAACAATACACGCTGAGGTCATTTAACCCAA
The DNA here is from genome assembly GCA_024533555.2 of Aedes koreicus. NCBI lineage: Eukaryota > Metazoa > Arthropoda > Insecta > Diptera > Culicidae > Aedes > Aedes koreicus. Next base: position 45,518 of record JAHHFK020003709.1, read on the forward strand.
AATTTCGTTCAAATCAACCCAAAGGGCAAAATGTTACAGCTTATTGAAAGTGATGCAATTTTACTGTAGACACCCTTTAAAACCATAAAACACATTGGGCTAGGACTATAGTTAATGCTAAAGTCCCAACCATTTGAAGAGAAATGGATCATCACTTAACCTTCTTAGACAAGATGCTCCCAACGATAGTTTTTAATAAATGTTTGTTCTGTACGCCAAACAGGGCATTCTGTTCAACTATTCTCTCTGACTATTCATTTCACCTTTCTTTTGATATCTACTGAAGGCTACTTGGGTTCTCCTTGTCTTCTTAAAGTAGATACCAAATCTTCCCTATCTCCAACGGTTACATGGACGTGGCCAGGTGAGCGATCAAGAAGTCTCTGCGTGGAGATTGTTGTGTGAAGAAACGTTTCAGTATCTGGTTCCGTTTCATGATGACATGCAATGTCTTCAACGAATTATTCCTCATCGTAGTTCCATCCACGAGCTGTGCTAATGCTAATGCTAATTTGGTCGGATTGGCAAATTGGCAATCAGTTTTGAAGAATGAAGAAAATGTTGAATACGCAGTGGAGGTTTTTTTTATAAAATCTTGTAAGAGATCATTCAGGAGGATGTTCCACACACGAGAAGGCGACGTAATTATAACTCCAAAAATCCAGTCTGATTCAAACCATAAAAATACAATTATCAAGCTAATTGAGATGAACATTTGTGCTCAATCTAATCTCACTATTTCTGCTGCACTTAATGCGTACTACTCGAAAACGGAAAATGAAATCAAGTCATGTCCAAAAAAAAATTTCAACTATGTAAAAACTAAACTAAAATCTGGTAGCTCAATCAAAAATGACTTTGGATGAAAGCGAAGGCGATAATTCAGAAGATATTTGCAATTTTTTCGCGACATTTTTTCAAGAAATTTAACTTCTCAGATATGATCGTGATTTCAAATACTTTTCATACTTCCTGACTATTCAAATAATGTAAAGTGTGGCCCATCTAGAATTGGAACAAACATTTTTGATTCTTACAGCGACCCTAGTGGTCGGATTTGTAAACAATGAAATCTTATGTATTCCCTATAACAATAACACCATCAGAAGTTTTTTTTTCTCGGTGCAGTTCAGAGTTTTCAGAGATATACAAAATGGAAGAAGAAACGAGAAAAATAATTTGGAAAAACCCTTCGTGGTCTGGGCCAGAGTTGCTAAAGTATTGGATTTTCCCCAAAATACCGTGTGGCCTGTGTTTCATCAGATCTCACAATGAACCTGTCATGTTTTGGCCAGATCTTGCAAGCAGTCATTACAGTAAAACAGTGCTACAGTGGTATGAAACCAACGGGATTCAGTTTATACCGAAAGAACTTAACCAACCAAACTGTCCCAAGCTCAGACCGATAGAGAGATTTTGGGCTATTGTGAAGAGGAAGCTGAAGGTGAGTGGCAGTGTCGTCAAATGCATCAATGAATTGAGAACCAAGTGGAATAAAATTGCCAAAACGATGGATGAGAATAATGTGCGCAGGTTGATGAAACGTATTCCGGGAAAAGTACGTATTATCTGTTTTTTCCCTCTAAAGTTCACTTAAGTCGAACATTTTAGTTAAAACAGAATACTATTTTGTTAAGGTATATCCGAAATATACGGAATAGTCTATGTTCCAATTCTAACTGAGCCGCACCATAGTTGTTAGTCACATATATGACCATGACATTCTGTCAGGTCTTCAAGATTGGGAGATGCCTCTGAAGGTCCCGGGCCAGATTGAATTACGCCAATATATATGGAAAATTTGGCAGTTGGCAGTCACTAGCATCCGGCAAATTCCAAGCAGAATGGAAAAAATCTCTCTTAATCCCAATATAAAAATATGGCAGAAAATTATCGAAATTATCGTAGAATTGCAATAATATCGTGCATCCCAACACTCTTCGAATCAATTATATACAAAAATATGCTCAAGTCAAGTCAAACATAAAATAACGAATGCACAATACGGCTTTTTCAAGGGACGTTCCATCACTACGAACCTGCTCGAATTTGTTGATTACTCATTGAAAGCAATAGATACAAGGTTATGACATAGTAGCTCTTTATACAGATCTTAGCAAAGCGTTTGATAGACTTGACATTTCTCTGTTGATTTTTACGCTTGCAAAAATAGGAATTGAGTTAGGACTCCTCAATTGGATTAAGTCGTATTTAACTCTGTCGATCAGTTAAATAGTTAGATTCAATGATAAAAAAATCAAATCCTATTAATGTCACATCTGGTGTTCTTCGAAGCTCCTGTAGGGTTCTTGACGAAATACATACATATAAATTATCTTGTGTGCACACCTTCTTATGAGTTATCCTTGACCCCGAATAGACGTATGATGGGATATTGGAGACTTTACGAATAATATGGGAGAGTTGGAAGCGAGGACAATTGTATCGAGCAGCAAGCGAGGCGGACGTGTTTCTGCTACGACTGCATTGAATTGTTCTGTCCTCCGAACAAGCAGATAGTTTGGAAAATCAGTGTACATAATAGAAAAGGGGCAATTCTATGTATATTCTGGTGATTTTCAACGAAACTAAAGGTAGATTTTTCAATGATGTTTATACATCAGCACTGTATTTATTCTGGTATTGTAATGGAGCTGAAGCTAGGCTGACTGACTTTTTTTTTTTTTTTTCATTATATTAGCAAAAGAAAATGGCAATTGATTTATGTAGGTTAAGTTGTTTTTCATCGTGTTTACTGTGACAAAATACCGGTTTTAGATTAAGTGAAGATCACAGGAATGTCCGTGGTGGGTTGCCGATTAACATTCATGCAGAAGATTGTGATTGTGGCGGGTTGCCAATCAGTTGCCGGTATAATAAAGAAACTACTGCAAATTGTTTTGGCCGTGGGGGGTAGCCGGTCTATTCGAATATTTAGATTCCGGTTATTCGTAACATTGCAAAAAAAAAAATATAAAAAAAATCTGAAAGAAATTTTATGAGTATGATGGTGTCATTTCTAGAAACATAAGTAACTAATGGATTACGGAGAATGTTTGTTTCTGATATTTCAGATGGAGGAGAGCCGCCCTTTGCCTATGTTCAAATGCGAGTAGATCAAAAGCGGCCGTCTGGCCAATGAATAGAAAGAATGGAAGGGTGCATTGGAATGCTTCTTCGATTCATCCCAGATAACGGATGAGAAAATGCGACGTGCTAAAATGCTTCACTTGGGAGGACCCCAACTGCAGAACGTATTTAGGAGCCTGGATGGAACGGAAGATTTCCCTGTTGTCTTATTGGAGAAACCATGGTACAGCAAAGCAGTGAAATACCTAGATGCATATTTCAAACCACGTCGGCAAGAAGTACTGGAGCGGTATAAGCTACGAAAGATGAAGCAAGGCATTAACGAACGATTCCCTCAGTTCGTTTTACGTTTGCGTCAACAACTCGCTGACTGTGGCCTGGATAAGTATCCCCATGAAGTGCGTGCATCAATAGAAGAGATGATGTTAACTGATGTAATCGTGGAAGCGTGTTCGTGTCATGAGCTTCGACGTCGTATTTTGGAGAAGGATCAGTCTCTTGCTGATATCGAGTCCTTGGAGGTATCATTGGAAAGTGTACGATCTCAGGAGAAGTTAAAAAGTGCTACTTCACCACGACCGGAACCAGAGCAATTTGAAGTGAGGAAAATACAGAAACTCGAAACGAATCAGTTTAAAAAAAAACAAAAATCGTATCGTCGGTCGTTTCCACAACAAAAAGGGAAGTACAGTCATGAATTGCTACTCATTTGGTCAGCATGGGCATATATCGAATGCATCTTCTTGTCCAGCGAAAGGGAAGACATGTCACCACTGTGGGCACCTTGGGCATTTCGAGAAAGTTTTCCGAAAACGTCCCAAGAGAAAACCAAGCTTCGAGGAGCCCAAGAATGATAACGTCAGGTGATGTCCGAGCAATTTAAACAGTTCTAGTAGAGCAATGCAATGACAGTAAGGATGAACCTTCATTGTACACGCAGGATAAAAAGGTGTATTACTCCTTTCATCTAGGAAACAGCAGTAATGTAATTGATTGCAAAATTGGTGGTATTGATCATAAAATGCTCGTCAATTCAGGGTCGGACGCAAATCTGATCACTGCAGATTCATGGAAGCTATTGAAATCTAAACGTGTCGACGTTCGTAATTGTCAAAAGGGCAGCTCTAAAAAACTGAAGGTGTATGGAAGTCATAACCCATTAGAAATCCAGGGAACATTCGGCGCCTCCATCACCGTTAGTGGTCAATGCCGATTTTTTCGTCGTTATCAAGGGTCAACGAAACCTTCTTGGAGATACAACTGCAAAAGAACTTGGCGTCCTCAAAGTTGGAATGGATATTCATCGAGTTGCAGGACGAATCAATCAGAATCAGATTTGCAAGTCCATATCCAGATGAATCTGAACATAGTACCGGTTTTTCAACCGCTCCGTCGAATTCGTATTTCACTGGAGGATGCTGTCAATAAAAAGCTGGATGACCTATTGGTAAGGGATATCATCGAGAAGAAGACCAGGTCCAGCAACCTGGGTATCTCCCTTAGTGGTGGCAAATAAGGCGAACGGTGAGATAAGGCTCTGTGTTGATTTGAGGCGTGTGAATCAAGCAGTAATCCGCGACCGTCACCCAATGCCGGTAATAGAAAATGGGTTGGCTAAAGTAGGGCGAGGAAATGTATGGAGCACGTTGGACGTCAAAGATGAGTTTTTCCTATTGGAATTAGATAAAGCATCCAGAGACGTGGTAACCTTCATATCACACCGAGGCCTTTACCGGTTCAAGCGTTTGCCTTTTGGACTCGTCTCTGCTCTGGAGATATTCCAGCGCACGATGGACGAGATTCTCGCGGACTGCGATGGAGCATATTGGTATCTCGATGATATAGGAGTTGAAGGTCGAACCGTAGAAGAACATGACTCTCGTTTAGAAAAGATATAGACTGTTTTTTTATGCTCATTTTTATCAACTGGATTTCAAATAAACCATCATTACCTTCCTGAAAAAAAAACAAATTTTTTTTAATAATCCATTCAAATGTTTTAGATACTCAACTGTTTCAAAGAAAAAAGAGTCGTCTTAAATTAAAGTAAATGCAAGCTTAGAATTACTGAATTCGAGTTTCTGGGATATGGAATATCTCCAAAAGGAATTCATCCTTCTGTGACTAAATTAGAAATAATTTCAAAGTTTCGCTGGCCCGTCAATGACAGCGAAGTCAGGAGCTTACCAATTGGGAAAACATGGGAAAACTCATACCTAACCTAGCCACATTGGACGAGCCGCTTCGAAATTTAACTCAAAAGGGTGTAAAGTTCCAGTGGGGCGAAAAGGAAGAACATGCTTTTAATGAAATAAAAGCGCTTCTCTCAAATGCATGCGTTTAAGGATTCTATAAGTTTGAAGATGATACTTCCGTGGTAGCCAATGCCAGTCCTTACGCTCTAGGAGCAGTGCTGATTCAAACGAATAAACTAGGAGAATCGAGGGTAATCGGCTATGCTTCGAAATTTTTGACAGATACTGAACGTTGGTACTGTCAAACGGAAAAAGAGGCGTTGGCACTTGTTTGGAGCGTTGAGCGATTTCAAACGTATTTAATTGAAAGAGAGTTCAGACTTCTTACTGACTGCAAAGCACTGACTTTTCTGTTTTCACACACTTCGCGGCCCTGTGTGCGAATTGAGCGATGGGTGCTGCGATTGCAAGGATTCTGTTATACTGTGATCTTCATATCTGGTAAAGATAATCTTGCAGATGCCTTTTCTCGTTTCTCCACAAAGGTGGCCCTTCCATTCGATGAAACAGAAGAGTTTACAATCAACGAGATAGCTAATGCTATTGTTTCGGCAATTCCTTTGAAATGGGAAGAAATAGAAGCTAGTAGACTTGACCCAGAAATTCAACAAGTTGTTGATTGCCTTAAATTAGAGACAGTAGAAGAATTTTCGCTATCGTTTCGATCTATTCGAAATGAACTTTGCGTGGTGAATTATGTTCTATTGAGGATTGGTCGTATAATTGTCCCACAAGTTCTTCGCGGAGGAGTTCTTAAACTCGCTCATGAAAGACACCCAAGAATTAGGATTATGAAAGGGTATTTGAGATCATGTGTCTGGTGGCCTGAAATCGATCAAAACGTTGAAGATTTTGTTAGAAACTGTCGTGGATGTTCCTTGGTAGCGGCTCCTAGTCTCCCGGAGCCAATGATAAGAAAGGAATTGCCGCCTCGTCCTTGGGAGCAAATATCAAAAGACTTCCTGGGCCCTCTTCCGGAAGGAGAATATATGTTAGTATGTGTCGATTATTACAGCCGCTACGTAGAGGTAGTTGAAATGACGGATATTTCAACCAAAGCAACCATTAATGAACTGCTAACCATTTTTTCACGTTACGTAAAACCTGTTTCGTTGTGGACCTCAATTTTCGTCGGATGAATTTAAGATGTTTTGTACTGAACATGGAATTCAGTTGGTAAACACGATACCAGATTGGCCCCAGATGAACGGGGGAAATGAACGGCAAAACCGCTTTATACTTGAGAGATTAGTGATAGCACAGGAGCTTGGCAAAGATTTTCGTAAAGAATTACGGCATAATTAATCATCAATTAAAGATTGGACTCGGAAAAAATGCGACACTTTGTTTTGGGTGTAATTTTGTATCGCGTGGGTAAAAATTAATGAAATTTTGAGTAATACTAGTTTATGTGTGCAAAGTTTTATCGCGATCTGGTAAGTAGTTTTCAAGATGCATTCGAAACAAGAAGAGCTACGCCAGCAAATCTTGGGCGCGGTGATCGATAATCCTGGTCAGTCGCACAGATGGATCGGCAAAAGGCTTGGAATCCACCATTCCACCGTGTCCCGCGTTGTGAAGATGTTCCAGGAGACAAAGACCATCGAGCGGCGCGCTGGAAACGGCCGAAAATCGAAAACGGAATACCCAGAGAAGGCGCGGAAGATTAGGCAGTACTTTAAGAATAACCCGAACCTTTCCACCCGAGACGTGGCCAAAAAGGTCAATTCGTCGAAGTTGTTCATCTAGCAGATCATGAAGCGGGCTGGGCTACGTGTTTTTAAGGTCAGGAAGGCGCCAATCCGGACTGACAAGCAAAACACTTCGTCCGATCGAAAAGTTTTGGGCAATAATGAAGAAGAAGTTGAAGAAAAGCGGAAAAACATTCAAAACCAATGAAGCTTTGAAGAAAAACTGGGAGAAATTGTGTAAGGAGGGTGGACAAGGCCTCGCCCAAGATCTCATGAGCAGTGTTAAGAGCTTGGGGGACGAAATTCGATAAATAAATTATACTAAAACATATCTCATATATAGTTATTTAATCCCTGAAAATTTTAGAAGTATCCGATTTTAAATGAATTTTTGGTGATCATTTTTGTGTGTCTAATTTTTTCCGAGTCCAGTCTTTAAAAGAAAGATTTGAGCAATAAAAAATGAAAAAAGTGCCACTAAATTATTAAGGCTTGTGCCAACAAATAATGTGTGATCAGCATTTAAAATTAAGGAATGAGCAATAATAGCTGAGAGAAGATCTTCGGATAATCTAATTGTGACCGGTAAATCTGTCTAGTAAAGCAAAAGCTATTAGTATATGGGCAATTAAATATGGCTTGATTTCCGCCAAATGATGTGATTTGAGCACTAAACTACTCGCATATGCCTTGGATTCTTATTTGATTTAAAAATAGTAAAATGAGCAATACATAATTGAATAACCACAATAAATAAAACTCAAATGTCCTAGGTAGTAAATAAAGTTACCCATCTTTAAATTCAAAAATATTTTCATATCGTGAAAACTTTTCCATGAAAAAATCCAAAACATCATTTGAAAACTGAATGGGTTCCAGAGAGTAGGCTAAACATTGGGAATGTGCCATAAAAAGTTGTGATGTGTTTTAGAAAAAATGAAAAAAATTCATAAAGAAAAGGTAAAATGTGCAATGGATATTCAATAATGCACAATGCACAATGATATGTTTGCAAATGGACTATTGCACGTATATATTCCAAATAAGAGTTGTTGAGCTTCTACAATTGATATTTCTATCAAATTATATGTTGAGTTTACCAATTACCATAATACTGTCGCTTGTATGAAAAAAATGGTGCCAGTAAGGACGATCATTTAATGTGGCCACTACTTATATATACGGTTGAAAAATGTATCCATACCAAGGGAAGGTACAAAAATCAACCTGTGATAATTTTGAAATGGTCATCAAACCATTATCAATGTTCAGGTGCACAAATTAAAACAGCAATCGGAAATAAAAAATATGAGCAATTTTATAATACAAAGCAGTATTTAGCAAAAGACTACTCATCTTAATGGCTTACATTTTTCAGAGCAAATTGGTAACAGCGCCAGTAAATTCTTATTTTTGACGAACATAATTCGTCATTTAAACGTCCTTGTACTTGATCCACTGATCCACCACACCGCGATTACACACAAGAATCGGGTGACAATCGCGTGGAGCGGAGAATGACACCTCTTAGCAAAGAGTTAGCTGGTCTGATCATACCTCACGATCATTATGGATCGCACTTGGATTCACAACTTCGCACTATAGACGAAGACCTGTAAAAAAAGAAATTCACGTTTGCTGGAACAACATTGGCTGAAGTGTGGAGTGATCTGACCATTGATGGTTTTCTTGCAGTGGCTGAGTGTGTTCTTTCAGATTCTTCCGAAGTAGATCCTGAATTTCTCGAGCTCCGTGATCAATCTTTGTTCGACATGCACGTTAGAACAAGCCAATATTGTTTACTGATGACAACAGGTATTTTTATGCATTGTAAACAAATTATGTTCCTAAATTAGTTCAATTTGTTTCCAGGAAGTGCTGTAAACCAATGAGAAGCTCTTTGTTTACGATGTTGCCGAGAAGATTTTTGCCACCACCAATTCCGTTAGTACAATCATCTGAGGGGCTGAAAGGTGCTACCAGAGAGCAAATTCAATGCTTTCCATCGGTATTTGTACTGAACCCAATCAATCCAAGCAAAATTTTGCTTAAAGCGATGTTTGGTTTCAAGCTTCTTCCATATGATGTTTATTGTCCATCGCTTAAAAGTTCATTGAAAGACAGAGCGTGTGTCTTTTGCGGACTTTATTTCGCCTCTCAGGTTATTAAGAAAGAACATTAGAAAGTGCACAAAATAATTCAAGCCGAAAAGAAGGTCCTTCCAAAGCGGATTTCTACAAACCGTCAGTAAGAAGTGCTGGTACTTCCAAGTGGATCTGACGAGATGGAATGGATGGATGAAAATGAAGTGGATATGAAAGAAGCATCGGTCGGGGAGTCGGAGGTTGTTGAACCACATCGGATCGTAGCAATCGAAGACCATCTTAAGTTGCCGTGGATCGAAGAGGAATAATTCTGGAATGAGTGGTTTTCACCTTTTTATGTGAAAATATTTTATTTTTGAAAATAATATAAGCATATTTGAAAGTTGAATCCCAAAATTTTGGAAAAAAAAAATGCTCCGACGGGGCTGGGGGGAGAGTGGGTCGTGATGTATTTTCTCATAGGGAGTTTGTAAATTTGTGACAAAACGTGACATAGCGGGGAGGGTGGGTCAATTTTGTTTAAAAATCGAGTGACGTACTTCATGGATACCCCCATAGAGTTTTTCTCATTTTTGTACACAGTAGTACTCCTAGCCTTTCCTTATTTAACCTGCATTCGGGTGGAGCTGGAGCCCTTATTGCCTTAATTTGGGATCACCAGTTATTACACGTTGAGGATGTATGTTAGTCCCAAGTATGATCTGTTGGCTCTCTGTTCTTACTGATTAAAAATATCGTACTCTTGAACCGATCAAATCTTTGCCCTTACCGCTTTTACTGATAAACTTCTCATCAGGCCCAGGTAGCTGTTCTGGTGATATTGATCTCTTGTTGGCATCGTCATACTTACGAATGATAATCCTCTAAACTCCTCCATAATCAATGGTATTCACGATGCATCTGGTTTGTCCTTCACCATCTACGGTGATGTTTCAATTCACATGACGGACGACACTTTCCCACCGCCTAAAATTGTACCCGTTTAATGCAGCCGATCAAAAGCACTACCTCACCGTGGGACAGGTTATGCTAATTTCTCATAAATTGATTTTCACACTGCTGGCGATGTAACCAACCGGCGCACTCTAAATAAAGACAACAACCCCATGCCATGCATGCGGGATATATTTAGTGTCCTTGCAATAATGATAATCACCGGACATGCTGTTTGCGCCAAGGAGACAAGCCAGCGTTTACAAAGCTTACAGCGCGTTATCATTTGATGGGTCATTATGTAGGGAAATTAAAAAAAAGTTCGTGTTTTGTCACTCCGCTGCCATTGCCAGTTGCCAAAACGACGAGGGTCTTGTTGATATTATCAAAGCATGGTCGATTGTTTTTACGCCTTTGCGACAAAGAGTGACATCCTTCTGCCTGGAATAGGGGTTACCAAGAATTTCTATCACTTCACCTTAACTGCTGACCAACAATCTGGTAGCCCTGAACAGGACATTGTAGTGCGTGTAACTGAAAATGAAGGCGAAAATTTTATTGATTTAAAAGTCGCACTTTTACCGCAATGATCCAATCTTACCGAACCGTGCGATGGCATAATTGCATTTCTTGGTATCATCAACGAGCGGCATTTTGCCAGTTTTATATCAGTGTGATATAATTATCACGTTTTGCGATCCTTTTCCCCCCAGTTTTTATTTTTTCGCAAAAGTTCAATTCCACTGGAACGATGATGATGTTTCACCCTGCACTGCAATATCCATCCGAAATGGCGCGAATAGTTGATGAAAAATCATACAATAAAGTCATATAAATTGGGAAACATGAACTTTCCGCATACTATATGACGCTGATATCTCATTTATTGCTATATGGCATCAAAATATTTTCACCCAACAATTTCAATAACACTTCAAAGCCCACAAAAGGAGAAGCTCATCTCCCGAAAGTGTGCGATCGCCAACCGGCCGAGCCGAGTGAGATCGTCTGATTTATTTTATGCAATTTCACACCAATAATTCTCGGCGACTGCGGCGAAAGAAAATCCTGATGCGCGAACTCCTTTTTGTTCCTGCGGGAGAGGAGGAGGAAGGAGGACCTTGGGCGGGACATACCTAGATGGCACTTTTTTCGGGTCTTGGCGGATGATGCAAAACAGTTTATGTTTTTACATTCTGTTGTCATTTTGGGGCACTCTCGCATGTGAGCCCGAATATAATATCAACTGGACGGTCAGTTCAACTTGAGGAGAAAAGAAGCGCAGTGAAAATAAATTGATCGAAATAAATTTGAACAAGCTGCGTTGCGATGCGATGCCCATTGAAAGGGACTCCGGAGCTCGGTGGACGGGTTAGAGGTTGGCGAGGGACGCAACAGTGGTATAAATCCGAAACCAATTTATCCAAATTAATGACTTCAATCTAAAATTTCATTTATTATTGGGGTATACTTTTTGGGGCGAACGGGCGATTTTGGGCAATTTATTGTAAAAGGTAGGAGTTTTGTCTTCTTTTTGGTTTTTTTTTTGCGATGCCAAAGCTCTGCACGCGGGCAACAGTGTTGTAAGAAGATGGAAGGTGTCATTGTTCGTATAGTCGTTTTCCATTTGTCATCCGAGGTGTAGAATTTCATACCTGATGAAATTTTTTGTGGATGTTTTTTGTCGTAGGATTTTATTGTTCAGGAACATACGCCGGGCAAGCGCTTACTGATTAATGCCAAAATCTATAATTTCCATGTGCCTTGGGAAATGATTATTTCTGATTTCTACGCTGTTCTAGGCAACGCTATTATACACAAATAGTTTGACCGACCAACAGATAGTGGCAAACTAAAACGGAATAGATTTCAATTAGTAAACGCTAGTAAAGCTGAAATCAAAAATTTCGGCCCGATGTATGATGTATGATGTATGATACAGTCCGGAAGCTAAGTCCGACAGCAATAGGTTCTCCTCTCTGTTAGACTTGATCAAGCTTTAATAACCACTGATTATCCTCATCATGCCATCATGGCCAAAACGCGTTGGGTGAATCGATGGCAACATCACTTATACGTTTCCACAAGTATATTAAGAGTCTCCTTCCAACGACAAGTTTGAACCATTGGTCAAAAGAGCGAGCTATTGAACTTTAGGATGCCCCAATGGGCCGGGAGAAGAGCCCGCCCTCTATTCATAAACTGTTAGCAGTGGGGAGTTGACATTCCCATTCTACACACCGAGAGTGTTTCAATCGGGTACCCTTTCATTTCCCTGTATTAGCATTTAATGTTAATGCATCAATATTTATATTTATATAAGAAAAAAGTACTACGGCATCCGTATCTATCACTTGATCGTAGGTACAATACATAAACATCATATAAAACACGGAAATTTATGTAAGAAGTTACCAGTTGAAAACAAAGTATCATAACAGAACAGTTATATCAATGAATATCGTAAAATGGAAACGTAAGTGTTCAATTTGTAGTGTTTGGGTGTGGAGTTCGTGGACCAGAAAAATCAACGCAAAATTGTGTACGACCATGCTGTGGAAAAAAAGGTTAGAAATTGATGAGAGTAGCCTTCTTTTTCATTTGTCAAAGTGCACATTTGTCAAAGTTGCTACAAGAAATTGTATAAGCACATTGATACCATGACCGAAGAACGCATTACAGGACCATCCAGTACTGTTGCTAATCTACAGGTATGTTATATAAAAGTTCATATAATTCTGTTTTAATTTGAATTCTTCTCTTGCAATTGTTACTGGAACATTTTTATTTTACATTCTTTTAGAATCGTGCGAAGCAACCAGTCACGAAACAATTGCCCTTGCAGGACCGTCCGGCATTGTTCCTTTTCCCTACCAAAGTAAATAATAAAATAGAAATTATTTGCATGATTTCCAATCAATCAATTTTTAATCAATAATTTGTTATATTTATTTACAGGCTCATTGGAAACAACCAGCTATGAATCGATCGGTACCACCAATAACACGTTTTTGTCTGACGATAATGAAATGCTAACACAGCTTAAGGATAAATTTAAGGAAACAAAAGATAGCAATGAGCGGTATAGGATTTTAACCACACTGCCCAAAAGTTGGTCTACATATAGGATTATGCAAGAGTTTGATGTTTCCCAATATATGGCCAACCAAGTGAAAGTATTACAACAACAGGAGGGAATAATGTCAGTGCCTAAAAAGAGGATTAGTAGAGCTTCGTTAGGAGAGGAAACGCTAATGCGTGTTCGTAATTTTTATAATAGCGACGATATAAGTCGTGTGTGCCCGGGAAAAAGGGATTATTTGATATCCAACAATGAAGAAGGTAGGATCTACATACAAAGAAGGTTAGTTTTATGCAATTTGCAAGAGGCGTACTCCATATTTAAAAATACTCATCCTGATATTAAGATTGGATTTTCGATGTTCGCCAGTAACCGTCCAAAACACTGCATTTTGGCAGGAACAAGTGGCACGCATACGGTGTGCGTTTGCATTTACCACCAAAACGTTAAATTGATTTTAAAACACTCCAAAGTAAACAATTACTTCCAGATGGTGTTCAGTCCTACCATGATATGTTTTCAAAAATAATTTGTCAAAATCCAAATGAGCATTGCTGGCAGCAATGTTGCGAAAATTGTCCGGGAATGCAAATTTTGGCGGTAGAACTTATGACCATTCTTAATAACGGTCACGTTGAATCATTACAATTTAAACAATGGCGTCAAGCAGAAAGATGCAGTTTGGACTTAGTTGAAATGGACACACAAGAATTTATTGATACTTTTTTAGAAAAATTACTCAATTTATTGCCACATAACTTTACAGCTGAGCGACAGGCAAACTATTTAAAACACGTGAAAAACAATTTAAAAGCTACTGAGTGTATCATAATCTGTGATTTTTCGGAGAATTATTCATTCGTTGTGCAGGATGCAGTTCAAGGCTTTCATTGGGCAAACGCTCAATGTACTATTCACCCTTGTGCTATTTATTTTAAAGATGAAGAATCAAATGATTTGAAGTTTACCAGTTTTATTGCAATTGCTGATTTCACTAAACATAATCATGTCGCAGTGCGTCTTTTTTTGACTCAATGCATAGCGTTCATAAAAAGTAAGTTATCAGGTTTAGAGAAAATTTATTTCTTCTCAGATGGATCTGGAAGCCAATACAAAAATAAAATGACCGCTTTTAATTTGTGCAACATGCAAAAAGATTTTGGCATAGATGCCGAGTGGAATTTTTTCGCTACTTGTCATGGAAAGGGCCCTTGTGATGCTTTGGGAGGCGTATTGAAACGAAATGCTGCGAAAGCCAGTTTGCAAGATCATCACATAACAACGGCCGAAGAACTTTATTCATGGGCTATTTCTAAGCCAGACTCGAAAATACACTATCAATTTTTTTCGGAATCCGACTATAATAAAATGGAAAGAAAATTAAAAAATCGTTACACACGTGTGAAGCAAATTTCAGGGACTCAGTCATTCCATAGTTTTAAGCCTCAAAACGAAGAGTATATTATTGTGAAACAAAATTCATTTTCAACGGAAGAAAAAATGTATAAAATTGTTATGAAAAAACTTAATAAATAAAAATAAATGTATAAAAGTGTTTTTCTTATTTTTTAACATGTTCATCATGTCGCGCGGCTTTAAAGTGTTTTTTTTCTTGGAACTTACACTAAGCAAAAATATTTGAAATTTTAAAGCCTTATTTATTTGAAAAGGTAATCGTCAAAAAATAGCAATTGGTCTGTGTGGTTAACGGAAAGCCTTAAAGACTGATTCGAATGTTATACTAAGTTTGTAAGTAACTCATAGATTTCATTAGTCATAGGTTTGATTGGATGGAGACGCATGGTAATCTACCATGCATCTTCATCGTTTCTACAGGCGGGTGATGTATAAAATGAAGAGTAATGATTTATTATTTAAAAAATTGTATCTCCAAAACGACACGCAGAACATCTCAATTTTTTGATATGTTATGTAAAATTAAATGCTCTTTCATTTAAAAATACTAAAACAAGGAGTCGTTGAGGCCCCTCGCAGTCAAATTCAAGAAAAACTATTTGTTTTGTATTTTTTTCATACAAAAATTGATATATTCAAAGGTTTCGTATTTTTGCTTGGAAATTCAAAAAAATACCAATACAATGGTCAAAAATGACTAAAATCGGAAAAACGGTTTAGGAGTTATAAATTTTTGAAAATTGAAGATTTTGAAAAATCACGATTTTTTGGACCAGTCTAACGCAGAAAGGTCCAGTCTAATAACGAAATAAAAAAAAAATACGGGTCTAATATTTTTCGATGTTGAACAATCCTACCGAATATTATAAAATTCTGAGAGATCGTATAACTTTTTTTCATGGAATTGCTGTATATATATATATATATATATATATATATATATATATATATATATATATATATATATATATATATATATATATATATATATATATATATATATATATATATATATATATATATATATATATATATATATATATATATATATATATATATATATATATATATATATATATATATATATATATATATATATATATATATATATATATATATATATATTTTTTAAAAATATTAAATATATAAAAATTTATAACATTTAATATTTTATTGTTTTTATATTATTTTAATTTAATAGTTTTATATTTAAGCGTCCCGTCCAATATTTATTTATCGCATGCAATTGCTTAAAAATCGATTCAGACAATAAATCGGTTTTCGATATTTACAACGTTTTTTTTTTAAATCGCGTGAATGTTCTTCATTGTTGTAGTCAATCTGAAATTGACTGTCAATTGTCATACTGGAGAATTTGGATATTTTCAATTTTGATTCCGAAAAGTATGACAATGGGCAGTCATTTCAAATTGTTGATAATCTGTGATCATTGGCCATTTTAATTGGAGTATTATGTAGGAATACTGAAGTCATTTTTTGGCAGTTCCAACGCATGAAAATAGGTTGATTTCTGTATGATGTCTTGCCGGACCGACTTGTGTTGATTACGTGCTGTAAGATATCATTAAGAAACTTTCCAAAACAACAACGTTTTGTGCATTTTCATTGCGACAATTTAGCGCTGGCATCTGAACTGAAGATGTCAGTTGACTAATTGTGGGAAATTGGGGTTTTCTTGAAGTTAGCTTACTTGAAAGAAAAGAAATTTGAATTCATTGTGTTGAAAATCATTTATTTGTGACTTTTCTACATTTCTTTTGTTTTCAATGTAACGCAACTTGATAAACAACATTTTTCGTTTTCTGTTCCGGTGCGTAAATGTTAAGAGAAGATGGTTTCCAACTCGTGAACACGCCACGTATAATTGGCCGTGTGAAAAACATGGCATTTCCAGATTTATGCCACGATTATTACACTTCCAGCGACTACTCCTTGTGACTTATTGATTTAACTTTTTTTTATTTATTCTCAACATTTCGCAAATGCAAGTTTCACTGGAAAATTAACACGTTTGAACTGAAATGGCAAATCGTTGGAACTCAACGGAATTAAACATCCTGCCCCTTTGTAAGCCCCTTTCAAAATTCTTGCTACTATCACATTGTTCGATAGCTGCGTCACAATCAGTCGGGTTCCATTACACAGTTTCGGTGCATGAAGATTGCGAAGCATAATAATGGCAGATCCAGCTTTGAGACGCAAATGATGCGGCGGCATGCCAGGCAAATTCTAAGAATTTAGAAATTCCACTGGATAATTCACGGCTTCGGCTTCATTTTCAACACGATCGATCGATTTGTATGGGCGCAAATCTCCCGGAATTTGATTTTGAATCGTCCAGGTTAAGTCCTTATCATCGGTATTTTTGGCAGCTAAAATTGCGCGTGCACTCAACCAATCGTAGTTACGATAATTTTGGCCAATGCTCGGATAAACATTCGTGATGAGTTCATCGTTCGTTGAAGTGAATTGGCATATGGTTTTCACATACCGCCACAAATACGATGACTTGAGACATGCGTTCAATTCATCCGCCGCTGTTGATTTCGGAATAACGGGAAGTGTTTATCTAAAATCGCCTGCTAACAGTATCATTACGCCTCCAAAGCAACGATTATTATTCTGCAGATCTTTCAATGTTCTGTCAAGTGCTTTAAGAGACCGTTTGTGAGCCATTGTGCACTCATCCCATCAGTTTACAATTTTTCAACACTTTTGCCATAGGTGATTGCTTTGAAATGTTGCAAACAGGTGTTTCATTGATTTGCATGTTTAACGGAAGCTTCAGTGCCGAATGTGTCGTTCTTCCACCTTCCAGTAGCGTTGCAGCAATTACAGTAGATGCGAGAGCCAACGCAATGCCATTTTGAGATCGTATTGTACCAAAATCAATGATATCAGGAAGGTTTTCCCAGTACCGGGATCAAAAGATCGCCCACCGTTTCCATCATCGACAGCCTTCATCGATTCATCATACGCACTCTTTTGCTGCACATTCAATAATGGGACATTTCTTTGTACTTGTTGTTTCAAAGTTATTCTGTCGTATGCACGCTTACGTTCCAATTCACGATTCAGTACATCTCTGGTTTGACGATTTGGCTCTGGCTAATGAATTTCAGTCAATAGTTTGCCACTCATAAGCAAACACAAATCTTCAATCAACACCAATGCTTCATTTGTAGATGTCACCGTTCATTTGCAATTCAAAATTCCCCGTTGCCACTCGAATGCGATGTAAAATGTCTTCGGCGATGTCATTTTTGTACGTATCCCATAATTGACGCGGATTTGAAGACTGACATGTCGAAATGATCATCGCGAAAAGTGTACGAAATTCAGTGGCATGTGAAGCAGCTATCGCATCGCCCATCGTTTGATTCCAGTGATTATCATGTTACAGCCATTGTAACTGCTGGAATGCTTCTTGAAAAGTTGCACACACCGTACCATTCACAGTCCGCAATGACTCAAATTCGACAATGCATTCCATGTATAATATCAAGGCATTTCCGAATAAGGCAATGTTCTCGCAAACCGATCACTGGCGCAAGTACTGCATTCTCTGGGTTGAAATACACTCTTTGGCCATTCTCCAAATGAACTGCGAGATGCACAACAGTCGGAAAACGTTCATGAATTGCAAGAGAAAATATTCTCCAGAGCGCTTCATTGCAGTTCACGTATCGATCCATTTGATACTTGCTGATCTCATCTCGTTCAAGGCCAATAATCGCCATGTCGCTTCCTTTGGTGACGTACTTACAAACGTATTTGATCGAATTCACCGAACTGCAATACTCAACATTGATATGTGTTTTGAATGTCTTAGACAATATTGGCGAATATGGTACGATCCATGTGTTGTCAACTTCGGTATTTGCTCCTCTAAATTGAGTGATGAATGTTCTGCCATTGTCATCTGGTGAGCGACGCCGATAGAGTGGATATCCATCATTTTCAGTTTGCGTTTCCGAAAGAAAAGCACGTGGATAGCGTTTCGTGCATTTATTGTCAGACATACAAACCGAAGTGGGATTGTAGTGTCCGCAAGGTCCATGAACCATATTGGTCTTCACCACTTCGTATAACTCTGGATCTATCTCAGGATCAGGAATTTCCGCAAATATGATGTTATCAATTTGATCTGGTGTAATCTTGTCCACCATCCAAAGAAGAATGTGTGCGTGCGGCAAACCTCTTTTCTGCCACTCAACAGAGTACATCCAGCATCTAACAGCACCATATATACGTTGCTTCACGATAAAGTCCATCAAACATCGTAGATGTTGTTTGAACACTCGTGCTGTGACGTCGTGACGATCGCTTGCTGAATGACCGGGATGCAATAATTCCGTTATCTGTGGCCATTTTGGATTGCAAGTGAATGTAACAAACAAATCCGGCTGTCCATAATTCCGGATATCATCGTATCCTGCAAGTACTCGTGCATGTGCCTTGCGCTGCCAATGTATGTTGATGGCTTAATCGTGAGTCGATGTTGGTATTGTTAGTTGGATAACATTCGTATGCCAGAATTGACAATTTGATTTTTTTTTTGTATGTAAAAAAGCCGTTTTTACGAATTTTCCAATTTTCTGGCTTTTCCTTGAACATTTTCCAACTTTCCTTTTTTTCTAAACCTTTGTTGGGCAAAAAGGAACAAATCATCCGAAGACACCGTCAAGATTGGTCCAGCCGTTCTCGAGTTTTAGCGTCACTAACAAACAAACATTCATTTTTATATATAGAAAAAGAGAAGAAAAGTAGAATTAAAATAAAATGCCGCTAAATGTCCTTCAACTCATGCTTTCGATGATGGTAACTCTAAAATGGAGAACATTTTCAAAGTCTGTGATTGATTTTTGCACCAAAACATTTGATTATATAACAAAAAAGAATTGATCAGCTGGCAACCTAGCAAAATAGTAAATTTAACCTTACAATAAGGCGAAATAAATTTTGTTTTCGTTTGAATAATGTCAAAAAAGGAAATTAAATACAGCCACGCAAAAAAAATGCTACTGGCCTCTTAAAATATTATATTTGTCTATGAAAAAGGATATGAATGATTATAAACAATGTTAAATTTTTAATTATCATATTTTTGGATGAAGAAGGAAGAGGTTTTTTTGAGTAGACTTTATCGTCACATCATGTCATTACATCTTGTCGTATCTAGAGGTTCCAACCCGGGATATCCCGGACCAAACAACCCCGGGATCTTGAAAAAAATGGGTTTTCCCGAACACATTTCTAACATATTTTTTTGCTTTGATACTTCCCAATAAATTTCAGTGTACCGTTTACGCGCATTCAATATAATCCATACAACGCCAACATACATATTTACTGTACCTACATCGATGTTATACATCATTCATGAAAATGCATCATTCCTTTTGTGTTGGTTCAGTAGGCATTCGTATTTTTGCCTACACATTTAACACACACACACGCACGCGCGCCAATACGACGCAAGCTGTCATTTCCATTCAAAACATTGTTTTCATTCGCTGATGACTGCTTCTGTGTTCATTGAATAATTTCGGATTGCCGTTACATCAAAGTAAGTAGTAATACAAAATTTGTGCTAATGTAGCCTTACATCCAATTATTTTAAAGGCATGGCTGAAATTTGGAGACACTTCGATAGAATTGAGGATGACAAAGAAAAAGCACGATGTCGGAAATGCGAGCAAATTTTGTCGTGCAAAGGCTCATTGACCAGTGGCTTGCTCCGGCACATGAAGAACAAACACGACATGGATTTCAAACCCCCCACAAATCCTAGTGAGTCTGCTGCGAAAGTTAAATCATCCACACCGAATGTCCCAGTGAAACAAGTATCGATGATCAAGTTCGTTCAACGTCAATCACTAGTGGAAATTGTAGCTCGGCTGGTAGCAAAGGACGGATTTTCGATCAATGCAATCACCAACAGCAAGTTCATCAGACAATCGATCGCAGGATGGTGGATATTCTCTGCCAACGTCGAATACATCCGTCATGAAGCTGGTCGCCGAATACTATGGATACGCTCAGCAGCAAACGCGGGATGAAATAGTGAAGCGTATCGATAGCGGTGAACTGGTTAGTCTCACTTTGGACGAGTGGACGAGTCTAAGCAACAAGCGCTACTTAAACGTGAATGCCCATTTCGCGGACGGATCATTCTACAACCTGGGTCTCGGCAAAATTCGTGGATCACTACCTGCTGAAAAGGTTTTGGAAATGGTCAAGGATATGGTCCGGAAATTCGGTATTTAGTATGGAAACATTGTAGCATCAACGACTGACGGAGCTCGAGTGATGAGGAAGTTTAGAAGATTGTCGGATTACCTTCATCAGCAGTGTTATAACCATGCGATTCACTTGGGGGTTTGCGATGTCCTGTACAAGGATCAGCCACCGGTACCAATTGAAAATGAGGATTCAGATAGCGACGATTTGGATAGTGATAACTACGATGATGAAGTAGGTTCTTCGGGTAAATATATTGGAATGTTCATGTTCATATTAAAAAAAAACACCACGCAATTTGGAGAGTATCTGAAACGTATTCGAAGAGCCGTGAATTTTTTTTTTTCGAAAATCGCCTGTTAAGAATGCACTGCTTCAAGAAAAAATCACGAAAATGTTACATAAACCACTTCAACTGTGTGTGGACGTCAAAACTCGTTGGAACTCGACTGAAACGATGCTGGAGCACTTCATTCGCGGTTTTGATTGCATCAAAGAGACACTTTCCGAAATAGGCCTTTCAGGTCTTGTATTCAAAGCTTAAGAAAAGTAGCTCCAAAGTTGGAAACGACCTCTTCAATGCAACCACGAAAAGAATCAACGAACGGCGCCAAAAGGAAATAATAACAGCGCTGAAGTTCCTTCAAGGTCTTCCGTTGTCAACGCAAGTGCCAGCAGAACTGGAAAACGCAAATGATTAAGTTCATCAAGGAACTGGGAGTTTGATTGTTGAAAGACTGCCAAAGACAGACCGATGATGATGCTGCCGAGTTGAATGCTGGATTGTCCTGTATGCATGACGATTCAGGGTCGACACCATCGAGCATGCGTGAAGAACTGGAATCGGCTATGAATATGCCAACCCGTCCCAGACTGATTCGGCAATGATTGATTTTTCTAAAAGTAATTTCGAAAGAGCTGTCGCTTTTTGAGCTACATGGTAAGTTGAGTCCGAATTTTGAAATCATTTTCGGCGGCTTAAAATCAATCAAACTGACGTCAACCGATAGCGAGCGCATCTTTTCAAACTCCGGAAATATCTGTTCTAAAAAGCAAACCCCACTGTCCGATGAAAGCATTAAAAACATTTGCATCTTGAATTCGTATTTTCAGAGAACGAATGCAAATTGATAAGACCAGTTACCTGATTTGAACCATTGATTTTTTTATTGATGAATAAAACATGTTCCTAACCACAAAGTTGTGCTTTTAAGCACATAGAAAAATTTCCGGGGATCCCGAGATTTCCCGGGACAAGCAACAAATTTTATCCCGAATCCCGGGACAAGCAAATTGGTCGATAAATGGAACCTCTTCGGCGTATCCTTTCTCAAAAGAACGTAAAATACCTTAATATGTTTTCAAATACATAGCGTAGACTAGGTGGGCTGAAATTTACAAAGATGATGATGATGATGATGATGATGATGATGATGATGATGATGATGATGATGATGATGATGATGATGATGATGATGATGATGATGATGATGATGATGATGATGATGATGATGATGATGATGATGATGATGATGATGATGATGATGATGATGATGATGATGATGATGATGATGATGATGATGATGATGATGATGATGATGATGATGATGATGATGATGATGATGATGATGATGATGATGATGATGATGATGATGATGATGATGATGATGATGATGATGATGATGATGATGATGATGATGATGATGATGATGATGATGATGATGATGATGATGATGATGATGATGATGATGATGATGATGATGATGATGATGATGATGATGATGATGATGATGATGATGATGATGATGATGATGATGATGATGATGATGATGATGATGATGATGATGATGATGATGATGATGATGATGATGATGATGATGATGATGATGATGATGATGATGATGATGATGATGATGATGATGATGATGATGATGATGATGATGATGATGATGATGATGATGATGATGATGATGATGATGATGATGATGATGATGATGATGATGATGATGATGATGATGATGATGATGATGATGATGATGATGATGATGATGATGATGATGATGATGATGATGATGATGATGATGATGATGATGATGATGATGATGATGATGATGATGATGATGATGATGATGATGATGATGATGATGATGATGATGATGATGATGATGATGATGATGATGATGATGATGATGATGATGATGATGATGATGATGATGATGATGATGATGATGATGATGATGATGATGATGATGATGATGATGATGATGATGATGATGATGATGATGATGATGATGATGATGATGATGATGATGATGATGATGATGATGATGATGATGATGATGATGATGATGATGATGATGATGATGATGATGATGATGATGATGATGATGATGATGATGATGATGATGATGATGATGATGATGATGATGATGATGATGATGATGATGATGATGATGATGATGATGATGATGATGATGATGATGATGATGATGATGATGATGATGATGATGATGATGATGATGATGATGATGATGATGATGATGATGATGATGATGATGATGATGATGATGATGATGATGATGATGATGATGATGATGATGATGATGATGATGATGATGATGATGATGATGATGATGATGATGATGATGATGATGATGATGATGATGATGATGATGATGATGATGATGATGATGATGATGATGATGATGATGATGATGATGATGATGATGATGATGATGATGATGATGATGATGATGATGATGATGATGATGATGATGATGATGATGATGATGATGATGATGATGATGATGATGATGATGATGATGATGATGATGATGATGATGATGATGATGATGATGATGATGATGATGATGATGATGATGATGATGATGATGATGATGATGATGATGATGATGATGATGATGATGATGATGATGATGATGATGATGATGATGATGATGATGATGATGATGATGATGATGATGATGATGATGATGATGATGATGATGATGATGATGATGATGATGATGATGATGATGATGATGATGATGATGATGATGATGATGATGATGATGATGATGATGATGATGATGATGATGATGATGATGATGATGATGATGATGATGATGATGATGATGATGATGATGATGATGATGTAATACTACCATCTATTGTTGCAAGGTAATTTTCCATAGCAGTGGAATAATCTGAAAATCGATTTGATCAGGATTCTATTGCTGTTTGTGATCATCTTGCTCCTGTAAGAAGGGCCAAAAACGTTTGGGCTGGCCCGTAAGTAGATAAATTTACGCGAAACCCGCGAATATAGGGAAGAGAATCTCCTTCCAAAAGCAAGTTCACATTCACAGCACTAAAATCCTAGAATCGAGCCTTCGATCGACAGAATAAACCCAATAGATGGAAGGAGGCAGTCCCATGTTGCCTATCCAAATCATTTCGCTTGGGTGCCCTGAGGGTCCCTCCCTTTCCCCGTTGTACGTTATTTTATATTTAGTATATTTTGTTGTGGTCATTTGATTGCTTACCTTGTGTTAGAAAATTTGCCAGAAAGTTAAATTGGTAAGGGTTATATACTGTTCTTAACCTATTGCTTCAATTTCCGTTTATGGTCCGGGTTGTCGTCATGGTGTGTCATATGGTATTGCTCGTGGTCATGGGATAGGGCAGAGAACAGGAGAAAGGAGAGAAAGCATTAGTAATTGGTAGCATGCTATGCGCATGTGAGATTTTCATGGTGATATTCTCACAACGGCCATTCAGTATGGTTCGACGGATGCATATGAGAGATCATTCCCGAGAACTTTCTACTCGTTTACTCTATTCCATCACGTTTATTTAAAGAAGACAATAAAGATTTTACTACGTCCTACATTTTGGAATATTAGGGCAATGATCCCCCATCGCATCTTCAAGTGATAATTACAAGTTGTCCATTTGATTCAGGCACTTTTGATCGTTGATGTGATTGGTATCCACACATGAAATCTGCCACAAACAACTCGGCAAAACGCGCCCATGCCCCTCTTTGAACCAAAGGGAAGGGAGTTGGGCTAAACTTTACAAAGATGCATAAATGCGAAGCTGAAAATATCGTATAAAATAGCATATAAAATATAGTGAAGGGATGTTAAAATATAAAATGATAATAACAATTCTGTTTGTGTTGACATGTCTGCAGATTCTGGTCCTGCTGATGACTTACGTATTTTGAAAGTTTAGACAATTTATCACAGCCACGAGAAAATATAATAACAATGTATAGAAACATGGGAATTCCATGGATGATCTGAAATTATATAATATACCGTATAAGGAATAGTTTTAACTGAAACCAGCAGTAGTAGGATTGAAAGTACCAACTCCTTTTTCAAGAACTGTTACTAGGAGCGTTAGTATCAGCGATACCGGTACTAGTACCGGTTCCCAAAAATTTAAAAAAAAAATTAATTCTTTATTGGCCAAGAACAAAAACTAGAATTTTAAGAAAAACCCAAAAGCACTTATTCATTTAGTTACGCTCTTATGCTTACTCTGAAAACAGTCCTTGGTAACAGAAGTAGGCCCACGGAATGCACAGTACGTTCAAAGCATTATCTTCAATGCAAAACTGAATTTTAGTAGCGAAATTGCAAGACATTGAAAATGCTCTATCG
This sequence comes from Aedes koreicus, assembly GCA_024533555.2. Classification (NCBI taxonomy): domain Eukaryota; kingdom Metazoa; phylum Arthropoda; class Insecta; order Diptera; family Culicidae; genus Aedes; species Aedes koreicus. Next base: position 71,027 of record JAHHFK020003709.1, read on the forward strand.
AATCAATGGAATCAACAGAAACAAATATATGCTGTTCAGATGGAAGACAAAATGTGGAGGAGGCAAATGAATCACGATATACATCAGCTGCTGGAAGTACCTCCCATCGTACACACCGGTAAAATTGGTTGACTACGATGGGCTGGGCATATCGTAAGAATGTCAGACGATAGCCCAGTTAAAATGGTTTTTGAAAACAAACTGACAGGCACAAGAAGAAGAGGCGCGCAACGAGAAAGGTGGATCGAGTAAAAGGCGACCTGCGGACTTCTCGTAGACTGCGAGACTGGCGAAATTTGGCCATTGACCGTGCAATAGAATGGAGACAACTTCAGTATACAGCAGAGGCCACCCCGGTCTGATTGAATGAGGAAGAGGTTGTTGAAAAAGATCACCCTCAGCAGGTTGACGAAGTGGGGGTGACTCCAGCGTAGTGATTAACATCCATACCTCTCACGCCAAAGTCACGAGTTCAAATTTCACCCCGGACTAGTTACAAAAAACAGCCAAAGAGGTGTTTCAGCAAATACGACGGAAGATGAACCAGCCCGAGGCTTTATGTCTCGATAATGAAGAAGAAGAAGAAAACTAAGTTTGGTGAGGTGAACGGAGTGTGAGCATGGCTTTTTATCGAACCAGTTCGAGTTTTGGAAAAGAGAGTCAACGGTGGATGCAATTCGGAATGTCGTCGATAGTGCGAAGAAACTCGCGCACAAACAGAAGTTGAGACAAAATCTTCACTACGCTGTGATAACAATAGACGGCAAGAATGCCTTCAGTAGTGCTAGTTGGGAAGCCATTGCTGATGAGCCGCTGAAAATGAGTTGATTATCTGTGCAGGATTTTGAACAGCTACTTTCAGGACCGGGATCTTGTTTGCGATACAGAAATGGGGCAGAGGTCACTTGAGATCACGTCAGGAGTTCCACAAGGTTCCATCCTTGGCTCGACGCTAGATATTCAACTGAATATGCTGAAGCTGCCTATCGGAGTTGATATCATTGTCGTCTTGACAGTTTCAGGTGAGAGGCTGCAAGAGGCACGGTTGAAAACTGATCAGCCACTGTACGTCAGAGCAGTAGGCTGAAATAACCGTTGAAGGACATGCCATTGTCTTGGAGGACATGTTATTGTCTTGGAATATGTGCTGAAGGACCTGTAAGTGATGATCGACAACCGATTGAGCCACGTCGACTATGCCTGTGAGATGGCGGCTAAAACTATCAACGAGGTAGCTAAAATCATGCAGAATTACAGTGGACCAAGCTTGGGTTTCAGCACTGGAAGCCAAGCAGAACCGAGTGAAGTTTAACAGCACGTATAGTTTCATGGCAATGCGAGCCGTGAGCGTTTACAGGTCCATCTCGTTGGAAGCAGTATTTGTTATCGCTGGAATGATCTCTACCGACATTACCCTAGCGGACGACAACTAGTACTACAAGCGAAAGGAAATCAAAGGAGTTCGGGAGATCGTGCGAGCGGTGTTGATGGCGAAGTGGCAGTAGGAGTGGAACACGGCGGAGAACGGTAGGTGGACACACCGGCTGATACCGGTTTTGCCGTTCTGCGTGAACAGAGAACATTTTCACTTGATGCATTTCCTGTCAGGTCATGGCTGCTACAGGAAGTTTCTGCAAAGATTCGGACTCGCGATGTCCCCTCTCCGCTGCGATTACGAATACTTCGAACAAACAACAGAGCACGTGGCGTTTGACTGCTCACAGTTCGGCTCAAAGCAAAGCGCGATTATCATCTCCAGCGGGGCAGACATCAGCCCAGACAACGTTGTCCTCTGAATGTGTCGAGGTGAAAATACGTGGGACGTGATTAATTGAGGCATTTTGCAAATTATGCCAGCTCTGAATAAAAAATGGCCTGAACATCAAGCGAGTGGTTGACTGAGACTTTCGAGAAACTCTCTGTCGGTGTAGGGCTGATCCGCCGTCCGGGTCTGTTCGAGCCACCTGCAGTGTAGATCGGTGTGAAATGGCTCAACATGGTTCGGTTTCAGGAGAAAACCCACTGACGAAGAACTCTCCGTCGGTGTATGGTAGATCTACTATCGGGGATTACTTGAGTTGTTTGCAACGTAGATAGAAGCTGAATGGCTCACTTTGGTACGGTACTGGAAGTATTCCCACTTTTGGGGAGCTCTTCGTCAGCGTAGGGTGGATTCACCGTCGCGGACTACTTGAGTCGATTGCGTGGTGGGTGGGATATGGCTCAAACAAGTAGGGTGGGAGCTAAATGACTCAGTAGCAGAAAGCCAGCTTTAAGTTATCAAGCACAACGCGAACAGAGAGAGCACGTTCGTGCATAGACCAGGAGCAAGTGTCCATCGAAGGCGGCTATGAATGAGAGCATGTCATGACGGTCCTTCATATCGGTCCACGCACAGTTATCGGAAAACCCTTTTTTCACGGCGAAATTAATAACTCCTAAGGGTTACGTTTTCGAATCATGGTGTCTTCAACAAAGTTGTATCTAAATAAGTTGTCCATCTTGTGGTGAAAGTTTCGTAGTTCCAAACTTTACCGCAAAAGCGGCACTGGTGCTAACTTTTGAACGAAGCAAAATAGAAGAGCGATATCAAAGACAAGTTTGTAGGACATATAATTTCAAGCAATGACTACGGTCGTTGGAGCTGTCGGCAAACGAGGAAGGTCGGTGTTGATGTTGGTTCGCTCGCAACAATTTGCGCAGAAATTGACGTGTTTTCGATAAAAATTGATATCCAAAGTGCATCAAAAGTTTTGCTAAACGTGTTCTGCTTGCTTGTGTGAAAAATAGTGCATTCCCGATGGATTTGCGGTGGAAATCTCGTATCCCAAGATTGCTCACCGAGTTCTTTTTTTTTCGTGCGACGAGAGGGTTTTTTTTTTCGCGAGAGTGACGTTCTCCAGTTTTTTTTCCGGGTGCTTAACATAAATTTCCAGGTAAAAAAAAGCAAACGAATCATATATAGATTTTTGGAGGTAAATAAATAATTCAAACAATCAAATTTCTCAAAAAAAGTTTAACAAATGATTTTATTGATCAACAACCAGATAAAAACGGGCTTGTCATCATTTCTTTTTCAATATTTTAATTTCTTCTTCGAGTTTGGCCGCTTCTCGTTGAGCTTCTTCCAATTTTTTTGCTCTTTTGGCCTGCAAGGCTCTTGTTTCTGATTCTCGTTGTCGTTTTACTGATAATTCAGCTTGCCCATTCGCATCCTCCTTCCTCCGACGCTTGATGTCTTCAGCGAGTGAGCATTCTTAGCTCTCAAAATCAGCGATTTTGGAATTGACACATTTTCTATGCCACCACGGCAATCGCGTCATACACTGTCCTGCAAGCAACCACCGATTCATCCCGCATATTATCGAATAGGCATTCAGCGTTAATAGAAAAGCCTCTTTCGACAACCGAGTTACCATGCGATAAACAACACTCAATTTTAATAATTGTAAAAAGTTCCTTATTTTCGCCATTTAGCAGGTCACGCCAAAACACATCAACGCGCGTTTTCTTCCGATTGAAATTCTCAAACGAGCCGCTTTTTGAAGTAATAGATCGGTTTGTCTGTTTGCCGAATCCGTCAAAACCCCGCTAATTTGTCTGTGGTTAGTAAGTATAGACAACAGTTTTTCCATGCGTTTCTTTGCTAGATCTTTTTGTGAGTTGATCAGACCTGGATCGATTGACGAGCATTTTTTGGTAAGTGAATATGTTAGAGGGGATCTGACCAACAGCTTGCAAACGATGGTCTTCAAAAAGGTTTGGCATTCATCACGGAATTGTAAGATATCCTTTTCCTTAGCGTTACGGAGTTTCCCGAGCTCCTTTTTAACGTCGAAACCAACGACGACACTCTTGGCGGTCAAATGATTTTTAGTGTCGTTAACGGCCTCCAAAGTCAAGGAAGAAAGCTTTTGCAAGCTCTCGGGCTTCATGAACCGCTCCGCCAGATTCAGCACCGTACGAGACAAATCAGAAAATAAAACGAAAACCATGGGTTCATCGGTCTGGTAGTCTCTTAGAAATGGTTCGAGCTCGCCAGCTACTGATTTGAAGAACGCCAGCTTTGGTAGTAACAACGGGTAAGACAGCGCATTCGTTACGTCACGAAAGGATTTACATGTGGGAACAGCTTTATCGAGTCGTACGCCATCAACGAACTTGTTGATTGAAACGACTACTTCCATTCCTCGTTGTGCAACCACTATGTTTTCAAACCAGCGATGACTGCAAAATCCAAGGGAAACCCGAGCTACACGAGTACTCAGTATATAAAGCTCTGCGGGCTGGAACATCTTTGAACAAGTTGAAGATGCCACGCAAAAAAGTCTCGATTCCCCAATCGGCAGCACGTGCGCCATCTTTAAAGGCACCGTGGACGATGTGTAGGCCACAACTCCCAAGTTCCAATAGTTTCGCTGCATGTTCCTTCATATCCAAATTCAACTTTTTTAGAAAAGCCCAGTTTACATTAGGTCCATCCATTGAAACTTGGAGCACTTTATCCAGTGACAAGCCGCTTAAATCCTTTTTAAATGACGCAAGAAGATCTGTCGCCCGTGAGCGATCAAGAAACTCAGATGTTAAATATCTGGTTACGGTCAAGTTGGAAGTTTCGTCCCAGTAGCGCGCATTTATGTCCATTTGTTGTTTTTTGGTTATTTAGTTTAGTGACTCATCGAATCCAATAACTAAAAAGCTGGCTTTTGTCAAGTACTCCATCACTTCTGCTTTGTAGAATGGTGCAATGCCAAACATGATAATGTTTCCAATTTTGTCCTTTTTCAACTGCATCTTCTTTGCAATGTCGCTGTCCGGAAATATGCGGCTCATGATAGTTACGTCCTTTTCAGAAGAACGAAATGATTTATGAGTCATGACCGTATGCATGCACCACATGATTTCTTCTTCTGTGACTTCATTCTTCAGCGCAAAGGAATTCATCGTAGACTGCACAAGTGGCGATGCCGTGTTAGGAGATACTTGTTCCGGTAATTCCGTGTTTTGGGTTTCACTCTGAGGTCCATGCTCTGATTTAGGTTTCTTACGGGTAGCATGGAGTAAGATAGATCCACCAGTGGAAGCAGCCTTTTCTAAATGCTTTTTACCTTTCATGTGACTTCTCAAAGCTTGTCGGCCCATATTTCTGAGAGAAAACTCATTCCTGCATAACGAGCAATATGCATAAGTGGGCTTTTTCTCAACACGCCTAACCCATGTTTTGAAATCAGTATCATTAAGCCATGCATCTTGAAAATGAGTCGACGTATTCTAAAATGAAAGATAAAAAAAAATTAATTGTTTTTTCTTGTAGACTTAACGCATTTAACAGTTTTCTGCATAAACGAATACAATTAATCAAAAATGAGTGAAATAATTAAAAAAATAATTTGAAACCACAACGGCACACAACTAGCTTCAGTTCAATGGAGTTATAGCCAAGTAACCTCAATTAGCTGAATTAATAAAATTATCACGAACAAAGAGTCAAAGTATTGCTGAGTTAATAAAATAATCACGAATAAAGAGTCAAAGTATTTAAGCGTTAAACTATATTGACAGATTATTTTCGAAATGCTTTTACTAGATACCTATTGTAATTATCTAGTTTATCTTTATTTATTCAAAGTCCTTTTTTGCTATTGATGAAACGTGAGTGACCGTCTGATATATTGCAAAGGCAAAAGATCGAAAGACGAAAAGGCGTTTTGATACTAAAACTAAAATTATGTTAACTTAGTTCAGTTCTCAGTGATACAAACAAAAAATAGCTTTCTATATATGAGGAACTTTTTCCATACAACATGTGAAAACCATAGCAAATAAATCCACCATTAGAAGGTTCAACGCATCCTCGCAATTATTTGTACGCTTATCTGGGGAAGACGAAAGTCAGTCAAAAGCGCCTCAATTTATTATTTAAACATGGTTTCGAGGAAATAAAAGTATTATTCATTGATCAGATAATGATTGACCTGATTTATCAACGTTTAATTAATTCATTGACGCGCTATTCACTGACTGTCTACTTGACCTACTTCACCCCAAATGGTCACCTTCTTCCAGATGACGTTACCCCCCAAATTCTAATTTAAATGATAAATATGTGACGAAAACTCCAAGTAGTGGAATTAAATGGAATAGTACTTACTCGTCTTGTGACAACTTGTATTCTTAGTTCTCGAGCTAGCACATTCGAATAAAATTGATAGTTTGATACAATTCCGATATTATGCCTCTTGTCAGTTTGTCACAAAGCAAACAGCAATCGGAGTAAGTAATAGTCAAGCATAGGATGAACTTCATTTAAACGTTTTTCATTTATAAAAAAATATGCTTGTACGCAAGAAAACACATTAATAAAATCTGAACTAAGTGATCAAATTGAATGGGTGCACAGCTCCTTTTGGAACCCTTATTGGAGCGAAGAGTGCTGCAGATTAATTCGTCGCTCCCAGGGAAATATTCCGACTAATTTTCGCGTGATGGCCAATTCTGTGACTTTGGATGTATTTTAGAAACGCTGAAAGCAATGGAATATTTTCATGTTAAATTTTAATGTTAAAGGCAAATCAAATGCGAAAAAAAATACTTGCAATGAGAGCACATCAGGTTCCACACATTTACGATTTTGAACTGATAATAATGGCTGGCCCGCACGGCGGTAGTGACGTTTGCCATTCTTACACAATTATTCAGATTCAGCGAAAACATGTATGTATTTAACCAAATATTCGATCCCGCCATTTGACAAATGGCGATATCTAGTGGTGGGAGTGTTAAGATTCGCATTGCACGCTCAAAAAAAACTTTTCAAAGATTTTTTCGTGAAATTTGAAAATTCCCTGATTGTGATAGAAAATCCCTGATAATTCCAGGATTTTTCCAGGTGAGGAGAAATTCCCTGATAATTCCAGGTTTTCCAGGTTTTTCCAGGTAGTAGACACCCTGATAAACTAATCTTTTTAGCATCTATGCTCCCAACGTTAAATACAAATTATCACATTATTTTACCGCTCTCTTCCTTCCCTTGATTCGAAGTAGTGAAGCGATCTCAGACACTATTTCTGGAATCGCTCTGTTTCTTGGAATCCTCTCTGCGAAACTGCGTAGCGAAAGAAGTTTTCAAGAAGTCGTCATTTTCCAGGATGCCTTCAAGAATTGGCTGCTTTAGTGTAAGATTAGGTTAGATTAGATAAAGTGGACTTTTTGTTGATCATCGGATACAGAGATCTTAACAAACTACTACATTTATTTGGTGTTTTGTGTACATGCGATCAGAACAACAACCTGCTATCAAGGGTAGGCCTAAGGTAGGCTACTTCCCCGGAACAATCGACGGAATGAGTCGAGGTGATTTGGAATGCGGAAACAGAATCGTCTGGGTTTTAGCTGCATTGTTACAGATCTTCCAGCTGCTGAAATATTCGGACAGAATATTGCTGCCTTCCTGAAGTGTTCCAGTCAGAGCACGAATCACTTGACCCTTGTGGATGATGGAAGTGTCGTCCGAAAACATCGACAAAATACCATCACCCGGTAGGGAAGCAACAACTGACGTGAAGATGTTGAATAGGATAGGGCCTAAGAGGCTACCCTGGGGAACACTAGCATCAACGTTGAACGTTTCAGAATGGGAATTGTTCAGGGAGACCCGGAATGATCTGTCCAACAGATAGTTTTTGATGATCTTAACAAGATAGATCGGGAAGTTGTATCGATGCTGCTTAAACACCAGACCATCGTGCCAAACATTGTCGAACGCCTTTTTTCGACGTCCAACAATGCCATGGCAGATGTCTTTCAAAAGAGCTTGTTCCATTTGAGGATCTTAGTAACTCACATCAGTTGGTGGATGGTAGAGTGACCTTTTCTGAACCCAAACTGTTCCTGAAGGAAGATGTTATTCTAGTTTGCGAAATCCAGTCAACGACTGAAGATCAGCGTTTCGAACAGCTTCAAGACAAAGGACAAAAGGCTGATGGGGCGATAGTAACAGTAAACTCATGTGGGCTCACAATGAACTGGCCAAGGTTGTGTGAGTTTATAAAATGTTGACATAGTGCGTTGGCCTTTTCAACAGGGGTGATAAGTAGAGATGGAGCCGAGTTCGGGTCGAGCGGACTATGCGGCCGAATTGGTCTTGGCTTATTTTTCAGAATTTTGGTCAACTTCCAAAAAGGTTTTGCACAATCTGGGAGAGAGCGAATCTTAGCTTCTGTTGTGACCCTATCTATATTAATGTTCCACCTTTGAAAGTTTTGCTTTAGGTGTAGTCTTCCGGTGGGCTAGTAGTCCAGTGATCATCTTTGCGTGTACACCTCCAATAATTAACACGTATTTTAAGTACAAGACCGTTTATTTGACTACCACTACATTTATTTTACTGTATTTGTTTGAACTAAGGACTATACATTTATTTTACTTCACTACACTAAAAATAATGTTCTCGATTTGGTGTCTAGACAAGTACTGCATTAGCACCAGTGGCTGGCATATCTAAGTCCTAAATTTTAGTTACTCCGTGCGCAACAATCCATGCAACATCTCATTGTATCTTCATCTCACTTCGAACTTCTCGTCACTTATTTCGAGTAGTTCGACATTCGTGTTCGGCATAACCTAAGCTACCAACGGGTAGGGGAGACTGGGGTTTGGTGGTGGTGGAGGGTGACGTGGGTGTGGGGAGATGGGGCTGGTTGGGGAGGGGTGGGAGGGAGGTCGGGGCCTGGGGGTGTTGTACGTACAGGACAATGACAGACTCCGAATTGTGATCGAATCAGATGGGCCGAAAGTCAGGAATATAAACATTAACGTCTGACTTGAAGTGCGTTTCGGTGATAAGGGCGATGTCGATTTCCTTCTCGTTGCGGAAATCGATTAGCTCGATATTTTTGTTCCGAACGGAACAAGCATTCCAATTTAGTATCTTGATGGTGGCTTCACGGTCCATATTTGTTGATGAAGTTTATCAGCACCATGCTGGCAGCGTTGATTTGTTGCTCCTTGGAACGGCAACGGCGTAGTTTTTGATGCAGGTTCTGGATGAACTCCATCATTTATTCCGGCGTGTAGAGGTCATCATCAGACTGATGGGTAACTGGATTACTTGTTGCCGGATTTCCCCAGACTGGAGGAGGGACATGTTGAACTGGTGGGGCTGTCGCGGCGGCTACAAGTCAGTGTTGGACTGCCCAAGCAACACGCAAGTTTTATAACGGTTGAAAATACTTTTATATGACTAGATTTGGTTATATAGACGCTAACTCAACATAAAAGCATCAAGATGTGTTACTCGGGTGTGGTGGACGGTTGGCGGTTTCGCTGTCGATGGTTTACTTCGCGAGGCGGTAAATTTGGTACGTTGTACCGTAGCTGCGGGAAGTGTTCCTCCGTTACCGGTGGAGGCGGTTGTCGCTGGAATTTTTTGTTCGTTTTGGTTGTTGATTGCTTGCGGATATCAACGTATTCCGATCGCTTTGGGCACGATCAGAAAGCACTGTACTTCAAGCAAAACTGAATTAAAACGGAAAACCGAGCAGAAAAGAATACGTCTGTCGCACACGAATGCACACCGAGAAGTGATGGTTAGCGGCGTCATCTGTTGTTCAGGCATATTGTGAGTACTACGAGATGGGGGTTCGATTCCCGCTTCAATGTGTGCGGTAACTGAAAAATATTCCTACTAAGTGTTTTGTGATGTCCTTTGTCTAATATTAAGTGTTTAGTCTCTGCAGCCTTTGGTTGAACAATTGTCTTTTACATTGTTTTAATGAACTACAATATTTTAGTGAAATGTTTACTCTAAAAAAAAAATATTTTATTTTTGCTTAAGAAATTATTTGGATGTCAATAGCATGCAATACCTGTCGTGTTTGCTGATTTTCTTCTGTGTGTTTGCTGTTTGCTGCTGATTTTCTTGCTGTGTGATTTTCTTCTGTGTTTTAACAGATACGTTTATTTCATCTACAATATGCAGGCTTTTTCAGTGTCTTATACTTAGGTTCACCATAACAACCAAGCAGTTGGACCAAGCAAATTTATCGTACTGAGAAAAATCGTCTCATCATTTCATAAGAACAAAGCATTTCTGAACAAATGTTAGATATATTAGGTTGCACGTAGGGAATTGCTGTTTCTTTGAACCAATCCTGTCTCGCATTGTATTTCACTCATCAACGATAAATTACTTCCGCAGAAGGCACTGCTCTCCTCATTGTGGGTTATTGGTCACCCTATTATTATGAACACCCTTGATGATTGCGAGTTCATTAGAGAGTCGCTCGTGTGCATCGCATATTAAAGGGTGTCCACAGTTAAATTGCATCACTTAAAACTCGTCCTTAAAAACAAGTTTTTAACCAATTGTTATGAAATATTCAGGGAATAAAATAGAATGTATATTCTTGGTTTAGGTTTTTATTTCACTGTATTTCTCTACCAAATCCAAAAGCCCGAATATTCTTCTTAATACCACGCATAAGATTTTGTACAACGCTTGAACCGACATTTTTTTCCGCGTTCAACCATGACTTTAACATTTCCTGTTCTGTAGTGACAACTTTAGGATGCTTACGAAGTTCGTGCTTCATTATAGCCCAATATTTTTCAATTGGCCGCAACTCTGGAGAGTTTGGGGGATTAGGATCCTTCGGCACGAAATTGACACCATTCGTCTTGTACCACTCCAGAACATCCTTGAAGTAGTGACAATAGGCTAGGTCCGGCCAAAAAATTGTAGGAGCGTTGTGTGTTTTGAGAAACGGAAGCAGTCGTTTTTTCAGGCATTCATTCATGTTTACTTGACCATTAACAGTTGAAGTTGTCACGAAAGGCTTGCTTCGTTTACCACACGAACAAATCCCCTGCCAAATCACGAATTTCTTGGGGAACTTTGACACTTGCTGTTTCCTGATAGACTCTGGAACATCGAACTTGTCTTTTGCAGTCACATACTGGTTGTCGGGAATTTGTTTTAAGTCCGCTTTTACGTGTATTTCATCGTGCATGATGCAGCAGTGTGGTTTCGTCAACATTTGTGTGTACAGCTTACGCGCCCGTGTTTTAGCTGTCCTATTTTGTTTTTCATTTCGGTTTTGAGCTTTCTGAACAGTGAATGAACGGAGCCCGGCACGTTTCTTGGCTTTCTGCCCAAAACTTTTGGTCAAGTGCAGCTTTTTTGCGACATCCCGAACGGCACAGTTGGGTTTGCGTTTAAAGGCAGCAACCACTCGCTTGTGATCCTTCACACAGTACGGAATACTTTTTCTACCCCTCACCTTCTTCCGATCGACAGTTAAACGTTCTCCAAAACGTTTTATGACACGAGGCAATGCAGACTGGTGAATTTTCAACATCTTTCCGATGGCTCGGTGCGAAAGAAGTGGGCTGACGAGGTGCGTGTGCAAAATGTTCTCGCGCACTTGCTGTTCCTTCGACTCCAATTCCGAAACTACGACACATTTCAGAATGAAACTCACGCAGTGTAAACAATACACGCTGAGGTCATTTCACGCAAAGTTTCGTTGAAATCAACCCAAAGGGCAAAATGTTACAGCTTATTGAAAGTGCTGCAATTTAACTGTGGACACCCTTCACCTATGTTTGTTCACCCCTGCGTCAAACTATACACGGTGTTCAATAAGTTCGGATACACTTTCAAAATTTGTTAAAAAAATGAAAACATGTTTTTTTATTTTTTGGATTTATGTTATTGAAAGCTATGTTTACAAGGAACGTTTACAAAATTTCTCTTGGAATGACCCCCCCTTTGTACTCCTTAACGAGCTTCAAACGTTTCTCGAACGCGTCGCAGGCGGCACGCACGGACTGCATGGGCATTTCGTCCCAGATTTTGAGAATTACCGTCTTGAAATGATCCAAAGTGCTGACCTTGTATTCGTTCAGCTTCGCCATCATATAGGACCAAACAAAAAAGTCGAGAGGATTCAAGTCCGGGGAGCTGGGAGGCCACAAAGTTTTGTCCAGAAAGTCGGTTAAATTGTCCCGACACCAGGCTTGAACCACATTTGCCGTATGGGCTGGTGCACCGTCCTGCTGGAACACGTAGTGCTCATCGCCGTAGAGGCTTCGGAGACTGGGGGCAACAACCTTTTCCAAAACCTCAGTTTTGTAGTACGCCGCGTTGATTTTGACATTTTTTCAATAAACACCAAGGGTAGCTTACCACGTTTGCATACTGCCCCCCAAACCATCACCGACGCGGCACTTTGGAACCGAGGGATGTTTATATTGGATTCAGGAATGCTGTCCCTCGATGGCGCCCACACCCGGTCATTTTGCACATTGTGCGGCTGCTGCAGCACGAACAGTTTCTCGTCCGAAAAAACAAACTCCTGACCAGCGTGCCGAGAGAGGATCCTCTTAGCTCGATCCAACCGCTTTTTGCTGGTAGCCTCCGAAACGCCATGGACCTTACGTTTTTTGTAAGGCCTGAAACCAAGGTCCTTGGTGAGTATGGTGTGAGCGGTTCCAATGGAAACGTTGAGATCTGCAGCCGTTTTCCGGATTGAGCGGTTCTTTTTGCGCCGAATTCGCTCCCTCACGATCTTGATGACCCGTGGCGTCCTCGCTGAACGCGGCCGACCGGATCTCGCACGGTCATTGGTCGAGGACGTCTCCCGGTATCGCCTGATGGTCATGTAGACAAAGTTCCGCTTGACCCCATGCGATTTCAGCAGCCGGAATATATCGCCGGGTCGCTCACCGTTCAAAAAACGCTTAATTACGAAGTCCCGATACTCTTTCATCGCGCGTAACAAACAAACAACAACTAACAGAATGTCAACACCGCGTACATTCGGTAGCGTATGAATGAAGCTAAAGCTGACACCAATACCAATGCAGAATATGTACATGGCGCATACCTACGCAATGATGAAAACTTGTATTCGAACTTATTGAACACCGTGTACTCTCATGAGACAGCCACCATCGGCTTTCTCCCTCTCAATTTCAAGCTCTTCGGTTTTCTCTACGTAACGTAAGTAGCTTCCCACGCACGTGGAGTCTTACCTCCCGATCTCCAGCCGGAGAATGGATGTCAGACGCCACATTTGGCGATCCTGTCCGCCCTTCATTGAATTGTGTGAAATTGTGTATCGAAAGAAGAAAATTGGGATTGAGAGGAACCAGTGATGTGCAATTTTTATGTTTACTTTAATTTTTGTGAATTGGCTTGTCGGCCATCTTGAATAGTTGTGCTAATTATAAGAAGAACAAAGTTTAATTTTCTGATTGTTTTGGAGATATTGAAAACTGAAAGTAATCACCTTTTTAGCCTTCTTACACCAAAGAAGGGTATTAAGATCGCCTGAAAACTCGACTTTTTATCCGAGGCCCAGAGGGCCGAGTGTCATATACCATTCGACTTAGCTCGACGAACTAAGCACATGTCTGTCTGTGTGTGTGTGTGTGTGTGTGTGTGTGTGTGTGTGTGTGTGTGTGTGTGTGTGTGTGTGTGTGTGTGTGTGTGTGTGTGTGTGTGTGTGTGTGTGTGTGTGTGTGTGTGTGTGTGTGTGTGTGTGTGTGTGTGTGTGTGTGTGTGTGTGTGTGTGTGTGTGTGTGTGTGTGTGTGTGCGAAACAGTACTTGACGGCCTATTATAATTGTGATCAAACAGTTAAGTCTCCGATTGCGTACTGAGCTATTTGTGTACCGATTTTAGTTTTGTGGGTGCCTAATTTAAGTTATCAAGTCTTCAAAGAACTGGTCGAAATTTCATTATTATTGGATAACCCCTCATGGAGATACGACCAAAACAATACCTGAGAGCACATAATTGTGAGATGAAAATATACTCGTTGCAGTTCAAAACCGAACAAGACCACTCATCCCAATCGATGTCGCTTGCATTCTATTGTTCTGAATCTGGTGCGTTCTGTAGCACATACAGCGGACTAGCCACACTATGCGACGCAATAGAATTAGAGCAGGATCGATTGACTCGAGTGGTCCGGATTTGAACTGCAACGAGTATATTCGAAAATTACACAAAGTCTCTATTTACGATAACCTCACCATTTTTAACGATCATGTACTTATTAAGCATCTTAAGAATCCATATCGATAATCAAAATTGATGGTTAGGATTGTCTAATAATTCATCCTATAGACTGATTTTATGGAACTTCTAATATTTATGTAATTTCCCCTTTTATATAACTTACAAACAGGTTGTTAAGGAAATATTTTAATCACATGGATGAACAATACGTTAAGGATTGACAAAAAGTTCATTTTATTAACTGAATGTATGACATATCGAATATTCCTGGTTCTTCCTGGAATTTCAGATGAAAATATATATCCAGTACCATATTCGCCACATTTGAGTTCGTAGTTCTGGTGAAGTGTAATAAGGGTCCAGTCTCACCATCGGTGGATTAATTCGGGTTTTTGTTTATTATTTTTGAGTCTATTTGCTGGAAAAGAACCCGAAAATGTGAAAAATAATGGGAGTTTTAATCGCTGAGGCCCGAGCTGTGAATTTCAGTGATACTATTGTGTCGTCTGATTGTGCGCTGAGACAGCCAGCAAATTTTCTTGGAAAAGCGTGTTGCGACAATCGCTTAGTGTGCTACGACAGCCACCGAAACAAATCAGCGCGTTGTGTCTACCGCTCCTGTGCGCTGTGTCAGCCACTTTATTTTAACTAGAAAATAAGAAGAATGATTAGTAATTTCCATTTAATTCCAACTACCTTTATTGCTTATCTTGACAGATACGCGTATTTCGTCTACAATGTGCAGACTTCTTCAGTGTCGTGTACTAATACTCGACTGAAAGAAAACCTTCGCCACCTGCCGTATTTATCCTATTTTCTAAATACAAACACTTGTACCTACAGCTAACATTTCTGGTACCTAGCCTATCCTGAGTCCAAAACAAATATTATGCTTGATATCTACCTCGCCTTTTCTTTATACCCAACCTGATTATTCCGTAGCAGCGGGTGTTCCACTGCGTCGGTTTTGATGTCGTTTGGGTATTAAGTTAAAGAGCCATGTGTACCCGTTACCTTGGTCTTTGTTTAGTAGATTTGTGTTTTGTTGTTTGTTAATTTCTAAGCTTTCTGCGACGTCTAATTTCCAGGGTGTAGAGGTAGTCCGTAAGATTGTGATGTCATTCGTCGTTATGTCGTGATTTTCCGTAAAGATATGTTCTGCAACTGTCGATTTGAAGTTATGTGAAATTCCTTTGTCAGTCTGTTTGACAGCCTTAGTCACCTCCGCTAGATGCTCTTTGAACCTTGTTGCCAAGGTTCTCTTTGTTTGACCTACATACATTTTGCTGCAGTGTTTACACTTAATTTTGTATACCCCTGCTCTGCCTAATACATCTATTGAATCTTTGGTGGAGCCTAACGACGATGCCAATTGGTTGTTCCTGCTAGAGAAAACTAAGTCCAAGCCAAATTCCCTTAGTTGAGTTTTTAGCTTTTGTGTAATATCTTTATCGAAGGGGACAGACACACGTTTCAGGGGTTCAGGTGAATCGGAAAGGGTTGTTTGTGATTTCCTATGAAGAAGTTTTTCCTTTTTTTGGATGATAGCTTGAATTGTCCTCTTTTCGTAACCATTGAGTCTAGCAGTTTCGAAGATATATGCTAATTCTTTGGCTTTTCCGGTTTTATTGAGGGGAAGGGTCAACATTCGGTGGATCATGTGGTGGAAAGTGGCCATTTTATGTTGAAAAGAGTGGTTTGAAGTGTAAGGGATGACTCTTTGGGTGTTTGTGGGTTTTCTGAAAATTTCAAACTCTAAAGACGGTGATGACAATGATTCTCTAACTACCAGAAGGTCGAGGAATGCAAGTTTCCCATCCTTTTCTATTTCATAAGTGAACTTGATGTCTTTATGGAGATTGTTGATTGCTTGAAGAATTAAGGGGAGATCATCTTGTTTAACTACGGCAAAGATGTCTTCGACGTATCTCCGACGGTTCGACGTAGATAAAACACTAAAGGAGTGTAAAGCAGTACTAGGGGATGCAGCAGTCCGTCTTCTCGAACCAAACCCCATCCTTCCCCGAATTAAAGGCCTCCCAAAGGCCACAAACCCGGAAACGAAATGAGGGAGATTGTTTCATCGGTAGGATCTCCAGCCCATAAGCTAGCAAAATGGCTAGTGGCTAGGTTAGGTACCAGAAATGTAAGCTGTAGGTACAAGTGTTTGTATTTAGAAAATAGGATAAATACGGCAGGTGGCGAAGGTTTTCTTTCAGTCGAGTATTAGTACACGACACTGAAGAAGTCTGCACATTGTAGACGAAATACGCGTATCTGTCAAGATAAGCAATAAAGGTAGTTGGAATTAAATGGAAAATACAAATCATTCTTTTTATTTTCTAGTTACAGGTATTCCACTAAACAGCTCACACTCTCCATAATTCACTTTATTTTATTGGAACCGCGTGATGCGACAACCGCTTCGGTGCGCTTAGACAGCCACTTTCAATTAAAGCGCCACTTCCTTGTGCATTGGCAGCCTAGGAATTTCGTTATCAGCGCATTACATTAAAAGTTTCCGTAGATCTTTTCCTTGCAAGAGTATTGAGCAAAGGTTTTTTTTTCCTTTCACAGTAAATTTTGTAAAATGTCGGCTGGAAGATACGTACGGGCTCCATCAGTGGATTCACTACGAAGAGATCAGTAATATTGATGGATAATATTGAATCCGGAACTGTCGGAGCCATAGAACAGGTGGAATTTGAAGAACTTGATGTCATAGACAAGGACGATATGCCTGCGAGGGAAAAAGCGCTTGTGTCTGAGATTAGTTGGCACTATACGGAAGCGCCACCAACTTCCAGGACAGTGAGGAATTGTTCATACGCGGGTGTCTGATTAGATAATCCCCAACAATCTCCGAAGAACACGTACAGGCTTTAGCAAAGGCGGTATCGTTTTTTGCAAAAAATCGAGATTGCAGCATCGTTCTCGAAGATAAACGATCCGTCTCAACTTGCAAAGTATCTTTTCATGTGCATGGAAAATCAGCTCCAAGACATTGTCTTTGCGAATATAACTCCAAATGGAGTGCCTGGGATCTCATCGTCGAGAATGAAACGTTTCAGCTAATGGGTAAATAATTCAAATCCTACACTGAAAGAAAAGTGTCCGAAATTTAACGTGGACAAGCTTTAGAGAGACTTTCAGCCTGGGGCTGGTTCGTCTCTTAGGAAAACGATATTTGAAAAATTACTTACAACCCGGTTTTCCGTATTGCGTTTGAAATTTGTGTGGGAATTAGAATGGGAAAATATCCTTATTACATTTTCGAGTCTAGAATAGGTAGTGTACTAGGTAACGGTGCTCAATGGCTCTACAACAAGTTGTTGGTGTTTATAAATCGATGATTCGAATTTAATACCACAAATCATTTTTCCTTCTCACACTGCCGGTGTGCCAATGGAAGCCCGATTCAAAGTTGGTTATCTGGTTGATTTAGTTTGTGGAAAGGAATATTTCATATATATTCGCTAAATGTCAAAGGCGTCATTTGAGACCCTCTTTTCCTCACTCAATTTATTTCAATGGACATGCAGTTTCAAAAAAGCTAAAAATTTCTTCTTCATAAACTAATTTCCATACAAATTTTAAACGCAATGCAGAAAGCCAGGTTGTACGTCTCAAATTTCACACAGTTCTCTCGGTTTACAAATAGATTCAAAATAGAAACTATTCTGAAGAAATATCATGTTGAACCACTATAATTAATAGTGCGTGCTTTTCTATTTCCTCTACAAAACATTCATTTCATAATACTCTATGACACTCCCATAATCTAGGAATCATAGTTTTACGATCTCAGCAGAGCATTCCCACCGATTCACTTCCGAGTAAAAGCAAAAAAACAACCCTCCTATCTTGATCAATCAATCACAGTGCGTTTTAAAATTAGAGGTCGCGTTTGGAATAAAGATCATTCAAATCACCGAGCCCTGCCCATGCCCAGCGAAGCGGCAAGGTGCGAACCGAATGTTGTCACCCACTACCCAGGGCATCAGAGGCGGTTACGGTGTGGCTTATTGGAAATCGCAACGTTCCACTCGAGATTAATCTCCACCACCGGTGAACTTATTCCTTAATACGTCAATTATCTCGCTTTGGTTTCAAAGTTTTCGTGATGTCTGACCCTGCGTGACAGAATCGTTTTCTCGTGTTTTTCAGGCTCGATTAAGGTAACGACCAAGGTCGTGGACCAGTAGCACTCAACGCCTTCGTCCATCGCAAAAATCAAACGGTGGCGCTCTTCTAATCCACCGCATAATGGACGAAATTATTTAACGAATAATTGAACCGGGGGTTCCGAAACTGTTGATTAAGACGATACTGGCAGTATATATTCTAGTCCAGTCCGATCTTGACGTGCGGTCCCTCATGGTGAGAACGTACGAAATCTGTCATTAGCGATAACGATGGCCATTACGGTGGGCGCCTTTAATGCTCTACTTCGGTAATTGACTCGTCAGGAACGATTTGCTCGGACGTAAACAGCAATGAACAGTTGTGTTAGTATATGTGTGCCAGCTTGTAACATTCCTCCGGGTGGTGAATCGGAAACTGGCATTCTGAACACATCAACCCTTGGAACTGGGGTTGAGACTCTCTGATTATCATAAGCACATTGTTGTCGAGCTACGGTTGGCAGCTGGGCAAGTCGTTAGATGACGATAAGTATGTGTACGAACGCATATCAATTCCGTGCTAACATGCAATGGGCTGGACGGACTGCTCTCGATGGCCCAGTTCCATAGCATCCATCGCATCGTAAGACCATCAACAGAAACCCATGAATTCCGATAGCGTGCCAACCGTGCAGGTTGTCGACAATTGCGATTAACATAATTGAAGTATCCAATTACCGCTGGAACGGCGAAGGAGAAGTTATTCTAAACATAACCTAACGCACCAAACAAAGATTTTCACTTAACTGCCCCGTTCGTAAAACAGGGTAGGCTGGTCGAAATCAATCACCAGGGCGAAAAATTGCAACGAACATTCTGATTGGCTATGTAACAAAAAAAAATGAGCTGAACCTTAGTTGGCCGTTCGGGGTTAACGTTTTATCGCGTTGGATCACGATTTTTGCTTTTTTTTAAGCTGCGGTTGGGTGGTGTGATATTTTCAGTCTGATCTTGATGAATGGTGTGAATGGATCGAATTTTATGGGTAGGTGTTCGGAATGTTTTTCCATACAGTGAGCGGGTATCATTGAAAAACAAGCGTAGCTTAATTCAATTCATGACCCCTTAATGGCTAACTTTATCTTTATTGTGTTGAACTCTTTTCTGGAAACTGATATAAATCAATGAGAACTGTTAGGAATGGTATGATTGTTGTTTTTCAAAAAGTAAACATGAGCTGGAATGAATACAACTCCTTAGTTAAACACATTCTACTAATTATGTCTTAATGAAAACGAAGTTCAATAGTCACCGTTCTACCGATGGGTCGTAGTTTTATTTTGCTCACGCCGCTTTACCGTAGACACGTATTGACATTTTTTTTACTAGCTCTTTGTGACTATTTAAACAATTGAAGGGTTGTTAAAACTAAATTCATTTAAACGTGCTCTTAGCAATCTCATCGCCGCGTGTGTTTTAGTATTTCAAATTATCACCACAAGATGAATTATAATGTACCAAGCTTTCTTCATCTTTGGAAGTGCAATGGTACATGTGGGCGGAGTTTCCACGCTGCATGCATTGGCGTCAAACGAGACTGGGAAGACAACCTCAGGAACTATGTGCTCCCACTTTGCCACCAGTGCGCTCCTAATCTTCTCGAAGTGGTAGACTTACGAACAATTTTGGACAAGCAGATGGAGTGCCAACATAAAATAATAAATCAACTAAAAGGCATCACCCCCATGCATGAAGCGGTGTACACAATTGAAAAATGGTTGACATAGCAGGAACAGCACTGGCTCGAAGGTGCAAAACTAAATGAAAAAATGTTCAATACCTTGGATGAGGCGCCAATCCATGCATCGTCAGCTGAGACTGCTGACCTAGTGCGTGAGGTTGCTCGTGATTCCGGTAGTGTTATTGTCGAGTCAATCAATGCTAAAATTGAAGACACACTAAACCATTTATCGTTCATAAAAAAACAATGCTCGTGAAAATATATTGGCAACCGCTTCTGCGTCTGGTGATTTTCCATCGGATGTAATTATGGGAATTATGGACGAGGTGAAACTGTTGTCGGCTTTATGTTCGAGAATGATCACTTCAGTGGAAGCAGGCCACACTTCCAATGCTGCTGATCCACCTCTAAGCTTATACGTAGAACTGGCCCAAGATCTAGCATTTGCCAGATCAAAACCGACGATTGATGTCAAGGAGGTTGGCGTACTTTTGGGTCAAAAAGGATTTGGAGAAATGACTGGACCGATTATGATTCACGGAAACATATTCGGGAACTACAGCAAAAAGCAAAAGAGAAGGCCAACAAACGGAAAAAAGCTCTATATCGTCGCATAAACAGCTATAATGTAGATCATGGTACTGGCTGCGATGTAAACAATAGCAGCCGCAACGCCCATAACAATCACTATGGTAACAATGACAATGGAATCCTGGATATCAACAACGTTCAGCGTGCCGTTTGCAGCTCTCTTCCGTTGGACATATAGAATGTGCACACCAAAAAGTAGTCGTCGGAAATGCCCTAATGCAGTCTTCTCCGTGTACGCTTTGCTAATCCGATCACTACTACATGAATATTAATGTATGTGTGCTATGATGAAGACGTCGTTTGGCTAAAGTAACCTTTATTCAGTAAAATGGCGTCGAATCAAGAACGCGTACGCGAAGCAATTTTGCACAAAAGAGTGGAAAATCCAGATATGTCGCACGGCGATATTGCCAAGTCATTAAAAATCGCAAAATCGACGGTTACTAAAGTGCTAAAAAACTTTCAGCAGCGCTTAACTTTAAAGAGAAAGGTCGGTTCCGGAGGTAACCATGATTCTCGTTTCGTCGCGGAGAGGAAGAAAGTGATTAAAAAATTTGAGAAGAAACCGAATATCTCCGTTCGTGATGTGGCGAAAAAAGTGAAAATGTCTCCATCGTTCGTCCAGAAAGTGAAGAAAAGTGCAGGCTTGAAATCATTCAAAGTAGGTGTTGCTCCAAATCGTAACGACAGCCAGAACAAAGAGCGCAAAATCTCGATCGAGAAAATTATATGACACTATGCTGAAGGAATACGACTGCATAATATTGGACGACGAAACATTTTGCAAAGATAACTTTAAGCAGATACCGGGACTACAGTTTTATACCTCGTTGCAAAGAGGAAATGTTGCTGATCGTTTTAAGCAAAGAAAATTGTCGAAGTTCCCAAAAAAATACCTCGTATGGCAGGCAATATGTGGATGCGGTCTCAGAAGCGACATCTTCATCACGACTGGCACTCTAAATGGACAAATTTACGTAAAAGAGTGTCTGAATAAACGACTGTTGCCGTTCATTCGGGAACACAACGGTTCGGTGCTGTTCTGGCCTGACCTGGCATCTTGCCACTATGGAAAACTGGCTAAGGATTGGTACATTGCTAATGGTGTAAATATTGTCCCAAATTATTGCAATCCGCCAAATTCGCCAGAACTCCGTCCGATCGAAAAGTATTGGGCTCTGGTCAAGAGGAATCTTCGAAAAACGAATAGCGTAGCAATTGATGAGAAAAGCTTTAGGCGTAACTGGCAGAAAGCTGCAAAATTGGTGACGGATGACACTGTGCAAAAACTGATGGAAGGTGTCAAACGAAAGGTGCGGGCATTTGGATATAACAGGTCAAATTGACTTAACTGTATATGTTTTATATCTGTATTTTTATGAAGTCTTAAATAAATGATTTACTTTTGATTTTCTCATATTTTCCATTTAATACCACTCATATTTTCCATTTAATATCCCGTTGACTACTTTTTGGTGTGCACATTCTTTAGACCTCCTAGCAGCAGCTAAAGAAAGATTCTCCGGGGCTCCTGCGCATCAGGGTATTAGGTTTCAACGTGGAGGAATTATGAACCCATACCCAGCTGAACAGCATTTACTTCAAGAATGCCCAACTTCATCTTCAAATTGGACCTTTCGGCCGGTGTTAAGGACATCATTTTCAAACCATTCTTCATCGTGTTCTTGCCAGCGTACGGGTTTTCAACAGAACGACGCAGTCTGCTTCGAGCTTTCATGCCGTGCAGTTCTATTTTCTTTTTGCTGAAGGAAGTATTCTTGCTACTTAAAGCTATAACAAAATTAAACAGCACTTTTCAGTGCGAAACATTACCTGCAAATTTTTTACTTATTTTTTACCCTTATACCTTTTCGATCCTTGTCTGGACCCTACAAGAGGTAATCCGACTTGGATATTGGTTTGGAAAATTCCTCTTTGACCCCTCGGATTCTTGTAGAATCTGCTTGGTTGATTAGGAGAAAACGTATAAATTCTCATTTTGGAGAATATGGCGCCTAAACGCAAAAGAAAGGGGCAACCTCTGGATTCCCCTTCTAACGATATTGATTTGAGCAATCAGTTTGATATTCTCACCGATGATGAAAATGATCCATCAGTCAGACAAAATTCATAAAAACAATCCCGAATTAATGTAGGGAAAGAAAAGGTTCCACCTATTGTGATAACAACCTCCGATTTCCATGGTCTCCGTAAGGAACTTACGAATTTCATTGAAGATTCCAAATTTTCTTTTCAAATTGGTCGTCGGGGTGAATGCCGTGTATTGGCTGAAACCTTAATCGGATTCAAACTTATCCTCGAGTATCTTGCTCAAAGAGGCATAAAATTGTTCACATACAGGGTGCGGCAGAAAATATTGCGAAAATGTTCAAACTTGAGTATTGGGTGAATTCGGGTAGCTAGTGACTAATTTATGTCGAAAGTGCATTTGTTTATGTTAACTTTCAAGTGCTGCATCCAAACATTCTATTTGTTTTATTGCAAATTCGTCAAAATGTTCGCGAAAGTAGTGTTCACCAGTTTGTTGCTCGCCCAGAAGAAGCCGAAAAAGATTGCCAAGGTAGTGGGGTGCCATTTGGCAACAGCTTACCGCATAGAAAAGTCCCTGCAGGATGTTCCTAAGCAGCGGAAGCCGAGAAGCGAACGTCCGCGCTTGCACGCACGGCCGAACGTGATCAAATCGGTCCGTGAAAAAAATTGCTCGCACCCGGTGCGTTCCATAAGAAAACTTGCAAAGGAAGCCAATATTTCGGCAGAATCCATGCGGAGAATCATCAAAGAAGACCTGCATGCATCTTCCAAGGGAGCCAGAGTGAAACGCCACTTGATAACGGACCAGGTCAAGGAACTTCGTTCCAAGAGATTGCTTTCCATGTTGAAGAAGGAAAATGATAATCCCGTCCCCCGACCAAAAGCTTTTCAGCAAACAGGAAAGAGTGAAAGAGAGAGAGAACGAGAGAGAGAGAGAGAGAGAGAGAGAGAGAGATGGGCGTATTTCTTTCGAATCTCTGTTTTTTCCCGCATATCTGCACTTTTTCCAAAAACCAGCATTACTTCCTCATTTTGCAACCGATTTTCACCATTGAACCCTGATTTTCTTCGTTTTTTTTGTTTTAAGCTACATATGCAATATATTTTTTTTTCGACGTTATTTTGGAATTAATCATATGTTTATCACATTTTTTTTTACAAAGTTCCAAACAAAAATCGCCTGAAATTATATATACTTATAAATAGCGTCGAAACTATTTCTTCTACAATACTGTAATGTTGAGAAGATCAGTGTTAAATTTAATTTGCCTAATTTGATGATGAAATATTTGAAATTGGCTTACAGGCGTTGGAGATATCCTATTGTAAGTAAATGTGTTTTTGTTCATTTATTAAAAAATCAACTTTTATCCGTATTTTGAAAACTGTTCTACTTTATTTTTTTTTTGACGGCATTTTTGAACTTTGCATAAAATTTCACATTAGAAACTTCAGTCGATTTATAAAGTTCATCACTTTTGAAATTAATATTAATCAATCTTCTTATGTTCTTGTAAAACTAGTGTGATTTGTCCACAACTGGTGCGATAAAGCGTTGCACAGCAACGAAAGCTTTAAATGCAATTTTAAATGTTCTTCCGTTGAACCTGTTTATTCAATAGGAAGCCGAAAAAAGTGTTCTTCGTTCCTTGATGCCGTGTAACTAAATGGTATTTTATGACATTCCTGGTGGTAGTTTTAAGTGACATATCTGTAATGAACCAAACAGTGAATAACGATTGAATGGAACCGGTATTCAACTTTATTCGTTTGTTCTAATGTGATAGAACCTGTAGTCGGCACTCATTATGGAGGCTGTGAGCACCACAAATACGTCCTGAATCCATCGTGTTCTATACTGATGGGTCAAAACAAAAAGATCAAGTAAGAGCTGGCATGACAGGTCCTGGAGTTACTTTTTTTTTCATTTTCAATGGGTAGATGGCCAACTGAGTTCCAGGTTGAAATTCAAGCAATCGTAGAATGCTCTGCATAAATAGGAATTATAAACATTCAATTTATGTATTTTCACTGATAGTCAAGCAGCTTTATCTGCATTGAAATCTTTTACATTTACCTCAAAACGTAGAATATGGGAATGTCTCTTTTTACTTCAACGGCTAGTGTTAGTCATAATACAGGTAATCTTACTATGTTCATACATTACATTCAGGAATTGATGGCTGCCTCGAGGGGAATGTCCACTTCTAAATCGCTTTCGTTTCATTATTACTCAGTAAAATTCCTGATAACTGGAATCTGTGGCAGCTGGGTGATTTGTTAGGGGGGTTTGGGTTGGGGTTTTGGCAGCCTTGGTGAAAACACCAAACCGTGCTGCACGAGAGCCAAACTTGACTGCAAACACACCACCATGTGGCTATAATTTACCACTTCAGTTTCGTGCTTATAGATGAACCCGCAGCGCAATGGACGCGACACGAGTGTACACGCTCGTGTTTTGCTTTAGACACCGTGTCTTGATTTTTGCGAAAACATCCGAGCCGAGTGGTTACGATCACAAGAAAGCTCTCAACAAACACCCAGTATGACACTGGTTACCACGGATAGAGCATTGCTCGTCGGATGATTCTAAAAATTTGATAATTTGACTTATAGGTTTGTTTTCTTGGCCGTTGGGTGACGGGCGCATAAGTTGATTGAGTTTAACAAGCACGGCATGGGTAGAAATAAAATAAATTAACCACGCGTGTATTCCGCAATCGGATGGAAAACTCGGCTGTGGTGTTTGCCGAATCATCATACACGGTGTTTGAAGCCAAAACACGAGCACTGGCATTGGTGTTGTACCAACCGGCTGGCGTGGAAGTCTGGAAGCACGAAGTCAAAGTGGTGAATTCAATACACGCACTAGCGTGGTAAAAAATAGCTCGGCGTGCAGTGTAGTGTTTGGACATGGCTGCTTGAGGCACTCGATCCACGCTCTTTTGCTCCTCAAAACGTTTGAGCACATAATATACGGTTGATTTGGCGATTTTCAATGTTTTTGCGATTTTTAATGCGGACCGCGTTGGATTATCAACGTGGGTGTGCAGAATTTGTTCTCTCCTCTCGGCTTCCATCTGAAATAACTTTTGACTCACTGCACGAAACACCGTGAAATTTATACCACAGAAAGTGAGTGCCTAGGTTAACAAACCGCTGTAAAAGAACTCTTGCAGCAGTCACTTTCCGTGCCGCTGCAACATAATAAGTGATTCCGGATTCTAACTGAACAGAACTTTATCATGCCGAAATATCGGTTTAGCAGTGTTGTAAGCCGAGGCTCGGCTTTTTATCTGTCAACCGCCATGTGCCATATTGTTTTCATTCGCAAGTTGAGTAAGTCGTATCTTGTTTGTGGAACGGTGAAAATACATATATGTATTGGCACTACACCAATTACATTGATAAACCCACGTCAACAATTCTATGCCAGTTCACCCGGTTCATGGCTGCTTCTCTCCATCCTCGGTTGCGCCCCACGCTTTTCAAGTCTTGGTTTATCCGATCCGCCCATCTAGCTCGCTGTGCTCCACGCCTTCTTGTACAAATGCCTACAGGCATGAAATATTCAATATTTCGATGAAAATCTAATCCAAAATTTCGAATATTTACGCACAATTTATTCGAAATCTCGGTTAACCTCATTTCTGTTTGTTTCGAATTTTAACCGATGTATCAGTTTGCTCATGCCGAGATTCCCAGCTAACTAAATATGAGTTTTCAGTTAAACCCAAACAGAGATTATCGGTTAACATAAAAAGCCGAGATCGAAACCGCGGATCTCGGTTTCAGAAAGCGAGACTCGGCATATAATTCTAAGTGTGTAAGACTAATGGATAAAGTTGGAGATGATATTTGTCGCTCTTGTAATGAGAAATGTGAAATCTCTGAAAATGTATTGTGTAGCTGTGCTGCACTTTTTAGCACGGGAGCAAAGTTTTTCGATAGGAGGCTTTTAAAGCCATTTGAAATATGGTCTCTACACCCTCGTAACGTAGTGCGTTTTGTACAACACATTATTCCTTACTGGGATAATACCCTAAATCATGCGATTATGGTACTCATCATAGCAGCTTATCACTTTGAAATGGTATAGAAATCGGGTTCTCCCTTAGCTCAGTCGGTAAAGGCGCAGCTACAAAGCAACACCATGCTGGAGATGGCTGGGTTTGATTCCCGGTCTGGTCTAGGAATTTTTCGTAAAGGAAAATTTCTCGACTCCCTGGGCATAGCGTATGGCAAGTACTGCCACACAACCAAACTAATGCAAAAATGGTACCTGGCATCGAAAGCTCTCAATTAATAACTCTGGAAGAGCATTTAGAACACTAAGTTGAGATTCCAACAAAAAAAAAGAGCCTCCAAACATGACCATTTTGTATGAAAATCGGGCTTTGGTCTTATTGTCTTGTCTGTCACTGTATAATGTAACCTTTATGCAAAAATATATCTGCACATGATCCATTTATTTTTTTTAAATGCTTCATAAATTAATTGTCAATGCTGCATACAACTATGAATAATGAATTGAACTTTTAAAAATGATCCATAGCAAATCAACTAATAGGTATGATTTATAGCCTGCATATAGGTATGTTTAATAGCCCGCGTTTTTGAGTTTTGAGGACTATTTTTTAAAATTTTAGTTCATAAAGATTGGGAAATTGAACCCTAGATGCGCTTTTATTCAGATTCAGTAACATGCCTGTGAGACTGATGCAAATTTTGTAATTTTTGCTCTCCTATGCTTAAACAATTTCAAATCATGTCCTGAACAGCACATTTGATAAGAAATTATTAGAAAAATATAAGAAATCATTATTACGAAATTACAAGTACTATGGAGAATGGAAACTTTCCGTTCACTTTATTCCCTACTAATTCCTTAATAAAACATTAAGCTGATCGTGCCCAGTCAGTTTTAAACTAAATCCATTTAGAATGGTACAAAAGTCAAAATGTATGTTTCGTGCCAAAAGACATGAATCCGCCGAACTGCCCGGAGGCACGGCCAATCGAGACTTTTTGGGCTTTAACCAAAGCAAAGCTTCGAAAATTCATAAAACCAGCGGACGACATCCAAAAATTTAAAAAAGATTGGCCAAAAGTGGTCAAAATGGTGGGAAGTACCACTGTGCAGAAGCTTATGGGTCATGTTCGAGGAAAAGTTAGGAGTCTTGGCTATGATTAAATATTTTGATTAAACGAGAGTAAAATATCATATAAAACACAAATACAAATATGATTTGCCAAATAATATTATTAAAACTAAAAAAAACATGACTTTTTTGTTATTTTGTAAGTTTGCTTATACTTTCTGGAACAGTCTATAATGATAAGGAGATACAGAGAGGTACCGTTGTTTGGGGGTGAAAACGTGGCTGGTATCGTTTTTCCCTAACTCCTATCTATATAGCTCATTTTGTGCAGAAAGAATGGTGACCACAAATTCCATCTTCTATCTTAAAAACAATCTTGTAAAAACAACGATAAGAAATTACTGGCTGAATTTCTAACCGCAAACAACGGCAACTCTCTGTAATAGAAAATGAGCAAAAGCATGGGGGAAACCGACATCCTCACGAGATCCTTCTCGTGGCAGCCGACTCGGGTAAGCCGAAAAATGTCGTCGCTTAAGGAAGGCTGTCTAGCGAAAGAATTTACGGTGCAGAAGATATGACAAAATAGAAAATTAACATCCCATTCGGTTTACTACGTTTAGAGCGTGATGGTTTCAGGAAAAGCCGGCGTAGCACCGACTGTTCCAATACAACATTTTTTCATGTATGCGTGTCCTGTGGCCAATACATCTCGGGTGCGGTACCGGACGTACGGTAGCAAGCGATAGTTCGATTCATGCGGAGACAGTCGGTGCGAGTTTAAACTGGCTTTAGCAAGAGAAGGCTGCACTATTGGGAAGCCTGGTTGAGAGTAAGCCATCTCACTTCGTTCAGCGGGAAGAAAGTCCGTTAGATCCAGCGCTCCGTTATTTTGGAAGATTTCTTCGAGTGATCCTTGGAAATAATTAGTTTTTTTCTCAAAATCTATTCACTTCAGTGAAAGGAGTGAATGTGAGTTTTTTTTCTAAGAAGGCAGTGCGTGGTTTTCCAGTGAAATAGCAAAATCAGCGAGTGCTTGCTGGCGAATTATCATCCCGCTCGGCTTCGCTTCATCCTCATGCGGTGACGCTAACCAGCGATACACCACCACATCGCCAACGGTCATCCGACATCGGCGAGCGAGCGCACCAGAAGGCGATCTGATTCACCTCGTACACCTTACGCAGCGCACCGCTCCCCGCTGCCCGCATAGCAGTGCGACGTTCAGGCATACGGTAGCAAGCAGCAGCAGCAACAACAGATCAGTAATATTAGTTAAGTTTTTTTCCTCTGTCTCTCATCCCAATTAGAGTTAGCGTTAATTTGTGTGTGTTCCTGTTTTGTGTTTGTGTGTGATTTAAATTTTTGGGGGCGTTCAACGTTCTATTGCAGAAATCGTGCATGTTGAAGAAGTTTCTTCTACATGGACGGTTTAGCTGAAAAAGTGCCTTTGCCACTCCGATGATGGGAGGCACAAATAAATTTCCGGCCGCGGATCTTATCCAGTTTCGACTCGGTCGGTCCATGGGGCCGTCTACTTTGCAGCCCAAGGCTAAAATTAAACCTCTGAACATGTACCAAATAACTACTGATTTGACGAAGAAATTCTTAGCCGTGACAGAGATCACGTTTGTGCTAAATCTTTTTAATAAACTCCGTGTTGTCGTCTCTAACATGAAGCAGGCTAATGAGATTGCTTCCTCCCAGCATTTTACACTGGAATATAGAGTTTATATTCCAGCTCGTGATGTGGAGATATTAGGAGTGGTCACAGAGAAGCAAGTTCGTACTCGGTACTGTTGGGGAAGTGGTTACCGTGGGTCGATTCAATAACCTTCTGCTCCCCCCAGTACAGATACTGGAAGTAACAAAAATTAGTGAAAATATCGCACAGCGAGGGTAAGAAAAAAGTTATCCCCACAGACTCGTTTTCAAAGTGATCTTTTCTGGCTCTTGCCCTTCCTCACTACTTAGAACTGGACAAACTTCTGCTACCTGTGCGGTTATTTGTACCCTGGTACGATCCGCCAAAACTGCCAGCAGATGGGGCATACGGCCTCTCATTGCGGCAATAAGGCACGCTGCTCAACTTCAGGGAGAAACATGAGGCTGGTCCCCGTGCAGATAACACACAAAAATGCGTTTTCTGCAAGGGATTCCTCCCCATGCTCTTTCGTCATGCCCGGCGTACAAACAACGCAAAAAAAAATTGGAATCGTCCTCTGAAACAACGTTCATAATCTTTTGCAGAAATGTTTTAAAAAGCCTCGCCAATTCGATATCAATACAAATCCTTTTGCTGCTCTGTCAGATGACGAGTCTGATTCGGACTTGGTTGCGAGGACCTCTTCAGTTTTCCTGAGCAGCTTCACGGAAGCGAAGACGCATCCGAGCAGGAAAGTAGCTGAAAAGAAGCCCCAAATCAACATGCCCAATTCAAAGAGCAGTGGAAATAAGGATAATCCAAATCCTCCTGGTCTTCGAAGTGCCAACTACACACAGGATTTCTTATTCTCCCGGGGACATCCAAATTTCCCCGATGCCCCGATTTTTAGAACAGAAGCCCCTCTTCATCTGGGCTGTTCTCATTTGACGATATTGTGGAAGGTATTTTCAAGTACCGAAATGTTCGGATCTCTTAAAAGCATTGTTATGGCAATGCTTCCCACTGTGAAAACTTTTTTAAAGAAGCTCAATACAAGTGTCTCCTCCTTGCAGCTATCAATTTCTGATAGATAGGTTGCCAAAAGAGGTCGGGGATTTGATCACTGTTCTGCAGTGGAATTGTCGAAGTCTTATTCCTAAACTGAATCATTTAAATTTTAGCTCCACAATATCTGCCGTGATGCATTTGCTCTTTGTGAAACATGGCTTTCACCTCGAAATCGATCTTCCGATTCACGATTTCAACATTATTCGGCTTGATCGTGAGGATTCACGTGGAGGAGGAGTACTTTTGGGGATCAAAAAGTGCTACTCCTTCTATAGAGTGAATTTTCCTCCAATTCCAGGTATTGAAGTTGTCGCATGTCAGGCTGTTATTAAAAATAAAAGCCTTTGCATTGCTTCCGTTTATATTCCTCCTAGAGCCTCAATAAAACTCGTGAACAACTTTCAGATATTTGTTCGGTTCTTCCTGCTCCGCGGTTGGTCATGGGAGATTTTAACTCTCACGGTACCGGTTGGGAGAACTGTACGATGACAACCGGTCTTTCTTGATATATGACTCCTGTGACAACTTCTAATATGACCGTTCTCAACAATGGAGAAAATACACGCTTATTGGTCCATCCTCACTTGGCAGAAAGCCATGTAATCCTCACTTTGCTCGAATTCATTATCGCTGATTGCACGTGGAATTTGATCCAGATCCCCACGGTAGTGATCATTTGCCTATTAAAATTTCGGTTGCCACCGGGCTCTTTCTCGGCCGGAATCGATCAACGTCACGTATGATCTAACTCACATCGATTGACAAGGTTCAGCTGAAAAAAATAGATGAAGCAGTTACAACGGTAGAAGGGCTTCCACCGCTGGAGGAATATAACTTCCTCTCCAACCTGATTTGGGAAAGCGCGCTTCGTTCTCAAACTCGACCAGTTCCAGGAACGTCATTTCACAGGAAACCTCCTTCTCCATGGTGGGATCAGCAATGCACCGAGGTTTACCGCAAAAAGTCCGACGCGTTCAAAGTTGGGGGTAGGCGTGCAACACTCCGAGCACTTCGAAAGGTACACGGCTCTCGAACGAGAATTTAAGAGCCTCATCAAGGCCAAGAAACGTGGTTACCGGCGACAATTCGTGGACGGGCCATCGCGTGAAACGTCGATGAATACCAAGTGAACACGGCGCGAAGAGTTGCGTAAAAACAGAGTGACCATGAACAACGAGAACGAGGAGTATTCTGACCAATGGATCCTCTTGCTCGCGCTGAAAAAAGTTTGTCCAGATTCTGTTCCAGCACAAATGTTTCCTTTCTAAACCACGAATTCGATAGATGAGATCAGCCAACCTTTTCAATGGTAGAACTCTCTCGCACTCCTCTTCGTGTGGCGATGTCCTGTTGATAGAATCAAGTTCAACCTTGCTTCAAGAACCCTCCAGACGTCGCTAAGAGGCGCATGCTGAACTTGTTTAACCGCCTCTGGCTCTCAACATTGTACCGGATGATTGGAGACGAGTGAGAGTTATTGCCATTCGAAAACCTGGTAAGCCCGCGTCCGACCACAACTCCCATTCACCATCGCGATGTTATTGCATTCTAAAGTTGTTGGAGAAAAATGATCCTCTTCCGTTCCTGGACAAATGGGTTACATCAATAACCTGCTTTCAGATACTCACACGGCTCTGTAGGGGTAAAGGAACGTGAACGACTGCTCTGCGAAATTTACCACAGAGATTCAGTTTTTTTAAGCCATAAAAGAGCAAATGGCTTCTGTTTTCTTGGATATCAAGGGGGCTTTTGATTCAGTATCTGCTGAAGCCCTCTCAGATAAACTCCGACGCTTGTGGTTTTTTCAATTATTAATGAACAATTTGTTGTACAATTCGCTGTCAGAGAAACATATGAGCTTTTCTCATGGAACCTTCTATGCCAGCTCAATGATTTAGCGGGTCTCCCCCAGGATCATGTTGAAGCCTTCTTTTGTATAATTTTTATAAACAAGATTGACGGTTGGTTCAGCTTTGACAACTGTACGCTGAGACAACTTCGCAGATGACGGCGTGTTTGTCACTGACCCAATGGGGTCGATCTGCAAGGACTCCTTACAGGATACCTTAGACAATTTGTCTACTTAGTTTTTAGAGCTAGGTATCGGATTCTCTACGGAGAAAACTGAGTTGGTAGTTTTTCTAGGAAGCATAACCCTGCACAACCGAAGCTTCAAATTTTGGAGTACCGATAACTCATTCTATGTCATTTAAATATGTTGGGGTCTGGTTCGATTCTAAGTGCACCTGAGATCCCACATTGAGTATCTGCAGCGAAAGCCAACAAAGGATCAACTTTCTTGTACAATCACCGGACCTGGTGAGGAGCGCATCCGCAAGATCTTCTAACGTTGTACCGGACAACGATTTTGTCGGTTATAGAATACGGTAGTTTTTGTTTTCAGTCATGGCTCGGTCGCACATCATCAAACTGGAGCGTATTCAGTATCGGTGTCTTCGTATCGCGTTAGGTTGTATGCACTCGACTCATACCATGAGTCTTGAAGTGCTGGCTGGTATGTTGCCACTCTCGGGGTTTTCAGAATTGTCTCTCCGGCTCCTTACCAGGTGTGAAGTTATGAACTCCCAGGTGACCGAAAACTTTGAGAAGCTTCTCGAGTTGAATCCTCAAGCACGCTTCATGACTTTGTACCACTTGTACATAACCTCAGGATGTCGGCCCTTCGCCGAATATTCCCAATCGTGTTTGCTTCTCCGACTTCGGAAATTCGGTTCATTTTGATTTATCCATGAAGCAGGAGCTTGCGGAATTCCAGAGCATCATCGTCCTATGATTACTCCGGTGATATTTTTCTGCTGCAAAGTTTGGCCCAGTTGATTCCACTAAAACGTTCTTCACTGACGGGTCTTTGAGAGAGAACTCCGCGGCTTTAGTGTTTACAATGAAAATTACAGCGTCGCTCGGAAACTTCCAGTCCCTTGTTCTGTTTTTGTCGCTGAACTGGCAGAAATTCATTTTTCATTAGCAACTGTTGCCTCACTAACACCGGATCAATATTTCATTTTCACGGATAGTCTTAGTTTTATAGAGGCTATTCGCTCCTTGAGGCTTGTGAAGCACACCCCTTATTTTTCATGAAAATGCCGGAGGTCTTCTAAGTGCTTTATCTTCACGTTCTTTATTATCACCTTGTATGGTCCCTTCCTTCGTTCGATTCCGACACGAAAAGGACTGCTTGTGCGCGCTTGAAAGGCGATACATGACCCACAAATCGTCTTCAACGGAATTTTTTTGCATTTGTCGTCAGTTATCACTTGATAGCTGCTAGCAGAAAATTACGCAGAGCGAGATTCTTAGCGATGGCTACATCTTCTATCACTCCTAAGGTGTTCAAGCAGTGCTGGTTCAGATTTTTTGATTGATGGGTCGAGACTTCATTCGTGTGATGTTCCGCCTCATGTCCAATCATTATTCTTTGAACGCCCATTTGTTCCTGTGTTGGGCTGTGAGAGCAGCAATCTCTGTGAATGCGAATAAGGTTACCAGGACGCAGATCACGTTATTTGGGTTTTGCGCCGAGCACCGTGGAGTCAGGATCTGGTTTTAGCGATTCTCTTCGGCCTCAAGGCAGACAACCCAATGTACCGATTCGAGTACATTTTGGCTGCATCATGATCTCGAGTTTGCGAAACTCATTTATGTGTTTTTGACTAAACATTAGCCTTGGCATCGTAGTTTGACGGACTTACTTGAAGTTTCAGTTGTATCTTTGCGGATTTTCATGCAAACCATGTCTCTTGACATGGTAGGCCGCGCACCTATGCCTGGAGTGAACAAACGACCTCAGTTGCTGCGATTGTAAAAATGACCGAAAACTCGTTCCGTTATTTATGAAAATGGTGAGAAAAAAGTCCTTGCATATTTCGATGATGGTGATTTCGGATTTTTTTTTACGGCACTAGCGTGCCACCCATTAACCTGGTAGTCCAATCATTCGTTTAAAGGATGTTATATTTCGACGATGATGGTGACGATGGTAGTGACCCGAATGGCAATTCCCCAATGCAATAAGTCCAAATAGGGTAGCTCAGTTTTTACCGCCACGAGTTGGATGGTGCATTTGTACAATTCTCAACGGTAATTACAACAAAGTTGTTGAACCATAGTCATGGGCCCATATTTTCGGTCGCCTGGTCGAGGGTTTGATAGAGTGTACTGCATACATGCAACGGCGCAACATAGTCCAGTTAGAACGATCATTTTTCAGTTACAGCGATTGCTGCCACCCGGTGGAACGGAACGGGCCCAAGGACCCCAAAACACGTAGAATGTGTGGTGGGCGCTTAGCGACGAAAAGTTAGCCGCTCTAATCGAAGTCTAGCTCTGGGTCGTTCTTTACCATTTTTTACTAGCATAAAATCACAGGCTCGGGGAATGAATGCTTGCGCAGGGAAATAGTTTTATGGTTACAAATGGATTTATACGTTTTTTGCAGCCAGCTTCCTCGTTTGTTCTGCATGTCAGAGCGGTGGGTGCTGGAACCGAAGGGAAATCAAGATTTAGAGCACCTTTTGACCGTGAGCGAATGGCTCAACCGGCTCAACCGGGCGAGAAGACTAGTTGAATAGACGGAAATCATATTATGCTTGTTTAGAAAGGATATCATAAAACTGCGTTTGAAAATGATTAGTTTACTAATCATGCTGCTTCCATTCTTCTGTAACGTGGATAATGTATCATGGAGAGTGTGAGCTGTTTAGTGGAATACCTGTAACTAGAAAATAAAAAGAATGATTTGTATTTTCCATTTAATTCCAACTACCTTTATTGCTTATCTTGACAGATACGCGTATTTCGTCTACAATGTGTGAAGAAGTCTGCACATTGTAGTCGAAATACGCGTATCTATCAAGATAAGCAATGGAGGTAGTTGGAATTACATGGAAATTACTAATCATTCTTCTTATTTTCTAGTGGATAATGTGTTCAATAATAAATAAACGAATGTTTCTACCATGTCAGAAATTGCTGTGAAATAACTATGGGGCGGAGCTGAAATAGTGAAATTTCTCAGAGAAATCTCAACAAAAGTATGAAATTGGAGTATTACCTCATCTGAAAGATGAACCCAGCATTTCGAATTTTCTTCAGTACATATTATTTAATGGCAAAGGGTAAATGCACCCTTCTTTTTGCGGAAATGCTCCTTAAACTTTGAAAAAACGCTCCTTAGATGCAATCAGAGGTATTAACCTTCTGGTTAGCGCTTGCCGGATGTTTTGACGGGTCTTAAGTTTCTTCAAGATTGTATAGTTTTGACGGGTCTTAAGTTTCTGAATTTAACTTCAAAATGAAATTAAGACTCATCAAAATGAAATTTAAACCCGTCAAAATTAAGACTCTCAGAAACCCGAAATTTAAAACTGTGGAGCAAAGCTCCGCTATACAATCTTGAAGAAACTTAAGACCCGTCAAAACAACCGGCAAGCGCTAACCAGAAGGTTAATACCTCCGATTGCATTATACTGGGCAAACGCATCTAAGGAGCATTTTTCCAAAGTTTAAGGAGCATTCCCCAAAAAAGAAGGGTGCATTTACCCTGCTGCC
Organism: Aedes koreicus; assembly: GCA_024533555.2. Classification (NCBI taxonomy): domain Eukaryota; kingdom Metazoa; phylum Arthropoda; class Insecta; order Diptera; family Culicidae; genus Aedes; species Aedes koreicus. Next base: position 106,943 of record JAHHFK020003709.1, read on the forward strand.
TTTTTTTTTTAAATAATCGTTTATTTGTACAGGCTCAATCGAATCAACTTTACAGAGCCAAATTTTCATATTTATATACATCATTTATCTTAAAACTAAAGTTAGGAGGATAGAGCCGATTACTCGCGGCCGTCTCGAGGTTAATAGGAATTACAAATTACGGATGGGAAAGAGGGTGGGAATTTAAGGTATGGTTTACATAACACATTAAATTTAAATTCTAAATTATCTAAAAACTTATAACTATACAATTTATGGTTTACTTTTGACTTGAACATTTTTTGAAAAAGAAAAAAAAAACACACATACACAGATAAAAAAAAAACTTATAGTAAACATACAGGTTAAACTAACTACAATCTAAGGCTAATGTTAGTCAAAAACACATAAATGAGTTTCATGTACTCCAAATCACGTACAGCCAAAATATCTCGAATTGGCACATTGGGTTGTCTACCTCGAGCCCGAAGGGAATCATAAAGCTCAGATCTGACTCCACGATGTTCAGCACAAGACCAAATAACGTGATCTGCGTCCTGATAGCCTTGTCCACACTCGCAGAGATTGCTGTCGCTCAGCCCAACCCGGTATAAATGAGCGTTCAAAGAATAATGATTGGACATGAGGCGAGACATGACACGAATGAAGTCTCGACCCACATCCATCCCCTTAAACCAGGATTTCTTCGACACCTTTGGGATGATAGAATGTTGCCATCGCCCCAAATCTCCTTTACTCCATTTATACTGCCAGCTGACGAGTGACTGTTGACGAAAAATAGGAAAAAATTCGTTGAAGGCGATTTGTCGATCACAAATATCGCCTTCCATAGCGCCCACCTTTGCAAGCGAGTCCGCTTTCTCATTGCCCGGAATTGAACAATGAGATGGGACCCATACAAAGGTGATGATAAAATAACGCGAAGATAAAGCACTTAGAAGCTCCTGTATTTTCATGAGAAAATACGAGGAGTGCTTTACCGGCCTCAAAGAGCGAATAGCCTCTATAGAACTGAGACTATCCGTGAAAATGAAGTACTGATCCGGTGTTAATGAGGCAACCATTTCTAGCGTAAAGTGTATTGCCGCTAATTCAGCGACATATACGGAACAAGGAGCTTGAAGTTTACGATTGGCGCTATAAATTTCATTAAATATACCAAAGCCTGCTGACTCCTCTATCAAAGATCCGTCAGTGAAGAACGATTTAGTGGAATTAACTTGGCCAAACTTTGCAGCAAATATTACCGGAGCAATCATAGGACGATGATGCTCTGGGATTCCATGAAGCTCTTGCTTCATGGATAAATCAAAATGAACCGAATTGTCGAAATCGGAGAAGCAAACACGATTGGAAATGTTCGGCGAAGGGCTGACATCCTGTGTTATGTACAAATGGTACAAGGTCATGAAGCGGGTTTGAGTATTCAACTCAAGGAGCTTCTCAAAATTTTCGATCACCTGGGGGTTCATAACTTCACACCTGGTGAGGAGCCGGAGAGATAATTCTGAAAACCGATCCGAGAGTGGCAACATGCCAGCCAGCACTTCAAGACTCATGGTGTGAGTCGAGTGCATGCAACCTAACGCGATACGAAGACACCGATACTGAATACGTTCCAGTTTAATGAAGTGCGACCGAGCCGCTGACTGAAAACAAAAACTACCGTATTCCATAACCGACAAAATCGTTGTCCGGTACAACGTTAGAAGATCTTGTGGATGAGCTCCCCACCAGGTCCCGGTAATTGTGCAGAGAAAATTGACCCTCTGCTGGCACTTTCGCTTCAGATACTCAATATGGGATCTCCAGGTGCACTTAGAATCGAACCAGACCCCAAGATATTTAAATGACATAGAATGAGTTATCGGCTTACCCCAAATTTGAAGCTTCGGTTGTGCTGGGTTATGCTTCCTAGAAAAAACTACCAACTCAGTTTTCTCCGTAGAGAATTCGATACCTAGCTCTAAAGCCCAAGTAGACAAATTGTCTAAGGTATCCTGTAAGGGTCCTTGCAGATCGACCCCATTGGGTCCCGTGACAGACACTACGCCGTCATCTGCAAGTTGTCTCAACGTACAGTTGTCACTTAGACAACCGTCAATGTCTTTGACATAAAAATTATACAAAAGGGGGCTTAAACATGATCCCTGGGGGAGACCCATGTAGCTAAATCGTGAAGCTGTAGAGGTTCCATGAGAGAAGCTCATATGTTTCTCTGACAGCAAATTGTACAAAAAATTATTCATTAATGGTGAAAAGCCACAAGCGTGGAGTTTATCTGAAAGAACTTCAACAGATACTGAATCAAAAGCCCCCTTTATGTCCAAGAATACAGAAGCCATTTGCTCTTTTTTAGCAAAAGCTAACTGAATATCTGTGGAAAGCAACGCGAGACAGTCGTTCGTTCCCTTACCCCTACGGAAACCATATTGAGTATCTGAAAGCAGGTTGTTCGTCTCAACCCATTTGTCCAGACGGAAGAGGATCATTTTCTCCAACAACTTTCGAATGCAGGATAACATCGCGATGGGTCGATAGGAGTTGTGGTCGGACGCGGGTTTGCCAGGTTTTTGAATGGCGATAACTCTCACCCGCCTCCAATCATCCGGTACAATGTTGAGCTCCAAAAACTGATTAAACAAGTTCAACATGCGCCTCTTCGCGACGTCTGGAAGGTTCTTAAGCAAGTTGAACTTGATTCTATCAGCTCCTGGAGCCGTATTGCCACACGAAAGGAGCGCGAGAGAGAGTTCTACCATTGAAAAAGGTTGGCTGATCTCATCTATCGGATTCTCGGTTTCGCGAGGAATGATCCGTGCCGGCACAGAATCTGGGCAAACTTTTCGCGCGAACTTGAGGATCCATTGGTCCGAGTACTCTTCGCTCTCGTTGTTCGTAGTTCGGTTACGCAATCTTCGCGCCGTGTTCCAAAGAGTACTCATCGACGTCTCGCGCGATAGCCCGTCCACGAATCTTCGCCAGTATCCGCGTTTCTTGGCCTTGATGAGGCTCTTAAGTTCACGTTCAAGAGCCGTGTATACTTCGAAGTGCTCAGGTGTTCCACGTCTACGGAAAACTTTAAACGCGTCGGACTTTTTACGGTAAACCTCGGTGCATTGCTGATCCCACCATGGAGAAGGAGGTTTCCTGCGAAATGACGTCCCTGGAACTGGTCGAGTTTGAGCTTGAAGCGCGCTGTCTAAGATCAGGTTGGAGAGGAAGTTATATTCTTCTAGCGGTGAAAGCCTTTCTACCGTCGTTACGGCTTCATCTACTGCTGTCCTGAACTTTGTCCAATCGATGTGACGGGTAAGATCATACGTGACGTTGACAGATTTCGACGGATTGAACCCGGTGGCAACCGAAATTTTTATGGGCAAGTGATCACTACCGTGGGGATCTTGAATCACATTCCATGTGCAATCCAACGATAATGAATTCGAACAAAGTGTGAGGTCTAATCTACTGCCAACTGAGGATGTTCCAGCCAAACGTGTTACTTCTCCATTGTTGAGAACGGTCATATTGAAGTTGTCACAGAGGTCATATATCAGGGAAGACCGGTTGTCATCGTACAGTTCTCCCCAGCCTGTACCGTGAGAGTTAAAATCTCCCATGATCAACCGTGGAGAAGGAAGGACCGAACAAATATCTGAAAGTTGTTTTCGGTTAATTGAGGCTCTAGGAGGAATATACACAGAAGCAATGCAAAGGCTTTTATTTTTAATAACAGCCTGACATGCGACAACTTCAATACCTGGAATTGGAGGAAAATTCACTCTATAGAAGGAGTAGCACTTTTTGATCCCCAAAAGTACTCCTCCTCCACGTGAATCCTCACGATCAAGACGAATAATATTGAAATCATGAAAAGGAAGATCGATTTCGGAAGAGAGCCATGTTTCACAAAGAGCGAACGCATCACAACCGGTATTGTGAGCTAAATATTTAAAAGATTCCAATTTAGGAATCAAACTTCGACAATTCCACTGTACAACAGTGATCAAATCCCCGACCTCATTTGGAAAATTATCCATCGAAGGAAATGATTGCTGCAAGGAGGGGCCACTTGATTGTCAATTGCTTCAAAAAAGTTTTCACTGAGGGAAGCATTGCCAAGAACAATGCTTTTAAGAGGGTCAGTAATTTCGAGGTACTTGAAGATACCTTCGGCAATGTCATCAAATGAGAACAGCCCACTTGAGGAGGGGGCTTCTGTTCTTAAAATAGGGGCTTCAGGGGTTTTGGATGTCCCCGGGAGAGATGGAAAGTCCTGGGTGTAGTTAGTACTACGGAAACCAGGAGGAATTGTTTTTTCCTTTTTTCCACCTTTTTTTGAAATGGGCAAGCTGGTCTCGGGCTTCTTTTCAGCAATTTTCCGTGGGCGGACGCGTCTTCGCTTCCTTGAAGCACCTTCCGGAAAAGTGAACGATGTTCCCTCTTCAGCCGAATCAAAGTCAGACTCGTCATCTGACAGAGGAGCAAAGGGATTTGTATTGGCATTGGGTGGTGGGGAGACTTTTTTCACCATTTCGGCGAAAGATTGCCTGGAACGCTGTTTTAGCGAGCGTTCTAATTTCTCCCCGCGTTGTTTGTACGCCGGGCACGACGAGAGAGCATGAGGAGGAGTTCCTTTACAGAAAGCGCATTTTGGTGTGCTGTCTGCGCAAGCGCCATCCTCGTGCTTCTCCCCACAATTAGAGCAGCGTGCCTTATTGCTGCAATGGGAGGTCGTATGTCCCATCTGCTTGCATTTTTCGCAGATCATGACCCGAGGTACAAACAACCGCACAGGTAGTCGAAGTTTTCCCAACTCGACGTATTGAGGGAGGGCTGAACCAGAGAAGGTTACGCGAAACGAGTCTGACGGTGTAAACTTCTTTTCACCCTTCGTGATCGATACTGTGCCTAGTTTTCGCACATCAAGTATCTTGACTGAAGGAAGCAGAGGGTTCGTAAAGCGACCAACCCCCTGCTTCAACAGGATCTCAGGGGTCAAACTCGCTTCGGTGACAACCCCTTCAATCTCAATACCTCGAGCTGGGATGTACACTAAATACTCCAGTGTAAAAAACTGAGAGACAGCAATTTCGTTAGCCTGTTTAAGGTTGGACACAACGACTTTTAGTTTATTGGGTCTCACCTTAATTATCTCGGTCACGGCCGAGAATCGTTTCGTCAGATCGTTTGAAATCTGGTAAACATTGAGAGGTTTCGTTTTGGGCCGAAAATAGACAACCCAAGGACCAGCTGAACTATCTGGATAAGCACGCGATCGGGTAACTTTAAGAGCTACCCCATCATTTGGCGGCATGGATGAATCATCTTCCGACAAATCATCCATGTCGCACCCGTGGGAGCTTATGACGCTCAACCGCTAACGTAATTATCTACAATCAATCACAGATAAACAAACTAAACCTAAGCACACTCTCTCACACACTCTCACACACTCTCACTCACTCTCACTCACTCTCCACACTCACACACACAATACGATTAAAATTAATTCAGAAGAGCGAGAAACAAAAACTTATCTTATATTTATCACTGATCTACTGCAGACGGGCGACGAATGTGCTGCTGCTGCCGAGCGACGATGTGTGGCCGCGTGTACCGGTTAGACGTGGAGCTCAGCGATGATGATAATGATGACGATGATGATGATGATGACGCTGGTCGGTGGTGGTTGGCAGATGAACGATTGCACGCTACACACGATGGACTGCTGGTGTGCGTGCCGTATGGATGCGGAGCAATATGCCTTTTAGATCGTTGCAATATTGCTAATTGCAATTAATGACGTTGTTGCACTGCTTATCACACAACTTTTTCTTCTTCAGAAAGCCAAGACTCGATTTCACTCGCGAGTGCAAAAAAAACTTAAGACTGAAGAATTGAAACAACTCGTGAAAAGCTTCCAAAGCAACGCAGAGCGGACCGAACGAACTGTTCCGTTTGCTTGTTCACTGGGTCAAGTGGATTGATGCAGGTTCCAACGAAACGATTCGCGCAAAAATAGCCCGCATTTTGTTGTGCGATAGCGAAAAGCTACTACAGTAAGTAGTAGTTTTCTGAAAGTTATCTTAACCTTCAATATTTACGCCTGTTGTAGGAGTTTGTAATTCTTAATACAAAGTCTTCACAATACTGAGAAGCCTCGTTTTCTATCGCCAACACAACAGTTTGGAAATTTCATTCAGTCCAATGTTCATTAAATCATGTTACGGTTTATGTTTAGTGCTTTTTCAACTCACACGACTACTTTCGAAATCTTTCACCAATTTCAATTCCCTGTTATCTTTTATCCATTGAATGATACTTTAAAAGGTGCCGCTTATTATCAGCATAATTTTTATGCAAGAGATATTTTTAGACTCATAAACATGTCGTTCCTATTTGGTGGTTCCAACACGCCTTGCAGATTAATAACAGATGAAATTTAACATTGTTGCAAATATTGTACATCAATAATTGTTGGTTTTCAATCTGGAAAAAGTTTTAAATTTCTCAAAAATATCTCACTAAAAATTTTTAGTTTCATTCTGATTTTTTTAGTGGTAATGCTTGTAATGCTGATTTTTTTTAATCTTCCTCATAGAGATTGTTTCGGATACCTACTAGAACCAGAACGTTAACATGGATTTCGGATTATGACATCAAAGCCGTTTGCATCTAGACCAAAACAAATTTAAAAACTTTTATTAAATAAAACCTTCTCTCTCTGTGCTTCCGCATCCTTTCTGGCAGTTCGGTTTCCCGAATGCATAATATATTCAATTCCGTCATTCTCTTTCTCTAGCTCGCCCTCAAACTTGCGAAGAAATTCGCAAAATCAATAACCTAGTTTCTAAAAATCATCGTTCCGTGATAACAGTCACGCTTTGGCGTAGTTTCTTTTTACCTCTCTCGAATGTATGATTGTTTACGTTCATCTATGATTCACATATGACTATTAAAATTCAACAGAAATAAAAACACAACAATTCAATCATAATTGCCTGCACGAATAATAGATTTTTTTTTAGCTTGAAATTGTTTCAGTACCTACAAGTTACAAATCCATTGAATGATCATCGAGCCAAATTATAGTGGCTGAGATTTGAGTGCCATTTAACCCACAAATCATGCTCAACTTGATCTATGTTCGCATTTCGACAGTGATGAACGAGTTCGATATTTGTTTGATAACTAATTTGAACTATTCCTTCCGAAAATCAATTATGTACACGATTTATTTAGAATAACGCTTTCTCCTGCTCTCAACTCCCATCCCGATCTCGTCTGGTCTCTTCGTGGTTCGTCGTTTCAGTGCAGCTCGCAATAATTGACGCACCTCTCGTAAAACTATTGATTATCTCATAGACTCAACCAGCAACGAGAGCACGGCAAAATTCCAATTTTCCAAACACGCCAGCTTTCGCATCGGCAATTAATTATTCTGGTGCTTTGAACACATTTATTATGGTAATATGTATGTTTTTAAAATTGGAAAAAAATCTTCCAGTCAGTTATCCTTCGTTATATTTAGGAGAAATATGGGTGCGTGAATGAATGTTCCATGAAACGATGAACGCACGAACGCGCTAATGATGATTTATGTTTTTATGCGTCTGGTGATGATGCCACCATGGGGGTGGGTGGGAGCTCAGTTTCGCGCCAACAGCGAGCGAATAATTTATCTAGATGGTGCGATAATGAGGCCCAAGCTGGGTTACTAGGAAAACAATCCCTCCAGCAGATGAATCGAGATACACAGGAAAAAACGCATTATCTTAAACTTTAGTCAAACGGATGTGGTGATCTGTTCCACCACCTGAATAGGCCGGGTCGGTCGGCAAAAGTTAACCCCGTTGGCGGTGGTCCAGTGGCAGTGGTTCCAGTGACAATCGGCTGGTCCTCGATGACTGTGGGCGAGCCCCTCCGGTACGCTTCGGCTTCGGGAGGGATTGTTCTGCAATCCGTTGGCGCAGATGTAGCCGGGCGGTGGGTGAACTGCGGCCACCGACGGGGCACGGCGATGGGATGGTGTGTTCCGCTGGGATGGGTTGTGGACTTCGCATCTGTGAATTATTGTGATTTTTAGTGCATGAATATTGAAGCATAACGAGCATAAATTATCTGATTTGATTTATAATTAGTCGATCGAAATCATCATTCGAGGTGTGTCGTACGTGCTATTTGTCATTGTTCAACGGTAAAAAAGGAAAAGTTCCGTTTTAAATGTTTTAAACGTTTTTACCCCTAAAGCTCTAGCTCAAAATCGAAGGTATAGGTTTCTAGTTGACTAATCGTAGGTTTTTAGGTGTGTTGGAACCGACGCACTTCGGAGTAAAACTAACAAAAACCTGATCAAAAGTCGAAAAAATGAAAGTGAGCTAACTGTCTTCTAGAAAGTAACATTTTGAAGTGTGATGTTCACTGCATCGTTTGACAGCGTATCGACTTCCAGCAGTTGTGTTTACTTTAATACGGCATATTCTTATAAACACAAAAATGTTGGAAATTAGTCTTTTTTTAAGCTCAGTTTCAATGAGTTAAAGTAACTTAAGTTAAGTTTCCATGAGTTTCTGATAGAAAATTGACAATTTTCTACCTACAACAAGTTGCCTCGCAACAAGTTTGCAACAGAATCAACGTCACATACAGAGCACCACATCGCATGTGTTTGACTTGTTTCCCAACGCTTCGTTCGTGTCTCCATCGAGTCTCGGACATGTGGACGAACAAAAGTTTGGTTGCTATGATCATTTTCATTTTCATCTTGCTGATGATAGAGCTTTCACTAGTTTATTTACTAAAGCAGAACATATTTATTCATACCATTTTTTTCGTACCCCGTAAATTATTCTAAGAAAACATATAATTCATAGAAAACATAACATGAAGGGACAAAATGCAAATAAATCAAATTGACAGAGTCAATTATTGTTATTAAAAGCACATACTGAGACTGCTTTAACTCGAGCATCGAACGCCTTTACATTGAAGGGGGGGAAAGCGTGTTATTCGGTCTAACTGTCTTTCATTTTCATACTCGTTTCATGCTGAACAGCCACTGAGAAATATCGAAATGATGCGCTGAACAGTGGGTGTGAAAGAAAGAAATAATCGAGTTTATTTTAGTGTTTCGAAAATGCATGGCCCTGATTCACATGAAAGCGCTGATATTTCTTTTAACATGCTGGTTTAAGACCTTCTGAATAAATACGAAACTGTGAGTTACATCGCACAAGGGGAAAAAACGGAGCCAAATTCCCATACAATCAAGTGGTTGATTCGGGTCTCAACTCAAAAGCAAACCAACAGCAGTCTCGCTCAGGCCGACCCTTTTGTTAAATAAAAAGCCCGGGCAGTTGGAAACTAGCTCGAGGATGCGTTTAAGGTGAGCGTGAATTGACCGCAAATTTGAACCAGCGGTAGCAGCAACACCAGCAAAATGGCGCGACATCTCTTAACAGATTTGAAAAAGTTCACCGGATCTCTCTGTATTCCGGAAGAACTGGCCAATCGTGTGACAATGATTACCGACTTATTTTCTTCAAAGCAACTCGATGCTGAAAAGGGTTAAGCAGTTGTACAACAAAATGGAGGATTTCATCATGGCAGAATTCAACTTTGTGAAACGACTACCTTCATCTGTACACAAGTATAAACATCTACCGGATATCATCAACAAACTGGTAAACCATCATTATTTAGAATATATCTAAAACCTGTGAACAATTTTATTTTCAGTCCTATTTAACATAATATAATAACAATTTGTCATAGATGTGAAATTGATTTGGAATGCTTTACAGCACTTTAAAAAACATATTTTTTCAAAAATTCAATAATTTCATCGATGAACAGTCTGGAGAGAGGTGCCACAAGAGTTACCAGCATGCCTGTCCTTTTTTAGCACGGATATTTTTTACCTGCACACTTAGAAAAAGTCATGCAATTTTAAGTCTACTTGGATGCACATAAAGGGAGCGGCCCATTGGACATAAATTTACGTCTGTTATAAAAATTGCATTACAGTTAAAACTAAAATTGAAAGTTCACATGCCATGACGTAAATTTGAGTTATGATGCACAAAATTAGATTTCCCAAATGAACCCATCGTTCACGTAATTTTGATTGCATTGCTCTGCCTAATTTAGATTAATTTAGATTCAAAATTCGATTCTTATATATAGTTTTAACTTAATCCGCCAATGGCACGAAAGGATCATCAACTGGGGAATAAGTACTCCTTTTTAAGAAATTATGATCATCACAATAATATACCACAATGCACTTTAAATGCGCAGTAAAAATTCTATTTCAGATTTTTTAAGGATGCAAAAAAATTGCTCGTTGAATGATTTAGATGGCCAAGAAATATCCTTGTGGGCATGTTTTACGTCTCATGTTGAATAATTCACAACCGAGTGTTTAGTCTCTTTATTTTGTTTCTTTGGCGATGGCGGTGCTTCCCTGACATGCTACGAAGGATTTGCATTCCACTCTGAAACTAACTGCGCACTGGCATGCTTTTAAATATCGATGCACTTGAATTTGTTTTCAATAAATGGTGGTGTTTCCGCACATCAAATAAAAAGCTTATCAAGACACCATTCCGGATAAACTTATCACTACGGAATTGCACTACGCTATGCTGAAGTCGACGATAATGAGTTGACGTGTACTTGTATTTGTTATTAGATGTTCTGAACGAGGATTTAAGAATACATCCAAATAAACTTAAAACGGAAGCATATGTAAATTTAAGTTTAAAATATTAACAGGTTGTAAGGATTACGTCACGTGTAAAATTCATTATTTTTAAGAGTGTGAAGTAAACCTTCTGTATATGATGCGGTTATCTATCTATGGCGTGGTCAGAAACTAACTTCAAGTGCTTATCCAGAAATCGATCTACCAAGGATGATTTTTTCTAGCAGCTGCGATATTACTACGTGAATAATAAACCGACCACAGATGATGCTGAGGACAGCTGCACAGATTCTGATGGAAGCGATGTTAAAGACAATGATACGACGTAAAGCGAACTTTTGTGCAAGTGCAAGTCAGAGTAATATTACTGGCGCCAATCTTAAAAACCGCATTGTATATGAGTTTATTCAAGTATGAGGAGAAATCGGGTAAAATCAGCCACTTCCTGGCATCCGATCAAAGTAAAACTTGTTTCATTCAATTTCCCAGTTTCTTCTACAACTTTACAGTGCTCTTGGATTCAATATAGCAGCACCAAGTTAAATTTTTGGGTATTATTTCTAGTTTGCTTCCAAAATGAGGGGAGAAACGGGAAAGATGGGACACTTACAACCCTAAGTGAGACCAACACCATTCCAATTTCTCTATTTTTTCCCATAAGACAAGCTATTGTTTAGGACTCCTACCCTGTGCCATATAAATTACTGGGAATTAGGGTCCGTTTTTGCCCACTGTGCATCGTTTAGAAAATAATCGCTAAAGTTCAATTTTCAGCTCCTGGCAGAGTTGCGTCAGAGTTGCGGTTTCAAGAGTGTACCTCTGTCATTCAATTGACGAATGTTCTCTATTGAAGAGAAGTATCCAAGTATTTGGATGAAAAAACTTAAGCAAATTTTGTGTTGTCTATTGGGCGAAAAAAATCTATATTGAAACAAAAGCTTTGGTATTTTAAAAACGATTTTCAGAAAAAAATGGAAGACCGCCACTTATAACAAAAAATCTTTCCTGGTCATGCAAAAACGGTGGTTGAACGTTACGATCAAAATACCATCTTGTTTTAAATCGACATTTGTAAGAGTTGGCCGACCTTCCTCAAGTTTTGAAAATTTAAGCGAATGTGATATGCGACGCAGAAGACGAAATTTGCCCAAGAAAGGGTCGCAAAAAGCCCGTCGAAAATCAAGGAAATCTGCAAACAAGTAAAACATCCAAACGAACATTTTTCAAACAAAAACTTTCTCCTTCACAAGCGGAGATCGCAGTAAACCGTGCTTTGAAACTGACGTGTTTTGCTTTTGGTGGGGGGTTTTCCAAAAAAAAAAACCATATTCAATCTAAATAAAAAGTGAAATTATTAAATCATCGTTTGTTGTTTTTCCCGGGTTTTGGTTTTGTGAGAGAATAGGGAATTGGGGGGGTTTTTTTTATATTTCCCAAAATACATTTAAATTTATAACGCGGGGGCGAAATGTGCTTTTTGTGTGTGGGTGTGTGGTTTTTTTTTTCATTTTTTTTTTTGGTGATGTTTGGTGGGGGGTTGTATTGAACGTACACTTAGTAGCAAAAAAAAGCCGAGCAAAATGTTGCTTCCAAAAAACGCCATGTTAACCCTTCTGTAACTTTGTCAAGTATCAATATTTTTGACTGAAAATTTGACAACATTATAATCAATGTATAGACCTTATTTGACCAACATTTCCACCAATTCATCTTGTTAATACACCTGATTTGTTATGCGTGAAATATTCCAAATACCTAGTGTAACCCACGGAAAACTTAAAAATGTGACATATAGTATGAATAGGTTTAAGAAAACTACGTATACAGTATTATTCAGTATTATTAGTAAAATTCACCTCGGCTTTTTTTTTGCACCCATATTTCAGCATGGTCAATATTGGGTGAAAAAGGGAAATACTCATGTTGGTGCGTCAACTTTGACGCCAGCTGTAGTCCAAAGCACTCTATGAAAACAGTTCAAATGTTGTCCACATAAAGCTATGGTGACATTTTTAGTATGCTATCTAAATTTTTCACAGAAATACTGATTATTGAAATTGGTATGTTCAAAAACGGCTTTTTTCACATATGTTTTGAAAACTTCAAATTTATAATTTTTATCAACATAAAATTTTGGTCAAATTGAGTCTTCACATTGTTTATCATTTTGTAAAATTTTTAGCCAAAAATATTGATAATTGACAAAGTTACAGAAGATTGAATATGGCGTTTTTTGGAAGCAATATTTTGCTCGGCTTTTTTTTTTGCTACTGAGTGAGGTCGTTGGATTTTCAATAAAGGTACTACGGGATTTTAGAGAAAAAATAGGGTTGAATGAAAAAAAAAACCCTAGAGTTGTTATCTCAAAGAAGGAAGTATCTATGTGAGCAAAACTTGTGTTGAGATTCGACTTCAAGATCTGCTGGACTATACAGTGACTCGTTTTTGCCTTTATTTGAAGGATGTGATTGAAGGGGTCCTCCGTTAGCTCGGTCGGTAAAGGCGCAGCTACAAAGCAACATCATGCTGGAGGTGGCTGGGTTCGATTCCCGGTCTAGTCTAGGATTTTTCCGTTAAGGAAAATTTCTCGACTCCCTGGGCATAGGGCGTGATTGTACTTGCCACACAATCATGTTAATGCAAAAATGGTACCTGGCATCGAAAACTCTAAATTAATAACTGAGGAAGTGCATTTAGAACACTAAGTTCAGGGCAAGCAATAAGCAAATTGTGAAAATAACAATAACCTTCAAATGCTAAAGAAAGAAAAAGATTGAAGGATTGTCCAATGAACAAGAGGAAGCTTTTGTAATTGTGACAAAATGGGGATGTGATGGATCTCAGCAGTCGTAGTATGAACAAAAATATTCGAGACAAGATGATGCTTATATTTTCTAAGGTCACCTGGTTCCTGTAAGATTGGTTGCAATTTTTTATGGATTTGTAAAATGTATGTGCTAAAATCCTGTTCCGTCTTCACGTAGATACTGCCGTTCAATACGGATTCGTTATGTAAGAGAATCGACTAAGATCACCTAGGTTACCAATAAGCAGTTCCAAAGCTCCCTAAGGCAGCCTATCAAGCATTTAAGTCACCTTTAATGCAACATAAATGCCGCTTTTGGCCCAATATACGGCTGCTTTACTGCAATGCTATTATAATGCTTCATAAATGCTATTTTGCATTCGAAATGCTAATTACAGGCTACAAGCATTTAAATAGCATTTGAAATCCAACTTTACAACATATAGCATTCAAGATGCTATAATAATGCTAATATAATGCTTGTTGCATCTGAAATGTAGATTTAGGGTTGATTTACTGCATATGTTAATCCTTATTGGTTACCTGAGTACAACGGAGGAGGTTGCTGATATTGAGCACCAAGTGGCTCTGCTCGATAAATCGGAGGTTTTGATTACGGGTTCTGAAATTTTGAAAATATCCCGTACATTACTTTCTACCATGGTTGATGGAAAAGTGAAACTATCAACACGTAAGGATCCTAAACCAGATACATAAAAATTCGGATTTTCAACGTTGCACGCTAGAATCTGGTTTTTAAAATCCATTCTTCACATCGCATATAAAATGGGCATCAAGAAGTGACAAGCCAGAACTGAAACAGACAAGGTTAGCTCCTTTTTGTTTTTGATTAAAGGCTACAACCATATTGTGGACATTTGTATCTCTGAAAAGGTAAACTAAATGAAGAATACAAAAAGAACTGAAAGACAAAACGGGCCTTCTTGTTGATACCATGTTTTGAGTCCACGAACGATGGGAGCACTGCGAGGAGATTGTTCGATGATCCAGAAACATCTTGGAGAATAACAAGCGTAGAGCTCATGCTTATTCAACGGTTGAATGTAATGTTGGAGGTAATAACCAGTGATTTTGACATAGATACATCGAAGCTCGCAGAGTACGGCTTCGAAACTGCTCAACTGTTCCTTCCGCTTTATCCTATGACTCCCACTCTGCATAAAGTTTTAAATCATGGCGCCATTGTGATCGAGAATTCACTCGTACCAATTCTTCAGCCAATTCTTGGCTAGTTAAACTTAGTGATTCTAAACTTTGGCCAATTCCAGGGTGAATTGAAAGATATTCTTGATTTTATTTTTCTATTTTTTTTGTTCATAATTATACATAAGGTGTCCCAGGAAGTATAAGCACAATTCCTACACAAAACTGCACGAATCTGAACGATGGAAGACAGCTGATTTTCACTGATCAATGACAATGAAGACTGATACGTACATCCGGGAATGCTTGAATCAGCGTTTGCTACCAATGATCAGGAAGCACGAAGGTCCAGTATTACTGGGCCGGATTTGGCAACTGTGCATTATGCGAAAGACACCATAGCATGGTACGACGCCAATAAAGTTCAATACGTATCGAAACTTCTGAATCCTCCGAACTGTCATCAAACCCGACGACAATTTGTTACGTTTAGTTTGTTTTGATGTAGAAAATTACTGAATAAGGAAAGTTGAGCGACAAACAAACATTGTAAATACCCGAAAGTTGTTAGAAATTAAATGGTCCACGAGTTGCACATTGAACACCCCTGCAGAGTTGTTCTTCATACCGTCCGTAATCTGGTCAGTCATCATCACGCACACTCTTTCCTCGTACAGCAATGTAAAAACGACCCTCAACAGTTTGTCGAGAGTTGAAGAGCTAGGAATCGAAGCATATAAGTATTGCACGGCCGCACAGGCGAATTTAGGTAAAGAACAACCACACCAGCTGCCGAGCAGCGGCTCGAAAATAGGCACGCTCTCACACTAAACTACAAACGAAGCAAGAGAAACGAGAAAAATGCTGTCAGTCTTGTGTGCCTAAAGTTTGCCCGCTCGGGTCGCATCAACACAGTTGCAAGCTGTCGACGGAGAGGCAAGCGAACGTTTGATTGTCTTCGAGGAGAACAGTCCAAACCCGTAACTCGTTCGGTAAGCACGCACGTTGTTGAAACGCGAAGAGAAAAAGCTAATAACTGGTGCGGTGGTGAAAAAGGGTAGTGAAAACGCCATTTTGGAACAAGGGACGCCGGTCCGCGTGTGATTGCAAGGTCTCAACCGGTATAAGTGGCGCGTGTCTCCTGCGGCTTTCATCGTCCCATCATCAGGGTGGTGGCGAGTGAGTGAACTGTCCCCTTCACAGTGCCGCGGAGAAAGGTAACAAAGCGCGATACAAAGATTCGGCAGCTAACCTCCATTTCTTACCATACTCACCCTAGACGAGAACGCGTATAAGTACCAGAACGGGTCAATCGAAATCGGAATTGTACCGAACGGCGAAATCCCTGATCACAACGAAGATCAGTGGTGATTATTCCGTGTGCTGGAGTGCTACCGAGCCCCGCTGGGAAGGTGAGTCAGTTCAGATTCCATAATGCCAAGGACTCTAACCTAAATGTGAACTTTCCGTGAACAGCACCTTGTTGGCCGCAACCTCATCCGAGCTATTCACGAAGGCTGAGGCAATCGAACCGCCCAGAGTGACGAAATCTTATCAACAGAAGAGGCTTTCCATTGGAAGTGAGTTCGACTAAGAGAGGAGTAAGAGAACCGAGTTCTGATTCCGGTGGATTGCCACAGGGCCTCTTTTTGTTTTGCCAATTTCAATTCGCAGGTAGATTGGATCCGCCGACGGTGACACGAGGGCCGCTTCAAACTTCACAGTTTCGGTGTTGTCGCACCGTGATCGAGAGGAAAGGACGATCAGCATTCAATTTCACCACGCCGTGGAAGCGAGCACTGTTTCGATGCACATCACAGCAGCAGCTCGGAGTTATGCAGGACAGAACCGCGCCATGGAGAGGGAAGGTCTGGTTGGCGTGAAGCTGGTGCATGGGGTGCACCAAAGGCAGCGGCGTGAGTACCATTAAGTCTAGAGTGAGCGACAGGTTAAGAAGCATGCAAAGTAAAGAGAAAGAGCTTAGAGAAAAGTGAAAGAAGTAGAGAAGAAAAAAATTGAGGAAGCACAGAAGGAAGAGGAGAGGAAAGCGAGGAGGTGAGGACACAATTATGTTGAATATAACTTGTTGATATCATTGGTCACGTTTTTGATTTGTTGGTGCACATTGCCCTAGGTTTTGCGTTTAGTCCTTTTTTGGTAGTTTTGCTCTACCAGCTACCGGAACCCGCAACAAATTTAGGCTCTGAACATATCTAAGGAAACATGTTAGAGCAGTCGATGCGAAAAATTTCGAAAAATTTGGGAAAAAAGTAAAAAAAGGTTAAAAAAAAATTGGGGGGGGGGTTGGGGGGGGGGTTGAGGGGGGGGGGGGGGAAAAGGGTGTTTCTTTGGTGGAGGGGTGTTCGTTTAAAATCCGCACCCACTCAAATTGCTCTAACTTTTGATCCGTTGGGTAAAGTTAATTGAAATTTTGCTTAAACATAGTTTAATATGTGTTGTTCACACTGTCTGAGTTGATTCCGTCCGGTGCTCAAAAGATTTCAAAATGGCGACGAAAGAACAGTGGATGCGTGAAAAAGTTTTGCACGAGTTCTTTGAGAATAACGATCATTCGCGTTGTGCAATCGGAAAAAAAAGTTGGGAATCACGAATTCCACAGTGTTTGGTATCATAAAACGGTTCGAAGAACGTCTGATCGGAAGTGAAAATCCGGAAAAAAGCCGTCAGGTAAACGAGAATGATCACAAACGCGTGGTTGGGGTCTTTAAATGGAAACCGAACGCCTCAGTTCGAGATGTGGCTAGAAAGTTGCATTTGAGAAAGATTTTCGTGCAGAATACCAAAACAAAGGTTCAGAAGTCCCACAATCTTGGCGAGAAACATAATACGGTCGCAAAAAGCCGTGCCCGGAAGATGTACGACTAGAAGTTGACGAAACCACACTTCTGCGTAATGGATGACGAGACATATTTGAAGGCGGACTTCAACCAGATTCCAGGAAACCTGCATGTGACTGCCAACAATAAGTGTGATGTTCTCGAGAACCTTCGGACACAGAAGATGTCGAAGTTTGCCAAGAAGTTCGTAATTGTACTTGTGAAAAGCGGAGTACACCTTTCGCTACCGCAAGCACCATAAATGGACAGGAGTATTTGGAAGAGTGTTTCCATAAGCGGCCTCTTTCTCTCGTGAAGGCTCATGACGGTCCGACGGTCTTCTGACCGGATTGGGCATCATGCCACTACACGAAGGACGTGCTAGAGTGGTATAAGGCGAATGATGCCAATTTCGTGCCGAAAGATCTGTACCCCCTAAACACTCCGGAACTGCGCCCAATAGAAAAATACTGGGCCATTATGAAGGAACACCTTCTAATGTGACCTAAAGTGGTGAAGAATGTAGAAGAAATAGAGAAAGCATGGGTTAAATATGCAAAAAAACTGTCGATTCTGAGGTCGTGCAGAATCTTATGGCTGGGGTTAAGGCCAAGGTTCGTGCATTCGGATATAAAGGCGAAATAAATTAAATTAATGATGCCAAAACTAACTTTAATTCTTTAGTTTTACTCGCTGAAAATTTGGTGATGATTGGATCAAAACTCGAATTTTGAGAATGAATTTTGTGTGTGCGGATTTCAAACGGCATACCCTTTATGATTAACGATAACTTTTTTTTATTTGCTTCTGAGAGAAAACATTATAGAGAAATTATTCGTGAAACCTAAATAAAATTTCCTCCAAAAATTTTTTTTCATCTTGTTTTGTAATCGCGCTCTCTGGAACACCCTTTAAGTATAGGATTACTGATCCCAAATTAATCCCATTGTCTTTATGCATTCTATGATGAGAGAGATTGGAGAGCAAAATTGATTGGTTTCTCTTCGATATCACGCTCACGTTCAATAACATACATAAACAGTACTAACTATTGCACTTGTGTTTCAATCCTGTGATTTCTAATAAGATCAACTGCGAGTGATGAGATTAATTTAGGACATCTTTCCTAATGATTACTTATACCTACATAATTGAAGAAATTAATTGCTTCGTTTGCTAACAATCAAACAACGTCCAAAAATTTCAATGCTCTTTTAGATTGGACTACAAAGCCACCAGGTTATGAGGAATCGTTTAAGAACTTCGATAGTGTGCGCTTTTAAAGTTAAGTTAACAATCATAGTTGAAAACGATATTTATTTCATTACAGTTAGTACACGAGAGCTGTAACCGATACACGCAAGTGAAGCGACAAGTGGCAAAAACATAACATAATTTGTTATCTGCTTTTCCGCTCATAGAACAACTGCGGTGAAGTTGGTGTTTCATCCGCCTGAAGATATGCATCAATGTTTCTTACACGACCGTTTGATCTCACTCAAATGGCTCAATGCTGTTACTCTGGTCAGAAGCATTCGAATGTAGAGATAGAAAAAAAAACTCTTTAAGCAGTGACCGATTGCCTGTAGCGGTTTTTCTTCTTCAGATCCAGCATGCAACATTTTTTTTTAATTTGGGATTGAAGAGGTTCTTATTTATAAATTGTGCAAATCGTCCGACACAACTTAGGAGGCGTTTGCAATGGCATAGTTATTCAACAAAGTTGTCAAGATCAGTATAGCAAACGTCATTTAAGTCGTCACACTTTTAGGAAGAAAGACGTTTCGGAAACATTGATTGCTGATTGATTTGGATTATTCATACTCTAGGCAACGATGGTCATAACGAGTGGAGCAATACTTTGAAAGTGAGGGACACTGACTGAACTGAAGACAAGCCGCCTTCAACCGAGTTTCTTGGCGAAACAACGGCCCAAATAGGACGTTGAATCAACATAGGTAAGTGAGTCCCATATCTCTTATTTAATGTTTTTGCGGTTGAGTTGAAGTTAGACGCTGGCTGAGTTGGATTGAACATCCGTGAGAAATCCTGGTGAGTGTAAGTTAGCCCGTGAAAAGTAAAGTCTCTTTGAATTTTGATAGGCAATAGTTATCACTTCGAATCCCTATAAATCTGATAGAAGCTCTTCAACGTGTGATTTCAATTCTGTACTTATTTGCTTGTTACTCGATCCTCAATTATCAAAAAATTAAATGATGCTTGAGTACTGGATAAGCTTAAGCATAGTATGCGAAATGAAAACTTGTCTGACAAACCATAAGTTAACTGTAGGAAGTAGTTTCGTTAAACCTGATTCGGTATTAGGTATTATCCCCAAAATTCTCGCCCGAGGTGCTATCATAGGAAAGGTATCTGATAGTTTTTTGCGATTGACTGCACATACCAGCCATGTCCAGCCAGTGTGGTAAGCACGATCAGTAGAATTAACTTTTTAATCGCTTTGAAAACTGTTTCATTAGAGTGAAGCTTGACGTTATGTGCTCATGTTTATATTCTACACTTTTAACCGGTTCGGTCGAAGCTTTTACGCATCTAAAATTCTACTGAAACAAGAACCCCGAGCTAGCGAATTTTCATTTTCCTGTGCTATGAAACTGTTGCCACCACTCTAACTCCCCTTGATTAAATCCGGTTTAAATCTTCATTAGTAGCAAGCAGTTTTGCTTCCTCGGCTAGATTCCACCCATTTGAAGGGCAGGGATCTCAGAGAGACTTACTCTATCCCCTTTTCATATGCCTAAATTCTTGGATTGTCAGCTACTGGCTGACGCGTCAAACCCGGTTGCGATGTGTTAGCATAATTTTGCCATCATTCGCTGTTTGCGGGTTTATTCCTTGGTTGGGAAACCGACAAAAAAAAGGGAAATTGTGCTCATGATTCTGGATAGTTTCTTTACATAAGGTGGATGATAAAAAGTGTCAGTGTGAATACAGTCGGGTCTCCTACAACACGTTGTTTTTATCAGCCACTCAACATAATTTTTAAAATATTCAGCATCGAAGGAAGCTTACTTTTTGGTACAGTAGGCAATTCGTATAATAAGTTTGTTCTATACTCTAAAATAGGGACCTTAATAGAATCGTTAATTTATCTTTCTGGCATATTGTGTTTTGGTGGGTGTTGGCCAAATTTGGATTTTTCAGATATAATCTTAAATAGGCTATAGAGTATGTTTCATACATCTAGTAACCTAACGTCCGTGCTCCATCACAATATTTCCTATTGTGATGTGTCCAACTCAATGGGTGAATTGAACTGAAGGTTAGTTTGAAAGAAGGGGAACTTGGAGTAGAGCACACGTACCCACTGGTTGACACTAAATATTGGCCAACGTGCTTTTGCACATTTGTTTGAGGATTTGTTAAGCGACTAAAATGTCCAAATCCTAAGTTTTTGCAAAATCCTAGCATGCAGTTATGAGCTTCTAAATTTTTCATAGTAGCATATTAGCGTTAAACCTGAGAGGGTTGATTCATCGATTTCTGTTACAATTCCAAGTTGTAACATTCTGCCCATTTGCATGTTAGGCGGCGGGAATTTTTCTCGTGCTTTGGAATCGGTGGATTGTGAGTTAGATTATTACAGGAAGCGGAGGGACTGATTAGGGAAGTATACATTGAGAGTAGCTGAGCGGAGGAGATATATAGAAATGAGCTTTCAGATGATTTGTTTATAGATCAAACCAATAATTAATCTTCAAACATTATAGGGAAACTGCCCCCATATTAATCTCATTGTTCCTATATTCATCCTACGATCACAGGATCAAATCAAAGAATTGGGCAGTTGAATGATCGGTTTCGTTTTGTAATAATGCTTGCCTTCGTTAAATAACTACAACAAACATAACTAACTAATCCTGTCACGTGTATATCGTTTTATTTCCAGTAGGATGAATTGCAAAATGATGAGATTATTATTACATCTTCCCCATGTACTCACTAACAATAGAGGGTGACAGTAACATTATAGACTAGTAACATTACAGGATTAAGGGGCTATTAAGTAGAACAGCCGACTGAGGTCATCAGATATAGCTTTTCGTTAAAAAGGTTTGGGTATGATGAAGTGTTGGGTTTGGATGGTTAAAGGGAATGCTTGAAGGAGAATATATTGTTGGCCAATGCAAGGCACCTTCTACGTTTTCATTTGGTTGTTGGAATAAATATTTAATAATATGGGTTTATGGAATGTTACTAAATGTTACCGTTTTACACACGGGTTTTCTCAAAACTTTTAAATAATAATAATTCAGTTTGGCATAAAGATTACTATCATAGAGCAATAAAGACTTAATTTGTAGGTCAATAGGTCAATAAAACTCATAACGTTAATATTTTTGACTCTGAGAGCAAGTAAGCTATATCAGAGTATTTGGAATACAACTAAATAGGATCCCAAGGGTCGATAATAATCACACATCTCAACTCATTAATATAAGTATGAAATGCCTTTTTATCATAAAGGGTCTGTTTAATAATATTTAGTTATATCAGCTATTAATGATATGACGGGCCACCAATCGGGGGGGTGGGGCGGGTTGTGTGTTTTTTTTTGGAGGACATTGAAGGAGCGGTGAGGAAAATATTAGGGAAAAAAACTTGGGGGGGGGGGGGAACAGGAAGGGACGGCAGCCAAAGAAAAAATAAAAGAATCCGTTTCGGTCTTTTTTTTTTGTTTTTTTGTTTTTTTTTTTTCTTTTTTTTTTTTTTTTTTTTTTTTTTTTTTTTTCCCTCTCGCGGGTCAAATTTGTCACCTTGTCGATGGTGAGAGGGCTTATCTCATGCTATAAACATGCATGTGAGACCAAGAATTTGACCAGTAGTGAAAGTATCACATATTCTGCACATTTATTTCACTGCCACGTCGTAGAACGTTTATATAAAGGCACTAACATCAGGTGTGATACTGGCCGCAATTCACTCTTAGACTTTTTACTTTCAATCAAAGGGAAACGACTAAAAGTACACTTTTCATTTTCGTGGCAACTTATGTTGTTGTTTATCCATTTATTTCATGGAATGAATAACCAAAATACCTGGTTTACCCATGGTGTAATAAGTGAAAGTAATTGCAAAATTTTCGAAAAAGGTGAATGTTTTGATCATGGTAAATATCTGACTGTTCGAAATGAAGCACAAAGCCACAGATAAGTGTTACTTTGTACTGACGATGACAAGC
The DNA here is from genome assembly GCA_024533555.2 of Aedes koreicus. Classification (NCBI taxonomy): domain Eukaryota; kingdom Metazoa; phylum Arthropoda; class Insecta; order Diptera; family Culicidae; genus Aedes; species Aedes koreicus. The sequence goes on from JAHHFK020003709.1 coordinate 129,661, forward strand.
ATGTTTATTAGAGATAGGACGCGGAGGGCCCGCTTAGGAAACACGAGTAGTAGATTTAACCTTTCCAAGTAGTTTATTTTAGCAACAGTGCGGAGGGTCCGCTCAGCGAGGGTCTAGTGTTTGACTTACTATAGAAGAGGGGTGTTAATCACAGTAGTTCCATTTCACTTCTGGTTCAGCTCCATATCGGTTTCGTTTCGATTCCGTTTCGTCTCCATTTCGGTTCTATTTCGGGTCCGCTTTGGTTTCGTTTCGATTCCATTTCAATTCCATTACAATTCCATTTCGGTTCTATTCCGGTTCCGTTTCGAATCCGTTTTGCATCCATTTCAATTTAATTTCGATTTCGTTTCGGTTCCATTTCAGTGTAATTTCGATTCCATTTCAATTTCTGCTCAAGAATAAGTGTTTAAAGTAAAGACCCTCTCGTAGGTCAAATTTGTCACCTTGTCGACGGTGAGAGGGCTTATCTCATGCTATAAACATGCATGTGAGACCAAGAATTTGACCAGTAGTGAAAGTATCACATTTTCTTATCATTTATTTCACTGCCACGTCGTAGAACGTTTATATAAAGGCACTAACATCAGATGTGATACTAGCGGGCTATGCCGCAATTCACTTTTACTCTTCTTACTAACAATCAAGGAAAACAACAAAAATACACTTTTCTTTTTTTTTTGATTTTTTTTGTTTTTTCTCTTTTTTTTTTTTGGGGAATAAATCACAAAAATCTTTTTTTGTTTTTTGTTAAATAAATATATTTATGTGATATTTTTTTGGAGGGGGGGGTTTTTTGGTCGGGGTTTTTTTTTTGTTTTTGGAAAAGGAACACATAGTAAAAAAAAAGTGACTTGTGGGGGAGAAAAAAAAAAACATGTTTTTTAGAGAGGGGGGGGGGGGGGCGCTTAGGGAAAAAAATAAAAAAACCCTTCTTTTATTCATTTATTCAATGATCACCCACAATAGATACGTTTGCGTTCCGTTGACAATCCGGATATTTGACAGCTATTTTAAACCTATGGGATCATATGGGATAACACACATCGAATCCGGAATGAGTTTGCGGTATAGTACTAAAATGTACTAAACGCAAATTTGACCGCAAAACCAACCGCAAGATTTGACACCTCTCAAATCTTGCGTATGATTTTGCGGGAAAAAAAATAATAACTAAGGCTATTGGTGTCTCCCACTGAGTGAAGGTTTTTTAAAACGTTCAATTTTCCTATAACGGTTTAATTAATGTGTTGACAGATTTCAGCCGGGAGCAGCGTTTGCCAACTGGGATACGAAAAAGAGGTTTGTTTGATTTTTGCTGTTTATTTGAGGTGGTTCTTTAAGTTATTGTCAGCCAGCATTGCTAGGTAGGTTCAATTGTTTTAATTTTTCCAGATGCGCGATGCGCCAAAGAGCATTCCGGTGAAATTATTTTTCGGATTGTTTGCCTCATCGAGTACAGGATTAGTTGCTCAGCTATCCTCAGGTTTGGCAGGGTATGGCCGCTTTCTGATAGTTGACTTTCGATGGGGCTTGAGTGGAAGGCCCCGGTTGCTATGCGGATTCCTTCATTGTATATGGGTTTCACTCGATTGTAGTGTTTTTCGTTAGCTCTGCATATTATTGGAGCTGCGTTTTTGAGTTCTGGGATAAGCATAGAATTACATATATAGCTGACATATCTCATTAACGAAACAATTTTTTGGCATTTTTAGCGATTCAACTGTATATGGTATTTGAAGTTTAGTTTGAAGTCCATCGATTCGCCGAAGACTTTTGCGATCTTAGTAATTAAATTAAAGGTAATTAAAAGTAGAGATGTGGTAGTTCAACGAATCTTCCGTGCCGCCTCTAAGCATCTTGCTAAGAGGTATTGCATGTCGATCTGCCGTATGTGGAAGATGTCTTAATTGTGTCATCTCAAATTATAATATTCCGCCCACTATATCACAAAACGAGGACAATCAGTAAATATTACATCTTGATCAAGTCACACAGAACGGCGAGCCCGTTGATGTTGGGCTTCGTTTTTGTGTTCCGATGAGTGGTAGTACATATAATCATCATTATCATCATCATCATCATCATCATCATCATCATCATCATCATCATCATAATGGGTGGAATATTATAATCTGATATTATTCAATGCAGACGTCTTCCAAATTTGAAATTTCGTCAGGCAATAACCCATAATAAGATGCTTAGAGGCGGATCGGAAGATTCGATGAACTACCACCCTTCCGGCAAGTTCCATTAAAAGTAACTAAACTCGCAAAGTCTGGGTCTTGCTGCAATTTTGCTGAGGGCTGTGGTCGTAATTTTCTTCAATTAGCTATGTGGATCTTTTCTGAGTTTTGAGTTGATAATGTGAATCCTGTTACGTTGCACATTATTCAATTTGATTTAGGATTTGTTAAATAAGAAGTCTGATCCATCCGGCCGTTTGATTAAATACTATTGTTATGTCATCGGCGTGTATTTTGATGTTTGATAGTGTATTGTTGCGAAGCCATTCTTTATTGCTGTCGTTGACGATCAGGAATAAAGTGAACATGGAAAGGATCCTTGCGGGACTCCGTTTTGTTGTGTTTTGGAGGTTGACAGGTTTTCTTTGATATATATTATTTTTAAATCGTCGCTCATGCAGGAAGTTACCGCAGAAGTTTGCCATGTGGCCTCTTTTTCCAGCTTTTGCGAGGTTTTCCCTTATGGGATATCGCTATGTTCCGGATAAAAATAACCAATTGCAATACAATAATATAAAATAACATTAAAATCTATTTCCAACCATAAATCTTTTTGTTCAGGAATCAGATAAATGAAAAATGCATATTGTCCTTACAATAGATCTACCATTCACTCCATATGCTAGGATTTTCAACAATTGTGAAACAATACAATTAATAGTAAGGGAACGTCCATTAATTACGTCACGGTCTAAAATTGAATTTTTGTAACCCCCCCCCCCCCTTTTGCCCCCTTGTTCAGGAAAAATGAGATTTTCTATAGTTAAGATACATAACTGTGTTGATGTCTCAATTTACATTAGATTCTATTAGAAACAGTAAGTCCTAAAGTTATCTTATCGTCACGAACAATATATCGAACAATACGATCGATAGTACATATTCATATTATTCATATTAGCGTTGAGTTAAATTTCTTCGTCCTGGTCTATGTCCGTATGATGCTGCTGGATGGTTTTCCGGCGGGAATTTATTTTGTGGTGAAAGTTGTGGTGTGGTTTTTTTTCGGCAAGGAACAGATGTTGCGCAAAAGACCACTGGATACGTCAAAAACTAAGTGTGTAGATAATATGGATGTAAATGTTTCCTTATTTACGGGAATACCAATACTAAAAGTCTTATTTTTTGTTTCTTGATTCTATGATCAATAGTATCATCATAGTATATTTTATAGAAACTATATTATTTTTCAAGAGTTCAATGAGAAACGGTAGTTATGGTTTAAAGGGATAAAGTAGAATGAACATTTATTTAATCGGTTCAGCCAAATAAAGAAATTAAAACATCAGATGGCATTCATTCGCCAATTGATCCATATAAACATGCTAAACCTAATGAAGCACTGGATGGGTGAAAACATATTCGCTCAAAATGTTTCGCATTTGAATTGCTTGCTGTGTGCTATTGTTACCCCTGTATAACCCAGAAACGCTTTCTAGAGGTTGACATTCTGTTCTCCAATCTCCTTGCGCAGCAACTTCGCCATCAGAATTGATTGTGTCAGAAAAACCTTGCGGGCAATATTCATCACTGCTGGTGGATTTCAGGTAATTATGCAAAATAACTGACGCCAAAACAATCAGCTCAGCATGTTCTGGAAGCATTACCAACGTTGTTTTTAAGATTCGCCATCGTGCAACCAAAATGCCAAAAGCATTCTCAATAGTACGCCCAGAACGCGAAAGGCGCATGTTGAAATTCTCTCGAATAGGCGAAAGCAGTTTTCCCGGGAACGGTCGCATTAAATTAATCTTCTGGGGGAAAGCGGCGTCTCCTACAATATAGTGCGGCATCTCTAAGCTAGAATCAGGTAAACGTGCTGGAGGTGGTAGGTTCAGAGAACCATCGTACAAACGTTTGCCAAATTCTGAGCATGCAAACACTCCTCCGTCGCTATTTCCCCCATACGCTCCGACATCTACAGCTATAAATTGGTAGTTAGCATCACAAACAGCCATCAAATTGATGCTATGATGCCCTTTATAGTTATAAAATAAACTGCCAGAATTCGGGGGAGCCTCGATGTTCACGTGCTTTCCGTCAACAGCGCCACAGCAGTTGGGGAAGTCCCAAAGCTGATAGAACTCGGATGCCTTCCTGGACCAGTCTTCAGCAGTCAACTCGGGTAGGAAGCCCGACTTCAGTTCAGCCCATAGAATCTGACATACTTCATAAATAATAGAGCTTGCCGTGCTCTCACCTATCTTGAAGCTCCATGATAGAAATGGGATGTCAGGCCCATTAGCCAGGTATCTGAAAACAGGATGTGAATCATTATACAAATGCAAGAAACACGGGCAAACTCGCACGGGTGCTCAAACAAAAAATACTCACATCACGGTTAAAAAAAGCCTGAACTCTGGACTGAGAGGAGTTCTTGCGGAGAATTTCCCCAACCTGTGTCGTGTAACTTTCAATAATGAATTAAAAGTTCTGGGAGTCATCCGGGTCGCCCGAAAGAACTTTTCAGGAGTTTGACACCATTACATTAAAATTGGTGGCAAAAAATCCAAACACGCCGCGGCTTTGCAGCAGGGGATGCACCCACCACCTTCTATCCGAACATCTCGACCTCTTGCTAAATTCGACGTATTCTTTATACACTTGATAAAGTTCGAAAATTTTCAAAACCTCGGTGATATCCATTCCGGAATGAATTTTAATACAATAATTTTGTCAAAAGGTACTTCCGTCACAAGCTCCGCCAAAATGAAAACAGAAATTTGATCTCCAAAAATAGCGATTAGAAATTTTTCAGCTGTCATCGATTGTGGATTTATTGTGTGTTGGTTTTCCGTTTTGGAGTTTCATTTTAGGGGGGGGGGACCTGGGGTTAAACGGGAGGGGGGGTGTGGGGGGGGTGGGGGGGGGGGGGGGGGGGGGGGGGTTGCTAGTCTTTCTTCTTATTTTATCGTACCTTTCGCTTATAGGTGCCCCCGTTTTGGGGTGGTTTTTTGGGTGTGGGTGAGTAGTGGGGGGTGCGTGGTGTTATGTTTTGTTTTTCCAGTTTTTTTTTTATCCTTTTTTCTTGTTTTGTTTGGTTGTGGGGTGGGGGCGGGGTGGGGGTCCCTTGCTTATTTTAGTGGGGGGTGGGGATGGGGGGGGGGTTGGGGGGGGGGGGGGTGGTTTGGCTCCAATCAAAAAACACTACAAACCCCCTTACCCCAACCTAATCCTTATCACCGCCCATGGCGTTCAAGTAGTCCGCATAGACCAGTTCGCCATTACCCCTCCCTAACCCTCGGCTTTGGATTGACTTGCGCTCTCATTGCCCCACCAAACGCTGCAAAATGAAAATGAAAAAATGAAAATTATTATTCTTATTTCTTTCCAGGAAAGCATTTGGATGTGATGAAGTGTTGGGTTTGGATGTATAAGGGAAGAGTTGTACAGAGAATTTGTTGGCCAATACAGGGCACCTTCCACGCTGCCATCTGGTTGTTGAGAGAGACATTTAATGAGAAAGTTCATGTAATGTTACTAATAATCCAAAATCTAAAAGGTACAAATATGGACATTAGTCCATTCTCAAAAGTTTGAAATATTTTCAAGAGGTCGGGATAAAATCTTCATTATAATGGCCAATTGAGCGCAATACCAACTACTACTAGTTAGTTATTTTCACACGCGGTTTCTTATAACGTTTTAAGCATTAGTAGTTCATTCAGGCATAAAAATAGATAATTAATGTACCAGAAACTGGACGGACACTTGTGCCTACCCAGTGGAGGACCCGGATACGACCACCCATGTGAGTTTAGAGTATCGCACGAGCTGACGAGTGCAACGGGAAGGACTATAGGTGTATAGACCTGGGGGTGAGTCCCCGGATACGCAATCTTAGCAGGAAAGCACGGACTATACACTGAACAATTACAATTACAATTACAATTACAAAAAAGGGTTTTTGTATTTATTGGCGCATAAATGAAGCTTCACATAATATGCCAAACACTACCAAAAAGTCACGCGAATTTCCTATAACAATGAGTTGGAAGGGACATGATAATAAAAGCATGTTTCGGTTTCAGGAGACGGAATTTTAGATGAAATCTTTGTTTACGTTCCTCGATTCATTTCAAAGATGAATTACGTATCGTGTAAAATTCATAATATTTAACTATGCAGTTCCCATTATGTAATACATTTGAAACCTCATAACACGATATCTGAACAAAATTTGCTTTTTGCTGGAAATGAAGTACTAAACTAATACTTTATTCACATAATTATTAAAATTGTTTCATGTTGTGTCGACCAGCACGATTAGAAATCATTATCGTCGCTTTTCCGAATTGACGATGGATTGGATTTGGATTGGATTTGGATTGGATTTGGATTGGATTTGGATTGGATTTGGATTGGATTTGGATTGGATTTGGACTGGATTTGGACTGGATTTGGATTGGATTTGGACTGGATTTGGACTGGATTTGGATTGGATTTGGATTGGATTTGGACTGGATTTGGACTGGATTTGGATTGGATTGGATTGGATCTGGACTGGATTGGATTCTGGATTGGACTGGATCTGGACTGGATTTGGACTGGATTTGGACTGGATCTGGACTGGATCTGGACTGGATCTGGACTGGATCTGGATCTGGACTGGATCTGGACTGGATCTGGACTGGATTTGGACTGGATCTGGACTGGATCTGGACTGGATCTGGACTGGATCTGGACTGGATCTGGACTGGATCTGGACTGGACTGGATCTTGGACTGGATGGACTGGACTGGATCTGGACTGGATCTGGACTGGATCTGGACTGGATCTGGACTGGATCTTGGACTGGACTGGACTGGACTGGATTGGACTGGACTGGATCTGGACTGGACTGGACTGGACTGGACTGGATCTGGACTGGACTGGACTGGACTGGACTGGACTGGACTGGATCTGGACTGGATCTGGACTGGACTGGACTGGATCTGGACTGGACTGGATCTGGACTGGATCTGGACTGGATCTGGACTGGACTTGGACTGGACTGGACTGGACTGGATCTGGACTGGACTGGACTGGACTGGACTGGACTGGACTGGACTGGACTGGACTGGACTGGACTGGATCTGGACTGGACTGGACTGGACTTGGACTGGACTGGACTGGACTGGACTGGACTGGCTTGGACTGGATCTTGGACTGGATCTGGACTGGACTTGGACTGGATCTTGGACTGGACTGGACTGGACTGGATCTGGACTGGATCTGGACTGGATCTGGACTGGACTGGACTGGACTGGATGGACTGGACTGGACTGGACTGGACTGGACTGGACTGGACTGGACTCTGGACTGGACTGGACTGGACTGGACTGGATCTGGACTGGATCTGGACTGGACTTGGACTGGATCTTGGACTGGATCTTGGACTGGATCTGGACTGGACTTGGACTGGACTTGGACTGGACTGGACTGGATCTGGACTGGACTTGGACTGGACTTGGACTGGACTTGGACTGGACTTGGACTGGACTTGGACTGGACTGGACTGGACTGGACTGGACTGGACTGGACTGGACTGGACTGGACTTGGACTGGACTTGGACTGGACTTGGACTGGATTTGGACTGGACTTGGACTGGACTTGGACTGGACTTGGACTGGACTTGGACTGGACTTGGACTGGATTTGGACTGGATTTGGACTGGATCTGGACTGGACCTGGACTGGATGGACTGGATTGGACTGGACTTGGACTGGATTTGGACTGGATTTGGACTGGATCTTGGACTGGATTTGGACTGGATTTGGACTGGATTTGGACTGGATTTGGACTGGATTTGGACTGGATTTGGACTGGATTTGGACTGGATTTGGATTGGATGATTGGACTGGATTTGGACTGGACTGGATTTGGACTGGATCTGGACTGGATCTTGGACTGGATTTGGACTGGATTTGGATTGGATTTGGACTGGATTTGGACTGGATTTGGACTGGATTTGGACTGGATTGGACTGGATTTGGACTGGATTTGGACTGGATTTGGACTGGATTTGGACTGGATCTGGACTGGATTTGGATTGGATTTGGACTGGATTTGGACTGGATCTGGACTGGATTTGGACTGGATTTGGACTGGATTTGGATTGGATTTGGACTGGATCTGGACTGGATTTGGACTGGATTTGGACTGGATTTGGACTGGATCTTGGACTGGATCTTGGACTGGATCTGGACTGGATTTGGACTGGATCTGGACTGGATTTGGACTGGATTTGGACTGGATACTGGACTGGATCTGGACTGGATTTGGACTGGATTTGGATTGGACTGGATCTGGACTGGATTTGGACTGGATTTGGACTGGATTTGGACTGGATCTGGACTGGATCTGGACTGGACTGGACTTGGACTGGATTTGGACTGGACTGGACTGGACTGGACTGGACTGGATCTGGACTGGATTTGGACTGGATTTGGACTGGATCTGGACTGGATCTTGGACTGGACTGGACTGGATCTGGACTGGACTGGACTGGACTGGACTGGCTGGACTGGATCTGGACTGGACTGGACTGGCTGGACTGGATTGGACTGGACTTGGACTGGACCTGGACTGGATCTTGGACTGGATCTGGACTGGATCTGGACTGGATCTGGACTGGATCTGGACTGGATCTGGACTGGATCTTGGACTGGACTGGACTGGACTTGGACTGGACTTGGACTGGATCTGGATCTGGACTGGATCTTGGACTGGACTTGGACTGGATTTGGACTGGATGGACTGGACTGGATTGGACTGGATCTGGACTGGATTTGGACTGGATCTGGACTGGATCTGGACTGGACTGGACTGGATCTGGACTGGATCTGGACTGGATCTGGACTGGACTGGATTTGGACTGGACTTGGACTGGATTTGGACTGGACTGGACTCTGGACTGGACTTGGACTGGATCTTGGACTGGACTTGGACTGGATCTTGGACTGGATCTGGACTGGATCTTGGACTGGACTGGATCTTGGACTGGACTTGGACTGGATTTGGACTGGACTTGGACTGGATCTGGACTGGACTTGGACTGGACTGGACTGGACTGGACTTGGACTGGACTTGGACTGGACTGGACTGGACTGGACTTGGACTGGATCTTGGACTGGACTGGACTTGGACTGGACTGGACTGGACTTGGACTGGACTTGGACTGGACTGGACTGGACTGGACTGGACTTGGATTTGGACTGGACTGGACTTGGACTGGACTGGACTGGACTGGATTTGGATTGGATTTGGACTGGATTTGGATTGGATTTGGATTGGATTTGGATTGGATTTGGATTGGATTTGGATTGGATTTGGATTGGATTTGGATTGGATTTGGATTGGATTTGGATTGGATTTGGATTGGATTTGGATTGGATTTGGATTGGATTTGGATTTGGATTGGATTTGGATTGGATTTGGATTGGATTTGGATTGGATTTGGATTGGATTTGGATTGGATTTGGATTGGATTTGGATTGGATTTGGATTGGATTTGGATTGGATTTGGATTGGATTTGGATTGGATTTGGATTGGATTTGGATTGGATTTGGATTGGATTTGGATTGGATTTGGATTGGATTTGGATTGGATTTGGATTGGATTTGGATTGGATTTGGATTGGATTTGGATTGGATTTGGATTGGATTTGGATTGGATTTGGATTGGATTTGGATTGGATTTGGATTGGATTTGGATTGGATTTGGATTGGATTTGGATTGGATTTGGATTGGATTTGGATTGGATTTGGATTGGATTTGGATTGGATTTGGATTGGATTTGGATTGGATTTGGATTGGATTTGGATTGGATTTGGATTGGATTTGATTGGATTTGGATTGGATTTGGATTGGATTTGGATTGGATTTGGATTGGATTTGGATTGGATTTGGATTGGATTTGGATTGGATTTGGATTGGATTTGGATTGGATTTGGATTGGATTTGGATTGGATTTGGATTGGATTTGGATTGGATTTGGATTGGATTTGGATTGGATTTGGATTGGATTTGGATTGGATTTGGATTGGATTTGGATTGGATTTGGATTGGATTTGGATTGGAGTTTTGTTGATGGATGAACCACTGAATACAACGCCCAGTGCCATCGACAGCCCTAGGAAGGTTTGCAGCAACACTAAGTCCTGCATGTCGTATCCTTCGGTGAATCCATGCAGTGACTGAAAGATAGAAATGAAAAGAGAGGTGAGAGGAAGTAAAATGCAAATGAATTCGTATAAAGGATGGAATTTCTCATTAAGTGAAGCCCAACGCGTAGCTAATAGGATTTCCTACTGTTGGCGTGCTAATCTCTCAATGAGCTTAAAACTGGAATAAATTCCAGAATTAGATTATGAGGGTTTTCATGCTCCTGTTTGTGATGGGGGCTGTGGAGGAAAGTGATAAGTTTTATGGAAAAAAATGACCATGATGTGCAAATGAAAGAAAAAACACAATTCCTCTGCGCAAAATAGGTCAAATGATGAAAGCCATTAAACTTTTTCTGCACTTCCGCATGGAATGGGGTGGCGATATGGAAGCGAATAAATCTCCTTCATGGTGGCACTTTTCGAGGGTGCGTAAATTAAATCAGTCGTGCAGTTTTGCAAGCGAGTCTGGTAAATTGATGTGATTTATTCGGTGGACCATGATAACGTGATGTCATTAAATCGGGCATCCGTTTTCGTAAATCTTCCTCAAATGGTCGAACGCGAGTAAATGATGAAGCTTGAGAAACTTTTCCCGAAATCTTATCAGAAAATTGAATTACATTTTTGTAGTTTTCATCCTTTTACGCGAGCTAAGTTCAATAACATACTGATATTATAAGTAATAATTCTAGTTTTATTAACATATAAAATAATAAACACAGGGGGCTGCAAAATGGTGAGTAGACAACTGGGATGGAGCGTACGTCCCCGCAACATAACACTGGTCCTCACAAGTTCCTACCTCATGCTTCCACGGGTCAAGAGATGACAAAGACCGCCAGCTAAGGGTTGCGTACTTAGCTGGTAGTGCAGCCTGGGCACTGTTGTCCTTCTGACTTCAGCTAGATTGAGGAGGTGCGTTCCGAGCGTCTGTCCACCAAGGAGGTGCAGCTCAAACAGCTCCTGGCATCCAGCGGTTGAGTAATAAACGCTGTATCGCGTCAGCTATACCTTAGGAAGCAGTTCCACCAACGCGATGTAGGAAGGTGGCATGCTGAAATCTTACCCTACCACAAAAAATGGAAGTATTCTTTATACGGTGTATAATTTCAGATCATCTATGGAATTCCCGAGTGTTGTTTAATAATTTAAATTTTTTAGTTTCCTTCGTGGCAATGATAATGCAAGTACGTCTACAATTGCAGCTGGACATCAGTCTACAGACATGCAGACAGTACAAATATAATTGTTACTATCATTTTATATTATAACATCCCTTCACAATATTTTTAAAGCTATTTTCAGGTTCGCATTTATGCATCGTCGTAAGTTTTAGCCGACCTAACCCACGATATGTATTTGAAAAGATAGGATGGTTTTTGACGTTTTTGTTTAGAATCATACGACAAATTCTACTAAATAAAATTTCAAGAAAAGTTTAATAATTCAAAAACTAAAATTGTTTATGATCTCTCATTTTCTATTGCACAGATATAAAGAATTATTTATGGGCCCAGTAGAAAGCAAGAGTTATCGGAGAATTCAAATTTCATTTTTCTTTTTCTCTCTGTTTTTTTTTCTTTTTTGTGGATTTATTAAGCTTCCGTTTTTGGGCAGTAATCATAATCATATGAAAGTTATTTCGGCTAATTGTTTGCTTTAATTTTCTTTGCTATTCTGCTTGGCTGCCCGGTGATCAACTTTCTTTCATTATATCACTTTGGAAATTTTCGCCATTTCAGAGTTTCAATCATCTAACATCACAGCAGAAAAGACAAATAGGTGCATTTAATTTTTATGTGTATACTATTACAACATCGTATTGTTTTCATCATATCATCATTATATATATTAGTATATCATATTGAAAATATTTACTAAAAGATTAATAATAATAATTAAATTTCATTTGCTTCAAGTTTACAAGGAAATTGATTCCAGATAGTATGTACAGATATTTTATTTCATTGTATGTAAAGGTGTTTTTCTATGAATTTAAATCATTGAATATTATTAAAATTAATAAATGCTCTTCAATTCTGCTGATTATGTATATCTATATGTCATGAATAAAGACATATTTTTTTGATTCATGTATAATTAAATGGTTTATATTTTATTTAGTTGCAATAAGACCTTCACATTCCAGAGTTATATTCATCTGCCACTGATTGAGCTGTAAAGATGCACCAAGCTGCATATGATTATCATATGCCTATTATTACAATTTTAACTATTTCATCATATTATTTTATTTATAACCATATTTAAATTACAGGATGACGAATTCCAATCATGGCATATTTTAATTAAATATTATAGTATATTTCATTGCTCTATTACATACTACATTTATTGCATATTATGACATATTATGTACATTATATATAATAAATACTGGGTTGGGAAGGAGCATCAGGGTATCATTCAAGCTGAAATTGGACGATGGTTTGATTGACTGCCTGAGTCTAGGAGGGAACGAGCATTATCATTTTCTTTATCCTACCGATTCGATTGCGATCCTGCGAATTCTACTCCAACAGTTTCAGTGAGAGTGACGCGCCCTTCTTAACAAGCCATCCTGTAGAAAGCTTAATAAGTATTGCGAATTGGGTTATTCGAATTGTTGGATCGTATCGTTGGAAGGAGATTCTTAATTTCCCGTGGATTTCGCGTGAGTGTCTCTGCTTACGGGTCCACCCCTCCGTTTTTGGCCCTTCATACAGCGATATTGTGAATTCAGATCGGTGGCTCAATTTGATCTTGCTATTAAGTGGAGCTGCATCCAAGCCAAGGGCATGAAGGGATGGTGGCTACCATACATACATACATACATACATATAAAATAATAAACACAGGCTCGTTTTGTAATCATATCTTGTTAAGCAAAATGGACTATTCTTAAGAGCGTGGCAAACGTAAGGCAAAATTTCGAACAAAAAAAAAAGCTATGAAAACTGAATGGTATGGATTTCAAGTAGAGAAGTCAAGGTGATAGCAGTATTTTTTTTTACTATAGTCTTTCAGAGGATAGCACAATTAATAATTAGTTCATGAGATTGTTCACTTCACCAATCCAATCCATCCAATGAAATTCTGTTTGTTATACTTTTTGTTGCAATGGGTGCTTATTCAAGCACATTGATAACATGTTCATCATCACAACACATTGATTACATCGAATATGGATAATTGGGTAATAGGATTTGACATCATTTTGATATTGAACTTTGCACAGGTAACGAGACATTTTTATTAAACACTGAAGAGTTTCAAGTTTGTTCTATTATGTCGCTATTAACAATGTCATGACCGAAGTATTTCGAAAAAGTGGTCAGAGCCTGTAAATTTGATCGCTAGCGAGAAATGATTTAACGATAGGAATGCCCAGAATATTAGACAATTTTTTTAGAATCCTGTGAATCACAGAGCCACCTGTTGCCTATACTACCTTGAACCTCTGCTTCAAATTGATCAACATTTAGGGAACATCCAACTGTACCGAACCGTAATGATAAACAGAATGTGACAGCTATAACCCGGGCTCGCAAGTTGTATCGCGAATATTTGACGAAGTTTTCCTGCGTGATAAGAGACGATGAAACTTATGTGATGAAAGACTTTAACCTTCCTTGTGCATTGGGGTCGTTTTTGACCAATCAACATCTCAAAAAAGCTCTTATGTCTGAACGGAATAAACTAGGAATCTGAAATTTGCTGACTTTTCCTAACTTTTGAAAACAAATATATTTTGGCCAGTTACAGCTTTCAGCGACCTCTAGAACTGGCGCTACAAAAAAAAAATTACACACTGTGCATACAGGGTCAAAAAAGACCCAAGACTTTGCTTCACTCCCAAATATTTATTTTTGAACCGATTTTTGATATCTTGGTCTCAAATGAAAGGTATAGAATCTTAGAACGACATGCTGACCTGTTTTGTTTTTTGATTGGCCATTCTGGACACATAGGTACCCAGTACCGGTTGCGGTCTGCATCCGAAGTGGACAATTTTGGAATTTCAAGTATTTGTACCGTTAGACGGTTCAAAATTCACGATTTTGAACACCAATAATCAAAAACATCATGCCATAGATCAACCGGAGTATTTGGCCACATCCGGATACTCTGGTACCGGTTCCGGTAGGGTCCAATGTGGACAATTTTGAAAACTCAACTATTTGTACCGTTCGACGGTTGAAAATTCATAATTTTGAATACCGATATCCAAAACATCATACCAGGAGATCACATCCGGATATCCTGGTACCGGCATGGACCAATTATGGATATCCCAAGTTGTTGTACCATTTGATGACTCAAGGTTCATGATTTATAATACTGATATCATGATGATTTTAATGGTTTGTCATGTTGATGAAAACGTCATGCAATCTGTTTGTCCGAAGATACCATCATGTCGTGGACTAAAACCCGGAATGGACCCAATTTGAACTACTCTTGTAACAACTAACTTGTATACCACATACACAAACGTCCGTGAAACGCGCAACGAAAAACTGGAAAAATGTAGTCGGTTGCAATGGTATCGATCTATCACCGAATAATGCGTTTGTTGTGTACGATAAGATTTATAGATTGGCATAACGCTCTGAACCGGAAACGGTTATTTCTGGAACGCTTGGGAACAGCGCTGGTATCCCAACAGATAGCACTACGTGAAACGATCCCGAGAGCTGCCTTTTCTGCCCAAATCGTATGCGCCTCAAGAGCAGACATCAGAACTTCAATTGTTGCCGATCCACCTATCCAGCCTGATAAAAGAAATATGAATCCACCAAAGAAGAGAGGACTAGTTTAACCTGTATGTTTACTATGAGTTTTTTTTTCATCGGTGTATGTGTGTGTTTTTTTTCTCTTTTTAAAAAAATGTTCAAGTCAAAAGAAATCCATACATTGTATAGTAATAAGTGTTAAGACAATTTAGAATTTAAAATTAATGAATTATGTCAACCATACTTTAAATTTACACCCATCTTCCAATCCGTAATTTGTAATTCCTTTTAACCTCGAGTCGGCCGCGAGTAATCGGTTCTATTCCCCTAACTTTAGTTTTAATATAAATGATGTATAAAAATATGAAAACTTGGCTCTGTAAAGTTGATTCGATTGAGCCTGTACAAATAAATTATTAATAAAAAAAAATAAGAGAGGACGGTGCACTTTTTGCGAAGGTTCCGACAATAAGTATTCAACAACGTGCTGCCAGTACGGTAATTATACATGTAAAATTCATACTGCAACATTTTGTCCAGCGTGTAGAATTTTAAAACCGCAATTGCCTGTCAATTTGTCCACCGTATGACTTTGATAAACTCGCATCAACCCTGAAGTGTACAATAAATATGTTAAACATGTACCTATTAGTATTTTTTACACAAAAAAAAAAAAAGAAAAAGGACGTTATCTTGACAATTTGTTTATGTATGTAGTATACAAGATAGTGGGTACAAGAGTAGTCCAAATTGGGTCGATTCCGGGTTTTAGTCCATGACATGATGGATGTCTTCGGACTAACAGATGGCATGACGTTTTCATCAAGATGACAAACCATTAAAATCATCATGCTATCAGTATTTAAAATCATGAACCTTGAGTCATCAAATGGTACAACAACTTGGGGTATCCGTAATTGGGCCATATCGGTACCAGGATATCCGAATGTGGTCTCCTGGTAGATCTATAGCACGATGTTTTCGGATATCCACATTCAAAACCATAAATTTTGAACCGTCGAACGGTACAAATACTTGGGGTTCAAAATTGTCCTTTTTGGGCCCTACCGGATTCGGTTCCAGAGTATCCGGATTTGACCAAATGTCCTGGTTGATCTATGGTATGATGTTTTGGATATCAGTATTCAAAACTATGAATTTTGAACCGTCGAACGGTACAAATAGTTGAGTTTTCAAAATTGTCCACATTGGACCATACCGGAACCGGTATCAGAGTATCCGGATGTGGCCAAATACTCCGGTTGATCTATGGCATGATGTTTTTTGAAGATCGGTGTTCAAAATCGTGAATTTTGAATCGTCTAACGGTACAAATACTTGAGGTTCCAAAATTATCCTCTTCGGATACATATCGCAACCGGTACTGCGTACCTATGTCGCAGAATGGCCAATCAAAAAACAAAACAGGTCAGCATGTCGTCCTATACCTTTCATTCGAGACCAAGCATAGCATAGCATAGCATAGCATAGAACAATTGCACAAAGCGTGGGGGGAGTCACCGAGATAAGCCTATCCACTTCCACTCAACATTTCGCCAAAAATGTAAAGTGTCGTAGACCCGCTTCTCTCTGCGCACCTGGCCACGTCCTTACAACTGTTTGAAAAATTGATAATTGTCTTGACATCTATTGCCGAAAGTGCTGGGAACCCAAACAACCTTCATAGACGTTCAAGAGATAAAAAGTTGGCGAATTTTAAAATTTTATTTGTAGAATGGTTACATGTATACAATATTGCAATATGGTCGTAAAAAAAAATAATATGTTGAAATTATTAATAATGATAGGCATATGATATACAGGGAAATGATATATGATAATAATATAGAGCTTGGTGTACAAAATATATCCAACGTCCGCTGGATTGTTACTGAAAAAAAATAATTAGATAAGTATTAATATCCTAATAGTCCTGGAAAAGCTGAAAACAGATAGATCATTCCAAATATCAATGAAAGTTTTTTTTATAAAACATGTGGTTGAAAATTTTCTGTATACTGTCCAAGTTACATTTCAAAGATAGAAATTGGAGCGATCGAAGAGCCCTGTTTGATGATATCTAAAATAAATGGCTTATCTTATCATAATACTACCAAATAAAATATATAAATATAATCATATACTGCTTATAAGCGCATGCCAGTCTTTTTATGAATATAGTAGTTGAAATTCAGAAGTGCAATTTTAAAGTAAATGTTATGCAAATGAATGCTGAAAAATAAATTGAGCCTTTGATGCCCGTCATGTTGCTCCAGGGTATTACATGGTTTTAGAATGCAAAGATGATTCCAAAGCGTACTGAAGTTGTTACTAACATGAGAATGTAAAATATATAATATGATATTTGGGAGCGAAAAATAAATATTTGGGAGCGAAGCAAAGTCTTGAGTATTTTTTGGCCCAGAATGCACTATGTGTAACATTTTTCTAATGCATTAGGAAGGTTAAGCAGCTTTCCGGAATGTCTTATTATACTGCCATGCAACGGAACGGCAAGAGGAGCATTTCAGGACGAAATAAAGGCTAAGTTTCCCAAAAAATATTTGGTTTGGCAGGCAATATGCAGCTGCGGTCGAGCAAGCCAAAGCTTCATCACTACCGGAACGGTAAACAAGGAAATATACCGTGAAGAATGCCTAAAGAAGCGATTGTTACCATTCCTACGCAGTCATGACGCTCCCTCGCTATTCTGGCCTGATTTGACTCTTGTCCTTACGCCGGGGGTGTTTGGGAAGGGTAGAAAGGAAAGGGGGTCCTGGTTGCCCCGAAAGGGGGAAACCCCCCTAACTGCCGGGGGGTGGGGCCCTGCGGGGGGGGGTGGGCCTTGGGGAAAAAAAACCCCCCCAAAAAAAAAAAAAAATGTATGTATGATGTATGATATGTACTACCACCCATTGTAGCACGGAAACTAAGTCCGACAGCAATGGGCTCTCCTCTCTGTTAGACTTGATCAAGCTTTAATAACCACTGATTATCCTAATCATGCCGTTGTATGAAGGGCCAAAAAGGGGTTGGGTGGATCGATATGCAACATCACTTATACGTATCCACAGGGATATAAAGAATCTCCTTCCAACAACAAGATTGAACAATTGGTCAAAAGAGCAAGCTATCTAACATGAGGATGCCCCAATGGGCGGGGAGAAGAGCCCGCCCTCTATTCACAAACTGTTAGCAATGGGGAGTTGGCATTCCCACTCTCCCCATCCAGAGTGCTTCAATCGGGTGCCCTGATGGTCCCTCCCATTCCCATGAAATATTTATATAATGGAATATATATTTATGTAAATGAAAAATACTACAAGCATTCGTATCTATAATATATGATCTTCATTCGGTTGATCCTGAAATGCAAGAAATGTTGTAAAATGTTAAAGTGTAGAGTTCTTTGGTTCCGCTTTTAAGCACGTTTTCGTTCGTTTTCAGCGATAGCAGCATTTGACCAAAATTTTGATTTGAAGTATCCTGAAAAAGTTTATTAAATCTATTGAAATTTTACAAAACTAACATTTATACATTTTAATTTACTGTTGCCATAGTCACTATTTGCTACTTGATGCTGATTTTATAATAGCAGTTTGCTTTTATTTTTGCTGACCTAATAGTTATTGCTACCGAGTTAGGAATGGGAAGATTCAAGTGGAAAGGAGTTAAAGATACATGGGCAAAAAAACAATTAGTAATGTTTTAATCATCTTTGAAGTAAAATCAATAAAACAATATTACCAAATATAATGATATTGTGAGTTATGATCAAGTAATGACAAAGGTTGAAACGTAAAATCAAACACTAGCCAAATGGCGCACAGCGCTGCATGAATCAGATTAGCTCAGAATTGGTAAAAAGTCCATTTGCAAACCGGAAGTGAAAAATACATTTAGCAATAAGTGCAAAAGCCTACCACAGATTCCGTAATTTTCAAAAGCCTACCACAGCTGTAATTTTCTGCGTTATATACTGGACATATAAGGAATGCTAGATGTCATAAATTGAATGTATGTTTGGTGTTTAAGCCAGATACCGCCTAAATCAGGGTTGTTGTATGAAAATGTGAAGGTGATAAAAATAATACGATGTTGTAAAGAAATACTACATAATGTACATATAATAATTAAATGGCGCTATTTTCCTCTTCCGCTGAGATGTTAGATGATTGAAACTCTAAAATAGCGAAAATTCCAACGTGATATAATGAAATTAAGTTGATCACCTGGCATCCTAGCAAAATAGAAAAGAAAATTTAGGCAAATAAATTTCATACGAGTATGATTACTGCCCAAAAACGGAAACTCAATAAATCCAAAAAAAAAAAAATTAAAAATGAATGACAGGAAATTCTCCGATAACTCTTTTTTCCTACTGGTCCCATAAATGATTCTTTATGTCTGTAAAATAGAAAAGGTAGGCTTATAAACAATGTTAGTTTTTGAATTAACTAATTTGGACGACGAATATATATATTTTTTTTGTAGAATTTGTCGTATATTATCCTCTCTCTAAAAAAAAAAAAATGTAAAAACAATCCTATCTTTTCAAATACACAACGTGAGTTAGGTGGGCCAAAACTTACAACGATGCAGATGCGAAGTTGGAAATAGCACTGAATAATATTGTGAAGGGATGTTATAATATAAAATGATAATAACAATTATATTTGTAATGTCTGCATGTCTGCTGATCCTGCTGCAATTGTAGAAGGACTTGCATTGTCATAGCCGCGAGGGAAGAAAACAATTCAAAATTATCATACAATACTTGGGAATTCTATGGATGATCTGAAATTATATACTGTATAAAGAATACTTCCATTTTTCGTGGTAGGGTAAGATTTCAGCATGCTTCTTTACCGGGGTCACGCTGCCTACATCGCCTTGGTGCGGCTGCCACCTAACGTATCGTTGACGCGATACAGCGTTTCTTACTCAACCGTTGGATGCCAGGACATACGCCGACGTTTGAAATTTGAGCCGCACCTCCTTGGTGGACAGACGCTCGGCACGCACCTCCTCAATCTAGCTGAAGTCAGAAGGACAACAGTGCCCAGGCTACACTACCAGCTAAGTACGCAACCCTTAGCTGGCGGTCTTTGTCATCTCTTGACCCGTGGAAGCTTGAGGTAGGAACTTGTGAGGACCATAGCTATGTTGCGTGGACGCACGCTCCATCCCAGGTGTCTACTCACCATTTTGCAGCCCCATAAACAACAAGCTACAACTATAGAAAAATTCGAAAATCTTGGACAAAAGCAGAGAACTCTGCACAGACCCTAGTGGCTGGAGTAAACTCAACAGGTCGTATTTTCGTCATGCAGCCTAATTAAATAACTGTAATTAGTTTAAGATGACTAATAATGCACAATTAAATGAATACAAAATGCATCTTGGATTGAAATAACAGCCAATTAGTTCCCAAAATTAATCTGTCCAGATTTTGTCACGAGCAAGCCTTATGTGATCTGGCCGCGATGGGTGGGCCTACGCCATTAGATGGTAACCAAAGACATATCCTGTCGCACAGTGATTCCATTCCACACAAAAGGCGGAAAAAAGTCTAAAAATGGATTTTACATAGCTAATTTATTTGTTTCCAAGTAATTTTGGGCCGCTTATGTCAAATATGCTATCTTAATTGTCGTATTGGGTCACACTACCGAGATATGGCTACTTTATGGTCCCCTGGAATATCCGGATCATCCGATAAAATGGTAAATTTATTAGTTTCGTCCTAAAGCAATACGATTTTTTTCAAAACCATTTGTACATAAAATGTAAAAACTAACACGATGTGGAGAACAATTTATGGCTCTGGGTGGCCATTGCATGGCCAGATAATTCAGCAATTCCATACCAAAAAGATGAAGTGGATTTTATAATCTCGCAATATTTGGTAGGTTTGTTCCTTTTCGGAAAATGTATGACTTAGATTCTTCATTTTGCCATTAGAGTGACCCATTTTGAGATAGGGTGGTCCAAAACATGAAAAAAAAAAATTTTATGATGTAAGAAAATGAAAAATAATGGATTAAAGCTTTAAGGAACAGTAGGAATTAAAAGGATTAAATCTTATGATATGAATCTATTTGAGAAATTTTTAGTTTTTATTATTTTGGTGGTAACTACAATTTTAAATTATTTTTTTATCAATTTTAAAACTCAAAATCCGGCAAACTAGCTTAAAGTCGGCACTTTCACTTTTTGACCGTACATTTTTTCGACAGGAAATCACCTAATCTTGTTAGGCTGCATTTTGGAGACGGATTAAATTATTACATATCACACATATTAATGCAATCGAAGCACTGGGTGGAAGTTTGATCCACGCTTCTACCGGAAATTTTTGTTTCAGCAAAACAAAAGTTTATCATTGGCATTGGCCTATGTACAATTTACGCTCTAAGAGGATGGAGTTTGATGCTCTGTAACAACCAAAGTATAGGAAAAATGAGATGAATATGGGATGGGGGTAATAGACTTATATTTTTCCGCAATGTTGCGAGACATAATTTTTGACTGCTGTTGCACGTTGTATTGAGGCTTGTTCTTTTGCTTTCTTTATTAACCCTTTATTTTGCGAAAAAAAGTTTGTTAAGCTCTCTTTTCGCTCTATGAAGAGTTTCCTAAAACATTTAATATCATCCGCTAAATGCCAAGCATAGTAAATGGAGCATAAAACAAGCTGAAAAGTGAAAAGCTGAATTATATACATGATCACATCACTTATCAAGGTGAATCCTGATCCATCGAGCCCTACCCTACTAAGATAGAAAAGCCTCCTTCCTGGGACCTTTGTTGGGATGCAGAGGTCAACACGGTCCCTAAAAAGCAAAGGTCACACTAACATTCCTTCCCTATTCCCACTTGATTGCAAGGACGTTGCCGGCGCCGTTATTGATTATTCAAGAAATTGAGTCACTGAAACGTGTACAGTGAGAATGGTCGGTTAGTCCCAGCCCCATTCAGTTGATTCACTGTGCAATTTCACTGATTCTGATCAATCGCGGAATAGCACCCATTTATACGTGCAGTCAGTCAAGCTAAGCTAAGCTAAGCTAGAAGACAAAGCGGACAAAGTGATAGGTGAATTAAACGATGTTAGGCGAGGTATGCTTCGATTATTTTCAGAGCACATAAGAACTAGACCAAACGCTAATAAGACCGGTTGTTCTCTATGGGCATGAGACGTGGACAATGCTTGAAGAGGACCTGCGAGCACTCGGAGTTTTTTAGCGACGGGTGTTAAGAACCATCTTTGGTGGAGTACAGGAGGACAGACTATGGAGGCGAAGGATGAATCATGAACTCGCGCAACTCGCCGGCGAACCCAGTATTCATAAGGTGGCAAAAGCTGGAAGTATACGCTGGGTAGGACATGTTGCGAGAATGCCGGGCAACTATCCTGCAAAAATGGTGTTCGACGGGAATCCGGTTGGTACAAGACGACGTGGGCGCAACGAGCAAGATAGTCAGACCAGATGGAGCAAGACCTAGGGGGTACAAGGTGCCCAAGGGATTGGAGAGGAGCAGCCACGACTCGGGCATTATGGAGGAATATTGTGTATCAAGCTATGTTATAGTATTGTGACGTTATGCCATGTAAATAAAATAAATAAGAACTAGACATCGAATTACTAAACTATAAACGACTGAAGAAGTTACGACAAACACAATGAAATAATCGCTGAAAACAAAATTGAATAATGTAAAACACATGAAAAGAACAAACTGATAAATGCATCAGAAGAGGTAAGACAAAATTACACCATACAAAACAGTGGAAATGAACATGGATGAGAGAATGGGAAAGTAAACTTGAAAATGTAACACCTTTTGAGGCAGTTACTAAAACGTCTCTATAAAACCTTATATTTTTGGAAACTTCTACATTTAAAGTCCCCTCTCCATGGCTGGATTTTGTACCTGGACGCTGGTGGGAGGGCCCAATCTCATGTTAATGATGCGTTGGAGATAGCTGATTGATGATAGATGTCGCTAGGTCATGTCATCGTATGACCTTCTTCTCTAATGAACCATTCATGGGAGAGCCAAAGGTCCAGCCACACAAAGTAGTGATAATATCACACTCGCTCCTCTTTCTATTTAATAGCCGCGTCGTAGCATGCATGTATACAGGCACTAAAGTTGAGTGTGATATTGGCGGGTTGGACCGCAAATCACTAAAAATGTAATCATAGATAGATTTATTCAATTTTGAAAACGTTTAATATTCAATTTGAGGTGGAAGTTTGAACTGTGTCCTAGAATTTCCTATGCAGTGGACTTCTAGACCGTGGCCATAAGTGTTGTGGTTTTGTGGGATGCGGAGGGCCCGTTTAGGACCTCAGAGTATCGTATCACTAGGGTTTGTCATAGGAGGGTTTGTTCGGAATTAAAGAGGTGTGCTACCGACGGGCTTTGCCGCAATTTACGCTTAGACCAGGCTAGAAACAGTTCGTAGACGCCTGACATCAAGTAGTTAAGGGACACGGCAGGAGATGCACTTTTCATTGACGTGGCAATTCTTTCATTGTTGTTTATTCATTGAGTGTCATTAACTAAACACCAAGTATACCTCAATTGCAATTCTAATTCTTATTCTAATATTAATTATAATTTAAATATGTGCGGTATACGACAGCCGACTTTCAAATTATAGCAAATCATAGAGAGATGTTACTTGGATATAGCAACTTGCAGCGTAAAAACAACATGAAATTTACAGTGGCATCTCAAATAGCCTGGTCACATTGATACGAACTACAGGGAATGACTCTCTCTATCTTTTCTGGATGTGCCGTATATCATTGTAATGCGGAATTGTTAATTAACGATTTTATGATTTTCTTTTTGCAGAATTTTTAACCGGTTCAAAACGCCCTACCTTAACCACCTACCCTAACCTATCCTTGTTCCTTCCCATGGAATTCATGTGGTCTGAATAGACTAGTTCGCCATTACCCCTCCTCCATCATCGGCTTTGGACTGACTTGCGCTCTTATTGCCCCACCAAATGCTGCAAAATGAAAATGAAAAGGAAACTTCTACATTTAAAGTTGCTCCACCAACAACTTTTATTATTGTTCGTATGACTAAAGGAGTTTTCAAAGAAAAATTGAAAAAAATGGTACATGGCAAAGATAGCCACCTAAACATTTAAAATATTATGTATGAACGTTCCAAAAAGATTTGATTCAATGTATGGTTTGATTTACAAAACCTTATTGACTATCTACAATTTCTTTTTAGACACAACTTCGTTACAATCAACGGTTTACGAGTTATGGTATTTTGAAGATTACACATATGAAAGCACATGCGCCTTTCTCTCTTGAGTCAAAAATGTAATTGACCAAGTGGAAAAACCTGATTTCTAATACCGAAACCATTTGCAAAGTTCCATCCAAAACGAAGAGGGTCGTGGATGATTATGACTTTTGGATGATTTCACCTAGAAATGCTCAAATACCAATATCCTCCCGTGCGACGGTTTGTGAGATCAAACGGATTTTCCACTGACAAAATTAACTCTTCTCGACTTTACTCCGCAAAAGTGACTTATTCAGTAACTCCATTCACCATCACAGTATTCTAAATGACTGATCATCTTACTGTTACTTTCCTTGGCATGCTAATGATCCCATATAACCATATTTCAAAGGAAATAATCCATGATAATGAAACCTCGCTAAATCCCAAACGCTTCGCGGAATGCGGAAAATCTTCCTTTTCGTTTTGTTGATTGATTAACATTTATCCCTATTTGATTTCCCGGAATGAATGTTAAATTGAATGGCTTTTTGAATGTTCAAAAAAGCCAGAATCGAACGAAATTCTTCGAACGAGGCCGTTGCTCTGCCGTCGTCGAATCCAATCTTTTCCTGCTCAACTCGATCCTCTCAATCGGGACAGGTTCAATTTTCAGCCTAGTCATCAGCTTTCAACATTTCATCAATCAACTTGCCCTTGAGAGCACTCGCGTGTCAACACGTCGCAAATAGACACTTGCCACGGATGGTGAAAAAAGGAAAGCAAGCTTCACAAAGTTCCTTTACAAGTACGCGCCTATCGTCATCCAATCTCGTTTTCATCTTTCTTCCCTCGCCTGGGCTTACGCGCTTATAGAAATAACTACGTTTTCGATTTTCCCGAAACTTCCGGTCGTCAGCCTTTGCTGTAGGTGGGTATCGACACCCGGATGGAAGGAAGAGGTCGTACACTCTCATATTGTTACTATGAATGCCATTTAGGAAATCTTGGTACACCTATCATCAGATTGTCACATTCCATTTCTGTTGGTTTTGGGAACGTCCATTAAGTACGCCACGCAAAAAATGCCCATTTTCACCCTACGTTAGCACAAAATCAAAATAATGAGTTAGTACATAAAAGTAAAGCGTGACGAACTTAAAGGATGTTCCCTTATTTACAATTCGCTGCGAATCGACGAATTTGAAAATTGTTCTTCCGTGTTCCTAGATACTTACCAGAAAAAATACCGGTGAGTAGATGCCGAACGCGGCCACAGCTGCGGATATCGAGAGCATTCGAACGGACGTGAGTTTCAGCGGGGTAAAGTCCAGAAACGGTGGCTTCGGAGTGCGAACGTGGGTTTTCTTCTCTTTCACCTGGATGATTGCGAGGGGAAACATAAAACCGAAAAGAAGTACAAAGGTATAAATACATTGCATGGAAATGAGAGCATTTTTTCCTGATCCGGGTGGAATTGGGGGTATGAGTGGGGAGGATGGAGATGAGCTGGTACGGTTTGAGGAAATATTATCATTCTTAAGAACTTGATCTATGATTGAATGGTTGGATGAGCGGGTCACCCATTCTTTTCATGCCGTGGAGGATGTTGAGTTTTGGGTTTTGATGTGAGTCAGTTGGCATGCAGTTGAAAAGCGTTTTAATTTTTGGGGAAATGAAGTTGCGAGAAATTTTAAACGTCTTCTGCTGCAAGTTAGTATAGAACTAGATGAGATTTAGATCAAACCCAAAATCTCTTTTATTTATATTATTTTTCAAATTCTATTCTATACTATTCTACAGTATTTTAAAAATTAATTTTGATATGCTCGCGAAAAAAATATTCCAACATTGTTTGTGATGCGCACTTCTTATAATTATTTGTTTATTGATATTTGACTTTGTAATATCTTTTTTTTTTGCATTTTCCATTTGTTTTGTCGCCTCTTTTCCGTATGCAGGCAAGCATAGCTTTATTAAATATCTAACATAACTCTCGCGGCAAGAGCATATTATATCCTTTATTGCGCTTCCCGACCAGAGAGGGAGAACATAAAAATAACAGAATTGTTAGTAGTATTATAGTATTATAGGACAATTTTGTATTTTATTAATTTGCCTTCTATATGCGTAATATTATTTTCTACATTAAAGCATCTTTGCGTTAATGAAGAAAATAATATAACACATAGAAAGCCAATTGAAAAATAATGTCCTGGAAAGTTCAATCTGCGCAAAATCAGCACATGAATTGAGACAATAGATCTATATTCTAATTAATTAATTTTTAATTCTCATAACCCTCTATATATGAGCAGCCTTACAAAATAACTAAACTTTACCTAATTCTATTGTTGCATGGTTCTTACTTTTGTATTCTGGTTTTTGCGTTTATTCATAGCGGTACTTTATTTATACTAAGCATGGAGAATCAAGTAAAGATTGCAAAAGGACCTGACTCAAACACATATTTTAGTATTAGCAGCAACGGAAAGAACAGAACAAAATTGGTTTTTTGAGTTTGAGAGCAAAACTCCAGTATTTACCCATTTTCGCCAATCTAAGCAGTGTTCCTTACTTCATAGAATATTTTCGAAGCATCGTTTTTTTACTTGCATTAAAATGATCTTTTCCCAACTATTTATAACAATCGACAGAATTATCAAGAACTGCTTGGAAGTATTTCTTATAAAAATCCATATTTCTCAGGCCGGTGTATCTATAATTGGAATAAAACAGAGGCTATTTCTTCGGAAATCGCTCCATTGAAGCTACATGTTGAACAGTAACTGTTGTTTTAGTGTAGGAAATGTGAAATCAACTGGGCTCTAAGGTAATTCACCTCCCTGTGGTACATTACGGATAATGCTCAATGAAATACAATCGAACGTGTGCTTCCAGGCCAGGGATGGCTCAATGTAGCGTCCATGTTAGGAGCGGCTGATCTTCAATCTTGTTAGTGCGCAAAAGATTCTAAATGGAAAATCCAAAAGTCCAAGTGGTGCTCGGGACTACTATGCAGCAGCATCAAGATGGTCCTCCTGCGAGATAGTGGGGTTGATTGTGGGCCCTGCGAGGCCCGTCTTCCAGAGTTGCGCCAATACACACGAGCTGGTACGGCCCTAACCTCGGAAGTATTGATGATTACAAAGAAGAATTCTACGCGCAGCTGGAGCGTGAATATGACCGTCAACCAAGCCATCGAGATCATCATTGGAGATTTGAACGCTCAAGTTGGCCAGTATGAGAAGCATAAACTGGTGACTGGAATTGACCAACGACAACGGCCTTCGACTTATCGACTTCACCGCTTCCAAAAACAAAGCTTACTCCAGCACAGCCTCCCACATTGCTACACCTGGAAGTCACCAATCGAAAACGTCTTGTACTTGTATTTGTTTTTGTATTTATTGTATACATTCATCCGGCAGCAAGGTCTTAATGAATAAAACTAAACGTAACAAGTATTGCAACTGGCCAAAACCAGGAACGAAATAATAATAATAATAATAATAATAATAATAATAATAAATAGAAACAATCAGTGGTGATTCCGCTGGCGGTTTCGAAACGCGTAGAGATGTTGAAATCGAACAGACTATAGTTTGCTTGGAACTAACTTATCGAATCGACAGGATTGTTTGATCCGTACTGTGTTCGTCTCGGCGGTTGGTGCAATAGTTCTTTAGATCGCGGCACTCGTTGAGTGGCATAGATGTTGAGCGGACTGAGCAATGCGGGACTGTCTACTTCGGAACGTAAAACCTTGGCGCAGAAGATGGCTTGGTTGAACTTGCGTCTATCCACTATCGACTGATAACCAGGATTTGGGATACCAAACAGCTGCCGGGGAGAATGGTTCTTTGGGTAGGAGTACGGATTCTGAAGGTGGAGGATGAAACATGAGTTAGCGCACCTCGCTGGCGAACCTTGTATTCGTAAGGTGGTCAAATCTGAACACATACGCTGAATGCATATATATTTCGAGAATGCCTCGTCGCTTTTTTTACATTGTGTCTTGGCTATCAGTGCATGTACCCGAGCAAAGGATTATACCAAATTGATAACAAGTTCTAATACCAGGTTATCATTTTTTGTTTACTGAATATGTTTTCATTGAGGCTGAATAAACAGCCAAATGAACAGAACGAATAACAAAAAAATACTCGTTGAATATCATAATAATAACATATTTTCACTGCGAACAATTTGATAACAAATCCTGTATTGTAAGGAAATTTATTGAAATAGTTTCAAATTATGTTATCAATTTGAAATCAAATTCTCATTCTAATAACTGAAAAAAATATTTTGATTAAACGCAAAATTTCTTGTTCAAATATGCTGGAAATATTTACAGTTTTACGGCGATGCGATGCGATGCATTGCGGCGAGTGAGTGGTGAATAAGCGCGATTATCTATATCAAAACAAATCGCTTGTCGTGATGCGATGGATGGAAGTTGTAGCAAATTTCAAATGCCATCACTTTGTCATACATCGCCTCAAGGAAAACATTGTATGAGAAGAGCTATCGGTCAACGAGTGCATTTATTGGATAAACGCGAGCAGCAACCCTGGTCCCAAGTATCAGCTTTTGGTTCTCTGTGTAATAACAGCTGATCTGGTAATAACGGAATAGCAACCTCGGGCGGTCAATCATGCTCATGCTCATGCTTGTAAAGTCAATAGATACCTGAAGACCGGAAGTTCCAAAAAACGGTATGGTGGGGATGTCGAGCTACTGTGATGACTCCTGCCATGATGAATATCGCCATGGGGCGCCTTGACAGAAACCCTCGAGGATCTCAACGAATCGGATTGAAGTCTCCGTTGGATCCTGAAGGATCAACCTTAGACCAAGCCCTGAAAGATTCAGAATGTACAAGACTTTTCGGTGAGGCAGAAACAAGAAAGGGGAAAAAAGGCGGAAGAAAGGTTTGAGAATATCGTGTATACCGACGAGAAACTCTTCACCGTACAGCAGTTCGTGAATAAGGAAAACGACAGAGTATGGTGTCCAGAAAGATCACGAACCAATGCCGACGTGCTGACAGCCACCAGGGGACAGAAACGAGCATCGGTGATGGTTTGTGCTGGAATCACCCGTGATGGCCGGACTCCGCTAAATACATATCGGGAACTCCAACAGGACTCGGCGCCGCTTACAATGCGAAGAAAACCCAACTCTGGATTGCGGAACATTTTCCAGGGTTCATTTCGAGCTTGGAGTGGCCGGCGGGTTCGGTGGACCTACCTGAAGTATGTTGGAGGCCGAAGTTTGCTCTAAAAATCATGAAGGTGTGGAAGTCCTGAAATGACGTCTAGCGGCAGCCTGGGTTAAAGTACCACAAGAGCACCTGCCAGCCTCTTAAGAAGTGTTCCTCGATCGTCTGCGGTGAGTGGTAAACTCAAGGGCGAACAAGTTGAACTAAACCAGTGATTTTTATTTTTTGAGTGGAGTTGAATGAATTTGAAACAAAATGTTTTTGTTTTGATCAATTTATCTGTTTGTTACAATGTAGCATTTTTATTGCTGGACCCTTTATATTCATATGAACTTGATAATTTTCTTTGACCTGCTGTTTGATCAAAATGGCGTTCAAGAAAGAGTAGCAACGCAAGCAAACATTTTAATCATGTATCTTGAAAGTTCGAACTGCACTACTTTGCTCCGAGTCTGCGTTAAAATATTCGGGGAACGTTTGTCGAAAGCCAGTAAGCCTGGATCGGAAGAAAAGACGATCGTAGAATTTGTACACGACGATGCTGATAAAGCCGATGATCTGTCGAAGTTCACTACGACAGTTGTGGCTTGAAATCCACCAATTTGATTGCAGCTGTTGCAACATATGTGATCATCCCTCTCCATGGCTGGATTTTCTACCTGGACGCTGATGGGAGGGCCCAATCTCATGTTAATGATGCATTGGAGATACCTGATTCGCTAGGTCATGTCATTGTATGACCTTCTACTCTAATGGACCATTCATGGGAGAGCCAAAGGTCTAGCCACACAAAGTAGTGATACTGTCACACTCATTCCTCTTTCTATTTAATAGCCGCGTCGTAGCACGCATGTATACAGGCACTAAAGTTGAGTGTGATATCGTCGAGTTGGGCCGCAAATCACTAAAAATTTAATCATGGATAGATTTATTCAATTTTGAAAACGTTTAATATTCAATTTGGGGTGGAAGTTTGAACTGTGTCATAGAATTTCCTATGCAGTTGACTTTTAGATCGTGGCCATAAGTATTGTGGTTTTGTGGGATGCGGAGGGCCCGTTTAGGAACTCAGAGTATCGTATTACTGGGGTTTGTTCAGAATGAAAGAGGTGTGCTACCGGCGGGTTTTGCCGCAATTTACGCTTAGACGAGGCTAGAAACAGTTTGTAGACGCCTGACATCAAGTAGTTAAGGGACACGACAGTAGGTGCACTTTTCATTGGCGTGGCAATTCATTCATTGTTGTTTATTCATTGATTGTCATTTACTTAACACCAAGCATTTACTTAACACCACTTTATACCTTAATTGCAATTCTAATTCTAATTCTAATATTAATTATAATTTAAATATGTGCTGGATATTTGTTGTATACCAGCCGACTTTCAAATTATAGCAAATCATAGAGAGATGTTACTTGGATATAGCAACTTGCTGCGTAAAAACAACATGAAATTTACAGTGGCATCTCAAATAGCCTGGTCACATTGATACGAACTACAGGGAATGACTCTCTCTATCTTTTCGGGATGTGCCGTTTATCATTGTAATGCGGAATTGTAAATTAACGATTTTATGATTTTCTTCTTACAGTCTTTTTAACCGGTCCGAAACGCCCTACCTTAACCACCTACCCTAATCTATCCTTGTCCCTTCTCATGGAGTTCATGTGGTCTGAATAGACTAGTTCGCTATTACCCCTCCTTCATCATCGGCTTTGGACTGACTTGCGCTCTTATTGCCCCACCAAATGCTGCAAAATGAAAATGAAAATGAAAACTGTTGCAATATATATGATCATGATCATAAACGTGATCGAATCCCTCTCGTAGGTCAAATTTGTCACCGCTTCGACTGTCAGAGGGCTTATCTCATGCTATAAACATGCATGTGAGACCAAGAATTTAACCAGTAGTGAAAGTATCACATTTTCTTATCATTTTTTCACTGCCACGTCGTAGAACGTTTATATAAAGGCACTAACATCAGGTGTGATACTGGCGGGCTATGCCACGATTCACTCTTAGACTTCTTACTATCAATCTAAGGGAAACGACTAAAAGTACACTTTTCATTTTATTGACAACTTATGATGTTATTCTTCCATTTTTTTTATGGAATGAATAACCGAAATACCTGATTTGCTCATGGTATAATAACTAAATGTAATTGCAACATTTTCGAAAGGGGTGAATGTTTTGATCAGGGTAATTATCTGACTTTTCGAAATGAAGCACATAGTCATAGAAAAGTGTTACTTGAGACTGACGTTGACAAGCATGTATATTAGAGATAGGACGCGGAGGGCTCGCTTAGGGAACACCATTGGAAACAATAGAATAAACCTTTCCATGTATGCATCCTGGAAAGTGTGAGTTTTTTAGTGGAATACCTGTAACTGGAAAATTAGAGGAGGTATTGGTAGTTTCCATTTGATCCCAACTACATTTGTTGCTTGTCTTGACGGATACGCGTGATTTGTCTACGGTGTGCGGACTTTAGTGTCGTGTACTAATATCGACTCTCGAGTATTAGTGCACGACACTGGGGGGGGGTCTGCGTATTGTGGACGGGATGCGCGTGTCTGTCGGGATAAGCGACAGGAGGTGTTGGAGTTGGATGGGGGTTGCCAGTCTTTCTTCTTATTTTATAGTTACCTTGCCATGTAGTTTATAGCATGTATCCTCCATACATGCTCCAGATAGGAAATAGAACTGTTCTTTTCCAAGTGTCAGATTAGTTAGTCAGTGATTTGAAATATTGTTAAATTTGAGATGGGGATGGTAACTAGATCCAAAGCTAGAGAGAAGGCTAGTATTTAAAATGTTATTGTCTAAATTTAATCCAGTATTTTTTTTTTAATACTTTTTGATTCAAACATCATTACTTCTGGTTGGTGCTGTTCAAGTTTGGTTCAAGATGCTCCTTAGATGCGTTTGCCCGGTATAATGCAATCGGAGGTATTAACCTTCTGGTTAGCGCTTGCCGGTTGTTTTGACGGGTCTTGGGTTTCTTCAAGATTTTATAGCGGAGCTTCGCAATCTTCAAGGTAGTTTTGACGGGTTTAAATTTCATTCTGACGAGTCTTAATTTCATTTTGAAGAGTCTTAATTTCGTTTTGACAAGCCATAGTTTCGTTTTGACGACTCTTAAATTCAGAAACTTAAGACCCGTCAAAACTATACAATCTTGAAGAAGCTTAAGACCCGTCAAAGCATCCGGTGGGCGCTGACCAGAGGGTTAATACCTCTGATTGCATCTAAGGAGCGTTTTTCCGGGGTTTAGGGGGCGTTTCCGCAGGGGGAAGGGTGCATTTACCCTTTGCCATACTAATACCTTCTTCTCTTTTCTTTTTTTTATTGACTTCATGGTCGAGAACGGCTGTGAAATGGATCGATTGAAGTGCGAAGGACCTGCTCAGCCCTAGGCTACATGCGGTTTTGATAAGGAAGTGATCATATCAATTTCAAGAAAAAGTACCTGTGGAGCATCCTCGAAAAAAATCAAAGACAGCACACAAAGATAAGTATATACGAAATCAAATCTGTCAAACTATCACAAACATTCATCTTACTTAAGATCAAAAAGTTATATTACAGTCACTACTAGTTTCAAATCACAAACAAATTAAACAATTCAGATCATTTTGTAGCAACGCGGCCATCTCAATCCAAAAAACACTACAAACCCTTTACCCCAACCTAATCCTTATCACCTCCCATGGCGTTCAAGTAGTCCGCATAGACCAGTTCACCATTACCCCTCCCTAACCCTCGGCTTTGGATTGACTTGCGCTCTCATTGCCCCACCAAACGCTGCAAAATGAAAATGACAATGAAATGATCATAAACGTGATCGAATGACTGGAAGAACGTCTGCTTGCTTTCCAAGCTTTTTTGGCATTAGCATTGACATTGGCATCCTGCTATACGGAGAAAAATACCATGGTATTGTATGGCCCCAAAAACACACAGGTAGTGCCTAATAATCCTCCCAACACGCTAGAGCTCCACCTTGTCGAGAAATGTCGCACCATCGTCAAGCGGACCCTGAAGAAGATCCAAAAAACGGTTAGAAGCAAGAAGCAGATTATGGCAAACTGGCATTTTGTGGATAAATTGGATGTACAGAATCAGACGATACAAGTCTTCTTCGAACAGAAAAAATAATTTGAATTGTTGTAAACAAGAAATTAATCAATAGCAGGCGTACTCGTTAGACCGAAATTTGATCGTAATACCCTTTACAGATGTGGGACTCTAGATTTACAAAAATAGCAGAAGGGCATATTTTTATTTATTTTTGGCTCGTGCTAGGAGTAAGCTATTCAGCGTTTTTAGACAAAAGTGATACCTAAAAAATATAGTTGGCCTTTGCTATTTTCACTTCATTTTTTTAAAAACACTTTTAAAAAAAAAACACCTTTACGACTCAGTCGAGCACTCGACACTGAAGAAGTCTGTAAATCGTAGACGAAATATGCCTGTCTGTCAAAAGATAAGCTAAGAATTTAACGGAATTTGCTCGCTTTTACTAGTGATAGTTCAAAAAATTGTTTCAGTTTTTTTAAGTGATCATGTGAAGTGTTTTCCTAGTACTAAAATTAAGTTATTTTGCTTTTCCCAGCCACAAGATGCAGTTCAGGAGAAGAGAGTTCGTTTGATACGTCACCAGTTAGTGCAGAAAATAAGCTACAAATGTGCAAATTAATACTCGATACGCCTTTCAATAAATTAGAAATTGTTTACCAAAGGAAATACATCGAAGACATTCAAATACCTGTCAAACATGGGTGTTAGAACTAGCTTATATGTTCTGCATTCCAACTCGCTACTGAAGCTACTGAAGGAGATATGATTATTCTACCCCTTATCAAGGGAATATTTCAACTAAATCAAATCTAGAACAACCTGTGAAGACGGCCAATTGTAAACAAAGGCTATGAAAATCGATTTCTTGAGGTTAAATGCATATTTAAAATCACGTTTTTCCCACATAATGCCTTATAAATATTGATTCATCCGTCCACCTAACGCTCTAGCATTGGAAATTCCCTATAACTTCTCAAATTTGAAGAGGAAATTTATGATCCCTAAAACTTCTCCTGCAGCCATCCCACCCCTCTATCGATCGAACGTGTTTGATTGCCCGCATAAATTGAATGACCACGAAACCGCTGATTCAAGAGTTTACTCCCACTTTTGGTCGCAAATTCCCGTGACCTCACGAAGCTGGCTGTGAACTGTCTGTGGCCCACCCGGAGCCATTCGGGTGGAAAACTTTGTCTTCAACTACACACTTCGTTTGAAAGAGGTAAATAAAGGACTTCGATTGATTCGTGCTCTCGATTGCTCACGACAACGATGATGATGCTGTTAATGATGGTGGTATGGTCAAAGATAAGTCTGTCAGAGATAAGTGCCAATAGGGGAGAATGAACACACTTGATTCCCCAATAGTGCGGTCTCAGATGCATATTGCAGATTTTGCACCGAATTAAATTTTGCACAGCTGTAAAATGATGTCTTCGGTGCGGTAGGCGACTGGCTGATCCTCATTTAATTAATTTCGTCCATTGTGCAAAAAGTCATAATAAACGTAGTACACCAGATGAAAATCAATGTGAATGATTTTGTTTTACAATTTACGAGATATTTGTCCTATGTATACAATCCCTGTTTTCGGAACGATCAAGAGCGGATTTACGAAAAAATATTTTCAGTGTGTTCCGTCAGCCAAGTATAATTTTGATACGGAATCAACCCTATCTCATGTACGTTTGGATTCCAGCAACCAGTTTAAGAGCAAAGTAATCAAATTTCTCAACAAACGCAACCTTATTTGCAAGGTCGTACGCAAAGAAGCGTTTTTGGAAGGCCTCTCTTTCTAAGTCAAGAACAATCGAAACCGATTAGCTCCCCCACCCTACATGAATCTAGTGCCTGTAGTCGCGGCCATTCCGGTCCTGTGGCTACGGAAGGAGCCTTTCAGCCTGCTCTTCCAGATCAGTATGTAGCATTCGTTAAATTTCCACTGCCTGCTGTTGGATCCAATTCTATTTGTGTCACTATCGACATCTTGGCTCTTAACGATTCATTTTATTTTATCTGACTAGCAGTCTTAATGATGATGTTTTGATGGGGAAAAGCCAGAATGATTCGACCAAGGAGGCGAACAAAAACCCATATCTTTTCTAAACATCATCTACAACCTAAACATTATGAACATAGATTGAACATAAACATTTATCATTTTCGTGTAAACTAAGTAAAACCATGAATTCGTTCTCCCCATGAAGATGCAAGGGAATACCAGAATACATCCCAACTTCTTTTCAGTGCTTTTCCAAAAACTTACGCTTGAATGTAACATCACAGGCGTTGAAATCAAACAGCATGAACGATTGGTGGAAGCTCGCTGACATGAAGCATATTGGATCATGCTGACCATGACTCCAGGTGCAACAAATCTCGAGGCAATGAATTCATTCTGGTGCGTAGGTGTTCAGCAATGCAAGGATTTCCAACAAATCTGTAACTCGGTTGCTATTTTGAAAATAAATCCAAGCTGTCGGTTAGCTTTGCAGGTTATGTTGTTGTTATGCAATCGATAGGTCAGCGCTGGGTCAAGGATAACTGATCAAGAGGATGATCAGTAATATTATAGTCATGTATTATTGGTCTTAATATTCTGTGAAACGAAATGATGTGGCACTCAAAGCAAGCATAATTCTGGTACACCACTTAGCAAAACGATCGATTAACTCTTGTAATTCGAAGCAGTCTTCGATACGTTTCAGTACCATGTGGATTTTGTTTTCATCGGCGTAAAATTAGAGAACTTGCCTACGCTACGAAAAATCAAGCAAATTGAAATGAAGATGGAATGAAAACATTGTTATTTGTTATGGTAGAGAAGAAAATAATCAAAAATCACAGTATGGTCTTTTTTATTTGAGAAAGAATGTCTATTTATAATTTTCAGAACAGTCTTTATGTATTATGCTAGTACAGCATAGTCAACAGCAACGGATGAACTTCTTTACGCATAATCTATGCGATTAAGTGTCTCTTGTGCTCTAATGAAACATCGACTGGCGTAGGACCCAAGGAATAATTCAGGTTAGTGGATACAGCTATCAACACTCCACCAGCTCGAGATTTTTTGCTGTTCAGAGAACTGCGGTCATTACTATAGACAGTACATGACTGACCGAACAGTTACGGAGTAAACAAATGTTCATTTAACCACGTATCTGTGAAAACAATGGCATTGTTATGCGATTCATTTGCAGCAAGAAAAACGTCATCGATCGTAAACCCTTAACGTTGTGGTAGTAAATCCGCAATTGGTCACTTCTAGCAACCGAAATGTTGCGATTTCTCTGGGAGTGAGCATGCTTGAGTTCAGAGTTTCAACAGCATCAGAAACTATTCTGACCAAGAGGTCTGCTGAGCGCAGGTTTTTACACCCGTATAAAATGTATGGACAATCGAAAAAAAAAACTTCAACTTAGTTTTCAAAAGTGACCACACGCGTACATACACCACAATAGGCTTATTTTGAAGATTTTTTTTGCCAACTTTTCAAAAATTTGGGTTTCATCTTGCGCAAACTTGCGCAAATATGGGAGGCCAGAGTCCTGGAATGTCTGGGAAACCCGTAGTACTGGTAAATACATAAATGTCGTACTAGATTACCACGGTTTTTCCCTTCTTACAAAGAAGTGTATATATGTATGGCTTGGAAATCCGGCCGAATGTAACTGAACACATGCCTATGTTTGTATGTATGAGTGTGTATAGTGTATGTGTGTAACGAAATTTCTAACTCCGTTTTCCAATCAACTACTTACCGATTTTTATGAAATAATCGCCAAATTAAAGGTATTCTAGCCTCATACGTTATTTAAGAAATTTATTGGAATTGGGGTTCCGGTTCTGGAGGTACCCCCGGGGAAGTGGCCAATTTCGGACTTAGATCAAAACTCGTCATGCGACACCTCAATTTACATAAGAATTAAAAAATAAGTCAAATTGTGATTATATAAAAAGCCCTGAAACACATTGGCCATATTCGGGTTGATTTTCCGACTACTCCCGGGAAAGTGGCCAGATTCGGATTTGGATCATAACTCATCATGAGACACATCAAGTAACAAGAGAACACAAAAATGGGTGTAAATGGGTTTCTATTTGGAAATAAAATTACAATACTTTATTTTATACTTTATTTTAAACAATAGCTCATTATTTTTCATTTTCTTGCATTATAAAAAAATGAAAATTGGTCCAGTGGATCAGAAGTTATCATTCTCTGAACAAATATATATTTTCTAAAATTTCGTTTTTCGTTCACCCTCATGACGAAATAAAAAATCCGAGTCATATATTTTCCGAAAAGGAACATACCTACCAAATTTTGCGAGATTCCAAGATCCACTTCATCTCTTTGGTATGGAACTTCCAACTATCCAAGTTTACGGATGTTCCGGAACCTCCGGAAGACCATGCAATGGCCACTCAGAGCCATAAATTGTTTTCTAAATCGCTTTACTTCTTACATTTTATGGCTTTGAAAAAAAAAATCATATTGCTTTAGGACGAGACTAATGAATGTACGAATTTATCGAATGTTCCGGATATTCCAGGGGACCATAAAGTGGCCATATCTCGGTAGTGTGGCCTTATTCGAAAATCTAGATAGCTTATTCGAGATCAGCGGCCCAAAATTACTTGGATGCTGATATTTTTAGACTTTTTTCTGCCTTTTGTATGGAATTGAATCACTGGGCGTCGTACGGCTGAGAGTAATATTCGTAATCGAGTTGCACTTGCCTGATAACCTGGTACACTGTAATGCTCCTTTGCCTGGTCCGAACACACGGAGAGGACGACTGACGAACGCTGGCTGCATTATCTCAACTGTGCCGGGGGGCTCAGGAGCTTTTAAAATACCATAATCCATAA
The DNA here is from genome assembly GCA_024533555.2 of Aedes koreicus. Taxonomy (NCBI): domain Eukaryota; kingdom Metazoa; phylum Arthropoda; class Insecta; order Diptera; family Culicidae; genus Aedes; species Aedes koreicus. The sequence goes on from JAHHFK020003709.1 coordinate 168,255, forward strand.
TGGGAATCAGCGTGACTGTGTCAGGTGGATATGGGGCTTCCGAAATGCCATATACGATGCGTCCCGGGATGAGAAAGGTTGGATGAAGTAATGAAGCGGTACCCTTTGCTAGCTCGCTAATTACTGGCTCGGAAGACGTGCAGCGAATCCGTTTTTTGATTATGTTCAAATATGCGAACCGCGACACCTTCAGGCCAGTACCAAAAATCACCGACAACGTTTGAGGCAGATTTGCATACAGCCACTTTGAATCAGGTAAACGACACCTGCCACCTGCACTAAAGTTCACATTGGAAATATCAATTATACGCCATTTGACGTCGTCCACATTCTGATCAGGATCAAATGTAGCTTCTTAGAAATATTCCATATCTGTAGATCCCTGTATGCTTTTTGCTACTCTTAAATTTTGAGGATTGAGAGCGGCATGATGGTTGGCATGTGTTTAAAAACTGGCTGACACACTACCAAAAGTAATTTCCGTGCTAGAAAAAAATAATGAGTTGAAAGAGACGAGACAATTAATTCGAACAACCACACTTTTTATCTAGTTGCGTATGATTCGGTTCGGGAAACATAATAGTACAAGTCCTCGTTAGCGGGAATTACTTCTCGTGTAAAATTAATAATTTCTAAGTTTGCTGAAATATAGGATTCGGAGCCACAGCGCTTCAAAAGAACTTCAGAAATATCTGCACCAAAACGATCGTACTCAAGCTTGCACTATCGAGCTCAGACTACGCTGTGGTTGTGCTTACCGAAACTTGGTAACTTTCGATAAGGCCGACTTTAAACTGACGTCTGATTACTTCGAATTCCATTGTATTCGTTGTGAGCAATCTTCTGAGAGGCGGTGGGATGCTAAAGGGCGATACGGTCAAAATTTGGTCAATATCAACTTGACGTATTTCTTTCAATTTTGCATTTAAAAAACCTGAACACCCCTCATTTTGAAGGTGTGTGTGTGTAGAATGTTGCTCCTATTTTGATTTTGGAATTCACTCTTCAGTTGTCATAATGCCGTCCAAGCAAGAAGAGCAGCGTATCAAAATTTTGCTCGCGCATCGCGAAAAATCCGAGCTACTCGCACGCAAAGTTGGCAAAATCGCTAAAAGTTGCCAAATCAACCGTTACAAATGTAATTAAAGTGTTTGGGGAACGTTTGTCGACAGCCAGGAAGTCTGGATCGGGGGGAAATCGAAAACCGGAAGCCGCTGAGACGACAAAGAGAGTTGCCGGTAGTTTCAAGCGAAACCCTAACCTATCTCTCCGAGATGCCGCAAATAAGCTGGGTGTATCGTCTACAACCGTGCATCGAGCCAAAAAACGAGCCGGACTATCGACTTACAAGAAGGTAGTGACTCCAAATCGCGATGATAAACAAAATACGACGGCCAAAGCGCGATCCCGGAGGCTGTACACGACGATGCTGACGAAGTTTGACTGCGTGGTAATGGACGACGAAACCTACGTCAAAGCCGACTACAAGCAGCTTCCGGGACAGGAGTTTTATACGGCAAAAGGAAAGGGAAAGGTAGCAGATATTTTCAAGCACACGAAACTGTCTAAGTTCGCAAAGAAATATCTGGTTTGGCAAGCCATCTGTACCTGTGGCTTGAAAAGCAGCATTTTCATAGCTTCCGGGACTGTCAACCAAGAAATTTACGTGAAAGAGTGTTTGAATAAACGTCTGCTGCCTTTCCTGAAGAAACACGGTTGTTCCGTACTGTTTTGGCCGGATTTGGCATCTTGCCATTACGGTAAAAAGGCCATGGAGTGGTACGCCGCCAACAACGTGCAGGTGGTTCCCAAGGACAAGAACCCTCCCAACACGCCAGAGCTCCGCCCAATTGAGAAATACTGGGCTATTGTTAAGCGGAACCTAAAGAAGACCAAAAAAACTGCTAAGGACGAGCAGCAGTTCAAGGCAAACTGGCTTTCTGCGGCGAAGAAGGTGGACAAGGTTGCTGTACAAAATCTGATGGCAGGGGTCAAGCGTAAGGCCCGGCAATTCGGATTTGGAAAAGCGGAAGCCTAACTGAATATTTTTCCTGAATTTTATACTAATTGAACTTGAAAAAGAAATTTAATTTGATTTTTTAAATAAACGATTTCACCGATTTACACGCGTTTTCCCTTGACCAAATTTTGACCGTATCACCCTTTAATTGCCGTCAAATCCAGTATTCAATGCAGCGCGATCTCATTGAGGAACTGTTGAGTTGCGTTACCAACACAACAGACTCTGTAAAGTTAGCAGACGTGTTTTCCCTCAACCAGGGCCATATATTTTTGGATCTCTAAAATGTATACGATTTTGTTTCACGGTTACTTGCTTAGGTCGCAGCTTACTTTGATGTAATACTCATACATGGTTTGGAAATTTGTGAAGGCGCACAGAACTACACTCAGCGAAATAAACTTTGGATATTCATAAGATTGCATTATGATTATTTGCCTCAAGAAATCGGTATGAATTTCATTAATATGCCTTATGAAATATAATAATGTTGAAAAAATAAAAATATGGGGTAACCTGGATTCGAACCATCAACGTTGAGGTGAGGAATCCAGCTACTTGAACACTAGTATATATGAACACTTATATACAGGACAGGTTAAAAGCGTACAAAAACAACGTCATGTTAAACAAAATCCATTCATAAGTCACGCTTATGAAATTCCATAGCATCGGTCATAAGTTCTGTACCTTATGAAATTCGTAAGTTTATGTGCCTGAGTGTAATAGTTGCGTGCCAACCAATGTTTGCTACATTTCATCTCGCCAATCTATTTTCACGCTTCTTACCTCCTCGAGGTTACCTCAAATCCGTCAGAGAATTTTTCACAATATACCTTCTCACGACGTGCACTTGCCAATCTTTACGGGAAGTGTAGAAAGCTCTGGAAAAGCTTGACGTTAAATAAAAAAAATGCAGGATTCGAAGGTTTGTCACTAGGATGCTAAAAATGTTATCCACATTGTTTTTGGGCTTAGATCAATTCAACTGGTGGTCTTGTTTGTAGCAAAAGTAATCAAGAGGCATGCGAAATGTCACACAATGTTTATTGCACGCTAAAGGTACAAGTAATGTTGAACTGTTTGAATTTTATTTATAGAGATCCAGCAAAAAGCTGAACATATAATCAACCTACACGGAATTCTGTTGAAAAATAATTTGGGATTACAAGACAACAGTATGTCCAGTCTCCTCTACTATTGGTTTTTGGACAAATCTGGAAGCTGACACGCTGGGATATGATTGTTCTCGTGCAAAACTCGTAAGATCAATCGACACAAATAATCATATCTTAAGTACCATCGATGATGGCGGTAGCCAGACGACGGACGCCGATGTTGCAAAAATGGGGCTATAAAATTAATTTTATGATCTGCCGCGGTAATGTTCGTAAACAACGTGATAGAAGAGTGAATGGAGGATTTTTCGGTCTGGCATACACTTATGAACTGCACTTAAATCCATCGCTCGACCGGCGCCTTGCTTTTACTAGAAGAAATCCAAGAAATAAACGGGAGAAGACCCTGATGAATTTGGTAGTGGTTATTCGTCCCTGTTTTTAATCACACAAGCTACAACCAATTACCGAAACGACATAACTGCAATGTTATGGTCGAACAGATTAAAGTAAACAATTTGATCTCGTTATAACGGCAATGAAATACAATTTTATTGGCTTCATTATTGGTTGGTTTATGGAAGTTACAATCCGGATGTGATGTGACATAAAATGGAAAACATTAATAAATATTCAATTTGCTTACAACTATAAATTGGCACTCACAACAGGAAACCCTACTCCGCCAATTCGCATGCGGCGTTCATTTTCTAAGTTCATCCGTGAGGTAGATCAAGAAATTGGGCCACTGCTACCATCATCGCGAAAAGACATTACTAAGTCCCATAAATAACCGGTTCAACTGAATACAGGCACCGAAAGAAACCCCACAACTCAACATCCTGCCAGCATTCAGTACTGGGAGCCGTTGTTCTGATTGCTCCACGGTGTATGGACCTATAAATTTAACCGCTCACGAACAAAATTATTGTCAACCTTAATTACCTTCTTCCTTTGGTTTTTCAGATGCAGAATAGCTCGGCGCTGCGGATGATAGAGGGATGCTGGCCGGTAGAGCAGTCCCATGAAAAAGCTAAACGAAACCAGCCCGGTGACGGCTTGCAGGCCCAGGCGCCAGCCCATTTTCCTGTGGGAGGAAAAATTTCGTAAAAGTTAGTGAACCGATTATTGTGATGATAATGACTAGTAGGTAAGTTGCAAGTTTGAGCTATTCGAACGAACAAAAAAAGCTTGAAATTAATGGTTGTACTTTTGGTCATTTGTACTGAAAGTAGCCATTGTTGATGTTTGGTCAGTGAACTGGATGGAACTGTGGTTGATGGAAAGTTTTACACCCACCGGAACTGACTGCAATCGGGATGGAGCGAGAAAAAAAAGAACTTCGTTTTTTACTACACCAAATTTTCGCAGTAAAAATGCTGTCGTTCCAATATTTTGGCATAATTTATTTCTCAATCTCTGCCAGAAAACGTCACCAACAGGAGATGGGCGTAAATTTATGCATGCAACCTTGGCAAGCTGATTCAGTGTTGTCAAAAACGGAAACTTACGCCATAATGAAAATGGAGCAACGGATAAACCGAAACTCTCCTGGGATGGACCTGGCAAGTGTTATATTCACACTTGTAGTGACGACGAGTTTGTTGGAAGTGTGATTATATTTTATGTTGGCATGGTAGATGGTTATTCATGACGGATGATATACGAATGATAAAAGTGTCTCAGAAGGGAGATAAACACGATTATATGTCAATTGGCTGTCTAGTCTCCAATTGAGTAAAATTAGTTAATTTTTTTAGAAAAAAAACCTTTCAAATCTGAGGAAATTTCATCAATTTATTTAAACAAAACTTAAAGAAATTTTTCAATTTTTTTTTAATCTAGTAAAAATTTTACATAGGGTATGTGTCCCTTAACTCAGTCTTATATGCCGCGATCGATTACATTTTTCCAAACTCATACAGTTTTATTTAGCTGTAAGCGATATTCTACTAATTAAACACTTGTTTAGGTAAGTCCAATATATAATATCCATCACAGAAAATTACCTAACTTATTTTTTAAAAGCAGAAAGTAGCGAGGGATATAAATATAATGTCGGTCTACAACCACCGCATTGGGTCTATTCATGGATGCAACATTCGACTACTAAATGCAGTCACGTTTTTTTTTGGTTTTCAGATTTGAGGCATTGACGCTGTACTTGCTGTACCCATCACAAAACGAAATAAAATAAAATTGCTTCGAAACATTTGTCACATATGATTTATTGGCCATTCGATAATAAAAATATTATAATTCACTATACAGCGATTTTGTTCCTCTGGTTTGTGTTTAGAGGAACTATTTGAAAAATATATAACCGAAAACTCATTTACATTGAAAATTTTACCAAAAACGATGGATTTACTACGTTATTAATACAACAGGCCATAGTTGGGAACATTGAAAAAAATATGCACGTTTTATTGGGTCTACGGTTTTCTGGTTAAATCATCAATTTTATCCCTGTGGAAAGGTGGTGGAAAGTGGTTGTGTATATCTATGCTGCATTACTTGGATTATCTGTTCAATTGAGCCAAAATAAGATCATTCGAAGATCATGGAGATAATTTATTCAACTTAACCAGTGAAGTCATGGTGTCTTAAAAAGTTAAAGAATTCAAAATTTCGCAAAGTGACCGCATATAAAAAAATAGATCATCCTGAAAATAACATGATTTTTTTGATTATCGCTGAAAAAATGACCCATTTGGTGCCTAGGCCGAATAAAGAAGCTAAGTTAACGTTACATCCCATTACCTTACTTCAACTCAGTTTCAGAAACGTTTTATCCGATGAACTGGCAAAACTAGTAGAGAAAATATAAGCAGGAGAGAACCAAAGTGGTACAGAAAATAGGTAGACTTATTGTAGACTGTTCAATAGATGTATTATAAGAGATGCATAAGATACCTAACGTGTTATAAAAAGGAAGGTAATGATTCTGTTAATGGTTTAGCTATAGCAACACATTTGCAGAAAAAGACAATGTCAATCTCAATTTTCCAATCAAAAGTCAATGTTGGAAGATTTCAAGTACAAGATTCTGTTTGCACGATCCACAATGTTATGTTTCTATTGAAAAAGAGTTATTTAATTTTACATATACATCTTTCTTGCCACGAGCCTCTGCGGTTTGGATCTGACACATTTTATTTTATTGTTTCACCTAACTACTGTCATTGGATTATAAACGATGTAGCTGAAACCATATTTTAATGATTGCGATCTATTTTGATTTTAATGGTTGTTAAGATAGCGTTTCATTTTATGTAAATTTAATTTAAGGTGATGGATCATTAGGTTGAATACCATCTATACGCCTGCCAAGAAAGGCTTCCGATTTCGGTACATCTGGAGATCACTGCGATAAATCGACCATGTTTTGATTGATGTAAGGCACTTTACGGATATTATCGACATCAGGACCTATCGTGGCCCAAACATGAGACCACTATTCGATCAGCTGGCATTTACCACGGTACAATCTAGACGACTATATGAAGATATTTGAAGCCGTAACTGAGTACGCCACAATTTGCCGGATGAGGGAGTTCTGAACCCCTCTTGAGGATTTTTAAAGTAGCGAAGTAGAGGAAAATAATAACATTAATAGAAAAACTGCTGTTAAAAATGGAACACAAGAAGAACTCAATAAATTGTTAATTTGATTCAAAATAAAAAAAATTATGACAAACAAAGTTCGGTAGAAAAACTAAATAACAATACGTTGTGCTATTTTAGTATCAAACTAAGTACAGAATAAATACAAAAGGTCCAAAAAATAATGAGATAATGTTAAGATGTTGAGATATAAATTATATCAAAATAACTAAATGATTTATATGAACCTGAGTAAGAGCTTATAACAAATGATTATCTTGTTTTAAAATTGAATACAGGAGTTGGTATTTATAAGCGCTGCATATAAGTCAAATGAAGAAAAGCACGTAAAAATTGCAAGCAAAATATTATAAAATACCAAAAGTTGTTATATGGTATACTTGGTACTTAATTTGGTACTGTTTTTGGTATTTGCATGATATTTAGGAAATATTTCAATAGTATTATGATTTTATTAGATATTTTACGCTTTAAAATAAAGTACAGTAATCAAGATATTCATTGCTGTTTCTTACTATTTTAGAACAAGTTCCGATTTTTTTTTTTTTAATAATAAATATTTTTTGGTTTTTTTTTTAAAGATCTTAAAAAAAACATCTTTTGTTTTTTTAAATTTTTTTTTTTTTTTTGTTTTGTGTTGGGGTGGGTGGGGGGGCGGGGGGGGGGGGGGGGCGTGGGTGGGGGCAAGAGCGGGGGGGAGAAAGAAAAAAAAGTGGGCGCTCGCGTTTCGAGGGGGATATTGGGGGGGGGGGGGGTGGGGGGTGGGGGGGGGTGGGGTGGATTATGGGGGGGGGGGTGTTTTTTAGAAACCGGGGGGGTGTATAAAGGGCGATACGGTCAAAATTTGGTCAATATCAACTTGACGGATTTCTTTAAATTTTGCATTTAAAAAACCTGAACACCCCTCATTTGAAGGTGTGTGTGTGTAGAATGTTGCTCCTATTTTGATTTTGGAATTCACTCTTCAGTTGTCAAAATGCCGTCCAAGCAAGAAGAGCAGCGTATCAAAATTTTGCTCGCGCATCGCGAAAATCCGAGCTACTCGCACGCAAAGTTGGCAAAATCGCTAAAAGTTGCCAAATCAACCGTTACAAATGTAATTAAAGTGTTTGGGGAACGTTTGTCGACAGCCAGGAAGTCTGGATCGGGGGGAAATCGAAAACCAGAAGCCGCTGAGACGACAAAGAGAGTTGCCGGTAGTTTCAAGCGAAACCCTAACCTATCTCTCCGAGATGCCGCAAATAAGCTGGGTGTATCGTCTACAACCGTGCATCGAGCCAAAAAACGAGCCGGACTATCGACTTACAAGAAGGTAGTGACTCCAAATCGCGATGATAAACAAAATACGACGGCCAAAGCGCGATCCCGGAGGCTGTACACGACGTTGCTGACGAAGTTTGACTGCGTGGTAATGGACGACGAAACCTACGTCAAAGCCGACTACAAGCAGCTTCCGGGACAGGAGTTTTATACGGCAAAAGGAAGGGGAAAGGTAGCAGATATTTTCAAGCACACGAAACTGTCAAAGTTCGCAAAGAAATATCTGGTTTGGCAAGCCATCTGTACCTGTGGCTTGAAAAGCAGCATTTTCATAGCTTCCGGGACTGTCAACCAAGAAATTTACGTGAAAGAGTGTTTGAATAAACGTCTTCTGCTTTTCCTGAAGAAACACGGTTGTTCCGTACTGTTTTGGCCGGATTTGGCATCTTGCCATTACGGTAAAAAGGTCATGGAGTGGTACGCCGCCAACAACGTGCAGGTGGTTCCCAAGGACAAGAACCCTCCCAACACGCCAGAGCTCGGCCCAATTGAGAAATACTGGGCTATTGTCAAGCGGAACCTAAAGAAGACCAAAAAAAAAAACTGCTAAGGACGAGCAGCAGTTCAAGGCAAACTGGCTTTCTTCGGCGAAGAAGGTGGACAAGGTGGCTGTACAAAATCTGATGGCAGGGGTCAAGCGTAAGGCCCGGCAATTCGGATTTGGAAAAGCGGAAGCCTAACTGAATATTTTTCCTGAATTTTATACTAATTGAACTTGAAAAAGAAATTTAATTTGATTTTTTAAATAAACGATTTCACCGATTTACACGCGTTTTCCCTTGACCAAATTTTGACCGTATCACCCTTTATGGTTCTCTGAACACAACTCAAAAACACAACCGGGCTGTTTTTGCCCATTTCACACCGTTTAAAGAATATTTGGTTTTCTTTGTTGTTGCTTCCCCGGGGGGGGCTAGGGTCTTATGTGTTTACAAATGTGGGGGTATAAAACAAACCCCTTTTTTTTTTTTGGGGGGGGGGGATCACGGCCGGGTCTTTATTGTTTATTTTTTCTTAAAAAATATGTTTTATGACAGGGGGGGGGGGGGGGAAAAAGAGGGGGGGGGGCGCGCGGGGGTGGGGGGGTGATGAGAGTGATCAACTGAAGATCGTGTACCAGTTAATCGAATAGTTTATTTTCCATTCTCATTTTGCTGATAGGTTCGGCTCGCTTCGGAGTCGTCTTATCATAGCGGAGCCTTTTATCTTAAGAGCATGGGATGGCATGGCAGGCAGGAGGCTCGAACTTCAGCGTTTCAGCGAGGCATACAATGTGAGGGAGCTTCAGAACATCAACTTTATATTCAGGGTAGACTGGCAGGCGCTTGTGGATAATCATATACTGTAACTGGGTATTTGGATAAGTAGTGTTGTTGTCGGATAAGTGAATTGTTTCAGAGGTCCGGGAAAGCCAGGCTCTTCGGACATTCGGGCTTCTGCCTTTGGGAGGTTCGGGCTGCTGTCCTTATGAGATGTACTACACATAATTATAGCAACACAAGGAGGCGGAGCCACAGTTTGGTGTACTATTCTTTAATGCTTACTAAACCCAGATCATTATGGAGTTACCGAGTCTTGAGAAAATCATTACAAAATATGTTTTTTTTTTCTTTCGAAGATAAAGCTAACCTAAACTTTCAGATTCACAAAACGTAAATCATTCTGGAATGGCTACTTTATTTTACATACGACTATATGACATTGTATGTATATTTTCAATGCTGTATTATATGTCATCTTCATCTTCGTTTTAATTACAGCCCAAATAGCCTTATCGTCTAAACTTTCAGGTTCACAATTGGAATTCTTATTATCATTCTTATATTCATTCACTATATTATTTGTCATTATAATATTCATTCACTATATTTTTATAATTATAATATTAATTCACAAGATTTTAAATATTACTATATGACACTGAATATATATTGGGAAAGGAGGGAGCATCAGGGTATCACTCAAGCAGGAATTGGACAATGGAGTGGTATGACAACCGGCGTCTAGGAGGGAACTAACAGTATCATTTTCTTATCCTACCGATTCGATTGTGATGCTGTGAGTTCCACTCCAACAGTTTCAGCGAGAGTGACGCGCCCTTCTTAACAAGCCATCCCGTAGAAAGCTTAATGAGTATTGCGAATAGGGTTATTCGATTTGTTGGAGCGTATCGTTGGAAGGAGATTCTTATGTTCCCGCGGGTTTCGCGTAAGTGTCTCTGCTTACGGGTCCGCCCCACCGTTTTTGGCCCTTCATACAGCGTTACTGTGAATGCAAACCGGTAACTCAATTGGACCTTGCTATTAAGTGGAGCTGCATATATGACAAGGTCTTAGAAGGGATGGTGGCTACCTTACATACATACATACATGTCTTATTTTTTCAGTTTTGTTTACCATTTTTTTTTTTTTTTTGCATTTTAAACAACAATAAACAATTACATCGGTCAGGGCGTCGTTGGGGGGGGGCGGGCAAGTGTTATTTTTTGGGTGTGTTTTTTTTTTTTTTTTCTTCGATATGAATCATATTTTATTATCTCATGGGACGTGAAGGTAATATTTTTTATTTTTGTTGTTTTTTTTGTTTTTGTGTTGATGTTGTGTGTTTCTTTTGGGGGGGGGGGGGTTTTGCTCTTTTCCTCTGCGGCCCCGTTTCGCAGTCTTTTTTTCAGGGGTATCTGGGGGTCTGTCCCCCCCTTTTTCTGTGTATATTTGTGTTATTTTGGTTAATGGAGTTTTTATAATATTTTAATGTTGTGTTTTCCCACTATATCACAAAATATTGCGAGTAGTTGAACAGATTAGAGATAAGGAAAGCATTGGGTATAGGACCAAGTCTCCCCCGGTTGGTACCAAATTAATGAGCGTAGGAATCAATAGAATCACTATCAGTTACTAATGCTATGATGGGCCACCAATCGGAGGGGCGGCCTAACTTGTCTTATCTCTATTTGCTCTATTGCTTCACAGAATAGAGGGCATGCCGCTGCTCATGCCTAACTATTACCTACACAGGCAGAAAAAGCGATCACCATTATCTACGAGTTTACGGTGATTAGGTCATGCCGGACTATTCGGGGTGCGGTGCAACTGGCGTTCGATGTTCTGTTGTTTGAATGAGTGGTCCCATGTTTTTGGCAGATAGTGCTAGTTACATATTTTCAGCGTATCGTTAACCAAGTCGAACCCTGCTGCTAACTTTTTCCCAACTATTCAACAACCCAGTGATTTCTCGTGGAATTGACACGTTCCTTCCCATTCCCTTGACCATTCGGGCACGGCCGGCGCCGGTATTGTTTCATAATGGATCACCAGTTTTTACACATTGAGGATTTATGTTAGTCCCAAACATCATCTATTGGTTCTTTGTTTAAAGACAGCTGATCTGGCAATAACGGAGTAGCATCCGTGGGTGGTCAATCATGCTCATGCTCATGACAGCATGTGACTATTACAGGTAAATTTGTTGATATTATTGTTGCATGGCTTGGCTAGTTTCAACTCGACTAGTTTGAAATTTTGAAATCAAAATCGTATGAGAAAAAATCTCATGCCTGCATGACAGTGTGAGAATAACAAGAAAGCTCAGGATAGTTCGTTTCTTTTCATGATAGTGAGTTGCCCTGTTTTTTCATTATCGGATGATGGCCTCGAGATTTACCAGCTTTGCCTTGGAGTCTTAAATGTGAAACACACAATTTCTTCCATACAATTGGTAATATTTTCCCATACAAACTTTGAGCCATAATTCCGTATTGCGCACTGAGTCGCACAAGTTGTCCCTTCTGCAAGTATTTATTTTTTGACCGCGTTCTTTCTTAGTAAAGTACCACATAAGACATCGCAGCACCCAGCTACATCACAACAGTAACCAAACGGGCTGCTGTTGACCGAACGCGGTCCAATTTGTTGACGCTGCTGGCTGTGTATAATTGAATAGCTCTTCAAGCCCAGTGTAAAGCTATTATTGTGAAATTTAGCCTCGCAGCGTGTGCTTCTGTGTCTTCCCGTAGAGGGAAGATAAGAAGATAGTTTCCCAAGTAACATTGCCAAAACCATCCAGCTTTATTATGTTTTATTAAGGTTTTATCAAAGCCACCAGAAATCAATTTGGTTTTATTATGACACCAAGAGCTGCCAATAGGTTTCATATTTTATTCAGGTTTATGAGAACCTACACAGCTTGTTTAAAACGATCTTAAAACCTCGTTTTTTTGAATTCCTTTAACTCCTATCAAAGGTTTTATTTCGACCTTATGAACTCATAAAATGCTGTTTTGAAATGCTGTTTTAGGACTCATTTATATTATCTTATTATGGTCAGTTGAAAAAGCATTTTAAAACCATTTTACCTCCAGTAAATGCATTCAACGACAAATTGGCATTGAGGGAAGCCACCAAATAACCAAATAGTTTTAAAGTAGTCATTGCGAAGATAACTTGGCTTTATGGCAGAATTGCGATTTTTTTCCAATCGCCATATTGAAATGTACGAAATAATTGAAATGTGGAAAAATAAATGCACCAAATTCTAAATGTAATGCAAATGAACTGTAGATCGGAGACCAATTTTTCTATTTTTTTTGAAAACCTTATTGAATTCCATCAATTTTCAAGAAATTCATGATTAATATATCGAATATATTTGTTTTAATTTTGTGTTTGTTGTTGTGAACTTGCATAATCTCCGAGGCGCATTAATTTTCGGCTCTTATCGCGCCAATATTCACCACAAAATTAAATGCGTATATGATTTGGAGCATGATTTGTTGTAAAAAACATAATTTGTTTTGGATATTTTGCTATAAAACAAAATTTCCCGCAACACTTGACCTTTTTTCTTCGATATTATTTACTGCTAAATGAATCAGAAGAGCAGATAATCGAACAAAGCATAACCACAAAAACCAACCACGATATCACAGTTAAGTTTGACAGCTGTGGACATTTGGCTGCATGCTGGTTTTCATGGCAGCCAAAAGGTTTTATGAAGGTTCTCAAGTGGCCATAGCATCTTTCACTAGAACATTTTCAAAATCTTTATGGTCGTATAAAGGTTTTATTAGCTTGTTTTCACAACCGTCTATAGAGTCGGCCACTTTGTACAAATTTTGGCTTTAAAGAAGCATAGAGGAGGTATTGGTAGACAAAACAGTTTTGAATGTAGTTTTATCAACAAAGCCAGGGGGAATGCTATACGGCTGGAATAAATTCCAGGTCCGATTCTTGCCACAGGTTATAAGTTTATTATAATTATTATTATTTTAGGTATTTGCAATAATTTTTTTGTATTAAAATTCAACTATTCAATTCAATTCATTGGTGTAGGTGGTGAAAATGCTCATTCGAAGGCTCGATCACTTGGTCGAATCGAATTACTCTCTATCAAATACACAGCTTGGGCTCTGCAAGAGCAAAGGAACAAACAATTGTCTAGCGCTGATTTCCACAGATAAATGACCTTTGCGCAAAAAGAATAACTGGCTCCAGTATTCCTAGACATTAAGGGGGCTTTTGATTCAGTTTCCATTGAAATCCTATCGGATAATCTTAAGAGATGTTTCCTTAAGAGGCTCACTTGCCGTCAACTTGCAAGGACCATTGCAAAATTTCCTAGACAACCTATCTTCATGGGCATAGGGACTGGATTTTTACCGCAGAAAACTGAACTGGAAGTGTTTTTTTTAATGTGGTACCAGCTCAATTGCAGCTTAATCTTTTGTTCAGAAACATTACCCAATCGCTAACCTTTCAAATACCTTGGGATCTGGTTTGCTTCAAAATGCACTTGGAATGCTCTCATTACATATTTGAAGCAGAAATGCCTAAAAAGGATCAACTTTCTCTTTTGGCCCATTTAGTATTGGAGCAAACATTTTCGATTCTCACAGCGACCCTAGTGGTTGGATTTGTAAACTATGGCATCTTATGTGTTCCCTATAACAATAACAACATCAGAAGTTTTTTCACGGCGCAGTTCGAACTTGTTTCAAAGAAATACAAAATGGAAGAAGAAAGAAGAAACATAATTGTGCGCAATAATTTGGAAAACCCTTCGTGGTCTGGGCCAAAACTTGCTAAGGTGTTGGGTTTTCCCAGAAATACCGTGTGGCGTGTTTTGAAGAAACTACAGAGAAACTTTGTCGGCGGATCGCAAGCCTCAAAGCAAGCGTCGGGCGGGTACTGTTAACCGTCAACTGCGGAACAAAGTCATCAAGAACATTAAGGCAAACCCCAACATCTCAGACCGCGATTTGGCCAAAAAGTTTCGCGCCGCACGCAGTACCGTGCAACGGATTCGTCTTCGGGAAGGCTTCATGTCATACCGTGCCTGTAGGCAACCAAATAGGGATCAAAAGCAGAACAATGTGGCCAGAATCCGTGTCAGAAAACTGTATGATCAGGTGTTGACAAAATTCAATGGCTGTCTCGTCATGGATGATGAAACCTATGTAAAGGCCGATTTCAAACAGCTACCGGGACAAACATTTTACTTGGTTGAGATGTTCCTGCCAAATTCAAGTTTGTGTTTGCAGATAAATTTGAACGTAAATACATGATTTGGCAAGGCATCTGTAGCTGCGGTAGGAAGACCAAGGTTTTCATCACTGATAAGACATATGATTCAGAGCTGTACAGAACGGAATGTCTCCAAAAGCGAATATTGCCATTCATCAGATCCCACAATGAACTTGTCATGTTTTGGCCAGATCTTGCAAGCTATCATTACAGTAAAACAGTGCTACAGTGGTATGAAACCAACGGGATTCAGTTTATACCGAAAGAACTCAACCTACCAAACTGTCCCCAGCTCAGACCGATAGTGAGATTTTGGGCCATTATGAAGAGGAAGCTGAAGGTGAATGGCAGTGTCGTCAAAAACATCAATGAATTGAGAACCAAGTGGAAAAAGATTGCCAAAACGATGGATGAGAATAATGTGCGCCGGTTGAAGAAACGTATTCGGGAAAAGTCCGCAAATTTCTTCGAAATCGAGATGATTATTTTTTTTTATTTGTATTTTCCCTCTAAAGCTCACATAAAGTCGAACATTTTAGTTAAAACAGAATACTATTTTTTAATGTATATCCGAAATATGCCCAATTGTCTATGTTCCAATCCTAACCGGGCCACATCTTATGAGTTGCTTCACATTACTTGACCCCAGGCAATGAGAAAGCGGACTCTCTCTTAAAGTTGAGTGCACAGGAAGGCGATTTGTATTTCAAACAAATTTCACACGATGAATTTTACCATTTAGTACGTCAGAGTACCCTTTCGAGTTGGCGAACCGATTGGGACCGGAAATCTAGGACGGCTATTACATTCCATCATTCCTATTGTTTCATCGAGTGTGTGGTTCAAGGACCTGCACGTAAGTCGTGACTTAATTGGTATGATAAGCTGACTTACATCCAACCATTACCAATTAGATGCACATCTCTATCGAATTAACCTCGTGAACAGCAATCTTTATGGGTGTGGAAACGGTTATGTACGGATACTGACGTCACCAGAACACGACTTTTGAATACTCTAGAAGCCCAAGGAAGTCAATGTTATGTTTCTTTAAAATGTTGGGATCTCACGACATTTGTTATATGCTGTCGATTAATGTGTTCCTCCAAATGTCTGGTATAAGAGTTTAATATGGTGGTGTTCTTTTTTTTTCTTTATTTATTAGTTTCTGTTTGTTGTATTTCGCCATCTTGAGGAGTCTCATCGTCGCCAAATGGTCACAACCAGTCGAACACAAAAAGGGAGCCCTGAGCATATATCACAAAGTGCTGGCGACAACTCCCTGACAGCTTCCATGTTCTATTGTCCAATCCATCCTAAAAAAATGTCACTTCTTATTAAATCTCGCGTAATCCGTGAATAAACGGCCCAAATCCTACTTAACGTAGTATTAACTCATTCATATTATTAAAAAATAATGATATATTGGGTTTGTATACCTTACGGGATTGACCCTTCTAAATAAACGAACTAGAAAAAATAACTTTGAGCCATTTTCGGAGGCATCACCCCTGAACCAAATGTGTTGACATTTTCAAGAAGCTTTACTAAAGCTCGATTCAAATTAAATCTTGACGCACGGGTTAATACCCCACCGCGTCCCTGGTGCTTGGAACAAAAAACGTGTGACAGGCATTTGTCGATGTTTCATTGAAAATGAAATTGGTGAAAAGTTTTTCACGATTGATCGACGAATCTTGAAATTAAGGATCATGGAACTTGAGAAAAGAAAATTAATTGTGCACAAACATCCAGAGAATGTTTCGTGGTCTGCCTCAAAAATAGCAAAAGTGTTAAAATTCCCAAAGTCAACGGAGTGTCTTGTAATCAAACGTTACAAGAATACTCTGAGTGTGGATAGAGCACAGCGCATCTATCATAAAAGTGGCACTAGGGACAAAGAGCTGAGGAGAAAGGTGTTGAGGTACGTGAAAGGCAACCCAGGTGTCTCCATACGTGATATGTCAAAGAAATACGATCCTTTCAAGAGCAGGATATACGTCTTTTTGTGCCAGTAAACATCCGAATCGCTCCCTGAAACAAAATTTAGTGGCCAAAAAGCGAGCACGATTACTATACCAACGAGTTTTGACGAAATTTGATGGCTGTATTTTAATGGATGACGAAACATATGTCTACATGGATTATAAACACGGACGAACATTTTAACTAACAACTGGTCGTGGGGATGCGCCTTTCAGGTATAAATTTGTTTTTGCACATAAGTTTGCTCGGAAAATAATGATTTGGCAAGGAATCTGCAGTTGTGGCCTTAAAACCAAGGTTTTCATCACATCTCAAACTATGACGTCGAAGGTTTACATTAAAGAGTGTCTGAAAAGGCGGATTTCATTTGGCAACACAAGACCAACGTTATGTTTTGGCCGGATCTAGCCAGCTGCCACTACTCTAAGGAGGTACTAGAATGGTATGCTGCAAACAATGTTAATTTCGTCTCCAAAGAGCTTAATCCTCCGAATTGCCCTGATTTCAGACCGATCGAAAAATATTGGGCAATTGTCAAGCAAAACAACGAGGATGCGGTAAAGAAATGACAAATGCACAACAAATGCGTTTAAAGTGGATTCAGTTCGCCGGTACAGTGTCACCAGCGACTGGACAGATCATGATGGCATCAATCACAAGTAAAGTGCGACAGTTCGTTCGAAACGGTAAAATGTAATAATTTGTTATATATCGTTTGAAAGTTGAATAACCCTTTTGTTTGACGTTTTGATCAACCGAGTATGTTGTTTAATTCTTGAGTTATGATCACTTGAATGCGTCCAAATTTACTTTAGGCATCAAAATTATTATTTGTTTGGTTTGGTGAAGCCGAATCGAGGAGAAGGAGTTACCGAAGTGGCAGAAGAATGGAGAAGGAAAACAAGCAGACGAATTTAAACTGAAGAAGCGAAAAAGGAGGATAGAATCAGAAGAACGATATTGGAAAAGGAGAAATGAAAAAAAGAGAAATGAAAAAAGAGAAATGGAAGAGGAGAAATAGAAGAGCATAAATGGATGAATACTGTGGAGATAACGAGAAGTGATTGAAGAAATAGAAAGAAGCGAAGTAACAGGATGCCAGCAGTAAAGGAATCAAAGGTACAATAATCTTGCAAAAAGCTTGAACTGTCATAAATTGAATGGAACTGACAAGATTGCTAACAATTTAAGGAAAAAAGATTTGATCTCCGATGCTCCGCTCTTGAGTTACGAATTGTTTAATTAGAGTTTTACGGGTTCTCTGGCAACTCAGATTTTTCTTTCTGTTCACATGTCCATAAGCTTGACTTGAAAAAATTATAAAATTTGACGCATCTGAGCGTCAGCTCTCTTCGGCCAAAATCTGTACAGTAAAAGAAAAATTCACCTCATGAACTAAATTATTGAAATACTATATGTATTGCATCATAAGAAATGCAATTTTAGGCAAAATGATAAATGAAATAAAAACCATCCGAAATGTTGAAAGCTCTGAATTGTTATTGCATTCTGGTAACGGCACTTCCAAAGTTGTAATCCTGCATAAGCCTCAATCGTTGTTGTATTCACAAAAGGTGCATTTTTGTGTTCAATCTCATCTTCTATCATTACTTACCCCACTCCTTCTTTCAGTATCACAGAGAACAGTGCCACGCCGACACCTTCGCCCGACATCGTAATCATTTCGACAAATTGTCTCCGCCGCTTGAAGTAATGCCCCAGCATCACGGCAGCCGACTCACGAACCATGGCAGCGCCCACACCGACAATCACTCCTGCATTTGTAACCGGGTGGATGGGTGGATGGTTGGTTGGTTGGTTGGTTGGTTAGATGACCGGTTTCCGAAAACAGCAGCGCAGGTGGCAGCCATGATGAGACATGAAAGAAAACAGAACAAGAAGCATATTTTTGGATTGGATGTTGCTTGACAAAGAAACGGTTCGTTAAGTATTGGTTGCTTCGTCCTTGGGTGCGCTACGATGTTGGCAGGGTTGAAGGACAAATCGTTAGAATGATTGATGGTAGTGTTACAGTTTTTCAAAGTTGGTGAAGTTGGTCTTAGGTAACATTCACGGAAAATTAATCAATTTGGACAGATGCTTCCCATTTTAAGCTTGAACCCTGCCTCCGCATTTCTTTTCGTTACAAGGCTGCTTAAGTTCCAGACCTAGCAACCCCAAAACACGAGTGACAAATGTATACGAGAGAGAGAGAGAAAGAGGGAGTGAAAATTGATTTTCCGAGGAAAAAATGCATTGCATAAAACGTGTCCTACGGCAGGACACATCTGGGTTAATCGTGTTTTTATGGATGTCCGGAGCGGTTGTGTATGATAGAGGGTGAATCTAGAGCAGGACCATGAAACAGATTTTGGACCTTTCCTCCTTCACTTTTGCTGCTTTCTTGGTATTGTGGGCAATAAAACAAAATAGAAGCAATTGTCTGAGCTGATGTTCTCGCAGGTGAATGCTCAGAGCTAGTTCTGGTTCCTCCTATCATAGAATTGAATTGTTCCCTTCTGTTATGTCATGTTTGGTTCGCCCATTTTACGCACCGTAGAGCTAGGGATAAACTAGGCTTGTGTGAAAGTACTAGTCTATCCTAAATAAGTGCTTAGAAGATGCATGGTCAGCCGTGTGGAAGGAAGCTGAGGGGTGATTCAATTTCGGTTGACCTAGCTTATGTGGTTATTTCCCGAGTTGGGAATATTCGGAGTCATGAATTGGACTTTGTGTAGATTATTCAGATTTATTGCATTATGCTTCAGACCACATCAATGATGAATTTGAATTCCGTTTCGAAACAAAGCTTTAATATTTAGATAATTGAACTGGAAATTGAATGAAAAAATACAACTCGATTGAATGTGCACAACCTATCTCATCATTTTCGAAGCGAAACAACCCGATTGAAGAATAATCTCTCTCAAGCAGATTGCTTCCACATTTTTCTTTTCATGGTGGATCAAAATCATAGGGATAAAAACAATAAAACCCGGAAACAACTTTCCCATTTTTCTCTGAAATCTCTCAACGCTGAAGGATTTTCCTGCGTCTGGAAGGCAAGACATCCGATGACCGAAAAAAGATCACCAACGAAAAAGATTGCTCAAAACTCTCACTACCTTTTAATCTGCTTGTCCTTCAAGTACTTTTTTTTTGGAGCAGGCGGAACTGAACCTAGCTTCTTCGTCATTGGTGTAATGATAATATTTCGGCAGATTGAATAATAAAGATATAATCCTATTACCGTTAACATTTTTTCGGTCGCCATGCGCTACATCCCTAAAATCTTTTCAGAAATTTTTCATACGCGGTCGGAAGAAAAAAATCGCAAAATTAATATATATTTGCCTGTGCCTGTCGTTGCGTCAGAATTTTGTTTGCCGTGCCTTTGGTGGCATGGAGTTGCGGTCACTGAATTTCATTCCGAGAGATGAGAATAAAAATGGGAAAATCCGCGATAAAATGCAAAAAATTCAAGTCATCATCAAAGTTGTCGGTGATGGTCTATGATAAAAAAAAAATCGTGCTAGAATGTTTTGAATAATCGCGTTGTTTATGGTGGGGATGAAAATTGAGGTAATAACAGGACTGAACCGAATAAAAAAAGCAGCTTGTTGACAATGTAGGTTGGAATGATATTTGATAAATTTAGCATTGAATATAAGGGGGGTGGTTCAAATGGGATTTGACGGTGGTTGGCTTTTTTTTTACTTTTGATTAGAGGATTTAGCGGATCCTCCTTTGGCTCAATCAGTTATGGTGCAGCTCGAGAACGAATGTGGATGTGCTCAATTCCGGGTTTGGTTTAGTAGGTTCTAGTAGTAAACTTTTCGAATCCCTGGGTATAGAGTATAATTATTAGTGTCAATCAACGCTATTCATGAATAAATAGTATAAAGCCAAGATAATCAATTGTAGAAAACGTCAAAGTGCATTTATAGGGTGTCCCAGAAAATATAAGCACAAATCATGAAAAAAATATTGTTTTTTGGAGAAAATTTTATTTTGATTTCATGAATCATTTCTTTATAATATTTTAAGTTCCTTGGCGCTTCTGCCCTAACGCTGCTCATCAGCCTCTGCACAGACTCCTTCGCATTTTTTTAGAAATTTTTTTCCAGCCCAGTTTTCGATTGTATCTTCTGCTTTCACATGTTTCCTAAGATATGCTTTGTTCAGAGCCAAGAATGTCTCGATTGGTCGGACTTGAGGACAGTTCGGAGGATTCATAAGTTTTGGCACGTATTGAACTTTATTGGCGTCGAGTCATGCTATAGTATCTTTCGCATAAAGATTGCACTCGAAAAAAATGCAACAGAAAAAAATGATCACCAAAAATTCATTTTAAGTTTTTTTTTTTTTTTGAAAAGTCTCAGGGAATAAATAAACACACATTAGCTATGTTTTTGCAAAGCTGGTTTATTTAACCTTTCCTAGGCTAAATGCCCGCACCTTGGACTTAACGCTACCCATCAAATCCTGTGGAACACTTGCCCCATCTTTCTTACTCAGTTTTATCCACTCTATCTTCAAAACCTTGTTGTTTTTGAAGACCTTCCCTGTTTTTCTGAGCTTGCTCTTCATAATCACCCAAAAAATTTCCATTGGGCGAAGTTCTGGCGAGTTTGGCGGATTTGGCACAAAAATAATATGGTTGGCTTCGAAACACTCCTTCACCGGTTTCGCGTAATGTCACGATGAGAGATCCGGTCAAAACAGAGTGTCAACTTCATCGGACCGGAGGAAGGGCAGCAGGTGCTTCTGAAAGCATTTTCCCTTATATTTGTGACCGTTGATAGTGCCGATAGTTATGTACGGCTTGCTGAATTTGCCGCACCCACATATCGCCTGCCACACCAAGTACTTCTTGGCAAATTTGTCGACCTTCTTCTTCCGGAACTTCTCCGGAACATGCATACGGGACCTGCTGACGTAAAACTCCAAGTAGGCGTCCGCTTTAATGTACGTCTCGTTATCCATTACGATGCATTTCGTCTGCATCAACCGGTCGCGATACAGCTTCCTGGTGAGCCACCGTATTCTGTTAATCGGTTCCTTTAGGCGTCATCCTTGCCTTCTTTACCCGTTTCATTGTCTGCAGGACGAACCAGACGGAAGAATTTATTGGTTTATTGGTTCGGATTGCGCTTGAAGTAATCCCTCACCTTCCTTGGGTTCACAGGGTCAGTCGTCTTCGCTTTTCTTCTGCTGCCAGCTCAATGCTGGGTCGTCTGGGTCTCCTTGAACGACTTTAAGACACGGAACACAATCGAATTGTCAATTTTCAACTGTTTCGTGACCCACCTGTGGGACTGGCCTTGATTTTCCACGACTACGACCATATTTTTTTGTCGAAACACTTCTTGCTAGTAAGCAATTTCGATAACCACTAGAAAGATTATAACAAAATTTTTCACGTGTAACAATTACACTCTAAACTAGTTTTGCCTAATAATTTCATCAGTTTTTACCCATGCAATAAAAAGTTAAGCACAAAAGAAAGTGTTCCATTTTTTTCGAGTACAATCCTTAATGCAAAGATGCCAAATCCGGCCAAAACAATACTGGACCATCATGCTTCCTGATCATTGGCAGCAAACGCCTATTCAAGCATACTCAGATTTACGTGTTAATCTTCATTGTCTTTGATGTCACAAATGGCTCTGACCACATTCCGCATTTGCAAATAGCTTACCAAACTATTGCCTTTTTACCGAATTTCTCGAGAAAAATTGACTTATCGGCATCATCGACGTCCTAGCCTTCACGCACGGTGTTAAATTGATCTCCCGGAAGCGTCGCAGAGTAAAATTTTACATATATTTAATCATCCATGACAATAAATGCCAATTTTTAACACAGTAGACCGTTATTTAGTTTCCGTGCTGCGGTTCAACGTTCACAGCCTGCTTTTTACTCCGGTTTGGCATCTTCTGCTCCTTGAATGTTTTTTAGGAAGACTCTTGCTTTGGCACGTTGGGCGTTACTCTTAGAAGTGTTTTGTCAACATCTAGATCAGAACTGCTTTTCTTATTCGTAAAAGCCATAATGGTCGTCCGGTCCATTGGTTCTGGTTTTCTATCTCAATTCGGTGCGTCTACATTTGCCTCGCATTTTGATGACTTCATTGCAAAAATCCAATTCTGACACATTTTTTTTAAAAGAATGTAAACTAAGATACACAGTAAAATTCAGCTGCCTTACGTCATATGTTTTCATGAACAAATTGTGCTAATACTTTCTGGGACACCCTATACTATACATACTAAGTTGAGAGAATTCAATCAAAACTTTAGTTTTACAGCTTGGAAAATCATTAATGAAGGGCGACTGTGAGGGATTACCATATTGCATTTATGTTGGATCAATTATTACAACAATGTTTTACTTCGAACTTCTGCTGAAATTTCCTTGTAAAAAAAATCTCAAAAACGTTGGCTCAAAAACATTTGAGGAATTTTATGGTGTCCATTTTGTTTAGAGTTTGTTCAACGATCCATTTTGCCTAGTTTCAAGCGTGACCGGAAATATTTTTTTTAACTGCGTTAGTGATCTGAGACCACGTAAGAATTTTTTCAGTGTATGATTTATCTGTCAGTGGATCCTTTCACCTTCGCGTCGACGTGCATATTGTTTACTTTTAAATTAAAGTTTTGAGAATGGCATCTCGACAACAGGAGATGCGACATCTTATTTTGGACAAGTGGTTAAAAAATCCTAATGTTTCTGCAAACCAAACGGTTCAGAGGATAGCCAATCAAGCAGTCGAAAAGGGGAACTCTCTGGTCAAATAAAAAGAATGACTAAAGGGTGTTCCGATCAAAATTTGGTCAAACAGTAATGTGTGTGAGTCGTTAAAAGTTTTTATTAATAAGTTACATTCTTTTTCTTTTTCAAATTCAGTTAATACAGAATACAGGAAAAATATTCAGCTAAGCTTCCTTTTTACCGAATGCGAATTGCTGGGTCTTTCGTTTAACACCTGCCATAAAATTGTGTATAGTCCATTGTCCATTTTATACGCCGCAGAACGCCAGTTTGCCTTGAACTGTTTCTCGCTCTCAACAGTTTTTTGAGTCTTCGATCCGCTTGTCGATGGCCCATTATTGTTCGATTGGGCGCAGCTCTGGCATGTTGGGAGGCTTCTTATCTTTGGGTACCACTTGAACGTTGTTGGCAGCATACCACTCCATGGCCTTTTTTCCGTAATGGCAAGATGCTAAATCCGGCCAAAACAGAACGGAACAATTGTGTCGCTTCAGGAAATGCAGTATACGTTTTTGTAGGCACTCGCTCAGATAAATTTCCTGGTTGACGGTTCCGTTCGCAATGTAAACGTTGCTCTTCAAGCCACAGGTACAGATGACCTGCCACACCAGATATTTCTTCGCGAATTTTGACAGTATAATATCGGCCACCTTTCCCCGTCCAGTTGCCGTATAAAATTCCTGTCCAGGAAACTGTTTAAAGTCTGCCTTGACGTAAGTTTCATCGTCCTGTACCACGCAATCAAACTTCGTCAGCATCGTCGTGTACAACTTTCACGATCGTGCTTTGGCCGACGTGTTTTGTTTATCGTCGCGATTTGGAGTCACCACCTTCTTATAAATCGACAGTCCAGATCATTTTTTAGCTCTATCCACGGTTGAAGGCGCCACTCCCAGCTTCTTTGCGACATCTCGGACGGAGAGGTTGGGGTTCCGCTCGAAACAGCGGGCAACTCTTTTTGTCGTCGCTGTGGCCTCCGGCTTTCGATTTCCCCCCAATCCAGCTTTCCTGGCTGTTGACAAACGATCACCGAACACTTTTTATACGTTGGTAACAGTTGATTTAGCCAGTAGTTGGGATTTTCACCATGCAAAGCTTCAATCTCACAACTAAACGCCATGTTATAATAATTTTAATGATTTTTTTTTAAAAGGACTTGAGTGACTACACTGCGTGAGCTTCATTTTGAAATTTCCAGTAGTTCCGAAAATGCAATCGAAGGAACATGCATTGCGTGATTAAATCTTGAACAATCACTTCATCAAACCACACCTTGCACCGAGCGATCGTAAAAATTGTGGGTCTCTACAATCGACAGTTTCTCGCATGGGTGGAAACAATCACATTACGTAACGTTAAATTCAAAGTTATTATGTGCAAGTATTAGAATTAATTAAGGCCTATTTCGTGTGCGATTTACAGCCTTCTTCAGAGTCAAATAGAGCATACAGTTAAAGTCTGTACTGAAAAAAAAATATGTATTAAAAAAAAAGTCAAAACTCGCGCCAGGACAATGTACTAAGAGTGGCTGATGAAGCCGAGGTGCGTCGTGATGGAAGATGAGACTTACATCAAGGAGGATACAAAGCAATCGCCGGTGCAGTAGTTTTGCGTTGCCACATCACGGTTGGCCGTTTCTTAGGAGGTAAGGAAGAAGAAGGTGGGCAAAGAAGAAGGTGCACCAAAGAGGTTGAGTTTGGCAGGCCATCTGTGGGTATGGAGAGATGAGCCAGACATTCATCACGACGGGTCCATGAATGGGCAAATCTGCCGAGACGAGTACCTCCAAAAGCATCGAAGGCCGGATTTGGAATCCTGCCACTACGCGTGGCCGGTGTTAGACTGGTATAGAGATAACATTGTTGTTTTTGTACAAAAAGACTTCAACCCACCGAACTCACGGAAACCTTGTCCGATTGAGAAGTGCTGGGCCATCATGAAGGCCAAACTTTCGTAAAATACCTAAAGTATTCGAGAACGCGGTTGCATTGATGAAACAGTGGGTAAAAGTATCAAAACAAGTCGGCCTTACTATTGTCGAAAACCTTATGAGTGGTGTCAAGGGCAATGTGCGGGCATTCATTCGGAGGGGATCTAAGAAGCGAAAGAAGTAGAATGTTGTTGTTTATTCACTTAGAGTTTGATGAAAATCCGACTAAAATATAATTTTTTGCGACTGTTTTTATTTGGACACATATTTTCGAGTACAGTCTTTAAAAGCATTGTTGATGGGAAATTCTTAGCTTTTTTTCATTTCAGCAAACTTAATAAAACATTTACAATCTGACTTGATATTATTCTTCACAATTATTAGGTGCGCAACTAAGTTCTCGCTGTTTTTTGGTGAAAAAGGAACTTTATTTTGAAAACAAAGGTTACAAACGAATTATTCAAAGTATTGCCCATCACTAGCTACGACTTTTTCCCATCTTTCTTGTAGAACGTGAATACCATTTCGATAGAACTGTTCGTCTTTTGATGCTATCCAAGAATCAAGCCATTTTGAGATGTCATCATATGAGTGGAATTGCTGACCAGTGAGACCATATGCCATCGAACGGAACAAGCAATAATCGGACGGTGAAATATCAGGAGAATATGGCGGGTGGGGTAGGACTTCCCATTTGAGCGTTTCCAAGTAGGTTTTCACGGGTTTCGCAACGTGAGGTCGAGCGTTGTCATGCTGAAGAATCACTTTTTCGTGTCTGTGCTCGTATTGTGGCCGTTTTTCGTGCAGTGCTCGGCTCAATCGCATCAATTGAGTTCGATACCGTTCCCCGGTAATGGTTTCGTTTGGTTTCAACAGCTCATAATAAATAACACCAACTTGGTCCCACCAAATACACAGCATAACCTTCGCAGCGTGAATATTCGGCCTAGGCGACGCTGTTGAAGCATGCTCGGGTAGTCCCCATGAATGTTTCCGTTTTGGGTTACTGTAATGAATCCATTTTTCGTCACCCGTCACAATGCGATGTAGAAAACTCTTCCTTTTTTTGCCGCTGGAGCAGTTGTTCACAGACGAAAAAACGACGCTCAACATCTCTTGGCTTCAAATCGTAAGGAACCCAGCTTTTGAATCATTCCCAACGCATGCAATCGCTTAGAAACGGCTTGGCGGGAAACTCCTAATCCTGAACCAAGCTCTTCTTGCGTTTGAAACGGATCCTCATCGAGCAATGCCTCCAATTCAGAGTCTTCGAAGTTTTTTGGCCTTCACGCGGACGATCATCAACACTGAAATCACCGTTTTTGAAGCGACGAAACCAATCACGACACGTTGTTTCACTCAGAGCAGCATCACCGTAAACTTTTTGGAGCTCTCGATGTGCTTCAGCCGCCGTTTTCTTCTAATGAAAGAAGAAAATCAACACTTCCCGCAAATGACGATTATTTGGCACGAAATTAGACATCTTCAAATAACCAAAATATATAACACTAAACCAAAATCACTGATTTGGCAAAGCGGTTTGTTTACCATATGTCTGAGCTTGGTTTATGACGCTTGAGATGTACAACATTCGACCAGCACTTACTACTAGCGCCATCTATTGCTAAACAGCGGGAACTTAGTTTCGCACCTAATATGTCTTTATATGCATTTCACAGTTCAGTTTAGATGATCGCATATAGCACAATAAGTAGAAAGATTTTTACTAATCTCATTCGTTTTGGTTGCTTTGTGAGATGTTTGCTTACTATTTTTAGGATTAATAACCTGTGCAAACTTGGTACTTTGGAATTGTTTTTTTCTTTTTTTTTTGGGCGCTTTTTTAAAATTTTTTTATTTTTTTTTTTTTTTTTTTGGTGGGTGGGTTTGTTGGGATGGGAGATTTGTTCCGGCAAATTTTTTTTTATTTTTTTTGTTTTTATTTTTGGCGGTTGTGGAGTGTTTTTTTGTGGTTGAAAACTTTTTTTTTTTTAAGTGGGATTGTTGGTTCCGATACTCAAAAGTCATCGCTCATATTTGTGAACTTTAAATCCAAATAGCAGTTGTTATGTTTCTTTACGTGATTAACTTGATTAAGAACCAATTTTGTTTTTCATCAAAGAGAGGACGCAGTGTTTCATTATCATCGACAATTGGTATTAAAAGTGAATCATTTTCGTCAACAAATATAAAATTTCATTAGAGCCCCCTCATATGTGAACATTTGCATCAGCCTCAAAATTTGAAATTATTCTACCAGCCAGATTAAAAAACATATTTCAAATGATTTTTTTTGCCTATGGAAATATGGAGGGAAATACATTGCTGCAATATGAATATGAACATGATCACCATTGCTCAATTTTAACCAAACATTGTCGAAATCCTTTCACTTGAAAAAATAATTTTGTTCAGATTCGTGGTCAACAGTGACAGTGATTAAAACACGTCATATTCAAAAAATTATGTTGTAATTATTTATGCCCTGATTTTTGATTTGGATGGTGTTACGATATCCAAAAACTGTATTGCAATTGAAGTAGTAATGTCGGTTTGGATTCAAATTAGAATCGTTTCTGTGGTTATTTAATAAAATCATATGAGTGTTATTTTTGTGGTTGGCATTATTCAGTCTTTTCAGCTTTCTAGCCGTTTCAGTTTTAATTGTTTTGCTTTTAATCGCAATTTACGCGCATCATACTCAGTCCAGTTGGCGTTCAACACCTTCGTACTTCCCAGAAGTCACCATCCTGAGTTTTGATTATTTAGTTCGGCTTCCCAACTGAGGCATGAGTCAGCTGATAAAGGTTAAGGTGCAACTTGCTGTATTGCCATTAAATATGCCGACAGTGAGTTTAATTCGTCTAGAATGTCAACAACCACTAATGAATGAGAATTCATGCTGCAACTGGCCGCGGTACCAAGAGACAGCTGCTTGAGTATGATTTATTTCGTTATTCAAATTCGCAGGTCAGTTAGTATTTCTGATTTATTGTTTTCAATGACGATAACCCATTATCTTTCGTTGACTTAATTGCAGTATCAAATACCGAGGTAATGTTGTTATATATAGCCACGATACTGCCAGCAAGACTTCTGTTTTTATCAATTGCAGACAGCTCATCTTTTATTCTGTTGAGCAAAATTTTCATGCCTTCCATGTTGCACGATATTGGGCTTATCCTGTTGAAGTGCGTGCTTATGCATAACCTCTGTTTTGGCATGCACTTGCATTTCGAGGTTTTTTGCTGATCGGTCAAGCACGCTCATCGAAATTAGCCGTGAAGAAATTTTGACACGAAATGCATATAAAGGCTAGATTATTTAGAAACGGGGCACTTTCGAATGCTTGTGTTTCTCAAACTTTTCTTTCGGTCGAAAAACTTTCTAAGAATGAAACAAAAGTAATATTATTTTATTCCATAAGAATAATTGAAACAATTCATCGTTATTTCGAAGAAATTTCTGCACTTTTCTGTTGATGCCGCTTATCAGCCGGTGCACTTTTTCTTCAGTCATGGTTTTGGTTAGCTGATTCCACCATCTTTTCACTGGTGACTGCTCCCTTCATCGTCAACTTCATCGTCATTGGTGGATTCAGCTCTTATGGGATGAACTGGACCCCGTTATTGTCGTACCATTGTAGCACTTCCTTACTGTAATGGCAGCGGGCTAGATCCAGCCAAAACAAAACTGGACCATTATGGATCTCAACGAAGGGATATCTGTTGAGGCACTTCCTTTTGTACACTTCTGATTTCTCATTTTATCAGTCACAAAAACTCTTGCCACAGGAACAGATACCTTGCCAAATCAAGATTTGTTTCGCGAACTTATTTGCGAAAAGAAACTTGAATCGGTCAGGAACCTTGCCGCGATCAGGAGCCTTGATAAACTTGAGCTTCGGGATTTGTTTGAAATCTGCTTTATCGTATGTTTCATCACCGATCAAGAGACATCCATCGAGTTTCGTCAGAACTTGGTCGTACAACTTACGGGCCAAGTTATGGTCACTTTTTGTTGTTTGACATTCATAACCTTCTCGGAGGTGGATGCCCGCACAGTACAACGGTCGAAATTCAGTTTTTTTCGCCAACTCATAATCCGAGATGTTGGGATCAGCCTTGATTTTCAGAATTACCTTCATCCGCAGTTGACGACCAACGGTTCAATTTTAGGATAATCCAGCAGTTTTGTCAGACCCCGTTGTCGTGGTTACCTCTCACGACAAAGTCACGAGTTCAAATCACACCCCCGGACAAGCTGCGAAAAACACTAAAAGAGGTGTTTCAGTAGCTACGACGGGAGATGAACCAGCCCGAGGCTAAAAATCTCGATAATACAGAAACAAAAAACAAAAAAGAAGGATTTTACAGGTAGCTGTGGATAATTATTTTTCTTTTATCATCCTTCATGCAGCATCCTTGAACCACGTTAGTTTTAAACTGTAAAAAATAGACAGAGCAGAACTGTTTACAAAAAACAAAACATTGTGAAAAGCTTGCATGGCCAACAACTTGGAGCGCCACAATCTATTAAATTAAATGCCGCATTTCTAAATGATCTAGCCTCTATGACGAGTGATCGATCGCCTTTCCATCCTTCTTACGGAGCGAGTTACGTTGCTGTAGTACCCGAGCAGGAACGAATTACTTGATATCTTGCCTTTGTATTTAATAGTTCAGATTAAGAAGTAAAATACCTGAGGATAATACGATAAAAATTTTCCCACAATTTTATGCGAATACCAAATTGAGGTAAGACAATACAATCCTAAATAACAAGTTTTTTTATTCGAGAGATATTTTGCTTGCAATTCTTAGGTATTTTGTTTAGGTATTTTACCTCTTAATCTGAGCTCTTTAATACCAAGGCCAGTTATTAAGATCAGAATAAGGTATTAATATGTTGTTGTCTGCTGCTCGGGAACGGTAAGACAAGCAGCATAGACTTTTCGAGTACATGCAACACAAGTCAACATGATTGACTTGTTAACTAATTGAAGACTTTGTTGTTTCATCCCACAACCCTTCTGTACAGGCACATTGAAACCCACAACACCGAGGAAATAAAGCCTATGTTCCAAATTATGATGTCAACTTACCGTAGCTAAACGCCACCTGGTGCAGTTGGGTGGCAAACGAGGTGAAAAGAATTCCCAGCGCGAGCACCAGACCTCCGAGAACGGCCGTCAGACGGGTTGACTTTCGACGGCACAATGCCACCACGATGGTTGCCGCAAACAGCGACATGGCCCAACTAGCAGCTCCGAGCCAACCTGTTTGTTTTTGGGATAAAAAGAAGAAAGAAAAAAAAAGGGAAAAGCGAAATATATTAGCCTTGCGTTACAGAATGCTGGGACAACAATACATGACAATTTTAATGGAAAAAATATGCTTAGGCCTTAATATAGCTTAATTCTTGTAGTGAGCTCGATAAACTGTGATGA
The DNA here is from genome assembly GCA_024533555.2 of Aedes koreicus. NCBI lineage: Eukaryota > Metazoa > Arthropoda > Insecta > Diptera > Culicidae > Aedes > Aedes koreicus. The sequence goes on from JAHHFK020003709.1 coordinate 198,997, forward strand.
CTTAAAAATGTTTCAAGCAACTACGTCAGGTGCAAGTTGATTTATTTTTGCTTTCATCTCATTTATTTTAAAGTGAAATTGGACGAAGGTCACAAAAAGATGGCAGATTTGCTGAATTACTTAATCAGTTCAAGTTTTTCAGAACACAAATCTAAAAAAAAAACCCGGCGACTTCGTGTATAAAACTTCTAATCCACATGCGCTGCAAACATTGATTATCAATTTCAACCTCGACTTGCAGTTTTTTTTAAAACTTATATGCTGAAAACTTGAGAAATCAGGCGGCTTTTTCAGTCCTCCGTCTCATTTTCCCTTACGGATCATAATGAAAAAAGGAAGTAAGTGGAATAGATTGTAGAAAATCGTGATGAACTGCTGTACTTGTATTGAAACTATATATTTAATAAATCATATTATTCAACTAAGACATACCAGTACAGGCAAACAGACATAACCCAATAAAAAATTCTCAAAGTACAATTTCTACAAAAATTCTACTGCCATCTGTTGAGCACATTGCGGTGGGCGATTGATTGGAGAGATAGTAGTAGTGTGTAAGCCTCAAACATAAGGCAAAATAATATTCGTGTGGCAGGTGACAGACAACTAACTAACAAACACTTAAATAGACCATTGAATGAGTGTTCATTTGTTTACTTATGCGAATATTGTCTGTTTGTCTTTGATACTAGTATGAAATATTCATTTTATCCTCGTATCGGCTCCGCAATTAGAAGCCCCACATGGATGACAGTGTAAGCAGAATCGTAATGCTGTGTTCTCATCACCCTTATGTTTTGTTGAACCTAGAAGCAGTTAAAGAACATTCCTACCCCAACTCTACAACCAAGCAACGTCAAATACAAAAGCATGATAAATTCCGATTTCATTTGAACACCGTTCCCATTCTAATAGGCGGAGGATTTTTTTTACATGCTCAATTCCAACCGCATTGCACCCTGAGTGTACTTCGAATTAATGTTTTATGCAGCAAATTTTTTTTATCACCGTACCTACTCAGATATGGATACGATGAGACAAGGAAAGCCCCACAGGAAGCGGGAAATATTTAATCGAGTTAAGTATGTCATTAGCAAACTTTTCTCTCCTCACCATTCCATTTCTCAGTTAACGGGGTTCAACTTTACATTTGTGTGGAAAGAACTCGAGCGAATCGGATTTTTTTTGCCCACTTCGCTTCACTCAGCAAAGAAAGTTATCATATCTTAACGTATTTGGTGTGTCATTCTCAGGCATACCGTGATGTGGGGGCCAGGAAGGAACTTTTTACTGGGAATTTAATTATGCTGTGCCTCATCTCTTGTGTCATCCGGTGCTTTGAATCAAACAAAGACCGTTCCGCTTATTCGCCATGGATGCCAGAGGATATATCATCATCTGTCGACGCAAATCTGCGATGTTTTTGTGTTTTGTCGCTGGGGGAAACCTACACACCATGCTTACTGTTTCTCAGGATAACTTTAGGCAACATGGATCCAATACGACAACGGAATTATGACCACTCCAGAACGACACGTGTTTACTGGTCATAGCACGATAAATATTTCCGACATTTCAGATGGTTTCCTGGGGCTTACATTATGACATCTACAGTGTGTAAGTAGCAGCATTCTTGGGGCCATACTCTCGCTTGACCTGAATTTACACGAAATGCAATAAATCAGTTCGGAAAAAAAGTCCTTGTCACAGAGCAGAAAGGTTCTGTGGGAAAAAGTTTCTTCCCGTCTGTTTTCAACGTGCACTTATGTATTGCCTTTTTTACTCGATGTTGGAGATACGAATGCAGCTGGGATGCATCTCTTGGCTAATTTTACTGGAGGGTTTTCTTTCACTGTAGAGTAGCTTCTGGAAGCAAGTGAAGCGTAGTGACATTTTTGAGACAGTGTCTCGTTTGCACGGCTTCTGTTTCCATTATTCGTGAAACGTGGAAATGAATACGAAGTTCGCTGAAAGGATTGCTTTTCCTCAATAACAATGGTGGAGGTTGGAGGTTCAAATTGGAAAACGGAAAGCATCAAAGAGCTCCGTTTTATAACAACTAATGGAAAAAAAATGTGAGGTTGCAGGTGTTTACGAAGAACAGTGCAACACAGTGTTTATTTCGCAGCAGTTGTATCTTACAAATTAGGCGTTTTTTTTCAATGGCATTTACCTGAAAAATTAGTGATACAACCATCGATGTTAGTAAAAAATCAGCTCTCTGTCGGGGTTGGTTTAACGTAAGAAAAAGTAGTTCAAATGAAGTTAATAGAAAATTATTCCGATGAGCTTCAGATTTAAGTGAAAACTTGTGTAGAACATCCAGCCATCATCTATTAGTATGTTTTAATATTCTGGCATATTTGCGGTATTTCAAACAGGGTTGTTAAGCTTTTTTTGCAAACATCTGCTATTTTGTTTTTCAACGTTATTTGTTAATCAAGACTTGGATATTCGTTAACGATTGACAATCTTGATCTTGAGCCACCTTGCCTGTATTTTCTATACTTCTACCTGATAATTGCTGATTGAACTTTGTTTTGCGTTGTGCATTTGTTACAAATAAGCGCTGATCTCCTGCTCCACAATTCCAGTAAACGTATTTGAACAGACAGGAAAACTTTCGCTGATGTTGATAGTAACCTGGTCTGTACTAGAGTGCTCTCTAGTAGTGATGCCAGTTCTCGTAGATTTACAAAAAATGACGACCTGTCGTCGGATCTGTAGACAAATTTTACGGATTTATGGTATTATATGGATTTTAGTTTTCTTATTGATAAATTTTATGAAATTTCACTTTTTATGTCATGCGGTCTCTGACACCTTGTTTTAAAATCCCCATCATTTTTCATTCATTTTTTTTGTGAACCGATCGATTAACAATTAATTTTTACTTCTCATCAGCATAAAGATGAAACAATGTCCTAGAATAACACAAGACATGGGTAGGTCTAATTTACTTCGATTTAATGGCACAAACTTCGCGTAGTTTTCGATGACGATTACTCAAATTGCTGGTGGGGGTGTAAACATTTAAACTAAATAGTAAGTTGGAGGAATTAACGTGGTGTGAAGCAACACCATTCACATATGATACGGCAAAGCTTCGCCATTTTCTTTTTCAAATATTTAGTTGCCTATTAGCATACATCGTGCTTCATACGATGGTAGTGGACATTCATTCCAGCTTAATTTACGAAGAACATACAAGAGAAACTGTTTTTGAACTGATTCTAATCGATTTTCATGTCTTTTGATAATAGATGATAGATCTAATAGATAATAGATACGATGATACAACACTCTAGAATAGAACTAATATATGCAATGCAGAATGTTTTGAATGTATATTGATCGTATATTGAGTGTATATATGATCAAACCGTTTGATGAAACCAAGCATATTGGTCGCTTTATTGATAATTGTGTTATTAATAGTCAATATAAGTGAATCTGGAATCTGAAATGACGCCCAAGTCTCTTACTCATTTGCATTTTTCTACAATTTGATTTTCTAAAGTAGGAGTTAAATATCATGGGTGTACATCGTTTTCCACGGAGAGTGATTATGTTTCATTAATTCACGTTCATTTGTTATAAGCTTTTTTTTTTTTTTTTCAGTTCATTTATTTGTACAGGCTCAATCGATTTAACTTTACAGAGCCAAGTTTTCATATTTATATACATCAATTATCTTAAACCTAACGTTAAGGGGATAGGACCGATTACTCGCGGCCGTCTCGAGGTTAATAGGAATAACAACTGAAAGGATGGGAAGGTGGGCTGGAATTTGAAGTGTGGTTTATATAACACATTTTTTTTTAAATTCTTAATTGTCTAAAAAACTTAAAACTATACAACTTTTGGCTTCTTTTGAATTGAACATTTTTGAGTAAGAAAAAAAAACACACAAACACAGATAAAAAAAAAAAAAAAAAAACTTAAAGTAAACATACAGGTTAAACTAACTACATTCTAATGCTAATGTTAGTCAAAAACACATAAATGAGTTTCATAAACTCCAGGTCACGCAGAGCCAAAATATCTCGAACTGGTACATTGGGTTGTCTACCTCGAGCCCGAAGGGAATCATAAAGCTCAGATCTGACTGCACGATGCTCAGCACATGACCAAATAACGTGATCTGCGTCCTGATAGCCTTGTCCACACTCACAGAGATTGCTGTCACTCAGCCCAACACGGTATAAATGAGCGTTCAAAGAATAATGGTTGGACATGAGGCGAGACATCACACGAATGAAGTCTCGACCCACATCAATACCCCAAAACCATGATTTTTTCGACACCTTTGGGATGATAGAATGTTGCCATCGCCCCAAATCTCCTTTACTCCATTTATACTGCCAGCTAACGAGTGACTGTTGACGAAAAATAGCAAAAAATTCGTTGAAGGCGATTTGTCGATCATAAATATCGCCTTCCATAGCGCCCACCTTTGCAAGCGAGTCCGCTTTCTCATTACCCAGAATTGAACAATGAGAAGGGACCCATACAAAGGTGATGATAAAATAACGCGAAGATAAAGCACTTAGAAGCTCCTGTATTTTCATGAGAAAATACGAGGAGTGCTTTACCGGCCTCAAGGAGCGAATAGCCTCTAAAGAACTGAGACTATCCGTGAAAATGAAATACTGATCCGGTGTAAGTGAGGCAACAATTTCTAGCGTAAAGTGTATTGCCGCTAATTCAGCGACATATACGGAACAAGGAGCTTGAAGTTTACGTTTGGCGCTATAAATTTCATTAAATATACCAAAGCCTGCTGACTCCTCTATCAATGATCCGTCAGTGAAGAACGTTTTAGTGGAATCAACTTGGCCAAACTTTGCAGCAAAAATCACAGGGGCAATCATAGGACGATGATGCTCTGGAATTCCACGAAGCTCTTGCTTCATGGATAAATCAAAATGAACCAAACTGCCGAAGTCGGAGGAGCAAACACGATTGGGAATATTCGGCGAAGGGCTGACATCCTGTGTTATGTACAAATGGTACAAAGTCATGAAGCGGGTTTGAGTATTCAACTCAAGGAGCTTCTCAAAATTTTCGATCACCTGGGGGTTTATAACTTCACACCTGGTGAGGAGCCGGAGAGATAATTCTGAAAACCGATCCGAGAGTGGCAACATGCCAGCCAGCACTTCAAGACTCATGGTGTGAGTCGAGTGCATGCAACCTAACGCGATACGAAGACACCGATACTGAATACGTTCCAGTTTAATGAAGTGCGACCGAGCCGCTGACTGAAAACAAAAACTACCGTATTCCATAACCGACAAAATCGTTGTCCGGTACAACGTTAGAAGATCTTGTGGATGAGCTCCCCACCAGGTCCCGGTAATTGTGCAGAGAAAATTGACCCTCTGCTGGCACTTTCGCTTCAGATACTCAATATGGGATCTCCAGGTGCACTTAGAATCGAACCAGACCCCAAGATATTTAAAGGACATAGAATGAGTTATCGGTGTACCCCAAATTTGAAGCTTCGGTTGTGCAGGGTTATGCTTCCTAGAAAAAACTACCAACTCAGTTTTCTCCGTAGAGAATTCGATACCTAGCTCGAGAGCCCAAGTAGACAAATTGTCTAAGGTATCCTGTAAGGGTCCTTGCAGATCGACCCCATTGGGTCCCGTGACAGACACTACACCGTCATCTGCAAGTTGTCTCAACGTACAGTTGTCACCTAGACAACCGTCAATGTCTTTGACATAAAAATTATACAAAAGGGGGCTTAAACATGATCCCTGGGGGAGACCCATGTAGCTAAATCGGGAAGCTGTAGAGGTTCCATGAGAGAAGCTCATATGTTTCTCTGACAGCAAATTGTACAAAAAATTATTCATTAATGGTGAAAAGCCACAAGCGTGGAGTTTATCTGAAAGAACTTCAACAGATACTGAATCAAAAGCCCCCTTGATATCCAAGAAAACAGAAGCCATTTGCTCTTTTTTAGCAAAGGCTAGCTGAATATCTGTGGAAAGCAACGCGAGACAGTCGTTCGTTCCCTTACCCCTACGGAAACCATATTGAGTATCTGAAAGCAGGTTATTCGTCTCAACCCATTTGTCCAGACGGAAGAGGATCATTTTCTCCAACAACTTTCGAATACAAGATAACATCGCGATGGGTCGATAGGAGTTGTGGTCGGACGCGGGCTTACCAGGTTTTTGAATTGCAATAACTCTCACCCGTCTCCAATCATCCGGTACAATGTTTAGTTCCAGAAACTGATTAAACAAGTTCAACATGCGCCTCTTAGCGACGTCTGGGAGGTTTTTAAGCAAGTTGAACTTGATCCTATCAGCCCCTGGAGCCGTATTGCCACACGAAAGGAGTGCGAGAGATAGTTCTACCATTGAAAAGGGTTGGCTGATCTCATCTATCGGATTTTCGGTTTCGCGAGGAATGATTCGTGCCGGCACAGAATCAGGGCAAACTTTTCGCGCAAACTTGAGGATCCATTGGTCCGAGTACTCTTCGCTCTCGTTGTTCGTAGTTCGGTTACGCAATCTTCGCGCCGTGTTCCAAAGAGTACTCATCGACGTCTCGCGCGATAGCCCGTCCACGAATCTTCGCCAGTATCCGCGTTTCTTGGCCTTGATGAGGCTCTTAAGTTCGCGTTCGAGAGCCGTGTATACTTCGAAGTGCTCAGGTGTTCCACGTCTACGGAAAACTTTAAACGCGTCGGACTTTTTACGGTAAACCTCGGTGCATTGCTGATCCCACCATGGAGAAGGAGGTTTCCTGTGAAATGACGTTCCTGGAACAGGTCGAGTTTGAGCTTGAAGCGCGCTGTCTAAGATCAGATTGGAGAGGAAGTTATATTCTTCCAGCGGAGGAATCCCTTCTACCGTCGTTACGGCTTCATCTATTGCTGCCCTAAACCTTGTCCAATCGATGTGACGGGTAAGATCATACGCGACGTTGATAGATTCCGACGGATTGAACCCGGTGGCAATCGAAATTTTTATTGGCAAATGATCACTACCGTGGGGATCTTGAATCACATTCCATGTGCAATCCAGCGATAATGAATTCGAACAAAGTGTGAGGTCTAATCTGCTGCCAACTGAGGATGAACCAGCCAAACGTGTTACTTCTCCATTGTTAAGTACTGTCATATTGAAGTTGTCACAGAGGTCATATATCAGGGAAGACCGGTTGTCATCGTACAGTTCTCCCCAGCCTGTACCGTGAGAGTTAAAATCTCCCATGACCAACCGCGGAGCAGGAAGAACCGAACAAATATCTGAAAGTTGTTTCTGGTTAATTGAGGCTCTAGGAGGAATATAGACAGAAGCAATGCAAAGGCTTTTATTTTTAATAACAGCCTGACATGCGACAACTTCAATACCTGGAATTGGAGGAAAATTCACTCTATAGAAGGAGTAGCACTTTTTGATCCCCAAAAGTACTCCTCCTCCACGTGAATCCTCACGATCAAGACGAATAATATTGAAATCATGAAAAGGAAGATCGATTTCGGGAGAGAGCCATGTTTCACAAAGAGCGAATGCATCACAACCGGTATTGTGAGCTAAAAATTTGAATGATTCCAATTTAGGAATCAAACTTCGACAATTCCACTGTAGAACAGTGATCAAATCCCCGACCTCATTTGGAAAATTATCCATCGAAGGAAATGATTGCTGCAAGGAGGGGCCACTTTATTGTCAATTGCTTCAAAAAAGTTTTCACTGTGGGAAGCATTGCCAATACAATGCTTTTGAGAGGGTCAGAGATTTCGAGGTACTTGAAGATACCTTCGACAATGTCATCAAATGAGAACAGCCCAGTAGAGGAAGGGGCTTCTGTTCTTAAAATAGGGGCGTCAGGGGTTTTGGATGTCCCCGGGAGAGATGGAAAGTCCTGGGTGTAGTTAGTACTACGGAAACCAGGAGGAATTGTTTTTTCCTTATTTCCACCTTTTTTTGAAATGGGCAAGCTGGTCTTGGGCTCCGGCTCAGCAACTTTCCGTGGGCGGACGCGTCTTCGCTTCCTTGAAGCACCTTCCGGAAAGCTGAATGATGTTCCCTCTTCAACCAAATCAAAGTCAGACTCGTCATCTGACAGAGGAGCAAAGGGATTTGTATTGGCATTGGGTGATGGTGAGGCTTTTTTCACCATTTCAGCGAAAGATTGCCTGGAACGCTGTCTTAGCGAGCGTTCTATTTTTTCCCCGCGTTGTTTGTACGCCGGGCACGACGAGAGAGCATGAGGAGGTGTTCCTTTACAGAAAGCGCATTTAGGTGTGCTGTCTGCGCAGGCGCCATCCTCGTGCTTCTCCCCACAACTAGAGCAGCGTGCCTTATTGCCGCAATGGGAGGTCGTATGTCCCATCTGCTGGCATTTCTGGCAGATCATGACCCGAGGTACGAACAACCGCACAGGTAGCCGAAGTTTTCCCAACTCGACGTATTGAGGAAGGGCTGAGCCAGAGAAGGTCACCCGAAACGAATCTGATGGTGTAAACTTTTTTTCACCCTTATTGGTCGATACTGTGCCTAGTTGGCGCACATCCAGTATCTTAACTGGAGACAGCAGAGGGTTCTTAAATCGACCAACCCCCCGCTTCAGCAGGATCTCAGGGTTCACACTCGTTTCGGTGACCACACCTTCGATTTCAATACCCCGAGCTGGGATATACACCCGATACTCGAGTGTAAAAAACTGCGAGACAGCAATCTCATTTGCCTGCTTAAGGTTGGACACAACGACCCGAAGTTTATTGGGTCTCACTTTTATTATCTCGGTCACGGCCGAGAATCGTTTTGTCAGATCATTACTGATCTGATAAACGTTCAGAGGTTTCGTTTTGGGCTGAAAATAAACAACCCATGGACCAGCTGAATCATCTGGATAGGCCCGTGACCGGGCGACATTTTGAGAAACCTCATTATTTGGCGGCATGGATGAATCATCTTCCGACAAATCATCCATGTCGCACCCGTGGGAGCTTATGACGCTCAACCGCTAACGTAATTACCTACAATCAATCACAGATAAACAAACTAAACCTAAGCACACTCTCTCACACACTCTCACACACTCTCACTCACTCTCACTCACTCTCCACACTCACACACACAATACGATTAAAATTAATTCAGAAGAGCGAGAAACAAAAACTTATCTTATATTTATCACTGATCTACTGCAGACGGGCGACGAATGTGCTGCTGCTGTCGAGCGACGATCTGTGGCCGCGTGTACCGGCTAGACGTGGAGCTGAACGATGATGATAATGATGACGATGATGATGATGATGACGCTGGTCGGTGGTAGTTGGTGGATGGCCGAATGCACGCCACACACGATGGACTGCTGGTGTGCGTGCCGTATAGATGCGGAGCAGTATGGCTTTTAGATCGTGGCAATAATGATAATTGCAATTATTGACGTTGTTGCACTGCTTAACACACAACTTTTTCTTCTTCAGAAACTGAATTTCACTCGCGATCGAGAGCAAATAGATTAGAACTGAAGACTTGAAACGCCTAGTAATAGCTTACAAAGCAACGGAGAGCGGACCGAACGAACTGCACCGTTCGCTTGTTCACTGGGCAATGATGAGCAAGCGTCCTTTAGGACAAAAAAAAGGGGTGAAAGAGAAGAGAAAAAAAAATTAAACAAAAATATCTTTTGGGGGAATGGGGATGTGGGAGGTGAAAAAAAAAAAATTATCCAGAAAATTTTCTTCCGCCCCCGGGTTTTAAAAAAAAAGAATAACGGCCGGGATAAGATAATAATATGGAGGGGAGGTAAAAAAAATAGAAGAAAAAAAAAAAAAAAAAAAAAAAAAAAAAAAAAAAAATAATTATAAAAAAAAAAAAAAAAAAAAAAAAAAACACAAAGAAAAAGAAAAAAAAAAGAGAGGGAAAGGGGGGAAAAGGGGGGGAGAAAAAAAAAAGAAAGCGTGGAATAAGAAAGGGGCAAAGAGAACAACACAGAAGGAGGACGAAAATGAGTTTGTTTTAATTTATTTTATCTTTTGAGAGGGGGGAGGGGGGCGGGGCAGGGGACAGAAACTTACATGACATTTTGGTAGTGTGAATGCTGTTCTTTACATTATGTAATATGTTATGAGTAAAGATTATTATTCTTTTCGGATAACCACGTGGCATTTGGAGAACTAATTGGGTTTGAATCATAATCTGTAAATTATAATTATATCGAAGTATATCGAAGAAAGTTTCCTTTATGAACTTACCTGAGAGAACAATTTTATTGTGCTTGTTAAAAAATACAAAAAAAAACTTTGGCTATGCGTCGAGTAATAAAGCATCCCAAGTAACAAAACCATCATAATTGGTTACAAATACTTGATTGTGACTTAATGATGTGCATTGGAGTGATATCAACCGAATTGCAATAAATATGCTGCTAGGGATGGCACATATAGACACTTATATTCTAAGATAATATTGAAGTAAATCTATAGGGTTAAGTTAATAAATAGCGATTGAAAAGGACAAATTTTGTCACTTTCAAAAAATTGTGCAAGTATCTTGTATGTTGGTTAAATAAACAAATAATCATCTTTCCCTACTCAAGGTAGGCATTATATGAGAGAAAATAGACGATAACATAACGGACTACACCCGCAGCACATTCAAATCAGAACTTTTTTCCAAGCTACCGCTCGTTCTATTTGTTCCGCACTATTTTTTCTCACACGTCACATTTACGATCCGCGTGTTGTAATTCCATTTAATGTTATAACGGCTAATGGAACAATTGCAAAATCAGCAATTACAACCTAGAGTCTGGCAAACAAACAACTCAGCCGTCAGTGTAGCGCATCATCGAGCGGAGGTGTGTAGTATGTGGCTTGAAGGGCCCAAACACGTGATTCCTGTCGGCACCTTCGTCGATCGTACACAATTTATTTATTCCTAAAATGGTAATTAAGAGCGCCCGTGCGCAAACCAAATCATTCTCTTATTCTTAAATTCTTTTTGTATGTCTCATTTAAATGTGAGCGAGACTCAGGGGGCACGTTTACCGGACAAAACGTGATTCATAGATAGCTATCCTAGCTTTGCGGGGACCAGGCACGTTGATTATTATTTTGCTTGATTCTGTGGTTGAGATGTTTGAATAAAATGCATGCGTCGGAATGTAGAAGAGCAATGGTTTTGCAACATCTTAGCCGATGGGAATAGATCAGACATTTTGCATCTAATTTATCATGTGTAACGGTTTCAAAGAAATTTATGCGAAACGTCCTTTGTCATGAGTGACACGAAATTATTCCTTGTTTGCGGAGTAATGAACTTTTTTATGATTATAGGATTGAATTTGAATTTTTTTTTTTCTTATTCTTTAATACGAGCTGACTCGACACCCATCGTAATACCGTCAAATGTGTTTTTGTTTTCACAAGTCATAAGTTATTTTTATTTTTGTTTATATAAACTAACCGGGAGCAAAACAAACAAAACTACAGATGAACCATGAAAATCTGTCAATCTATGTTTGTTAAATCGTAAATAGACATCATTCAGCTTTTATTCTTCTACAGCATTTAAAAAAAAAATCAACCTCTGTTGCTAGTTCAGTATTGCATCAATTTTTTATTCCATTAATCGTATTTTAGTCAAAATACTGTATGTTTTTTTTTGTGATTCTTATTATGATTAGCTATACAAATATTCTTGCAATTTTCATTTTTGTCCGTAGATGGATTAAATAAATGATTATTGTTTCGTGTATTGGTCAAAATCAATATATCCACTCAATCCACTTTATTCAAAGTGAGCGAGTTTAACACACTACCCGTCATTTGATCAAATTTAAACAATAAAAACTACATTTTCATCATAATTTTTGTTATTTCAGCATTTTCATTGTCTTCATCTCACGTACAACATGTGTTTGAGGCTCGAATTCCATCAAGTATGTAAAAACTGATAATTAAGCATAACTAAACCACAGAAATTTACAATGAAATTGCTGAGATGTATCTACTACGCAAGGATACTGCATCAAAAGTTGTCCAGAGGTTCAAAAAGTTTGTTAATTTTTAGTGAAAGCAGCAAAAAAAATTCTTTTAGGATTCTTAGATCTATTTTGAGCATGGTGAATAATAACTGGTATTTCTTAAATCTCAAGTTAACGCAAGTATTTTCAATAGAACAGTAGATGTTTTTGTTGAAATGCTGATTCTAAACACTGATCACAGGTCATGAATCAACGTTCTGCGCCAGCTTTAGATAATTTTTCACTCGTTTATTTTCCTCAAAGAACTTCCAAAATTCTATTACTTGTAGCCACGATAGAGGATCGATTGCTTCAGACTTCAAGGTGAACACCATCTTTTTTAAAAAAAAGCACCCAACAGTGTCCCAAGTAATCGATTTATCGGATTCATCGATTTCACTACAACTTTATCTACAAGCAGACATTCTTTTGCAATTTTTCCAATGTCTGCTTCTGACTCATCAGGTGATGTTTTCGTAAGCCTAGAACTTTTCAACAGGTCACTGGCGGTCGACGGACCGAGACATTTCATGGACAATTTTCGCTTGTTGATTGGATGTCCTAGTTTAGTCGTCGTGGTTTCTCTTTGGCGTGTTGGAATAACCAAACTTGAAAAGTCTAGGAAAAGGAGATAATGCTGCTAAGATAAGTTTTTTGAACCCTCTGAAAATATCCTGTCAGATCTCCGAGATTAAACTATTTTTAATCTCAGTCTTCAACTCTTCAATGATTTTCTGGTACGTATCATTGAGATCAATAGTGAGAGTATTATATCACGGACACCTTACACATCCAGAATATAGCAAACTTTTTGCTGATTTCCTTGTACAGCTCCTCCGTTAATTTGTAGTGAGTGTAGTGTAGTGAAAAGCTGCCTTTCATAACCACAGGAAACAATTTCCCCGGCTGCATACTACGTGCAAAGCATTGACAAACTTCAAACGTATATACATGGGTGCCATTTTTTATAGGCAAAGGGTAAATGCACCCTTCTTTTTGGGGAAATGCTCCTTAAACTTTGGAAAAATGCTCCTTAGATGCGTTTGCCTGGTATAATGCAATCGGAGGTATTATCCTTTTGGTTAGCGCTTGCCGGGTGTTTTGACGGGTCTTCAGTTTCTTCAAGATTGTATAGTTTTGACGGGTTTTAAGTTTCTGAATTTAAGAGTCGTCAAAATGAAATTAAGACCCGTCAAAACGAAATTAAGACTCGTCGAAATGAAATTAAGACTCGTCAAAATGAAATTTAAACCCGTCAAAACTACTTCAAAGATTGCGGAGCGAAGCTCCGCTATACAATCTTGAAGAAACTTAAGACCCGTCAAAACAACCGGCAAGCGCTAACCAGTAGGTAAATACCTCCGATTCTAAGGAGCATTTTTCCAAAGTTTAAGGAGCATTTCCCTAAAAAAAAGGGTGCATTTACCCTGCTGCCTTTTTTATAATAAAGTTGTGCTAGAGAATCCTTCAAAACTGTCAACACTGACAAACAAACGGCACCACTTACCGTCCTGAACGAGGTCAGACATTAGAAAGATGTTACAAAAACTGAAAAGTAGGGTTTTGTTGCCTGGGATTGTTGCACACGTTCAAAATTTTCTTTATTCATTATGTCGTGCCTGCACTACATCATACGATTTCCTGTTTCAAGTTGGCAGGAAGCTGTCAATGGATAATAAAACATTAGGACCGTTTGTTTATGTGCTCGTAAGTCATCTCTTCTATCAGCATTCTTGATGCAAATTGGTTGAATTTACATCTTAAAAAAGTAATTCTTTTGACAATTGCTGACAAAAAATAAATGAAAATAACTTCAGCAACTTGATCTTAAATTGTTCGTCTTGTTTTAAAAGTCCACATTAAAGCCTTCGATATTATTTACTGCTAAATGAATCAGAAGAGCAGAGAATCAAATAAAGCAGAACAACAAAAACCAACCACGATATCACAGTTAAGTTTGACAGCTGTGGCCATTTGGCCGCATTCTGGTTTTCATGGCAGCCAAAAGGTTTTATGAAGGTTCTCAAGTGGTCATAGCATCTATCACTAGAATATATTCAAAATCGTTATGGTCTTATAAAGGTTTTATTATCTTGTTTTCACAACCGTCTATAGAGTGGGCCACTTTGTACAAATTTCGTCTTTAAAGAAGCATTGAGGAGGTGTTGGTAGACAAAACAGTTTTGAATGTAGTTTTACAAACAAAGCCGGGAGGAATGCTATACGGCTGGAATAAAACTAACATTGTTATATATATCATTATGCTTACTGTGAAACAAAAATGCAAGGATATCATTGATATTTGAATAACTTGGCTTGATTGTCATGTGTTTTGAAATATTTGTTATCGTCAATACCGTCTCATGACGTGGATGATTATAATAACTAGACCATGCACAACGTATTATATTTTGCGACCTTTGAGCGACCATATATGCTTACTGAGTAAAAGATAACAGTTTTATACTTGAGTGACATGTATAAACATCGGCCGATTTCGTTACTTACTTTCTTCCAAGTAACATTTAGATCACTATAGGTTAGCGTCAACACGACGTACAATCATGACTTATCTCCAAAATCCCAGTAATGTATCGTGTCCAAGTCAAAGGATTACTTACTGTTAAAAAGCGATTTCAACTTCAAAACATGTCCACATTTCCTTCACTGACGACTGTGTAGCGGCGTTTTTACTATATGTCTTTTTAATAAACTTGATTCTAATCATAAATATTTACTTAACAGCTTTCTCCAAAGGGAGCTAATTCGATGTGTAATCATTGTTAATCTGATAATAACAAGATAATTGTCAAATGCTGCATGAAATAATGAAAAATGAATTCACTGCTATCAAAATGCAATTGAATCCAGAAAACCTAGTTCAAGCAATGACAGTGTTAGCGATTTTCAATTCTGTATACCGTTTCTATTCCCCAACGATCACATACTTTTTACGGAAACCAAATCAGGACGTATTGGACACAGCAGCGGAACAATACTTACATAATTATTATCAGTGCATCCAACCCAATTTGCACGTGTCACTTATATTTTCATCCCCACTTCATACGAGAATTCCACACGCTCACGTTCTATATCACGTGGCTGGGTAACGCCTGTATTGACTTTGCCGTCGTCGTCGTCGTCGTTGTCAACAAGCGATGATGGCGGGATAAAGCAGTTATTGTTGTTTACGCGATGTTACACAACAACCGAACGGAAAAATGCAACCTATGGAATTCGCACCGGGAGGCTCGTGTACGAAATGGCGCAGAGTGGATTTCCGAGAAGTTGGACGTAGGCAAAAACCATGTACAATTGATCACAAACAACGTGACCCCACTATGATACATGCCTGAAGATTGTATAGCTACAAAAAAAAAACTCCTTTTAAAAGAACTTATTCGTTGTGAAAATTATGAGCTGTAACATTTTGTATTCTGAAGTCATCTTCTTCTTCTTTAACATTTCAAGCTTATTGCTTTCACAATTCGCTTATTGCTTGCTCTCAACTTAGTGTTCTAAATGCACTTCCACAGTTATTAATTAAGAGCTTTCGATGCCAAGTACCATTTTTGCATTAGTATGATTGTGTGGCAAGTACAATCATACTCTATGCCCAGGGAGTCGAGAAATTTTCCTTTACGAAAAATTCCTAGACCAGACCGGGAATCGAACCCAGCCACCTCCAGCATGGTGTTGCTTTGTAGCTGCACCTTTACCGACTGAGCTAAGGGAGGACCCCTGGATTCTGAAGTCATAAGAATGCTGAAATAAACCATTTTCCAGGAAAACCATTTCTAATTTGGGTGAATTTTTGCACAGCTATTCCATCTCATCCAAAACACCAGTTTTTGATACAACAATTTCATTATATGTCACGACTACCTTTTTAAAAGGAGCTATGTTGAAAAGGTTTAAAATATTTATACTGTGAAAACAGTTCGTTTAATCAAAATGGTGTGTGGAGCAAAGACTTAGGTAACAAAAAGGCGGTTACCAAAAAATAATAATCTATGCAATATTTTCTTACTCCATTATAAAGAATTAAATTTGTTTGAAAAAAATGGACCATTTTTCTAAAATTTAATTTTTAGATTTTTAGATCTTATATGGGCTTCAAATGGTGAGTTGACAACTTCGAAGGAGGGTGCAACCGACCTCTGGTCCTCACAAGTTCCTACCTCACGCCTCCACGAGTCATATGATCACAAAAGACTGCCAGCTGAAACATGGAGACGCTGGTTGGCGTAGCCTGGGCAATGTTGTCATTTTGACAATAGCGAAGTGAGGGGATGCGATCTGTAAATCATTCCATTCTCATATCAATTAATGATTTCAGCAGGCTTTGGAATCATCTTTGCATTCCAAAACCATTTATCTCAGGAGCCTGGAGCAACATAACAAAGATAAAAGGTTGAATTTGTTTTTCAGCATTTCAGCACAACGTTTACTTTGAATTTGCACTTCTGAACATTAACTACTATATTCTTAAAAGACTAGCATGCGCTTATGGGCAGTATAGGATTATATTTTAATATTATGTTCAGTGGTATTAGGATCAGATAAGCCATTTATTTCAGAAACCATCACACTGGGCTCTGCGATCGCTCCAATTGCTATCATAGAAATGTAACTAGAACAATATAAAGACATGTTTCAACAACATGTCTTATAAAATAATATCTCTCATTGAAATTATAGTTTTGATATTTGGAATGATATTTTCTGTTTTCAGCTTTTCCAGGACTAGTAATTATATATTTTCAGTAACAATCCAGTGGATGTCAGATATGTTTTGTACATATGCATATTACGTTCTCGTATTGACTTACTGTAGCCGATTTTTACATGGTCAAGTAATTTAATTGTCTCTTAAAATGCCATGTACAGCATTCAAGTTGGAAATTTGTATTAATAGCATTTTTGTCTTCTATGATATTTTAATTTGTTATAACTAACCGACGGTGCCAGAACAGTTCGAAACGTATACAAGGAAAAGTGTCGTGTCGTAAAAATTTGGTTTCGCTTTTTCACTGCGCTCTTGCGAAAAACTAATCTTTCTAGCATCATAAACTAATCTTTCTAGCATCTATGCTCCCATAAACCATAAACTAATCTTTCTAGCATCTATGCTCCCAACGATATAGTACAAATTATCACACTGTTTAACTCTACATGGAAGCGTTTGGTACGAGAGGTCCACGCTTTCTTCCTTCCCTCGATTCAGAGTAGTAGAGCGATTTTAGATCTTTCTGGAATTGCTCTATTTCTTGGAATTATCTCTGCGGCACACACTACGCAGTTGGCCTGGCCGATGACAAGAAAAATGTTGTACTCAAGAAACCATCATTTTCCTAGATGCTTTCAAGGATTGGCTGCGTTAGATTGAGATTAGATTAGATTTATATTCCGCTCTTCTTATATATTGGAAGCATTTGATTTTATTAATATTACTTTTTTGAAAACAACAATTATTTGTGCATTATCAGTACAGTTTGGAATGTCTTGTCCGTTTAGAGATGAATGCTGAGGTAGGCCTGCATATAAATTTATTAATTACGAAAAGAAACAAATAGATTGCAAAGCAGCATGTTAAAATTATGCGGTGTGCTTAAAATAATATACAACATAAAAAACATGTTTCTTTTTTCATGAAATTTTCAAACCCACGAGATGTTTGAAACGTCATTACGTTTTTGGTTCTTCGTATACCATAACCATATTTTAATGGTGAGTAGCAGTCCCTCAAAACATAAAAAACTTTAGAGCATGAAAATTGAAAAGACATTTCATGGTTGAAAACAAATTTCGCTATTTTTTCACAGTGCACATTTTTTTAGAAGCTGTCTTCTAGTTATCTAAAACTTTGCTCAAGACACCATTTCGATGAAACGAACTATTTTCACAGTTTAATTATTCGAAGACATCAGTTGCATTTTAACAAAAGCCCTTTTGAAAAGTAAGTCGTGAATTAATATGAGACACAAGAAATGACGTTTTGAATTATATGAAATAACTAAGTTTCTTCAAAATTACAAACGATGAATTATACAAAAGCGATATTTTTTCGTGCTGTTGCTTGGAATCACCATTTGGTAAGAAACACTACGTTAGGATTGAAATTATCCTAACTCCTCAACCTTAACCGATTTTTAGTCTGGATTTTCAAATTGTTCTTACTCTTTTATATTTTAAATTTGATTGATGATGATTATGTAATACTACCATCTATTGTAGCAAGGTAACTTTCCATAGCAGTGGAATAATCTGAAAAACGATTTGATCAAGATTCTATTGTTGTTTGTGATCATCAAGTACCTGTATGAAGGGCCAAAAACGTTTGGGCGGGCCCGTAAGCAGAGACACTTACGCGAAACCCGCGAATGTAGGGAAGAGAATCTCCTTGAAAAGGCAAGTTCACACTCACAGCACTAGAATCGAGCCCTCGATTGACAGAATAAACCCAATAGATGGGTTCAAAGAGCCCGCCCTCGTTCTGCGAAATGTTAACAATAGGGAGGAGGCAGTCCCATGCTCTCTATCCAAATCGTTTCACTTGTGTGCCCTAATGGTCCCTCCCTCCCGTTGCGTTATTTAATATTCAGTATAATTTGTACACAACAAATGAAGATATCATAAAATCAAAAATACTAACTTTCAAACTTGGATGATGAACATGGAATTACAAATTACACATTACACAAATTAAATTTATTGACTATGTAAAAAGCGGCTATGGTAAGTCAATACCCCTAGATCCATAGACCCACATTAGAGCACCTTCCCCTATTTGCTGTAGACTTTCGAAACAAGATATAAAATTATGATCGTAGTGTGCCGTGCTCGAAGTATGACACGAAAATTGTTCTCTTGTAATTTTTGCTCCGCTTTAATTTTATTTTTTGTGTGTTTTTTTATTTGTGGTTTTGTCGTGAAGTGTCCCTGGCATATGCTGCCATTTTTGAAGAAATAACATCACCGACCCCCCCCCCCCCCCCCCTCCACAGAAAAAAAAACCTTCGACGTCGTTGTTACCTGTCACCCCTAAACTCACTTTGAGATTACCTTTTTTTCTTCTTTATTAATCAGCTATTAATTGGTTAATTGCTCCAAGGCAATTTGGGTTTCCAGGTGCATTTAATTGGTACATTGGCACGTGGCTGCGTAGAAATTTTTTTCTTTTCTCAAAATCTGCTAGTTTAAATCTATTTTCATAAGTCTCTGCTTGAGGATTATCGTAAAAAATCCGACGCGCTTAAAATTTTTCGTATATGTGGAAGAATCGAGCACCTCAAAAAATGCACGGCTCTCGAAAGCGAGCTTAAAAGCCTCATCAAGGCCAAAGAATGTCACCTGGTCACCTGTTTGAACATTTGCTGGTCACCTATTTGAACATTTGCGATCAACTAAATCTAGCTACTGACATTGCTTTTGAAGAGTACAATTCGAAAACTGAACGTGAAATAAAATGTTGTCCAAAAAATTTCTTTAGCTACGTGAAAACTAAATTGAAATCTGACAATATTCCATCCAAAGTGTATCTGAACAAAAATGTTGGGGATAACTCAGAAAAAAATTGCAAATTATTTGCAAGTTTTTTCCATGAAATTTATACCACATCTTTGGAAGAAGATCGTGATCGCGAAAATTTTGATTTCTTTCCAGAGTTTGCTAATGATGTTAGTGTCATCAGCGTGAATGTACAAGACATTAGAGAAGCATTGAATAAATTTGATGTATCGAAAGGATGTGGATCGCGTGAAACGCCCATGAAGACAACACACGGCTGTCTAGCGTTGCTTTCTTCTGAAATTTAGATGGCTTTTGTTAAAAAGAAAGCCTTCCGTTTTCTTGGATGTCCAAGGGGCTTTTAAATCAGTATCTGTAGAAAGTTCTTCCTGATAAATTCATGCCTGTGGCTTTTCTCTATAGTTTTCCCAAATAGCTTACATAATTCCCCAGGGACGATGTTTAAGCCCCCTTTTGTATAATTTTTATACCAAAGACATTGATGTTTGACTAAATGACTACTGCAGGTTGAGACAAGCTAAGGTTCTCCCTTAGTTCAGTCGGTAAAGGCGCAGCTACAAAGCAACACCATGCTGGAGGTGGCTGGGTTCGATTCCCGGTCTGGTCTAGGAATGTTTCGTAAAGGAAAATTTCTCGACTCCCTGGGCATAGCGTATGATTGTACTTGCCACACAATCATACTAATGCAAAAATGGCACTACTTGGCATCAAAAGCTCTCAATTAATAACTGTGGAAGTGCATTTAGAACACTAAGTTGAGAGCAAACAATAAACTAATTGCGAAAGCAATAAGCTTGAAATGCTAAAAGAAGAAGAAGAAGGCTGAGACAACTTCCAGATAACAGCGTAGTATCTGTCACGGGTTGTAAGTGGTAAGTTAACCCATATTACGGGTTGTTGGTTCCATCGCGGTTCCTTCCCCGTCAATCAAAGGCTGCTTTTCTAGCCATGTATCCGAAATCATTCCAAACATATTTTTAAAGGTGCTCTCATAGAAATACAAAGCTATAGGAATAGTTTACCTTTACCATTATTTTCAATCATTCTGGAGGGCATCCATTCTGGAGGGCAATTGACTTCCTCAGTGGTTATTCCGAATCTTCTGGTAAATCGTGACTTCTCTACTGCATTCTAACAGATGTTTGAGATCATCCCATGACGACCTGGATTTATGTTTTTGTCATTATTCAGTTCATACTCTTGTACAATATTCAAACCATAATACTCAAGCACCAGTTCCATGTATCGAAGACTGATGCCTTACGCCAAAAAAGGATAGTCATATAATGGCCGCCGTATCCAACCCAAAAAGCTATCAGCTGAAATATTTTCCGAATGATATCATATAATATTTACATTGAGCGCATTTTCCTGT
This sequence comes from Aedes koreicus, assembly GCA_024533555.2. Lineage (NCBI taxonomy): Eukaryota > Metazoa > Arthropoda > Insecta > Diptera > Culicidae > Aedes > Aedes koreicus. The sequence goes on from JAHHFK020003709.1 coordinate 219,908, forward strand.
AGCGCAGTATAGAAATCTGGTGAGTTCCTTACAAAAGAATCCCAACAATAACGAATCTACGTGAAAGGATTGTCTTTAGCTTTTTAAACTTGTGATAGTCTGCTTCTGGAAATCAACTTACATGCTGCAGCCCGCCATTTTCGCAACTACTTAATAATTTTAGTAGACTCCGTACTGCATATATATATAGAGGTTCTACAATCCACTTGGAAAATGCTGTACACTTTATAATGATATTTGTAATGTGTTTGAAGTGAACGATCTACGGTGGAGTGCAGATAGAAGACGGAAGTGGAATTGCATCAGTTGCTGGAAGAACCTCCCATACACACCGCTAAAATCGGTCAACTACGGTGGGCTGGGCATGTTATAGGAACGTAGGACGACAGCCCAGTTAAAATGATTAAGAAGAAGAAGTGCGCAACAAGCAAGGTGGATGTAGACCCTTCGCACACAGCGAGGCTGTCGAGGTGCAGCCATTTCTTTTAACTAGCCAGAATGAATAGAATGGAGACAACTTCTTTGTCAAAGAGGCCACATCGACCTTGGTCTGATTGGTAAGTTAGGTAATGTGTTTGATTTTAGTGTAAGCAGATTGGATAAAGTTTAAATTATCTGCAATCTGCGTACCTAAAATGCCAAGGATGTAATATTTTAGACAAATAATTTTACTAAACCCGATTTTTGCTAATTTTGCTCAGGTATTTGGCAAGGATATTTGAAACATCACCACCGTTTGAAGCTTGCCATATAAATCCCTTATTTCTCCTATAAGGCTAAAAGTATGCAAAAAAAAACTTGAGCTCTTCTCTCTGCAGTGTGATGTACTCTTTTTACTACCAGTTAGATTCTTATTGCAGCTGTTTGGATAGAAGCATACTTGACAAAGTTCATGTAAATTTAAGTAGTTTTCGAAAAACAATATTTTACATGTTATGCAGTTTAATCAAACGTTATTTTTGTAGAAAATTTACTTTCATGCTGATCTTCAGTCAACTGAGCTGCTCATCACAGCCGAAATACTTAGAAATACTTTTCTCACCTGCTGGTAATAACTTTAATTTTATTAGGGTTTTGTAGTCCACGGTTAAGACTTGTTTAATGCTGTGTTATGGGGACTGTAAAATAAGTAATTTTCAAGTGTGAGGATACACGATTATTTTAGACGCTCTAGCACTGGTACCCATGTATTGAATACTCTTCTAAATACGAACAGTAAAAATACACTTTAGCAACATCGAATGATGTAATACCAGAGCACATGTACAACATAAATTCAATGGGGTGTTGCGACATGTCTCGAAAAGCACCGCCAAGAACCCCTAACTAATGCAAAGAAAATGTCAACTGGTTCAGATTACACCGACAGCAACGGAACACAAAGAACTGTAAATTTGGTCGGACCAGAATAATGTGAACGAGAATGAAAATCCAATAGCGAAGGAATGAATGCGAAGGTGATCTTTTATTATGTTTCTTTATGAATTGCGTCTCGCCAGTTTCGTCTTCTGGGATTTACATTTCATGCTTTCTTCTTATTAAATTGTCTTGACTTAAAATGTAAACGTCGTAAAATATACATTTCTATACGCGAATCTAAATGCATGTTTTGGTTATGTTTTATATCCTTTTATCCATACAAGTCAAGGACATAAAAGGAGTCAAAACAAATGTTATCATTCAAGCAGGCCAAGTTCCCTAATCCGTTCTATAAACTTGCCAAAGATCCATGAACTCTTAGCAGTTTTTTTGCTCCTTGGGAGGAAAGCACACCTCCCCGTTCGTTCATCAGCCGCTTTTTTGTTGACTGTTTTGCCTTCTATGTACTAAATTGCACACAAATACACAAGTGCAGCAACTCACATCACCTTAAGACTCGTTCGCATCATTAATTTCGACTGAGGGACACGCTCCTGTGGAATTGCCGCACATTTGGCATTGGCTCTGCCGGTTGAATCCTATGTCTGGCAGCGGCGGGAGCATGTGCTATAGGTATGTACAAAAGTACTAATAACAATAAAGAAGACTTTTTCCCTGGAAAGTAGCTCTTTTAACTTTTAAGAGCTCTAACTAGTGAGGATCGTTGTAGCTGGTGTAAGATTCTAGACTCACACATTCCTACGATATGATTCAGCTCTGATAGGATTTATGTCCCTTGACTCAGCCTAATATGCAACGGCGAATTATACTTTAAATCATGACTCATAAAGTAATTGAGCTGGAAACAATATTCAACTAATCAAACTTTGGATTAGCTAAGCTTAATAAGATGTTTGCTGTTCTGAACCAGGAAAAGTTCAAAAAGTAGCTTTCTTAAGACGGAACTTTTTGATGCATATGAATGTAATGTCGGTCTTTAAACACCATATTAGGCTTCTTTGTGGATGCAACTTTGTCGCATCATTTAGGTTTGTTGTTAGTAACAATCTTTGAGAAAATTAGTTTTATTATGTTTATAGTTACTCCATTTTGAGCTCTATTTGCTCAACACAACCATTTTTATTAAACTACTTAAGAACTCCTGGATAATTTTCACATATAATCCATCGGCCATTCCATTTCAATACATTAGAATTCCTACTAAATAGATATTTTGTTACATCCGTTTCAGTTTGGATCAGCCATTTGAAAATTATGTAGCCACATACTAATACATTTTCATTCAAATTATTAGCAAAACACACACATTACTACGTTACATACTATGTAACGAATATTCAATAATAATAATTATTATAACCGGTTCTTATAAAAGACCTTCAGTGGATGTTATCCTTACCAAAACAAGCAATCACTACTCGTAAATGTCTAATTGAAACTTGTTAATGGTTCAATAACCATATACAATTACAGTCATAGTGCAAACTTCAACTTGGTACTGGCTAAATTTTGATCTATTTGACACAAATTTGAAACGAAGTTTCAGGATTAAGCAGAGTACCCTATTTAAAAAAGCTTAATAATTTAAAAAAAATCAAATTTCATCTCCACAATTCTACGACATCTTGATTCAGTTTTCGGAGTAAAGGCTGAACTCGAAAAAAAATGAGATACAATAATTAGCATGTAACTTTTAAGCGTGTGACTAAAACTAAGAGTGTAATGTTTACGTTGGCAAAATTTCATCACAATCCGCCGTGTGGTTATTGAGACACCATTCAATTGCAGAATCAGAATCAAGAACAAATCAACCATAACAAAAGTAGATATGCCAAAAAATTATGTGCGTCGTCGTGGAGAAACCGACTGCGTCCAAGAGATGGATCGGAAAACACCTGGGATTCCATCATTCTAAATTTCTGTTGGGTTTGTCGAAAAAACGAAGGAACGTGCCGACCTCCACGTCTACAAGGTCAGGAAGGCTCCTACTCGAAACGAAAAACAAAAGACAGTACCCAAAACCTGCGCAAAGAAGCTGTACCAAGAGTGGCTGATGAAAAGGAGGTGCGACGTGATAGATGACAAGAGGTGTTTTACGTTGCCAAATCACAAATGACCGTTCCTGAAGAGGTGAGGAAGAAGTAGGTGGACAAATTCGACAGAAAGTTCTTGTTTTGGCAGGCCAACTATGAGTGTGAAGAGATGAGCCAGACGATCACGATCATAAATGGGTAAGTCTACCGGGACGAGTACCTCCAGAAGCGCCTCCTGCCTTCCTGGGCTCCATGGAAGCGAGAAGCTATTTTGACTGGATTTGGCATCCTACCACTACGCGTGGCCGGTGATAGATTGGTACAGAGAAACAGATTGGTGAGCTAAAGGGCGATACGGTCAAAATTTGGTCAATATCAACTTGACGTATTTCTTTCAATTTTGCATTTAAAAAACCTGAACACCCCTCATTTTGAAGGTGTGTGTGTGTAGAATGTTGCTCCTATTTTGATTTTGGAATTCACTTTTCAGTTGTCAAAATGCCGTCCAAGCAAGAAGAGCAGCGTATCAAAATTTTGCTCGCGCATCGCGAAAATCCGAGCTACTCGCACGCAAAGTTGGCAAAATCGCTAAAAGTTGCCAAATCAACCGTTACAAATGTAATTAAAGTGTTTGGGGAACGTTTGTCGACAGCCAGGAAGTCTGGATCGGGGGGAAATCGAAAACCGGAAGCCGCTGAGACGACAAAGAGAGTTGCCGGTAGTTTCAAGCGAAACCCTAACCTATCTCTCCGAGATGCCGCAAATAAGCTGGGTGTATCGTCTACAACCGTGCATCGAGCCAAAAAATGAGCCGGACTATCGACTTACAAGAAGGTAGTGACTCCAAATTGCGATGATAAACAAAATACGACGGCCAAAGCGCGATCCCGGAGGCTGTACACGACGATGCTGACGAAGTTTGACTGCGTGGTAATGGACGACGAAACCTACGTCAAAGCCGACTACAAGCAGCTTCCGGGACAGGAGTTTTATACGGCAAAAGGAAGGGGAAAGGTAGCAGATATTTTCAAGCACACGAAACTGTCAAAATTCGCAAAGAAATATCTGGTTTGGCAAGCCATCTGTACCTGTGGCTTGAAAAGCAGCATTTTCATAGCTTCCGGGACTGTCAACCAAGAAATTTACGTGAAAGAGTGTTTGAATAAACGTCTGCTGCCTTTCCTGAAGAAACACGGTTGTTCCGTACTGTTTTGGCCGGATTTGGCATCTTGCCATTACGGTAAAAAGGCCATGGAGTGGTACGCCGCCAACAACGTGCAGGTGGTTCCCAAGGACAAGAACCCTCCCAACACGCCAGAGCTCCGCCCAATTGAGAAATACTGGGCTATTGTCAAGCGGAACCTAAAGAAGACCAAAAAAACTGCTAAGGACGAGCAGCAGTTCAAGGCAAACTGGCTTTCTGCGGCGAAGAAGGTGGACAAGGTGGCTGTACAAAATCTGATGGCAGGGGTCAAGCGTAAGGCCCGGCAATTCGGATTTGGAAAAGCGGAAGCCTAACTGAATATTTTTCCTGAATTTTATACTAATTGAACTTGAAAAAGAAATTTAATTTCACCGATTTACACGCGTTTTCCCTTGACCAAATTTTGACCGTATCACCCTTTACGTGCTCAAACGGTTAACTGCGTCACCCATTGACAATTGCCATGAAGTGAGGGTTCGATTCTTTTCGCAAAACGATAATGTCTATACTGGTCCACCGTGTGTTATGTTAAGTTGCCCGTTGAAATTCGCTCTACGTTCAATGTTCAGTCTGTTCAACCTCGAGTTGAAGACGGTGTAAACGTCTTTTAAACAATGTTGTTTTTGTATCAAAAGACTTAAGATTTCAACCCACTGACCTCACCGGAATTTTGTCCGATTGTGGAGTTTTGGATCATCATGAACTTCGTACAACATATAAAGTATTTGTGAACGTGCTGGATTTGATGGAACAGTGGGTAAAAGTATTTACAGAAGTTGGCGCCTGAAAACCGTATGAGTGGTGTCAAGGGCAAAAAACAGTCTTGGAGAGAAGATCCAATAAACAAATTCAATAGAAACCTTATCATAATGGTGTTGTTTATTCCCTGAAAGTTTGATGAAAATCCGAGTAGCAATGAGTTTTTGGCGACAATTTACATGTGTCTCATTGTAATCAAGTACAGTCTTTATTTAAAGCTGCAGTGCGATAAAGGATGATCTTGCAAGACAAACTATAGAAGCTACACAATGTATTGACTCGATCAAGATATTAATGGAAGAGAAAATTTGTATAATTGAAGGATTTTCAAGTAATAATGGAAACCAAAATTGCAATAAAACATTAAACAATTTCCATTCAATGGGAATTTTCTACTTTTCTATTGCTATCGTCACTATTTATTTTTCTATACTATATATTTATCAAAATTGTCTGAGGGATATATTGTTGGTAGCTTTTAAAAATTCACTACATTTAAAAAAATGTGTTTAAGTCATATTGAGTTAGTAAAACACACTTCAGATGCAAAATGCGTCGTCGTCATCATCGTCATCGACGTTGTTATTGTTGTTGTTGTTGTTGTTGGTGGTGGTGGTGGTGAGGATAGATGGAAAAATGATGATGCACCGATGTAACGATTGGTGCTGAGAGGAATTGTTGTGGATATCCACAACAATACCCACAACAGGGTAAAACCGGTAAATCCACAACAATACCTTTTTGACGTAGGACTACGTCTGTGTTTTCAATTCTGGGGTACACGTTCGAACTGCGTAAACTTGGAGCGTCACGAAAAATATATAGGTTTTGAACGTTAATAACTAAGTCATTCCACGATTGATTTCCAAAATGTTTGCACCAATCGATCGGAACATTTTCTACGCTTCGATTAAAATAATTCAAACTATTGATTTTTAACATGCAACTAATAAAATTAACGCAAATATGAAGTGATGTCTTATAATATCGATTTTTCATAGTAAATTTACCAAATACACAGTACTTTTCTAGCACAGATATCATATTTAAGTAACGAACGTCTCCTAGGCAGCCATGAATGTTATAAAACGGGTACACCTTCGCATTTTGATTTAGTTTTCCGGCGGTCGTGGAGCTGTGCAGAATAGGATCTGCAGTTGGACGAGCAGTCGCTGCCCAGAGAGGCGTTGGTGCAGTTGGCTGTTGTTGCCGATGCTCCCGTCAACTTCGCTGCGAGAATGATGGCTGCTGAAGCCTACTAGTTGGCGGGAAAAAGCCGCCCGTGACAACGAGACAAGAATCAATCATCCCACGTCACCTGCGTATGGCCACCCGCAATGAAGATGAGATGAACCAAGAAAGAAAGTCCAAGTTCAATCGCGAACTGTTTCTCCCCCGTCAACTAAATCCGTCCTTTTCAGGACGACCAAATTAGTTTGCCAACTAAAGAGTTTATTTGGTTGAAATTTTCTCTTGTGATGTTTGAAATTAATTTCAATTACCGCGCGCCGGCTGAACATAGCATTCTTTAAACGTTGGGTCCCGTAGTAAATGACAAAGAACGTTGAATAACCAACGTACGGAATTCGAGTCGAACTGCGTCACTTCAGACCGACCATGTGGTTGAGTTCGTTGTAGTTCCTAGCTATGCATAGCGGATTAATTGCTGGCGGTGGAAAGCAAATTAGGAATGGTTCGGTTAAGAAAATCATCCGTCTTGCGTGTAATAATTAAAACTAATTATTGTGGCGCAATAATTGAAGTTCGTCCCCTTTGATGCTATTTGTAACACATTGCCTTCGTTGGTACCGCCTTCTTTCGTGCACTAGCATCCGATGCTTTTACCTAACAGCTTTTAGCAGAACATTTTGATTCAGTCTTACGACAGTCGTTAAGCTGTGCAGTGGCTGTAGGATCGCAGTAGGCGGCGGCGAGCAGTCGCTGCCCAGAGAGACGTTGGTGCGATTGGCTGTTGTTGCCGATGCTCCCGTCAACCTCACTGCGAGAAACATGGCTGCTGAAGCCTACAAGTTGGCGGGAAAAAGCCGCCCGTGACAACGAGTCAAGAATCAATCATCCCGTGAGATGAACCAAGAGAGAAAGCCCAAGTTCAATCGCGAACTGTTTCTCCCCCGTCAACTAAATCCGTCCTTTTCAGGACGACCAAATTAGTTTGCCAACTGGAGAGTTCGTTTGGATGAATTTTTCTCTTGTGCTGTTTGAAATTTCCATTACCGCGCCCCGGCTGAACATGGCATTGCTTTAAACGCCGCGTCCCGGAGTAAATAGCAAAGCGTGTTGAACAACCAATGAACCAACAGATCCATAACTATCTTCTACGCGTTAAAGATAGTGGCCCTCTCAACCATCGTAGAAAATACAACCGGGGCCGTATCATAATTAAGAGCCACCAAATGCTTTCTAAAGAGTGTACAATAGAATTTTCTTGGCCCTTTTCAAGACTGACTTAAATCAATTAGCGGATGGCCCTGACGTGTATGGGAATTAGATTGCTGCGTAGTCCTACGTCACCTTTGCGCACAACCCCATTGGGCTGTACCTTGTAGTTTTTGTCTTGAAACAAATGAAACTGAATCTTGGTATGAATATTTCAGCACCTTTTATGCAAGCATTATTTGTTCAATTTAAGAAGAAATAGAGGACAATTGCTATGGACAAATAGCGTTATATCTTATTGTATATTACTCGCCATATTTTATTATGGTTTGCCAACATATGCAATATAATAACCCAATCAGTTAAATTTCGCCGGAAATTCGAGTATTGTAAAATTTAACATTACAAGAAACTAAGGCGCCTTTGATTCTCCCCGGTAAATCAATTGTTTGAAAAACAAAATAACCTCAAAATACCAGTACTAACCACTACTAACTTCGACCACAAACATCTATGCTCAAATGTGTAGGTCATAAACGTGCAATTTTCATTTTGTTTAATCGAGCTTATTCGACATATTATGCCAGTTAATATTTTATTAATTCTATTAGAAATGTTCGAAACAATTCGAGTAAGTTTGTGAAGAGGTACGATACTAAATGACGCATTCTGTACGATTTTAACCTTAACAAAATGTTAATGTTTAATGTTGATTTTGACTTAGAAAGTAGGGATTTACGACACTATAGAAATATTGTTAAAGTTGCCGAGAATTTTGGAATTGGCTGTATTGAATGGTTTTGTAAAAATATCAAATATGTTCCAAGGCTCAGACGTTCAAGAAGATTTATTGGCTAGTTTTTTTTTCGAAGCAGGAGTACATATAAAGTTTGTGATATTATAATTAAAATTTAAGCTTAATTTAGGAACTACAAAAAATCTCAGAACCCTTCAATACCTGTACCAGCAGTAAGCGAACTATATCAAAGCAAGAGCCGCTTCAAATATCACCGTACGCTTTGTGTGCAGATTGAATAATAAATCGGTCGTTCATTGCGCGCACGCCGCCAGTGAATCGCCCTATATGCCATCAGACATCACCGTTCTTATGCCATCGTCCTCTTGAATCTTTTTTTTTTATTACGTTCTAAATTAGCGCACCCCGAGCTTGTTTTGATGATGACGACGCCAACGATGCGGCCGGTTCCGTTTTCGAATATAAAAGGTATCTGGCGTCCCCATCAAATGTTATTGTCTCCTTCTCGTCAGACCCCACCTCATCTGCCGCTACTACAACGTACGATCGTCAAAAATTCGCACTCCTTGCTGGGTTCGTCATTTTCCTCACCTGTCTCGCTGAATCATACTGAACCGGCAAAACAACAAAACTAACTACACAGTCCTGATGTCTGGAACTTCCCCTTTCTGCTTCCATTCCGCATAGAAGTATTCAATCGGCTTATTTGTATCTCGCATCAAGCAGCAGTCAGTTCAGAGCATTTTGCATACATCCTCAAGGTCAAACATGGCCGATCACTGAACTCGTCGTGTCGTCCAGGCTTTGCGCTCTTATGAACGTTCTTTTTCTCTATATTTTGCAATCGCATGCCTCCTGGTGCACACACAAACCTATTACAGGAATCGGCCGAATAGCTTGTGTTGGTTGGTAGCTCGGTAGCCTTAAGGCAAAATTTTCAAAATTCATGCTCAATTTATGAACGTTTATCTAGGACATATTGAGAGCCGTGAAATGCATAGCAATAAAAGAAGGACGGAATCGCCCACAGCACTATGTGGCAGATTCCTGTAGCATATGAAAGCAATTTGTGCACCACGGCAAGTTCTTGCGATACAGTTTTGTGCAAAACGTAATTCTTAATATTCTTTTCCTGATGTTTGTACGCAATATTTACGTCGTCGTTGCCGAAATCGAGCGGTGAAAGAGCGTCAACAACAAAGAAAATCGCAGCATGTGCGTCTGCGTGGCCAAAATACGCGTATCTTAAATTACAGGTTTATTGCTAATAGTACGATGGAGGGTGCCTTGTAACCAACGCCGTCCTACGTCCAATTGCGTAGAAATTTAAAAAAGCATATTAGTCAAGCCTTTTTACAAAAAGAAAATAATTTAGTTGGTTGGAAAACATCCTAAAAAGATCAATTGATGGGTAACACCACCCACCACGTTATTCTGGGGACTCCTATATCCATGTGTTCTGCTCTTTGTCCCAATCCTTTATCGTCTGTGTTCTAATTGTCTTCTTCCACTGGTGCTTCCTCGTTATTACGTGTTTCCGGTGGTGGCAACGTAAACTGGAATGTGTTTTTATTGGTTTTATTATTCTTCAGTCTTGTAACAGTGGCGGACAGAGAATGATAAATTCAAGCCGAATCAAACATTAAATAAACTCCAGGATGGTTTGCATCGTATTTATCAAATGACAACATCGAGGTATGAAATCCGAAAATTCTTGATCGAGATGTAGAAAGAAAAAAATACACCGCACTATATTTCTAAACAGAACTCGAAAGCCACTTGGTGATCAAATTTAAAAATACAATTCAATCCATGGTGTATGTGATCAAAACTTCTAATGTGGATTCGGTATTTTATTATAATTGTGCTAGAGCAGATGCCAGCTATGTTTCACTTGAAGGTTTCTTTTCATATGAAGATTAGGATACTGTAGATTAATGGTTTCATATCATATGATGGCAATTTTACCGATTTCAATGTAAAACAAGTGTCGTGATAAAAACATATATAGTTAAATTGAGAAAATATTATACATTTCATTGTTTTTACCCTTTGATTCAGTCACGCTGATCTACCATGTTCTGGGTATACAGCTCGAAAAAATTGTTAAAATTTCAATTTAATACCATGTACATAAATGGAGTGTCACAAAACATCCAAATTAACATTATAAATTGTGTAAACTATTCAAAAGTGTTAAACATTAATTTTTGATGTTTATTTCCAGAACGATTGCTTAAAGAAAGCTTGTTACCAAAGGCTCTTTGATTTGAAAAAAAAACATTGAAATCACATAAAACCATCGTCACACATTTCATCATGAAAGTATTAACAATTTAAAAAATACACTTAAAGTTGGTCATCAATGACATTTTTTTCTTGATCCTGGGGTTACATATTTGCCTGGATAAGCCAAATAAAACTTTCGTTATTTTGAACCATGAAATGTAAAAAAAAACCTTGTTCTTTAGAGATGAAACTTTTTCACGAATCCTGATTTAATATTTATTTCTATCATTTCCTCTGACATTTCGTATTGTATTCGTATTACTTTAAAAAAATAATCACAAAGCAAATTTAACTGAAAATACTTTAAAACACTCAAATATATTTGACAATCAATATGAATAATATTTTAACTCCTACTATTTAGTTTTTATTGCTTAGTTTTTGGATTAGATACGCCATTTGAAAAATATAGATCCGGATACTCATCCATCCATCCACTGAATTCATTCGAAGATCTTGAAGATAATCTATCTAGCTTATTCAATGCAGCAATGGTGACTGAAAAGTTAAAGAAATCGAAAATCCCAGTGAAGTGTGTAACTATAGTTTGACGAATGAAGATTGAACCACTTCAGAATAAAAGGATCAGCATGCCAAAATAATTTGATTGATTATCGCTGAATTTATGCTTTGTTTGGTCCATAGGTCGGATGAAGGAGCTAGGCTGGTATTCCATCTCATTACCCTATTTTTATGTTAAAAAAATAAATTTAGAAATAAAAAAATAATAATAATAGGGCTATCGTTAATTAAGCGTGAGTGTAGGTTTTTTTTCACATGAACATTTTTTTCTTAGTGTAGGGTAACGGAATGTAATGTCAGCCTAGCACCTTTATTCAGCCTTTGTACCAAATGTGTCATAAACTCGATGACGATGATCTGTTTATTCTCAAGCAATTGAGACTGTATTCGTAAATTTAAAGGTTAACACTTGAGTGAGATTATAGCATTCCTTAACATTTCATTCACCCTAGCTGCACTGATTAAGCTAAACACATTATCTTCCAAATCTTCAAATGACCTTAATCGAGCCGATATGCTTGCTATTGCACTCTAGATTAACATAAAATAGCCACACGTTATTAATCAACTGCTTACATATAAATATGAATAATTATTTCACAAGAAAATCATAGATCCAATTTGAGACATATTATAGTAAAACTTTGATATTGGTATAATTTTCAATGGAAATGCAAAAAAATGCGGTTGCATATTTGTGAGTGTTGAATTTGATTTTTAGAGGGGGGGGGGGGGGGGGGAGATCTCAGGGGTGGTATGCATTTTAAACATGTTCTAATGATGATTTGTGGTTTGCATTTTAAAGTTCGAATTATTTACTAAAAATCATTTTTACAGCGCTCCTAGGTGTCGTTTCTAGAATTTTTTGACAGCTTATTGTTTGGAAAGCTTTGTTTTTTAAAATCTTGATACGTTTCATTAAAATTGTAACAGATGGAAGTCAAAAGAAGGAGATTAATTTTGGATACTCACGATTGAAGTCCAACGTGGTCATGTTCAAAAAATGTGAAATCGATGGATTCAGCTGAATCTATGTTGTACTGGATCATCAAAAGTTTCCGTGAGCGGAACACTACTGTTCGGAAGGATCACAGTAAGCATTGTTGTGGAACTTACTATTCACAACTGCATTGACGGGTATTGAGAACAATTAGGGCAAACCCACGACCCATTTTATAGCAACATTGCCATAAAATACAATTCCACCAAAAGCACCATCCGGATGATCCGTCTGCATAAAGGCTATCGTTCTTATCGTACCAGCAAGCAGCCAAACCGGACACTGAAACAGACCCGAAATAGAAAACTGACTCGGAGAGATAGTGGAACAAAATGGTCGCTCAAGTTGACGAACAGAGTGTCCAAAAGATGATGCGAGAAATTTCAAGAAAAGTTCGGCATTTCATCATAGCAAAAGCGGAATAAGTCTGTTGATATTTTTTTCCTGAAAGTGCCTTGAAAACCATTATTTTGACTGACCACCTGTTACATTCCATCTAAACAATCCCGATGTAGAGGGGATTTTTTACGTCGAGATATTAAATAAATCGAGATTTATAAACAAGTGTAAAAAGTAGGGAGACAGCAGTTTCCTATCTTCAGATTAAAGATTTCTTTCTGGGCTGATAGTCGACAATCCATGGATCAATCGGGTTCATTGTATAAAATCACGACAGTCCTTCATAAATCGTTAAATGGTTAAATTGATAAAGATTTTGCTCTTTACATTTTTTAAAACACGTAAACAAGCGCTTTATTAGAACAATTGTAATTAAAGAACTAATGAAAACTGTCTAAACTAACTAAATTTCATTTGGTCACTGGTCAACAGTGTAGACAGTGTAGTCCATATGACAGACAAAAAAGGCCTATCTGTAAAAAGATAAGGCTTTTCTAGAGGAATTGAAAGGAATTTGCTCGCATATACTAGTGATACTATGAAAAGTATGAAGATATTGATAAAATTTGCCAGAAGCAGATAATTTCCCATCAACATGAGAGGCTCTCGGAGTGGACAGTAGGTTGTTAATAGAACGAAGAGATATGAAGAGAAAGTATTGATAGTTCCTTTTAGCGTAACGGCACGCTATGAAATTGAAAGATAAAAGTTGAAAACGAGCGGAGGGCATTTGAACGGTAGTCTGCGATCGAGCGCATATTCTTTTACCAAACTAGCCCAGATGCAGAGTAGGCAAAGTAGACCGTAGGTAGTACACCGTTTGAATCGATTCTGAATTTAGATATGAGTTTTTTTTTGTGTGTACACTCAATATAATATTCTTCTTCATTTCACCCGATGATGATGCATGAATGAAAAGTACGTCCTGTCTTCAACAGTGTCAACAGGTTATTTGATGGAAATCTTACGCACTTCATAAATCGTTATAGATAAAATATACGACTTATATACGAGGAAGAGATATTTTCATGAGAAAACTTTTTAACTGATTTTAAATTCAAATTTGTACAGTTGCTCACCAAGAGTATTTTGATTATAAATAATCTGAAAAATCATGTTACGTAATTACTATATGCTATTTTGTACAAAAACCTCAAGATGCAAAACTCAGGAGTTTTTTTAGGTTTTCATAATCTTTTTTCATTTTGAGTTGCTTTATGTTAGAAAAGCTTTATTTATTCTTTGTATGAAACAGAATTTAAATTGAAAAATTGGAAAAAAAACGTACATTACCATTTTCAAATTTTATTTTCAATTTCTTTTCTGTGTATAATTTTTTATTTCAACTTCTTCACAGACACATTTTCATTATTATCAACGATTTTCGAGTTCTGATATTTTGAAGTTTAAATATATGAAAACACATGTGCCCTTTTGAAACACTAGTCTTGAATCAAAACATTTTTTGACTAAGTGAAAAAACATGATTTCTCATACCAAAACCATGAGCAAAGTTTCATGTATATCTGAGAAAAGGTGATTCGTTTTCTCATTTGGTAAGAAGTTGCTCTATACTCAATAATAAAGGATAGACCAGTTTGTCAAATTTGTAATTGTATGTTATTGAAAGTCCGCAAAAATTATAACAAAAAGGAACCCATCTAGTTGCACTTCATTCCCCTCATTCAACGTAGGACGAATGTATGATCAATTGGGTAACCCCATATTCACGACCATCACTGTTAAAACTCGTCCTTTTTTTCAAACAGCCAGTCAACCAATGAATGTTAGTTAAACTCCGCTCCTGATGTATGTAGGGATAAAGAAGAATCGGTTGGGAAGAACCCTCGCAGTCGTCGTCGTCGTCGCATCTATTGTTGTCTACCAGTCTAGACTGTCGCAAGAACAGCCACATTACCGGTAAGAAGAAACCCTTTGGTGATGATGACCTAGACCGTTTGACGTAATATTCTCCTGGAACGGATAGCAAATAAAGGATACCTTCTTTGTGATGCAAAAGTACATATTAAATAAAGCAGGCATATTCTCACGTTGGTTACCTTTATATTGAAAATTAAGATAGCAAGAAGAATCTCTTATCTCGTAATATGCATCTTTTCAGACGATCTTCTCTCATGTTGCATAACATTTCGACACAGAAAGCGTCAATTCTTCAAAACAAGCAAACATTCTGGTCAGATAATTCGAGACACGCCGACAGAGCCAAAAGAGTGTTTTGAACTCAGATGCCTTTTTTTTGTTGCTGCTTCTTGCCGCTATTCTCGTCGATATTTTGCACTGCTTCGCGGGATATGATTACGTGATCAGACGAGCATTCGGCAGTTTGACCGCGATTGCCATGGTCAGGCACTGAACTGGACCGAAAGAAGTGTGTGCGATCATCAAGCCTGTGTGTTGTTTTCATATACGCACCAATATATCTATCGATGTGGAATGCAACAAGAGATCGGATGCTTAAAAAAAAAAGATTTTTATTTACTAAGAATAGTAAGGAACGCCGTTTTGCGAATGTGCATCGGATGTCAGTAAAAGGATACGGATGCAAGGGGTGTGTAGACGTGAGCGGAGTGTAGACGATAAAAACAGAGTGCACTGGCCCTGTCCTGCAGCATTTGATGATGATGTATTTTGAATTGGGGGATAAAATGAGTGTGGGAATCCAATTCATCGGGAGCGACGACACATTCAAGAAATAGTCATACTAAACAAACATCATGATGGTTAGTATTGATAAAGCGGATAGTATATTGTTGATATCGTTCAATAATGTGACTACTTGTCTAAGGTTATAATACGCTATGTATTAAAAAAACCCAATATATATTTTTTTAATTCTGCCGGAAAAGAACCACCCACTCTTCACTTCTTCAGTTTTTTGATAATTTCACCTTAAATCGATTGAAGTGATAATTGTTTTGATTTCGCTCACATTGATATTAGATTGTCAATATACTTATTTTACACCAGATGGAAATTGATAAAAAAATTAACGCGTCAACAGGAACAGAAACAAATACAATAAGTTAAAGGATGTGTTTAATTGATGCTTCGTATAATATTCCCATTTCAAATTAAATATAACTTAAGTGATTTGTTGTTTAAAACTGTAACGTATGAATGCCAATTATCACACTCAAAATTCCCATTCTACTGAGTTGGCTTCATAAAGCCTGTCAACGGTAAATTTCGGACAGGATTCTTTCAGTGTAGTTTTCAAATTGATTCAGGGAAACGTTCAATTATATGACAGCTGAAACGTTTCAATTATGTGACAGCTGAAACTCTCCACTGTATATCATAGTACAACATATTACCTTCTTATTGCATTTGGTGTTTGCAAATTGTTTGACCAGCGCTTGAATGTGGATCGGAAGGTTGGAAGCGGAACAAATAAAGAAAAATGCTCCCGTCAAATGCACAAGAAAGTGGTAGTCATTATTGAGAACAATCTCAATCTTTCTGTGCAAAATGTGGCTCCCAAAAATTCTTGTACCATAATGGGCGACGAAACATATGTCTTCAAGTCTTCGATTTGAACAGGTTCGGGGTCTGGTTTTTTATACCGCAACATAAAGAAACGCCGTTACCATGTAATTCCGGACAAAAAATTCCGGTGTCTTAGAAGTATTTGGTTTGGCAGGTCATATGTAGTTGTGGTAGAAAATCCAAAAGTTTCATCTCTATCGTCACTATCAACAAGGATGAGTACCGTTTATAAGAAGCCACGTCTCTTCAGCTCTGTTTTGGGCTGATTTGACCTCTTGTCACTATGCCAAGTCCGTCTTGAAATGATATAAGGCACAAGAGGTCGAATACATGCCAAAAATTGACAATCTGCCTATCTGTCCAGAACTCCGTCCGATAGAAAAATACTGGGCTATGGTTAACCGGAAACTCTTCAAGATTAAGAAGTAAACAAATGAGGTATACAATTTTAAGAGAAGATAAAGAAATACCACCGCTAGCGAGGATACTTTATGGAATCTGATGGCGGGTGTACAACATAAATTTTGAAAATTTTGCATAAAGAACGAATAAACATCACAGTCCCATGTTTTTACAGTTTATATAATACTATTATACTGAAATAAACAATTGATGTTGTTGAATATGTGTCTGGATTTTTTTTGCTGATATTATCTTACTGTACGAAATTTTACGTGGACAGGCTTCATATTAGGTGCGCAACTAAGTTCTCGCTGTTTTTTGGTGAAAATTTCCAAGTAGGTTTTCACGGGTTTCGCAACGTGAGGTCAAGCGTTGTCATGCTGAAGAATCACTTTTTCGTGTCTGTGCTCGTATTGTGGCCGTTTTTCGTGCAGTGCTCGGCTCAATCGCATCAATTGAGTTCGATACCGTTCCCCGGTAATGGTTTCATTTGGTTTCAACAGCTCATAATAAATAACACCAACTTGGTCCCACCAAATACACAGCATAACCTTCGCAGCGTGAATATTCGGCCTAGGCGACGATGTTGAAGCATGCCCGGGCAGTCCCCATGAATGTTTCCGTTTTGGGTTACTGTAATGAATCCATTTTTCGTCACCCGTCACAATGCGATGTAGAAAACTCTTCCTTTTTTGCCGCTGGAGCAGTTGTTCACAGACGAAAAAACGACGCTCAACATCTCTTGGCTTCAAATCGTAAGGAACCCAAGTTCCTTGCTTTTGAATCATTCCCAACGCATGCAATTGCTTAGAAACGGCTTGGCGGGAAACTCCTAATCCTGAACCAAGCTCTTCTTGCGTTTGACACGGATCCTCATCGAGCAATGCCTCTAATTCAGAGTCTTCGAAGTTTTTTGGCCTTCCTTCACGCGGACGATCATCAACACTGAAATCACCGTTTTTGAAGCGACGAAACCAATCACGACACGTTGTTTCACTCAGAGCAGCATCACCGTAAACTTTTTGGAGCTCTCGATGTGCTTCAGCCGCCGTTTTCTTCGAATGAAAGAAGAAAATCAACACTTCCCGCAAATGACGATTATTTGGCACGAAATCAGACATCTTCAAACAACCAAAATATATACCACTAAAGCAAAATCACTGATTTGGCAAAGCGGTTTGTTTGCCATATGTCTGAGCTTGGTTTATGACGCTTGAGATGTACAACATTCGACCAGCACTTGCTACTGGCACCATCTATTGCGCACCTAATATATGAAGGTGGCTCTTAATCTTATTCTAAAAACAGACAACAATTATTAAACAATAATGTTTACATACCTATGAAATGAACCAGCTAAAATCGCATGTTTTTCTGGATCAAAAGAGGGTATATGCACGGAAACATTTCATTTTGGTGCATTTCATCGGTATGTAAAGATTATTTTTGAATAACTGTTGAGGCATAGGAGGTGAAGCCCTCCACGCATTTTTTCGAAAATGAATATTAACTAATATACCAGGACTTCAATTATTTATTTTGCTCGACTTTTTTTTCATTCCAAATGCTTGTCTTTCTCTAAGTTTTGTACAACTGCTTATTCCATATGTTTGAGCACATTTATCCAGACTTTCTTGAATTCTAGTTCATATTTGATTGTTTTGGGATTCTTACGAAGAGCTGTTTTAGCTTTTTTAGTCCAAACTTTTTTATCGGGTAAATACGGATCATTTATGTCTTTTAATACGTGAATTGGCCTCTTAAAACTCCCACACGTGGCGTAAAACAAGATCAGGCTAAAATACAGTATGTCCCATAAAAAAAGGCGAAAATCCATACCTCAGTTTCAAACAAGTTTTTTTCATAGAAAATGATAAAAAAAAATCATAATTTTATTTAGGGAATCGTTTATTAAGCCTTTCATGATTACATTACTCAGTATGTCTGCCTTTTTTCTCGATGATCTTCTCCAATCGGGGACAGAATCGAAAGCATACCTTCTCAATGTATGAGTCAGTCATCGAGTTCCATGCCTTGGTAATGGAAGCTTTCAGGGCGCCAACACTGGGGTGAGAACGTTCACAAGCCTTAGCCTGAACATATGCCCATATTGAGTAATCCAAAGGATTCAAGTCCGGTCTGCTAGGAGGCCAAATGTCCTTTGGCCAAAATTCCATATTTTCCTTCAGCCAGGCTTGAGTCCTTTTTGAGGTATGACACGGTGCTACGTCCTTTTGAAAAATGACGTGTTGGTGTTCTCCAAAGTTGGCTTTCATCCATGGCAGAACGTGGTCCTTTAAAATGTTCATGTTAACCTCGGTATTAACTTTTAATCCAGTTTTGATAAATACTGGAGGAATTTTCAAGCCATTGGACGCAACTGCCTCGACAACCATGACTCCGGCCGGATGTCTGGTTGTAAATTTGAATTTCACGTTCTCTGGAACATTCTCAATCTTCTTCGGCGAAATAAACCTGTCTGTACGTGTGTTAGATACGGATTTGATGGTGAACATTTTCTCCAAATGTTTTGAGCGCTCCAGCTTTAGATGTTTGATTCGGTCCGTTAAAAGGTGGCACTTCACTCTTTCCCTGAACGAACATTTCAAGTCATCTTTGACCAACCGTTGCATGGTAGTTTTTGAAATATCGGCTTCCTTAGCCAATTTCCGGATCGATCTGATAGGATTTCGCCTCACTTTGTCTCTCACTGATCTGATGACCTTTGGTGTGCACGCGGACCGTGGACGGCCACTTCCCGGCTTCCGTGGACGTGGTCCATCAAGGAGTGAACGTTGGATACGGTAAACGGTAACCAGGTGGCATCCCACAATCGTTGCAATTTGTTTTACGCATTTTGGGCGAGCAGCAAACTAGTTACAACCTCCTTTGCGTACATTTTTCTCAACTTTGTTACTCGCGAACCGCTGTTTTGTTTACATCGTCTCAGAGTATACAGTCAGATGATTTCACACACGCATTCAAACAGTAAAAATACTGTTTAAAGCTAACCAAAAATAAGTATTAAAAACTTTCGCATTTTTTTATGGAACATACTGTAGACCTCTTTTGATTTTTCAGAAATGGCAAGAGCCGCTTTTGGAGACACTCAGCTTAAATATTTCAACACGTGTAGCTCTAGAAGTAATGAAGGGAACGCTCATTTTGCCGCAACCGCAAATCACCTGCCTGATTAAGAGTTTCTTGGCAAATTTGGCATTTTTTTTTCTTTCGAACATCGAACTTAGAGACGGGAAATCCCTGTCCAAGTAGTTGGTAAAAATCGGCCTTAACGTAGGCTTTGTCGTCCATCATAATGCAATGCGGATTGGTAAGCAGCTGCGTATAGAGCTTCCTGCACACTACCAAAATGCCATGTAAAATATTGTACCCTGAGACCGACCCATGCAAGCGTCCTGTAGCACATAAGAACGAATTGAAAAAGATGAGAAAATAAATTCAATCAAACACATCTTTCGTCGAATTGCGTATGTGCCAGTTTCAGGAGACATAATTCTACACGATATCTTTCTTTACGTTCCCCGACTTTTTAGAAACATGAATTCCGTCTCGTGTAAAATTCATAATTTCTAAGTGTGTGGCACCAGTTTTAGCAGTGTAATTTTGCTTCTCATTCCTATTTCCTATTCCTATTTCTGCACATTGTAGGCCTGTAGTTCAGACCGTTTCATGGTTTTCTGGACAAACAGATCGACACCTTCGATTTTTTAGCGACATTTCAGATCGACATGTTTGGAAAAAAAAAATTGAAGTGTTGTTTGGTTGGCGGGGGAAGGAAATAATTTTTTTTCCGTCTTTTTTTTTTTTTTTTTCGAATTATACGTATTGTTTAACATTGTAATTGTGATTGCAAGTGATTGTGATTTCGTATCGATCAGAGTTCTATCGTCGCAACTCGTCGAGGTGCTCAAAAGTCGAAAATCAAGACCCGCTCTTAACAGGCGGCCGAAGCAGCGGAAACAACCGAACGGCATAACTAGTTCAATGGCCACAGACCGGAACCGTAAAGTCTGGCAGAAATGAAATAGAAGGACAAGCTAAAAATGTCATGCCAAAATATGAAATAGGATGGCCGGATGGAATGGCGATTTCATCAGAGTCTAACGTGGTTCAGTTGAAAGATGTCTACAGTAATGCCATATGGCAATGGCCACGGACCAGCCTGGTTTACGACGAGCAGTTTGTCCGAGAGATTTTCCCGAGTCCTAGAGCGATGCCGGAAGTTGATTTTGGTAGACAGGTGCAAAACGGTTGAGCTAAAAAAAAAGATTGAAGTTTTGTGGTAAGTAAAATTCAAGCCAAAATATATATATATATATATATATATATATATATATATATATATATATATATATATATATATATATATATATATATATATATATATATATATATATATATATATATATTGAGAATAATAAATTCCGTAAATATTGGCTTCACTTTGTTTGGTTGTTTATGTTGTCTGGCGGGGGGGGGGGGGTTTTGTTGATAGCTTCGGAATGCTTGCATTCTTGAAATGGGCTATTGGAGTCGCGGTAGAGCTGTCACCTTCTAATCCCCGGATTTAAGCTTTTTGCAACTGTAAACAGCAAATATGAAACAGTTGCAGGAAGATTCTATCCATAATACCGCTGCCAGACAGTGGGAATTAGATTGTGAACACACACACACACATTTCAGATCGACATGTTTGGCCAGCGTTTGAATTATGACCTTCTTCCTTGGTTATCTTGAAATCAACCGGGACACATTTCCCAAGTAGCACACGAAACATCTTTTATTTATATTCAACCCTCAGTTTTCATGTTTCATTTTAGTAATTTTGCAGTAACAAAAAGCATAATTTTGTTACCGCAGAGTGTATTTTAAGTGCATGTTATCTGGCGGAAAGCAGTCGATAGTGTTGTTATATCTCTATATTTATAGAGATGAGTTTCTGTATGTCTGCCTGTGTCTGTTGTGTATCTGTATCAGATATATCTCTCTGTCTGTTTGTCCCTTATAAATTCGGAAACTACTGAACCAATCAGCGTGAAAATTTGTATGCAGGAGTTTTTAGGGCCGGAAATGGTTCTCATGATGGTTTGAGACCCCTCTCTCCTTTGGATGAAGGGGGGGGGGGGGTTACCCCATACAAATGAAACACAAATTTCTGCATAACTCGCGAACTAATCGAGCAAATGGAACCAAATATGACATGTGGAGGTTTTTGGACGCAATGTTTCGATGGTGGTTCAAAGCCCTTCTGGAAGCTTTCATACATATGAAACACAAAATTCAACCAAACATGAGAACTATCCAGGCAACTAAAACACAAAATGTGTATTTCTCGGGTAAGAAGCATGTTCTTATAGTAGTTTGAATCCTAAAGGGTGCAAGGAATCAAATTGCAACACACACAAATATTCGGCAAAATTCGCCCGTTCAACCAATCATCTTCAAACTTTCAGGGAGTAAAAAAATACATGTTATAAATATTTTTCCATTTTCCCATTTGTTTTATTCAATTTTAATTCCATATCCAAATGCACGAACCTTCTTCTTTACACTACTCATAAGGTCCTGTACAACATTTGGACCAACATTTTTTTGCGTGGCAATCCATTTTTTCTTCATATCTTCCTCCGATTTTACTTCTTTAGAATACTTCCAAAGTGCCTGCTTCGTGATGGCCCAGTACTTTTCAATTGGCCGCAGTTCCGGTGCGTTTGGGGGGGTTGAGATGCTTCGGCACGAAATTGACCTCCTTAGCCTTGTACCACTCCAAACCTCAAACCATCGTGTGACTTCAAGTAGACGCTTTTGGAGGCATTCCTTCAGGTACACCTGCCTATTGACCGGTCCTGTTGTCACGTACGGGGTGCTCCGCTTTTCACACGAGCAAATTGCTTGCCAAATCATATATTTTTTGGAAAACAGGGACATCAAATTTTTGATAAGCAGTGAAAAACTGGATCCCCGGAAGCTGCCGGAAGTCTGCTTTTACATACGTCTCATCATCCATAACGAGGCAATGTGGTTTCGTCAACATCTGGGTGTAGAGCTTCCGTGCACGTGTTTTACCTACCGAATTCTGCCGTTCATCGCGATTAGACGCCTTTTGGACTTTGTACGTGTGTAGTCCTTTACGTTTTTCGCATCTTGAATGTTTTGGTTAGATTCAGTTTCTTCGCCACATCTCGAACTGAACTGTTGGGATTCCTCTTGAAAGCTTGAATTACTCGCTTGTGATCCTTAACACTATACGGAGATCCATTTTTGCCACTGTTTTCTTTCCGCTCGATGGTCAAACGTTCGTGGTACCGATTGAAAACAAGAGACACCGTAGAATGTACCATTCCCAGCTTCCTACTGATGGCACGATGAGAAAGATCCGGATTTTCGAGGTACGTGCGCAAAATTTCTTTGCGCCGCTGCTGTTCTTCCGACTCCATTTTTGCAACGATCGCACATCTGCTAGTGAAACTTACACAGCGTAAACAAATACACATTGAACTAATTTCACCCAAAATGTCAATAGAAAATACCCAACGGGTAAAAAGTTACAGCCATTTAAAAGTGGTGCAATTTGATTCCGTACAACCTCTAAGCATAGCAACGCTCGCACCGGGTTCAGCTAGTTTTATATAAGAAATGATACTGATTGTTTCAATTAGAAGCTAAGCAGTTATAATATTTAGGTGTTGAATCTGAAAATAATGTTTGCCTTTGAAATGCAGGCAAAATATTGTCCTTCAAAAGATATCATAAATGCTTAAAACAATTTCCGCATCAAAATGATAAAGAGTTTAAAAGTTATACATGTGTGTATTTAGACTGCTTTTGTCGTATTTCGACTTTCAATTACTCCTGGTTTTCGCAGCTCATGACTCTAATTTGAATATTGACTTTTTTTTGTCGTTTAGGAATTTATAAACAGTATGACCCATTTTGCCCCCAGCTCCTAGAAAGGCTCTGAAACAAACTTGTTTTCATAATTCGGTTGGAAAACAAAACTGGTAATAATTTTGATGAGAAACGACTCAAAACCATAAACATCATGTTTACACACACAAAAGTTAAGCAAAACCAATCCTTACACGGAATCTCGGGGTAGGTCGTTTCCCCCAGGGGTGCATTTAAACCTAGTTTCACTATATTGTATTATGCTATTGAATTTAATGCTTGTGTGTATTTTCAAAGGATTTTTCACTTGCTACCTTCTTAACTCGATTGTTCATTTTTAATATTTCCATCGTAGATGACTTAACATTTTACGTATTTTTAACTTTCATTTATTTCAGCTTAGATTGTAATGATGATAAAAAATGTTGTAGTGGTAACAGGAATTGTGTTGTTTCAAATCACCTCGGTTTAATGACCAATACACTTCTACGAAAGAAAAAAAAGTGTCATAGCTCATTTGATACCATTTTGTTGTAATTTTAGTATGCACCTCCACACGGGTAGCACTACTTCTGAAGGCATAGCAATAAATTCATCCATCTGCGTGGGCGATATAATGATCTGAAAACAATCTCACATTCGCTATGCGCTAGCCAACCTGAGGGCATCAATTGCCTTCTCTAGTGTCACAGCAGGGATGGCTATAAAGCGTCTTAATAGGTTACAAGCCTCAATTATTGCACGTTCTTCTTTGTCTAGGTTTCTGGTTTTCCCTTTCTACGGCAGAATCCAGAATGAAAATCCTCCCGACTATTCAAGTACCGTGGGTTCAATTTACACAATCATCATTGTGCGATGGTGCCAACCGCAGTGAGTTGAGTAACATGTAGGGATATTGGTTTTTTATTATTCCTTTTAATTAATATCAAGAAATGATCTTTGAATGTACCACTGCAGGCTGCTTTCCGTTGGGCGCTTCCCAATGGAGTTTTGAACTTGAAAGTGGTAGACTCGACAGCTCCAGACAGCAGACGTCTGATATATGCTAAAATGCTACTTCTAGGAAATCGTTCGTCGGGATGGAATCCTCGCTGCACTGTGGGAATAAATGTGCTTAATTTTAGTTTGATTGAAATTGAAATAACTACTTTTATGAGTAGGATAATCAAACAATCAATTCATCATGGTTACTGCTTATTTTTTTTCTGTACAAATTTTCGTGGATTTTTAGAAGAAAATCTCTCGGTGCATGTTAATCAGCAAATGTTATTTCCTTCGGAGATGCACAAGGAAACTGCATTTTCTGTAGCCGCGAGGTGCTTTGCCAATCTATTTTCTCGCAGTTGTTTATTTAGATAAGTTCTTGTTCTTCGCCTTTATTTACCCAAGCAATCACCGGTCTTTAGCGTTGTGTGCTGTTGCCGGTAACAACCCATCTTCCTGATACTTGACTGCCACAAATAAAAATGCACTCTGGTTGGAAGCCGATAATCCGTTCGAGTTCTTCTGACTCGCATCGAATAGAATGGTTCAAAGTATTTGTACACATAACATCAAAAGGCGCACCAGGCAACAATAAAGCGAACAGTGTCCTTCATCATGTTCAACTTATTATTAATATTACGTATATTCCGCTCCTCAGTTCATACATAACAGTTCACGGTCGTTCAACGCTAAATAAAAAAAAGTTTCCGTTTAAAGACATTCTACAAACAGCCCCACAATCAATAAAGTAAGAATGAGTAGACGCACGATCAAACGAGAAGGAAGGGAACCAAACCAACACCATAACCAGCTCAAATCGACGATGGGTAGTGCGAAAAAGGCTTCTAGCGCGTGACTGCGAAGGGGGCAAACTCGGCCAGACATCATCATCATCACATATTATCGTAAATACAACAGCCGGGATCCAAATCATCAGCCACTACATAGTGCATGGTATTAGTAGTGGCATTTTGTGTGCGATGTATGAGAGTGTGATTCCAGGCAGTCAGTTCAACGCCGTCACTCTGCCATTCATTCAGGCGACGTAAGGTGCCCCCTTTTTTGTTTTGAATGGTTCTAAATGTTGCCATGCAGTTTTTTTAGTATGAGTTTTTCCTTTGAGTTTAATATCGTTGTAACGCCATTGATGCCATTTCTTGCTTGGGAAATCGTCCTAGGGGAGAACAGTCAAAAACTTAACCAACCACGTAACGCATTTATCGGCGAGTTGTATTTTGGTTGTTCAAAATAGATCTGGACCTAGCATTTTTATTAAATTAGAACAAGTTTTAATAATATTTTTGAAAATTTTCATATATAAAAATATCTTCACTGCTGTTTCAATGATTTGAGTAAAAGAAAAGCTTTTCTTCTATGTTGAGGACAATGACCACTGCGACCAGATTTGATCTATTGTTATGTACCCTCTTTGCTTTGCTAATAAAATACTATGTAAGTGGTAATTATCAATGATTGGCATTTTCCCAACTTGGAATAAGGCTCCGCATGAAGTGAATCACTTTGTTGGGGGGGGGGGCGGCCCAGACTTCGTAAGGTTCTAAAATACCTCTGTCAAGAGATCTGCACCTTTGATTAAATTGTGCAGCACAATGAATGTTAGAAACATTCGCTCTCTAGATTACAAAAACGACATCTGAGGTTTTTCAATAAGTTCTAAGTAGTATTTACTACGACAATTTCCTGTGACTTATCCTAGTAGTAACTTTAGTAACTTTTGTTTGATTAAAACATTCTCGCTTGCCGAGCAGTCGGATTGTAGTTTTGAATTTTCCCATAATTTTAACTCATTTTTAAGAGCAAAAGTTGTGAGAGTGAAGAATGGTACCGGACCTATAAATTGTTCAGATGACCCAATTTTTGCTAGTCGACCAACTTTTTCATTTCCTTCAATTCCTTAATGACCAGAGACCCAATTAAAGATTTACCTTGATGTGACAGGACAACTGCTCATACACTTTCAAAAGCATTCAATGATTTACACCTAAAAAACCATTGATTTTGAAGCATTTAATGCTGTTTAACTATTCGAAAAAATACATATATTGGCATAATACATATTTTTTTCAAGCATAAAGATGTGCATTCCAGAATGGCATATATTTCTGCTTGGAATACTACTGTAGGTCATTTACCCATTTTCTCAGATAAATGTATACCAGGACTTGTTATTCCTGTCCCTACTTTATCACCCTGCTTTGATCCATCCATCCATAAAATCAGGACGAATATAAGGTCTTTTAATTTCTCAATCACTACGATTTGTATTAATTACTGTGAATGTATGTTTGAACGAATTTGTATTTTTTTATGACACATAAGGTATATGTCCCTTGACTTAGCCTCATATACAGAGATGGTTTGCATTTTCAATTATAGCATAGAAAACACATCATTGACATTTGGAGTTGGAAGTTAGATGGGATAGTGCTCGCTTTTATTGTGCTGGAACACAGGCGTATCCTACTCTTGTATCCAGGCTTCAAAGCCAAAATTATAGCACCATTACTCACTTTTTGAAAAAAAAAAAAAAAAAAGGAAAGCAAAGCGCAGGAAACGGAAAGGAAAAATAAAATAAAAAGCCCTATTCCATTTCAAAACCCAAGATGAACGGAAACCAAGAACCTTACAGGCAAAAGGTTCAGTCATCAAAAATTGTGGGATAATATCGCCAAAACAGTACACTGAAAACTAATTTTCGTAAATAAACTTTCCCTCGTTTCGTTAACATGAATTTTATACATAGAAAAAATGTCTCGTATAGTAAACGAAACATTCAAATTGCTTTTTATTTGGTGAAATGCTAACATCACACCTTTTTGTATAATGCACGAAATTAATTAACACCTTTTTGTATAATGCATGAAATTAATTTCGCGAAGACCATTCAATCGCTGATTGTCTATTATCGTACTCATGCCTGTGGATTTTACCAAGGGTTTTACTGCTGGGATGGACGGGAATAATTTATATTTCTCCAAATCAAAATTAAAGCGCTGTCGAGAGTTATAACTTCATACTCATACATCAAGTTCTCACGAGTCACGCATGCCAGAAACATTTAAAAAAAAAAACGCTGGACAACTCCACGTGGTTGCGTTTTTTTTTTTCTATTCCACTTTGAGGTAAATAGATCTGTCAATCATCCATGCAACCACCAGAAAAACTTTTCTTTATAATTTGTAACAAAATATTCGTTGCTCTTTGTACTGTTTTCGTACGAAATGTTCGTTTTTGCATTAATGTTCATTCTATGTCAACAAATACTTCGTGTTTTTGACAGTTGCGTATGTGGCATTAAATATGAAAGTAGCTTCAAAAACGAACACATCAGTTTCGGTGCAGAAAACAACGAATATATTCGTTAGCCTTACCTTCTATTTCGTAATATAAACTAATATTAAGTTTCAGTGTAGGCGAGACCGTTGGAGACCGTTAAACGTGATCAAATCGAATAAATGCACAATCACGTCTAACGCTGGTTAGTTGGTGACGAGATGGATGAGTGGCTTCCTCTACATTACAAGTATGGCCAACTGCATCGTTACCAAGGACAAGATCCAAAACCGTGATTTTCTATTCGGAACTTCATTAAGTTGTGTTAAAGCATTGACCCTTAAACCAACGGGTGAGCGCAAAGGATTGACTTGCAGAAATCCGTCATTCAATGTATTTCACTGCAAATGCGTTTAATTGTTCTCTAAACTGCAATGCAAAATCATCTAGAGCAATAAGATGGGAGACATTGGAACCGACAGAGTTCAGATAATCCAGTATTAAGTTGTTCCAACGTTTGTAAATCACTATATACCCCGGTGTTACAATCACTTCGGTAGACAGTAAACTTAGAATCCATCTTAGAACCGGGATGACTGCAAAGCGGTGACAGGATTGGCTCAACTGTGATGAGATTGGGGGCTTCCGTCGGGCTAACAGGCGAGGCCCGTTGCATTAATCTTCTAATATATGTTATGAAAGTGCAAAATTTTCACTATTTCACATTTTTCTTACGTCAAATCAATGACAAGCTAGAGCTGATTTATGTTTTCCTGATTTTAGTGCATTAGGCCTGAATTACTACGTAAACTACAATATGGCAAATTAAAGGGTGGAACGGTCAACAATTGGTAAAACATGATTAAGTGCACACTGGTTAATTTATTATATTAATGATCAATCTTTATTTCTTTTTGAAGTTCATCGTCACCAAAATACAGGGAAATTATTTGATTAGGCTTCCGATTTTCCAAATGCGAACTGTCGGGCTTTACATTTCATACATTTCAAGTTTTGTACCGCTGTTATATATCCACTTATTTGATGCTGAGCGCCAATTTGCCTTGAACTGTTTTTAACTTTCAACTGTTGTTTGAGTTCTCTTGAGGTTTCTCTTTACGATTGCCCATTTTTTTTTTAATTGGGTGCAGTTCCAGCGAGTTGGGAGGGTTTTTCTCCTTGGGTACGATTTGCACATTATTGGCGGTATACCATTCCTGAGCCATTTTCCGTAGTGGCAAGAAGCGAGGTCTGGCCAAAACAGCACGAAACAAACATGTTTCTTCAAAAAGGCAATAAGCGTTTTTGCAAGCATTCCTTTACATAAATAATTTGGTTGATAGTCCCAGTTGTCACGGAACTTTCGCTTTTCAACCCACAGGTGCAAATCGCCTGTTAAACCAAGTATTTTTTGGAAACTTTGACATTTTTTTTCTGCTTAAACTTATCTTGAATCTTTCCTTTTCCGGTAGCCGTATAAAACTCTTGACCTGGGAGCTGCTAGAAATCAGCCATGACGTATGTTTTATCGTCCATTACGATGCAATCAAACTTGGTCAACAAACTCGCATACAACTTACGCGCTCTTCCTTTAGCTGTTGTGTTTTGCTTATCATCTCAGATTTGATGTCACTGTAACCATATATGTTGACAGTCCGGCCCTTTAAATGGAAAGGTTGGGATTGCGTTTGAAAATGCAGGGCACTATTCTTCCGGTCGCTGCGGCTTCCTGGTGTCGGTTTCCTCCTGATACCGGCTTCCTGGCAGTCGTCAGAAGTTCTCCAAACACCTTTATAACATTCGTCACGGTTGATTTGGCAATGTTAAGTGATTTTGCCAGAAGGGAGTGGGAACAATTTGGATTTTACTTATGCACGTGCAAAATTTTGATACGCTGCTCTTCTTGCTTCGACGCCACTGAATAGAAAATTAGAAAAAAAAAATAAAGTCAACATTCCGTATGCATACACCTACTAAATGATGGTTGTTCAAAATTTAAATTTAAATTATTTTTTTTTTTTTAAACTACGTCATATTTGAGTTGACCAAGTTTTGACAGTTCCATCCTTTTTTATAGCTTCCGAAACCTCTTCCGAATAACATGATATTTTAAAATAATTCTACGGCTGTTCATTAATTCACACCCTGTACCATTACTGTATAAATTCAATGGCGTCGCAATAACAATCATGCGCGTGTCCTGGAACGCCAAGAAGTGTTCAAACCCCAATAAAAAAAACAAAAAGGGACCTGATTGCACCAGCCTTTGCCAAGTTATAAGTATGATTGCTTCGGCTCAGCGCGTTATATTGTTTAAAATATCATCAAATTAACAATTTTTTAAGCCCTGTGGAAAAGCGGCTTATTCTGAGTAAGTCATTGTATTGTAGATAGCAGATTTTGAGTTCAGGAAAAGGATACAATTTGATAAGAAAGTTGTCTTATAATTTGTATTTCCGATATCAACAGTTTTTCAATACTTGCACAAGCTTCAGCAGGTTGTAATTTATGTAAATTTGTAGAACTAGCTTAAAATGGGCCAAATAAAAATGTATATAAAAACCCTAAAAGCAACTTTTGATACTCATACTGCAATACTTTTCTTCACTATACTACTCGTTGGAAGTAATGGAGATACATGCAATTATCCAATCAATAGCCAATTCACAACAGTGATCCATCGAGAAGCTAGTACAATTGTTGCCATAATGAGTCATGATATTTAGAATCTGTTTTAGCCAACGGAATCAATCCCTACGCGATGTTGTACTATGTAAGAATTTTATGTATTTCCGCTCTTCCCCGCATGGCCATGAACTTTCCAGTTCACTCGCACCAACTCTGGAACTCCCCCATCCACCGTGGCCATCTTTGCCAGTCTGGACTGCATGAACGATTCGCATGTGTAGTGCGGTCGGTAGATGATGCCACACATAAAGAAGGGCATTCAACATTTGCGGGAATTGTAAATAAAACTTACCAAAGACAACGTGCGTTTCCCGAGAGGATCTTTACAAGAGAAAATATTCAGTAGGGTGGATCTTATTTCAGGACACCTGTGTTGAACATTGATATTGTATCTATGAAAACATATAAATTATGCGCACAAATCACCATGCAACCTTTCATCATTTTTTATGACAATTCAACATGAAACATAAATCCGAATGCAGAATTATTTGGTGCAGAAATATGTTCATATGTTTCGGAGTAAGCCACTTTGTCAAATTTTGTGGAACTTTAATTATTATCATTAATTATTAAAAGAAATAATATCATTTCTTTGTGTTCATTCTAAATGGTCCACTTTGAAGAATTAATTCCATAAAAATATAAGACGATCCTCCGTGGTAAAGGAATTAAGATCCCTTGGATTAGCTAATATCCTCCCTATGCAAAGCCACGCATGGAACGCCAAGAGATAGAGAGTTAATAAGTGATGCAACCGCCGCTTGCATACATTTTCCTACTAACTGAATGCACCCACTCGGTCGTTCTCGGTCTCGGTAGAATGCTGAACATTCTTGTCCGCACGGGCTTCCTCGTCGATGTGACCAGCCAATTACATACACAACAGAGGCAATAAAATTGAATCAAGTGCAAAAACCTGAACCCATATATAGGAAATACTTCATCGTGCTTGACCGGGACCCGCCACCACCGTAGTCTTATTAAATGTATATGGGGACTGACTGAGCCATTATTGTTGGCTACTATTGCTGCATTAGGTACTAGGTAGCTGGGCATGACTTACTCTCTCGCATGCATTGTACGAAGCTGGCTGGCTGGCTGGTGCTGCGCGTTGATTCCTCACAGGCACAGACGCAAAGTGCGCATAGTGGGTTGGTATACCGAATGGTGCGCGACTTGGCTGCAGGAATAACGAACCTTATCGTCCGGTTGAAGGCCAAAGCGTGTGTTCAGAAATGTTTTAATTTATTTCCTTGTCTTGCAAGCTACTGACTTCACTAAGTAATAATATAATAGTCTCATATGTGTCGAAAACCTAGATGCATATCGGTTTGAACGGCTTTTAATGGGAGCTCGAATAGAAGACCACGTTTGTTAGAGACAGGTTACTCAACATTTCTAATTTTCCAGACATATTTCTGGGGCAGAAGGAAGGTTTGTATTGTTTCAAAATAGTACTAACCTATTTCCAGTGAAAAGCTATTCAGTTTTAACATTTTAATATGACACATAATAGTAGAAGGAAATAGCATATGGATCTGTATCAAATGAAAAACGGTAGTCTATCCACTTCATAGGTCAACCACCTTTTGAAGGAATAACACAAATAAACATATTATGTCCCCACATTATCTGTTAGCAGCAAATTTCCACCAAGGATAACAATTTGTTGTACATCGACTTCATGTTTGCTCTACATTTACTATTCATGAAAATTTTATGAAATTCAGTGTTATAGCAGCATTGTAAAGCATTTTAAATGCACATTTCCTGTGCTTAAAATGCACAATAGTCTCCAGTGTACTTTACAAATGTTTATATTTTTTGTGTTGATTATATTCAAAATACTATATGAATGTCAGTCAACATGTTGCATATAAATAGGCCAATTTATCTAATTAAATTTATTTGCAACCGCTTGATTTTCGCTAAAATTAATCCCAGAGAAGTAACTTCTTTCAACTTTCAAGATACAAGCGTGTGAATTTGAAGCTTTTCTTCTAATAAGGAAGCTAGTCTCACAGCACTGGAGTTATTCTGGTTCACGTTGTGGTTATTTTGGCTCGTCATTGCTCTCGACTACTAAGAGCAACTTCACTGGTAGATTAATTTTGTTCTAATTGTTTTGCATATTTGAATCAGTCCAAATTAAATAGAAGATGCAATAATATATCAAACGGCCCATCACTGTTCTACCATGTGATCATATAAATAAATTTTAAATGTAACCCTTATGTGTTTGACAGGATACCCTGGTAACGAAATTTCCTAGTTTATTTTAAAACAGGAAACTGAAATTCAGTGACATCTTAGTTAAAGGAAGGAAGGCAACATTTTGTATAACGGCACACTACCAAAATGGCATGTAAATTTCCGTCCCTTGAGACCGACACATGCAAGCGTCCTTTAGCACATGAGAATGAGTTGAAAAAGATGAGAAAATTTTATATTATTTTGCACGAAATCTTACTTTACGTTCCGCGACTAGTAACAAACATGAATTACGACTCGTGTAAAATTCATAATTTCTAAGTGTGGGGGTATAACTAAAAAATGAGGATGATTTAAACTCTCTCATACCAAACCACAAACGCGCACAAAGAAAAGAGAGATTATGTGAAACAATGCTCTCTATCTCCTCAACATAATCTCATGTCTTTTTTTTTGTTCCAACCTGTTCAGCTATGTTCAAAATTCCGTCGAAGCAAGAAACATCACGCGAGCGCATTGTACAATTTTATCAAACGAACATAAATCACGGGAAAAAGTTCACTGTGAACCATTTTAATACCGAGAATGTTCCAGTTTCAACCATCTATCGTATCCTGGCATCCTCAGGAACAGCTCGTAGGAGTGGTAGTGGGAGACCGGCTAAAATAATGGACAAGAAAGGACATAGATTGCTTCATAGTACTTTCAACAACAAGGATTCGATTAGTCAATCTGGTGCAGCAAAAAAGTTCAAGGATACGCAACCTTACATCTGCAAGACATTGAAGAAGATAAAAATAGTCTGCCACAAGAAATCAAAGACTTAGAACACCAGTAAAATCCTTCATACAAAGCTTTGCTGCTAATAGAATTAAATTTTCTTATCTATAAAACGGTGTTACAACTTGTTGGGATTAACCGTTATATGTCCAACAAAAAAAAAACACCTTTAAGAGGCTGACAGGGTACATTTAAACCACGGAACTAAAATGACCACGGAAACCTACTCTGAACTGGTCACAAAAATAAGTGCACGGATGGTCTAATAACTATGGCCAATGTTTTTCTGGAACTATTCCAAGAATTTTGACACCCATATTGCTAGGGTTCAATTCAAATGAGTTTCTGGCCATCCGTGGAACCATTGGAACCTGCTTCCTAGTGACCGTTCTAGGATCAAATCACCAGATTGTCATATAGCAGTCACACACATTCCTGTGTATTCTTTGCACGACTTTTAGTATCAATACTGTTGAATTTCTGGGTCTTCCCTTAGCTCAGTCGGTAAAGGCGCAGCTACAAAGCAACACCATGCTGGAGGTGGCTGGGTTCGTTTCCCGGTCTGGTCTTAGAATTTTTCGTTAAGCGAAATTTCTCGACTCTCTGGGCATAGCGTATGATTGTACTTGCCACACAAATCATACTAATGCAAAAATGGTACCTGGCATCGAAAGCTCGCAATTAATAACTGTGGAAGTGCATTTAGAACACTAAGTTGAGAGCAAGCAATAAGATAATTGTGAAAGCAATAAGCTTGAGATGCTGAAGAAGAAGAAGACTGTTGACTTTCTATTGAAATATTTAATAAGTATCCCATTTTTGGGAGACGGTTTTGGCAATCGGGTTTTCCCGGAGATGGATGCTGTCCATGGGTCATATGAGCCAATTTCGAGAATTTAGTTAAGCGCCTGAAGCTGCCAAAGTGTTCCAAAGCGGTTGGATATTTCTATAGTAATATTCAATTTAGTTTCGGTGGTATGAATGTTCCCTGTCGGCCGTTTACGTAATAAAAAAGATCAGAAGCCCCTCCTCGCGCTCCTCTTAGTTATGCCCTCATTATTTCCCTCCTAGATAATAAGTAGTATCGAGATATGAGATGTCACAAAGTTTCAGTATCCTACTATGGAATCATAATGAAATATCTTGTTTTGAAATCGAAAAAGGCAAATTTGTTCCCTGTTGGACACATAACGATTAAGTTGCTCACATTTTGGTGCAGAAGTTATTAAAAAAAAATCTGCATTTGAATTATTTTACAGGTATACACATTTTTATTTATTTAGGCTCCTTTCTTAACTTGCCTCAAAACGGATTGCATTGTTATGCATCTCATAAAAATCTTGGAGGCACCCCAGAACAATTCTAAAAGAATATCTCAAAAATTCATTTAATAAAAATGCTGAAAGCCTCTTAACGGTCTCTTTTGAAAGCATCACAGGACTATTTTGGAAGCATCTCAGAACTATTCTGGAAGCACTTCATAGCTTTTCTGAAAGAAAGCCCAAACATGCTCTTGAAACATCCCTGAACCACTCTAAAAGCATCCAAGAACTACTACAGGGGTTGCAGTTAGCTCCGTCAGTAAAAACATGGCTTACCAAGCAGGAGGCGGCTTGTTCCATACCCGATCCGGTCGAGGATATTTTTCGGTTTGGAAATTTTCTTAGTTTCCGTGGTCATAGAGTATTATTGTGCTTGCCACACAACAAACAAAGTCATGAAGTGGTGTTGGCAAAGAAAGCTCTTAATAAATAATAGTGAAAGTGCTTGTAGAAAACTATGCTCAGATCATCCGAAATCTCATTAAAAAGAGTTTTACAGTCAGTTCGAAGAAGAAAAGGAGAACTTTTTTGAAAGCATTATAGAAATAAGTTTGAAAACATCCCAGAATTACTCTGGAAACTGCTCAGAATAACTCTGCACTCTGAAACTGTTCTGGATACATCCTAGGAAGACTCTGAAAACAACCTGGAAGTATTTTCGAAGCATCTCAGAACTATATTTCAAGCATCTCAGAACAATTCAAGAATCATTCCAAAATTACTGTGAAAACATCTCAGAACTACTTTGAGCACTATTCCAAAACTATTCTGGAGGCATCTCAGATCTACAAGGTAAGTATCCCAGTAATACTTTGGTTCTTTCTATAACAAGTGAAAGAATGCTTCCTGAACTATTGTGGTAACAAGCAATAAAAATCCTGAAAGCGTTCAAGAACAATACTGCAAGCATAAAAAAACAGTTCTAGAAGCATTCCAGAACAATTCAAGGAGCGTTCAATTAAATACTGCAGGAGTCTCAAAATAGTCGAAGTAAGCATCTTAAACCTACTGGATGGATGGATTCCTGAACTCGACAAGAGTTATCACAAAACTACTGTGGAAGCATTCCAGAACAATTCTGGAAGCATCCCCAAACAATCCTACACGCATCGTAGAACATTTCAAGAAGTATCCCAGAACATTTCTGAAGGCAGTGAATACAAATACTGGAGCAGTCTCAAAATAGTCAAGGTATGCATTTTAGCACTACTTTGGAAGTATAACAGAGCTACTGTAGAAGCATCCCAGAACAACTCTGGAACCATGCCAGAATAACTCTGGAAAAATCTCAGAACAACTCTGAAAACATCAGGATCTATTTTGGATACGGTCTAGTTTGTTCAGTAGTCTGGAAATAAAGGGCGATACGGTCAAAATTTGGTCAATATCAACTTGACGTATTTCTTTCAATTTTGCATTTAAAAAACCTGAACACCCCTCATTTTGAAGGTGTGTGTGTGTAAAATGTTGCTCCTATTTTGATTTTGGAATTCACTCTTCAGTTGTCAAAATGCCGTCCAAGCAAGAAGAGCAGCGTATCAAAATTTTGCTCGCGCATCGCGAAAATCCGAGCTACTCGCACGCAAAGTTGGCAAAATCGCTAAAAGTTGCCAAATCAACCGTTACAAATGTAATTAAAGTGTTTGGGGAACGTTTGTCGACAGCCAGGAAGTCTGGATCGGGGGGAAATCGAAAACCGGAAGCCGCTGAGACGACAAAGAGAGTTGCCGGTAGTTTCAAGCGAAACCCTAACCTATCTCTCCGAGATGCCGCAAATAAGCTGGGTGTATCGTCTACAACCGTGCATCGAGCCAAAAAACGAGCCGGACTATCGACTTACAAGAAGGTAGTGACTCCAAATCGCGATGATAAACAAAATACGACGGCCAAAGCACGATCCCGGAGGCTGTACACGACGATGCTGACGAAGTTTGACTGCGTGGTAATGGACGACGAAACCTACGTCAAAGCCGACTACAAGCAGCTTCCGGGACAGGAGTTTTATACGGCAAAAGGAAGGGGAAAGGTAGCAGATATTTTCAAGCACACGAAACTGTCAAAGTTCGCAAAGAAATATCTGGTTTGGCAAGCCATCTGTACCTGTGGCTTGAAAAGCAGCATTTTCATAGCTTCCGGGACTGTCAACCAAGAAATTTACGTGAAAGAGTGTTTGAATAAACGTCTGCTGCCTTTCCTGAAGAAACACGGTTGTTCCGTACTGTTTTGGCCGGATTTGGCATCTTGCGATTACGGTAAAAAGGCCATGGAGTGGTACGCCGCCAACAACGTGCAGGTGGTTCCCAAGGACAAGAACCCTCCCAACACGCCAGAGCTCCGCCCAATTGAGAAATACTGGGCTATTGTCAAGCGGAACCTAAAGAAGACCAAAAAAACTGCTAAGGACGAGCAGCAGTTCAAGGCAAACTGGCTTTCTGCGGCGAAGAAGGTGGACAAGGTGGCTGTACAAAATCTGATGGCAGGGGTCAAGCGTAAGGCCCGGCAATTCGGATTTGGAAAAGCGGAAGCCTAACTGAATATTTTTCCTGAATTTTATACTAATTGAACTTGAAAAAGAAATTTAATTTGATTTTTTAAATAAACGATTTCACCGATTTACACGCGTTTTCCCTTGACCAAATTTTGACCGTATCACCCTTTATGTTGGAACTATCTTGGATGCATCACAGCACTTCTATTGAAGTCCCAGAGAAATTCGCTTGGTCGCTTGGGATAATTCCAACAGATATGCTGCAATCGTTCTTTATAAAATGTTCCCAGAATAAAATATACGGTATTCTACTTTGTTGGACATGTCAAAATTGATTTTGAAAACGTACCTTCAAAAATTTGAAGCTTCAATACTAGTCGGTCATGATGGCGGCTATTTGTGGATTCATTTCAGTTTCAACTTAAAGCTCGATAAACGCCTACAAATTTAAATGTGTTGCGCAGGGGTGAATTAACTACCTCTATCTTAAAAAAATAATATGTGTTGCTTCTTTGCACGTTATATTCTCTTGCAAAAATGACCCATTTGGTGTGACATAATGGAACAGGCTTCAAAACTATTGTATGTAAATGTTGGGTAACGGGATGACTTATGAGTTCTGACAAAGGTTGCGAGCATTGCGGTAGAACCGGAAGTAGTGTACAACTACGGCAAGGAGGGCCTAAAACGATGAAAATTTTTCGAATAGTGGGTTCGAGGGAGGCACTTGGGTGGTCAAAACCAGATTCTCCTTCATCTACAACTTTTCTACGGAGAACTTACTTTCAAGGCCGGTTTGAACAGGCCACTTATATTTTTCTTCGCACAGCCAACCTGGCCCGTAGTTCCATAGATCACTGCGCACCAAGTTTTCGGCGAAGAATCCTCGCAAGATCATATAGGTAGGGTTTTTATTCCCGGAAATATGCTGCCAAAACGAATCGTGAGAAATGGCTTGAATTTCGGTGACTCGTTTCGCCACGAACGTCTTTCCGTGGTGGTGCTAACCACTGGAGAACGATTTTAAAGTCGGACCAGAAGAAGCTTTCAGTGAATGCCATATTCAACGCTGCAATGACCTTTTCTAATCAATGGACCTTTGGAATCAATGAGTACACAGTGAAAAAGGTGCCCAGCCGTGATTGGATTCAAAAGTATACTGCAAAAAGTAGTTCTAAGGATATTTACACCCAGTTTATGCAAAAAGATGTTTGAACCATAATGGACGACGAAACATATATGTGCTCAAAGACTTTAAACAGCTTCCGGCTCTGGCTTTTTATACCGCAATGCAAAGAAACGCTGTTGCCAAGTATTTCCGAACAAAGAAGGTGTCCAATTTCCCCAACAAATATTTGGTCTGGCAGGTCATATGTAGTTGTGGTGGAAATTCAAAAGTTCCCTCTCTATCGGCACTATCAACAAGGATGTGTACGAGAAAGAATTTCTGCAAAAGCGGTTGCTACCGTTTATAAGAAGCCACTACTCTCAAGCTCTGTTTTGGCCTTTTTAAACTTTGCAAAATCTGTCATGGAATGGTATAAGGCACAAGCGGTTAAATACATGCCAAAAATAGCCAATCGGCCTAACTTTCCAGAACTTCGCCAAATAGAAAAACAATGGGCTCTGGTGAAGCGGAAATTCTTTGAAACTAAGAAGAAATTAAATGGCATCGACGATTTCAAAAAAAGATAGAGAACCGTCAACGCTAGCGTATCTGAGGATCCTGTACGAAATCTTATGGCGGGTGTACCACAGAAAGTTCAAGAATTTTACAGGAAAAAGGATTGGCACTAATATCTCTAGCAACTGTTTTTACTGTATGTATTTATAACTGTATTAGATCGAATTAAACAATCGATTGTGTTGAATTATTTCCATATATTTTTGGCTGACATTATCGTAGTGTCCGAAATGTTACGCGGAAACGCCCTGTAAGTAATATCAAAAATGAAGACTCAAGTCCAAAGATTATTTTATTTTATTTTAGTCAACTCCACCAACACCATTATTCTTATTCTTAGCTATCAGCCGCAAGTAGCTGTTAATCAGCAATGTCAAGGAGTTGAATCAATTTCGGGGACGTCAACAAACTTAAAGCAGGCATGTGGAATTATCGTATATTGCATAATCGTTCCGACACATTCCTCTTCTAGAGGAGAAGGAGTAGCGAGTAAAGGGAAGTCAACTGACTAGAGCATTATTGCTGGTCATATGACCGTAGCGATTTTTCTCCCTCGGTTGTTAAACTGACTTAACCACACACAGTCACACAGTCACTCAGAATCAAGAATAAAGTGGCGTGAAATAGGAATGGAATGCTGCTGATACTTACCTGTTCGTACCCACTTTCCATTTTAATTCGATAGTTGAAAGTTAGCCCCACGTGTTACTGCTCTGGTATTCATGAGTTTCTGTCGAAATGGTGAATGTTTCCTGAATAAAGTTGTGGTGCAATGTTGCGTCATATGCTTAATTACACAGCAGTAAATAATAATTTGCTAAAATTTTGCTATAGGCTTAGAACTTTTAGAAACGTGCTGAAAGGCATTGAAACCTATTATGTCTAGCTTTAGCAATTGCATTTGGAGCATGATACATTATTACAGTTATCGGAAACAGCTTTTCCGAATCATATCAACTTTTTCTAAGAGGAAACTATTCCGCGCTAATCTGTTTAAGCTGGTTCGGTTTGTTTGCCAATTTTTCTCTTACGACGGATAACGTGAAACATGACGGGATACACCGAGGCTGTCATCAACTCAGAATAATTGAGATGCATATCTCAGTTTTAATTGGTAGGGGAACTGCCCCCATATTAATCTCATTGTTCCTATATTCATCCTACGATGAATCAAACAATTGGGCAGTTGAAGGATCGGTTTCGTTTTCAAATAATGTTTGCTTACGTTAAATAACTACAACAAACATTACTAACTAATCCTGTCACTTGTATATCGTTTTATTTCAAGTAGGATGAATATAGGAACAATGAGATTAATATAGGTACATCTTCCCTAGATAAGAAAATGTATCAATAACACTAGTTTACAAAATAAATCAAAAGTGATGAACTTTATAATTCGACTAATGTTTCTAATGTGAAATTTTTTGCAAAATTCAAAAATGCCATCAAAAAAAATAAGAGTAGAACAGTTTTCGAGATATGGATAAAAGTTGATTTTTTAATAAATGAACAAAAAGACATTTACTTTTGGTTATTTTGGTATTAATCATATGTTCAGCACCATTTTTTTTACAAATCTCAAAAAAAATCGCAAAAATGTATATATACTTATAAATAGCGTCGAAACTTTTACTCCTAGAATTTTGCAATGTTCAGAAGATCAGTGTAAAATTTAATTCTGCTTAAGTGACAAAATATTTGAAATTGGATCACACGCGTTGGAGATATTTCATTTTAAGTAAATGTGCTTTTGTTCATTTATAAAAACAAATCAACTTTTATCCATGTCTCGAAAACTGTTCTACTCTAATTTTTTTGACGGC
Source organism: Aedes koreicus (assembly GCA_024533555.2). Lineage (NCBI taxonomy): Eukaryota > Metazoa > Arthropoda > Insecta > Diptera > Culicidae > Aedes > Aedes koreicus. The sequence continues at coordinate 260,746 of JAHHFK020003709.1, forward strand.
TTTTTTATATTCTGCATAAAATTTCACATTAGAAATGATGATCAGCTAACCGAGTTCATAAATGCTGTAAACTAGTGTAATCGAGCATATTTGCAGTAGGCATTCCGAAACAGTTGCAGTGATATCTATCCGCTGAAGAGTTGTATCCCCAAAATCACAAAGTGAAATAATAAGAATGGGATGATAAATAACAATAACACTGCATTCCAAACAACTCGCTATATTAGGGGACTTCAATCTTCCAAGTTTACGATGGACACGACTTGGTTTTGACGAAGGCGAAGCTGAGAAAACACATGAAACCAGCGGATAGTGTTGAAAAACTTAAGAAAGATTGGCCAAAAGTGGTGAAAATGGCAGGAGAATGCACTGTGCTGAAGCTTATGAGTAGTGTTAAGGGAAAAGTTTGAGAACTCGCCTACTCTACGAAAAATCAAGCAAGTTGAAATGAAGATGGAAAGAAAACATTGTTATTTATTATGTTTTAGAATAAAATAATCCAAAATCACAGTATGGTCTTTTTTATTTGCGAAAGAAAGTGTATTTATATTTTTCGAAAAAGTCTATATGATGTCATGAGTCAAAACATGATAGAATTCGATTTGTTTAACTAGAAAATGAGGAAAAAGACTAATATTCGACACTAGTACACGACACTGAAGAAGTCTGCACATTGTGGAGAAAATACACATATCTGTCAAGATTAGCAATAAAGGTAGTTGGAATTAAATGGAAATTACTAATCTTTCTTCTCATTTTCTAGTTACAAATATTCCATTAAAACAGCTCACTCTTACCAGGATTCGATTGGTTTGCTTGCCCACTGTGGGTTGTGTGCTTTTACAACGTCCCCCGTTGAAACCTCCATGGTCGAGTCGTGAATTTCGAGTTTGTAAAACGGAACGAAAAACTGCTCGTCGTACATACCGTTCTCACCGATCATCTCTAAATAAGTTCTCCTATAAATGTTGTAGCCAACGGTATAAACGACTAAACACCTGGCTCTACCGACGTTACGTAAGAGAAACTGAGCGTGATATGAAGCGATTACCTAAGCGATTTTGGAACTTCGTTAACTCCAAACGTAAGGATACCGGATGGCCTTCTGTAATGCTCGTGGACCATCGCTCAGCGAGTACACAGGTAGAAAAATTCTCCTTGCTGAATTTTTTCAAGCAGTCTTCGAGGAACCGCGGGATGAAATATTTCAGATGCGCTGAGGTATGTTCCGCGTGATGTCATTGATGCTGATACTTTCACTGTTTCTCCAGACAATTTGACCAAGTCACTCTCTAAACTGAAAACGTCGTACCAACCTCGATCGTATGGAGCTCCTGCGTCTTTCTGCGTGTGTTCTAAATTACTGGAAATAGTAGTCTCTAACTACCTGTGTTCTTGTGTGAAACAATACATCAGCCCTAAGCAGCATGTGTTCTTTCCTGGACGAAGCGTAACAACTAATCTCGTGGAATTTCCATCGTGATTTATTCAAAACGTTAGACATGGGCTGCAGATTGATGCCACTTACACCACTTTGAAAGCAACATTTGATCGAGTTAGTCACTCGATTCTATTAGCAAAACTTGAAAAGCTTGGAGTTTCCGCTCAGCTCGTTGCATGGATTTGGTTATACCTGTGTGGTAGAAAACTGGCAGTTAAAATTGGCTCTGCTGTCTCTGACTGGTTGACGAACGGCTCTCGCGTCCCACAAGGAAGCAACTTGGGTCCGTTGCTATTCTAACTTTGCCTTGTACCTTGGCGAAGATTTCTGCATACTATAAGCCGGTGATATGAAAATATACATGATTGTTGAGAATTTTTTGAACTGTATCGAATTGCAAAATCTTCTTGATAGGCTTAGTGTTTGATGTCGCGCTAATATTATGACGCTTAGTGTCCCAAAATGTTCGGTAATTAGTTTTCAACGAAAAAACGACCTCTCATTTACAACTCAGTTGTCGGCGATGAAACACTTGCACGGGTGGATTCTGTACGGGACTCGGAGTAATTTTGGAACTAGGCTTCGTATCCAAAATTACAAAAGAGTTCCGTGATCCGTATACGCCTAAAATCGCTGTATGTTTCATTGGTTCGACCCATCTTGGAAACGTCATCTGTCGTGTAGGACCCATACCACATAACAATAGTCGATCGAATTGAAGCTGTACAACGGAAGTTCATTAGATCCGCTTTACACTTCCTTCCCAGGAATAGTCCACAGAATCTGCCACCAGATGCCAGTTGCTAGGCTTGAATACTTCGCCTTCAAAATTTTGGCTGGTGAATTTGACGCTCCAAATCTCTTGGCTATGTTAGACGTAAACGTACCTGGCTACACACTTTGTTCCAGTGATTTTTTCGCTTGACTCGACGTTACTTCGAATATGATCTGAACGAGCCAGTTCGGTCAATGATGAACGTGACGTTTGCATTTAAAAAAAAATGGACAAAAATTGACGATTTTCATGGGTTTACCTTCACCCGCACTGACACAACTACACATGCAACATCAACCATAGTAACCCATGAGTCAGCAGACAACATTTGACAGCTCTATCAGTCAAACTCTAACCGTGCTGGCCAAAACAGTGAAGCAACTCTGTTCAAAAGTGTGCGCGTTCAAAGAACGGCACCCCGCCGCGTCGAAAACGGACATCGTGCAACACTTTATGGATGCCGGATATGCCCGTTCCGGCATCTACAACATCTTGGCACTATTAGACAACAATCAGAGCATCGAAAGAAAGCCTGGTTCCGGACGGCCGACGACCCTGAGCGACAAGAGGCTCCAAAGGATGCTGAAGAGGAAGACCGAGGTAAAAGTGGCTACATCGCTGCGTGCGCTTGGCCGGGAGGTCGGTTCAACCGGCCAAACAGTGAAAAAGTACCATGATTTAACCATCGGTATCCTTGGGCCGTTTTGCGCATCTCGAAACGAAGAACTTTTTCTCACAAGCGTTCGTACAAAAAGTCGCTCGTTTCGAGCTACGAATTGCCACCCCTGGTTTTGATTTTAATATTAGTGTCGACGTGTTTAGAAGTAGAATGTATTATGACTATCGCATATTGTCAGATGTATAAAATTAATAAATCTCTGGTCTGATGTAGGAATAATTCGTGAAAAAAAATCATGCCACATAACTGTATAAATCCATAAATGATTCCATGGCACCGGAAACTGATTATTGCTATCGTCTAAGATAGGGAAAAGTTGCGCCACCCTTATGAAGGGTGGTCGTCAGTGGTCAAAACAAATTGACATCTGTCTCCGGATGGAAACAGAATGTGCAAACGTGTTTCTTATCATCATCAGTGCAGTCAGTGGTTTTCAGCAGTTTGTTACGCGGCTAACTGACCTACAAACTATCATTACCTTGTGAGAGTGATGATCCTTTGAATTTATCAGCAGCACTGTTGAATCTCAAAGACAGGGACTCTTCAATAAAAAAAAAAGATGACGCTTGCGATAGACTATTTTTTAAGACCACAATCGTAGGCAGCTCAATATGCTCTTGATGCGAGAAATAATAATAGCAAGACATGGCCATGACTAAAATTAGTTTTATGGTGTTAAAGAGGTGAGTGACCCTTGGTTCTGAAATGTGGTAATATTGTGAGATGATCTTAACGTCGCTTATAAACACACTCAAACAATTTGTTTGCCATAATAGGATGTCCATATTATCTAGCCAGATAAGCTTGGGCTGTCCTCAGTTTTATTGAGTCACCAATGAGTATTGCAAAAAAGGTGAAATTGCAAAAAAGGTGAAATTGCAATCTAGCTTCAATGATGCTTGCAACAATTTGCATTTTTTATGACAACGTCGTTCATTCTTTTGTTAATTTTTCTAAGTATTTAGTAAATAAAATCATTATTATTTATAATCATAATTGGATTTGAGTTTTCGTGATTAACAAACATTATTTTATATCATATCTCCATCAACAAATAGATTTGTTGCTAACTTTTTGTTTTCGGCAGTATTTTATTAGGCAAACCAAAAACAAATTACGTTGCTTTGTTTCATTTTCTTGGTATTGGAAGAAGAAATGTGTTAAAACCATATGTACCAGTCGTAACCAGTCGAAATTAAATTGAATAAAATAAGAATTTTCAATTGAGTCCAATTCCAAATGTTTTAAACCAAAAGTAAGGCTCCTTTTTAAACCAACAGTAAGGATGCTGTTGGGGCCACTAACATGTGTCGATGGTTTATTTCAATGAAAAACAATTTGAATTTATTGAAATATTGAAAATTTTACTTATATTTGTCATGTGGATAAAGTATAAATAGTCGCACTGTTGTCATTTTGTAGCTAACGGTTTAAAATTAATTAAAATGATTTTAAAATACTACGATTTTTTAAATGGTGATTGCTTTTTACAAACTTGTGGGTGATAAATTCAGCTTTCGTTAACAGGTTCTTCAGTCGTCTCATCCCTAAAAATAATGAACTTCACGTACTACCTAAGCTTAATAAAATTTACTTAAAAGTTGAACGCAAGTTGTAAGCTTTAACTCAAATTATTCATACCACATTCTTTTACTTCTTGAGAGCGGAGCATTACTTCAGTACCTGATCGTTTTTCGTCACTGAATGTGGTAGAGTAATTGCGATGATTAACTGGCATTGGTAGGCTGCCAATGTAGTTCTCTATCTCTAATCCATGCTCTAAATAAATATCCAAATTCAAAACCATGTGAGCTTCTGAATCAGAAGCGTCCCCTTTTTTCTGACTATTGTCTTCATTCATTGAAAATCCTGCTTTCATGAATGCTCATATTAAAATGCCATGGATTCGTGTGAAAATGTTTCTTTTTCCATGATTTTTGGAATTTCTTCTTTAAGCCTAGTATGCAGCTGACAAGTAGAGACCTGAAGAATGTTTTGCCATTTCTACCGCAGTAATTTTTACAACTGCTCCAGTAGGGGTAAAATGTCAGTTTTTCTTATGGAATAATCGAACGGTATATAATTCCACAAGGAAAAGTGATAGCCCAATTTAGATTACATGGGCAGGCGTTACAAACGCTACGAAGTTTGCCCTCCTTTTCATAAGCATACAAGGTAAGTAATTCTGACATTAAAAGCATTTCGTCATCATAAGTATCCTAATGCACATTACTTTTGAGCTGCATACTAGCCTCAAATATAAAAAAATAATATAAACAAATTTTAATAAAAAAAAAATTTTATTGATAAAATGAGAATAGAAGTATTGACCTTACTCCAATAATATATACTGCTTGCGTTCAAGTTTATTTTCGGACGTAGTGGAAATGTATTCCTATTTTATTTATTGTGATTTGTAATTGATCACATAGCAATCAGGACGATCATCAGCATATTGACCACCCGTGGTTACCTTATCCGTGATTAATTGAAGTCAGGTGAAGTTGCACAGAGGACCAACAGAATGTCACTCTGGAGTAGTGAATCATTGCCAATGTGCAATACCTGGTGTCCTTTTTCATAGGATCAATGACGGCTACGCCCTTATAGATCAATAAGGGAAGGGGAGAAATGCACCAATATCTCCGGAAAGGAATTTGTTAGTGGGGTTTTTTATAAGTTTCATCTTGATAGATGAGATAACATGGAGTGAAAATGTTTAAACTTGTTTTTGTATCATATTCAACGAATAAAAATTTAAGGAGTTGCACAATAGAGATATTTAAGTATAATTACTGGTTTAAATCAACAAAAAGGATGCTGTTGGGCCACTCAAAAAGTGTGACGGTGGAATTCCATGGCAAAATGAAGTTATTTCTAAGTAACGCATGACAACTGATAAAGCCTCATTTAAACCAATAGTCACTTGGTTGCATTTCTTTGCGGGGTTTGCGGGACATGCGGGGTGTCTTAGTACACTTAAGTTTTACAATATTATTAAATGAAAATACAATTTTTTGCGTCATTTTGCTAAGGCACGATATAAAATTAGATTACCACTGCATGTCAAAACGAGAAAAATCTTCGCGAGTCACGCGCAAGATTTTTCCAGCTTTCAAAAATTTTGCTCGGTAAATATTGTTCCTGGTATGCATGAATCACGGTAAGCCAATAAATTCACCAAAATACTTTTTATGCATCATGTTTGAGCGGAATTTATAATGACAAAAAGTGAGCGGTAGTCGAGATTCAGTTTCCGGATCAGATTTGAATGAATGCCTTGAAAAAGTGAAAACCGAAGAGATGTCTCAAGTAGAAGCCGCAAGAAAACTGAATTGTAGTCGACAGACGATCTACAATAAGCCCGCGAATAGCACCGAATGGTGCCTGTTCCATTTTTGTCAGAAGCAGAAGAAGCATCTTTTCTGGATCATCTCTCTACTTTGTCCGAGTGTGGCTTTCCCGTTGAAACGGATGATCTTCGGGAGATTGCCCGGATCTTTTTGAGGAAAAAGGGTCTGAACGTCCCAGGTTATCTCGACAACAAACCATCTCGTGACTCGGGTGGCTCGATTCCTTCGCGATCATCAGGAGCTAAGCAAACAGTTTGCGCAAACCATCAAGTTGAGTGGACCAGGAGTAACACGCAAAATAATCAGGGAATACATGGACAACCTAAAAGTTTCGCTCGACGGAGCTCCTGCTTCCATATTATTCAACTACGATGAGACGAATATGTCGAACGATCCAGAGAAGAAGCTTAACTTATGTTAGCGTGGTTAGAAATACTTTGAAATGTGAGGAACTACAGTAAACCGGCCACATCTGTGATGTTTTTCGGCAGTGCGAACGGAGATCTGTTGCCAACATACGTGGTGTTTAAGTTAGAATATTTATGGGGCCATTGGACGGTGAACGGACCTAGAGGAACGCGTTTCAACCAAAGTACTTCTGACTGGTTCGACTAGGAGATTTTTGAAGATTGGTTCATGACGCTTTTCCTGCCAGCAACGAGGCGTTCGAAAGAGACAATTGTACTGATCGGAAACAATCGTTCCTCACATTCGAGTCCGAAGGCTGTTGAAATTTGCTTTCAAAAAGGTTTTAGATTCATCTGCTTGCCATCGAACGCAACCCGTCTGACACAAGCAAGAGTGGCGAAAGATTTTGGGACACTGGCAAGCCCCCCGTGAAGGTTCTAAGAATGCAACAGTTCCTAAAAGCAGACTCGGAAGCCTTATCAACGAACTGATGAAGGCAATGGCCTCAAATACCAGTCACATTCTGATTCGGGAAGTGTGGAATCGTACCATGGAATCCTCTTGAACTTGTTAGTCAGCTGCCTACTGAGGACGTGAATATTGAGTTGGTTGGGAATGGGTTCCTGAAATTGCATCGCAACGACGTCATCGGATCTTCAGCTGTGTCTGAACAGAAAAAGAACCTGAAAATATTTCCCGGGGGAAAGAATTTTGCCCGACGACATTCCTCAAAAAACACTTAAGCCCGATGAAACTCCCGCGAAACTGGGAAAAAAGCCCAAAACTGTGTCATCCAATGATACTCCTCGACTGGAACGGAGTTCAATTTAAAAAAACGGTGGGTTAAGGAGGAAAACAAACAAAACTGGCCTATGTGAAAAAAATTTTTTTGAGGTTTTTTCTTAACCCCGCTCACGTTAAATTTTGGCGCACTTTTTTTCGGATTTGAATTTTTTTTTTTTTTCCCAAAACTGTTAAACTTTATATTTATTAAAACCTCCACCCCCTCCCGTGATTTAAGATATTTAATGTTTTTATGTTGTGTTTGGTGCAGGGTGCTTTTCGTTTCTCGTTATTAGTGATGATCGTTGTTCATTTTTTTTTTTTTTTTTTTTTAAGTTTGGCCTAGTTGATTCTGACCAAAACGTTTTTTACTGACGGGTCTTTGATAGAAGACTCCGCTGGCTTTGGTGTATACAATGTAAATTATAGCGCCGCTCGTAAACTTCAAGCACCATGTTCTGTTTTTGTCGCGGAATTGGCAGCAATTCATTTTTCTTTAGAAACTATTGCCTCTTTTACACCGGATCAATACTTCATTTTCACGGAGTTCTATAGAGGCTATTCGCTCCTTGAGGCCGGTAAAGCACACCTCTTATTTTCTTATGAAAATACGAGGTCTTCTAAGTGCTTTATCTTCACGTTCTTTTACTATCACCTTTGTGTGGGTCCCTTCTCATTGTTCGATTCCTGACAATGAGAAGGCGGACTCGCTTGCAAGGGTGGGCGCTATGGAAGGCGATATTTATGACCGACAAATCGCCTTCAACGAATTTTTTTATTTTTTTCGTCAGATATCACTCGATAGCTGGCAGTATAAATGGAGTAAAGGAGATTTAGGGCGATGGCTACATTCTATCACTCCTAAGGTGTCTAAGAAATGTTGGTTCAGGGGATTGGATGTGGGTCGAGACTTCATTCGTGTCATGTCTCGCCTCATGTCCAATCATTATTCTTTAAACGCTCATTTGTTCCGTGTTGGGCTGGGAGACAGCAATCTCTGTGAATGTGGACAAGGTTACCAGGACGCAGATCACGTTATTTGGTTTTGTGCTGAGCATCGTGGAGTCAGATCGGAGCTTTATGATTCCCTTCGGGCTCGAGGTAGACAACCCAATGTGCCAATTCGAGACATTTTGGCTGCACGCGATCTGGAATTTATGAAACTCATTTATGTGTTTTTGACTAACATTAGCCTTAGATCGTAGTTTGATTAACTTACTTGTTTAGGTTAAATTTTTGAGGATTGTGTGCATCGGTGTGTGATTGTGGTTGTGTGTGTGTGAGTGTTGTTGTGTGAGTGAGTGAGTGATTTTTTTTTTATTTTTTTATTGAAAACGTGCAAATAAAAAAATGTAATTTGAAATTCTAGATATAAGAAAACCATTGTTCCTCATGCTTTGTTTAAAATTTCCACCGCAATTTTCCCATCCATAAAATTGTAATTCCTATTAACCTCGAGACGGCCGCGAGTAATCGGTTCCACCCCCTTAACCTTAGTTCTAAGATAACTGATGTATATAAACATGAAAACTTGGCTCTGTAAAGTTGATTCGATTGAGCCTGTACAAATAAATGAATTCAAAAAAAATATATATATATATATTTAAACATAAGTACTGATTAAAACTTTCAATAAGGATGCTATAGAAGCCACTCACATTGGGAAAATAAACAATTTATAAGTCGATTTGTAACAATTTAAAATGAAAGGAAGAATGCTGTAGGGGCCATTCAAAGATGGTAGTTCACTTCGTTGGGAAAACAAACATTTCCTTACAATCGATTACAAACCGACTTCAACCAAAAATATGGATACTATTGGAGCCACTCATAAAGTCTGATAGTGGTTTACATCATTGTTAAAACATACATTTTCAAACTACTCTTGAAAATCGACTAGGACCGATTTAAACACACAGTAATGATGCTGTTGGGCCATTGACAAAGTGTGATGGTCGTTTATTTCATTGGGAATCAAATAGGAACCGTTTTAAACCAACTGTGCAGATGCTGTTGGAGGCACACACAATGTGTGGTTGGAAAAAAGTTACACTTGAAAGCCATACATTGAATAAAAAAAAATTGGAATCGATTTAAGCCAACAGTAAGTATCCTATTCGGACCACAAATAAAATGTAAAGCGTGGTTATGGAAGGTAAGTGGCTTTTGAATCAACTAAAATGCTGCAAAATTTTATTAAGGGGCTATCAGTAGGGATGATATGTTTTTGAACGTCCGAAACATTATAATTGACATCTTTACATCCATAGTCATTTGTCATTAGTAAGGTTTGCCAATTAATCATGTATGGTTTCATTCTTTCATAACGTTTGAAAATTGTCCAGGAGTTCGCAGAATGGGCCTTAGAGTCAATTGAAAATGATCACGATTTCCATCGAAAAGTCAACTTTTCTGATGAGGCGCATTTTTGGCTCAGCGGTTTTGTAAACAAGCAAAACTGTCATTATTGGAGAATCCTCAGGTGATTCATGCATCTCCACTATACTCGGAAAAAATAACCGTTTGGTACATTTAATGATATGGAGTCATCATTAGAGCTTTTTTCTTCAAAACTGACGAGAACCGAGCTGTTACTGTGAATGGAGATCGTTACCGAGCTATGCTGACCAAGTTTTTCTTTCCGGAATATGATGATTTTGATGATGAGGATCTTTACTTGCCATACTTCTTGCGATACGATGAATTTATTGCGTGAAAAGTTTGGAGATTCGATTATTTTGCGAAATGGTTCTTTTAAATTGGCCGCCAAGATCGTGTGATTTGACAACTCTCGACTATTTCCTTTGAGGATATTTCAAATCTAAAATTTATGCCAATAAACCAAAGATAATTAGGGAGCTTGAAACCAACATTCGAGACGCTTTTGCTGCTATACCATCAGAAATGCTTCATCGGGTCACTAAAAATCAGCTTAAACGGATCCGAGTATGCAAGAAGAGTCGTGGTGGACATTTGTCCGATATATTGTTTGTTCTTTGTGGCTAAGATGGAAGTGAGTCAAGTGAAGATGCGTAAATAAAACTACGCTCACATGGAAAATCGGGAGCTGTCCTTTAGTGTTTTGAAAAAAAAATGCAGCAAATCTATAATTCAATCGTCTCAAGGGTTCTAAAAAGGTTACACCACCGGTTGACTTTCGATCTCGTGCACCGAGCAGGAAAGAAACCGGGAGCAGCTTGAAAGAAATCGGAGGGAAATTTCACTCAAAATCCCAAGATTTGAACACGTGATGTTGCCAAAAATTCCAGCGTTTTGCAAAGTTACATCCAGAAGGTCATGGCAAGAGCTGGATTTCATGCATACGAGGTTTAAATCTTCCCTAACCACGGCAGCAAACTTTATAAAATCTACAAGTTTAGCAAAGTTTCCTCTTAGCGAATTTCAATTTTCTTATCAAGCAGACGAATCTTCTTATGGCATTACAGTCGCTGGTAAGAAAAATCGAGAAATCGCTTCAAACCTAAGAAATAGCCCTGGTAGCTTTTCTCGATATTCAAGGAGCTTTTGATAATGCAGGTTCTGGATTACCCCAGTAGGGTACTAGACTTTATAATACGAGTCGAGCCTAACTGGGATTGTGTGCTATATCTACCAATGTCTACTACATCCTAGTTGTGGTTGGATATTTGAGTAACCCCTAACTAAATCTGGGTAAAACCGCAATATTCCTAAGCATTGGACACAATGATTGTTAAAAGGATCTACAAGCAGTATAAGAAAACAAGTGCTTGAAAGCTGGCCAGATACATTTGCTGTGTGATGAATGGCGAAACATACGTCAAAGATAACCTCCAAGACATTCAAAGATAGGAGTTTTACACTGGAAAAGATAAATTTCAAGTTGATGATCGTTTCAATAAGAAAACAATGTCGAAATTCACATCTAAATACCTCATTTGGCAGGCTATCTGCACTTGTGGAAAACTATATTAAATTTTCGTCATAACGGGCACAATCAATAGTGAAATTTACAATCACAATTCTAGCAGCACAATGAAAAACCACCGGTCGAATTAAGATTCATGTCACTATACTAAAAGCGTGCTGGATGGTATGAGACAAATTCGGTGCAGTTTGTATTCAAGGATGTGATCCAACCGAGCTGCCCTGAAGTACGTCCAATCGAAAATTATGATAAAGCAAAAACTCAAAAGGACCTAGGAAGAGGTATATGATGTAAATAACATGCGTAGGAAGTGGATAAGATATGAGAAAAAGGTTCTGAATACGGCTGTACAAGCTTTTATGGATAACGTGAAGCAAGAGTGTCAAGAATTTTACAAAAGATCCTCCAATAATAGATCCAATGTATGTAAACTAAGCTTAACACATGTATAAAACTGCCTTGCAAATTTGTTTTATATCCGATAAATACCTGAGATTTCATAGTAAATTAACTGTTCTCCAATAATTATGTTCACCCTTAATATAAGCGTGTTACGTACATGAACTTAGTACATTTCTTTGTTAGTTCGATTGATAGATTTTTGGTTTATTTGAAGTGATCCCTTTAACTTATTGTCTTTGATGAGAAAGACTACGATAGGTGTTCAAAATGGCGACGAATGAAAAACACGTGCGTGCGGATTTTGTACGGTCGTAAGGCAAAACCTGACTTGTCAATATGAAAACTTGCAAAAAATAAATTGTACATTGTTAACAGAGTGCTTAAATAATTTTTGGCACGTATGAAGGGCAAGAGGAAACCAAGAAGTTATAAAAACAATGGACGTGCTGATCTTGTCACGGACGGAAAGATGAAAAGAATATAAAAAAAATCTCGAATCTCTCTTTTCGAACGGTTAAAAATGTCAACAACAAACTGAAGGTTCAATGTTTGTGCTGCGAATATTTGACGAAGTTGTCATGCGTTGTTATGGATGATAGAACATATGTCCTGGAGGATTTCAAGCAACTTCCAGGGCTGGTTTTCTATTCTGCTATGGCCAGAAATGTAACAGCTGAGCATTTCAGGAAAAGATCCCGATCGAAATTTTGGCGTGCACGTGTGGCAGAAAGAGTCAATCTTTCCAAACACAATCCGACACAATCCAAAGGAGATTAACCAGAATTAGTGCCTGAAGAAGCGATTGCTACTCTCCAGCAAAAACCATAAAGAAAATCTTTTGTTCTGGTCCAATCTGGCATGATGTAATGATGCTGATACTGTGATAGAGGGGTACAAAGCAAATCATTTGAATTCAAAATTGCAAATCCGCCAAATTGTCCAGAACTATGTCCAATCGAGAAATATTGGGCTTTGATGAAGCGGAAGCTTTCGGAAATGAAATAAGGAATCAAAGATATCAAACACTTTCAACAAATTTAGACCAAAACGGTGACCATGATATCTAAAAAGTGTGTACAAACCCTAATGCATGGGTTTAAGCGCTAAGTTTGCAATTTTTTTGCAAATACCAAATAACTATGTTTTGACTTCGTGAATTGTTAAATCATATCCCATGGATCTGAAATATATAGCGATGTTTTTGTTTTACTTAAGTTTTGCGGTGTCAGATTGTGGATACAGACCTTATGCTCTTGTAGACACCATGCTGTCTGATTACCTTATTTTTCCACGCAATTGTTTTCCTTTTTATTTTTAAAGAAAAAGCAAAGAAGTAAAAAAGATATTAGTATTTGACTATATGCCATGCGCATTTCATGATGATATTCCGCAGCAAATCCGCATGTTTCGGATCGAAAATTAAATGCAACTATACTGAGCAACTCATGTTGAGATTCAAATTCATGTCCTAACTAAACTCCATCAAAACCAAACATAATTCAGTAAAGAAGAACCGAATAAAAAAAAAGAAACGGTTTGTTCTCGAATGTCTTATTTCTGTGGCATTTCTGAATAGAGGAAACTGTCACAGTCATTATAATTCAATTCTTCTCATGTTCATTCTAATATCAGTATGCTGTAAATTTAAATTTAATTAAAATTCTTCTTTTTTTACCTAGGAGTACGCACCGGTATTGCCCATACCCACATTTTGGCCACGCTTTCACAATATTTCACGTTTCCAGAAGTTTGGAGATTGTGAGTGTGGGTGTGTGTGAGTGAATGATTTTTTTTTTAAATTGAAAACGTTCAATTCAAAAATTGTAGCTTGAAGTTCTAGGTATCGGAAAACTATTGTTCTTTTTACTTTGTTCAAAATTCGTACAGCAATTTTCCCATCTATAAAAAATTAATTCCTATTAACCTCGAGAAGACTGCAAGTAATCGGTTTTATCCCTGATACTTAGTTTATTAATAGCGTTAATTTTTCTATTTAAATTTGTGTAAATAAAACGAAAACTTGGCTCTATAAATTTGATTTGGTTGGATCTTAAAAAATAAATAAAAATTTTTAGATTTCCAGATGCGTAAAAGCTGTTGACTCGAATCAATATCCAGGGTTAACGGGTTAACTTAAATATTATGAATGAAATGACGATATATTATATTAAATCTTCTTCTTTAGCAATTCAAGCTTATTGCTTTCACAATTAGCTCATTGTTTGCTCTCAACTTAGAGTTCTAAAAGCACTTCCACAGTTATTAATTGAGAGCTTTCGATGCCAGTTACCATTTTTGCATTAGTATGATTTGTGTGGCAAGTACAATCATGCGCTATGCCCAGGGAGTCGAAAAAATTTCTATTACGAAAAAATCCTAGACCAGACCAGGAATCGAACCCAGCCACCTCCAGCATGGCCCTGCCTAGCCCCTTCCAAACAATAATGTGACCCATTAACCTCGAGCTAGCCACGAGTAATTGGCACCCCTCTTTACTAAAATCGAAATAGAAAAATTGTTAATTACAATATTGAATATCGGCTCCGCAAAGTGTTACACACGCCTGAGCCTAATAAATAAACGAACTGATTAAAAAAAAACCTCCAGCATGGTGTTGCTTTGTAGCTGCGCCTTTACCGACTGAGCTAAGGGAGGACCATTACATTATATATATTATTATATTATTTCATACATTTCTTATTCGATGCATTTTTTTTAAACAGAAAACGACTCTTCGGGGACATAATTTCAAATTTTCCACGAACTAAATTTCATGATTTGTATATAATTATGTGAACTTTGAGTAAAAGCAACATATGCCAAGAATGACGATCCTAAGTTAATCTTTCTTTCGTACCAAGACTTTTATCCTTTTCAATTTACTTTTCTTAATTTGTTGAAATTTTTTTGAAAATTCTCGCTACCCATTCTGCGGACAAAAGTAGATTTATTCATTTATTCTATTTTGTAACATCCGCATTGTTTTAGTTACAAACGACACATAACTTTTATTGTCAATATGTTGATAAGTTTACTTGTTCTTAGAACATTGTGATGCCAACGAATGCCGATTATATTGTATCAAATAATCCTAGATTATAAATATATTGAAACTTGACCCACATGAAAATTATTTCAATTAACAAAATATTGAAACTTACATGACTTGTATGCCATGAAAATGATAAGTCACATCATTAAAAGAAATGAATAAAAAATATTCATCCCCAAGCCATTTCCTACCAGCGCCGTTCCGTCGTGCCAATTGAGGCGCATCGATCGTGTCTGTTTTTAATTTCCCGCAAATTGCGCGTTTTCTCGAGAATTGCAGAAGAAGGAATTAAATAAACCTGATTCAACCCGGCAGCGCATTTTGGCGGGCAATGCACCACGTGGCCCTCAGAGCTCTCGAGAACAACAACTGCGCTGCGGCCTGGCGGTATATCGCGATTATGGAATCATTCTCGGAACGTTGTGAAATCGACTAATTTTAGAACGTCAACAAGCATCATTTCGAATTCACCCCTTCTCAAAACGAAAAGAGGACCGATGGATGGGAGGGTGGTGAGGACTCGTTATTAAATCCCAAAATGGGGCCTCTCCACACCCATACATGCAAGTTACCCACCGAAGCCCACCCATACGATTGTAAATCGAACATACGGCGCAAACACAAAGTCACCCCATCACATTCGCCAAATCCCGTTCTGTGGGTAAACAAATTACGCCACACGAATTGAATTCTGTTGACCCCGAAAGCGTTACGTAGGTAAGGTGGGGCTCGTTTACCGCCGATGATGAGCGACTTTAAACAGTTTGTTAAATACAGGCCCGTTACCAAAACACACCACTGAGTGTTCACGAAAGAAGAAGATTGCGAATGAATCGAGACCAAAATATAAATAAACAGGGAATTAATCGCAAGTAAGCAGGGCGTTTTTTGTTACAAAGATTATTGACATTATTTTTTTGCGGTGGGGGAAACTCGTGCACATGAGAAAGTCGTTTATATGGCACACGACTTTAATTGCAACCGGATCGAGAATAGGTTACGGGAAACAACAGAACGTAATAAAGTAATTGAATGGGATTCACATCTGGTTCAAAACTAATTTGATGTTATTGAAGAGTTTAGATTATTAAAATAATCACGTTTCCAAGGCCCCAAAGAAAATAGAGCAGACCTGTCGATGGGACTACAAGGAAATCGCATGGGAATTTCAGATTTCATGATAAAGGGAAAGTTGTTTTAAATGAACCTTAGAAATGTTATGGACAGAAACAGTCAAAATCTTAATAAAATGCAATAACTCTACACATAGTTGACGAATATGCCTAAAATTTTGTATGATTACTATACTCCTATACTGCATATAAAAGGATATCGGTCCTATCTGGATGCACAACAAGTCGAAATAAACGCTATTGAAAATTTACTTTAGTGTATCTAGGCTGTTGTGAATTGGTACCGAGTTTTGGAATTCCACCGATATTTTCTGAACAAAGCATGGTAATTTCAGTGCACAGTGCAAAATATTGATGATGAACAAAAGATTCCAATATATAGCCCTTTTTTGATACAAATTCATATGGGACAGTTATGTTGTTATGTTTCATATGGGACAGTTATGTTAGCAGTTGTAGGAGCTGCACGATAAAGAAAACAACAGTAATCACTAGTAAAATAGCGATTTTCATACATTCTTTTCCTCACCAAGCTCAGATCAAGCTCAAAAATCAGATATGCCAGTTTTGGTAAATATTTCACCTGTGGAAGAAGATTCCAGCCACCGAGATTCGAACCACGAGCCTTGAGAATCTCAGCTTTTCCTTTGGGATATCACAACACATGCAGTTGGATGAGCTAAAGGCATATAAAGAATTACCCATTGTAGCTTACAAAAGGCGTCTAGAAAAAGATTGAGATTCAAAAGTTGAATGTTACAAGTCAATAGTTTTAAATATTGAAATCGAAACGTAGAGAAGGTCTCAATCTATTGATGCAAATATTTTGGAAATCGATCGTGAAATTACTTAGTTATTAACGTTCTAAACCTTAACACTATGCTCCAACTGCCTCGAGATTGAAATGCTGCTGCATGTGGTACAAGTTAAAGGCTATCATCTTGTTTATTGTACTGACTATCTGACCTATCTTAAAAATAGTGATTTTTTTTTTGAGGCAAGGAGCTTTTTTAATATTTTTTATTTTACACAACTTATCAAAAATAAACGAACTGCAACATAATTCTAGTTTGTAAACTCTGTGATTGTGGTAAAACAAGTCAACTTCAAATCTGAGCAATGATCATCCCTACAATATATAGCATATAGCATTTAGGATGTATTGTGCTCTGTGCGTTTGCCCAATAAAATCCATGAACAACGTCTTGAACACCAAATGAATATTTTTCCGAAAAATCAAAAATTATTATGCATTCCGTCGCTAAAAAGTTATTTTTAACGTGTTTTAAATATTTTCCTTGCTGCTTGGATATGGAACTGAATAGTATTAAACAATATAATTTTTCCAAACATTAATCCACTAACACCTGTGTTTTTACATCATACTACAGGGTAGGCCCAAATATGTGACGCAGTATTTTGTTTCAGTGTGGAATTCTTCTACCCATCGCAAGATGGCTGCCAGCATATTAAAGAAGGACTTGGTTGCCAGCATATTAAAGAAGGACTGATTAATATGTAAACAAACTAGTGTTTGCTAGATTCCGTCGACAGGAAGTTACTAAGAAAAATATGGATTTCAAAAGACAACGGATTTTGCAGTTGCTTTTGGCGGGAAAGCGTCCCAACCAGATACTGGCCGAGACCTGGAAAGAAAGAATATACCGCACATTAATAGACCGAACGTTGAGAAGATGAATGACGAGGGGAACCATCGATCCAAAGAAAAAAACATGTCGTCCTCGTAGTGTACGCACCAAACGGCTTGTAAAGGCGGTGCGTGAGCGAATTCACCGAAATCCTTGTCGTTCTTCATATAAACTGGCTCAGGATATGGACGTATCCAGGAAAACTATCAGATCAGTTCTCAAAGAGGATTTGAGATTAGTGCCGTACTAGGAAAGAAAAATTCATGGACTTTTGGAAGCCAACAAGAAGAACAAAGTCATTCGTTGTCGCGAATTACTTCGTTGGCACGGTGATTCCATGATTGTGTTTTCGAATGAGAAAAATTTCGTATTGCAGCAAAGTTTCAACGTTCAAAATGACAGGGTCTATGCAGCGAGTATTCAGGATATCCCTTCTTCAATTCGCGCAGTTCAACGCTTCCAAAATCATACTTCGGGAGCGATTTCTGCGGAAGGTCGTCTACCACTGCTTTTCATTGAAAAGGGTGTAAAAATCAATGCACCATACTACGTAAAAGAGGTCCTGGAAAAGCATTGGAAGAAACATACTTCAACGATGTTATGTAACCGCAAATGGGTGTTTCAACAAGGTTCTGCGCCGTCCCATGGAGCAAAGATTACCCAAGCATGGTGCACCAAGAATTTTTGCAGTCTTCATTCCTAAGGAATTATGGCCAGCTTCTTTGCCAGATGCAAATCCTCTGGCTTTCTCTATTTGAAGAATCATGGAAGCTCACTTTCGAGATCTCAAACCAATGGGTATTGAAACATTCAAAGCTACCATACAGAAGATATGGGATGACATCCCAAAAAATTAGTTACGCGCCGCTTGTAATGCCTTTTCGAAGAGACTAAGGGCAATAATTATAGCTAAAGGCGATCGAATCGAAATGTAAATATGTACACATAAACAATAAAATATAAGAAACAGAATAACAAAAAAACATTTAAATTATTTGTCTTTTCGTGGGAGATACAGTCTTTGTTTCATGCGTCACTCATTTGGGCTTACCCTGTAGATCCAAAACACACCGATCAGCCTGACGCCGTTGCTTAAATTGTAAGGCCAGGTGCCCACTGATGTGGCGAAGGTGTGACATCTGATAGCATTCCAAAATATCTTGTCGACGTTCGCCTCATGCCACAAGACTTTGAATCGATATGTTGACATGTTATGTGATGCCACACTTCCGACCCATGAGTGGGTGATTCAACATCTGCATCATTCAATAGAGTAATAAACTCTGAACCAAGATTATCCGTTCTTGGGCAATGCTCACAAGTTTTTATCCAAAATTGTTCCTTAGGATTCTTGGAAAAGTGTTTAAAAACAAATTCTATCTTGTAGGTTTTTTTCCAACACACATTCCAATGCAATGGAACGAAAATTAACAACCCGCTACACTCGGCGGGTACAAGCAAATTTCAAGAACCCAGTACTCTCATAGTTTTAGGTCAGCGGATGAAAATTATATTATTGCTAAACGGTTTTCGTTGCCAGATGAAGAGCATTGCACAAAGCCGAAAAATTAAATCTTAGAATTTGTATAACTACAATAAAATAAACCCAACAAGAACTAATAAACGAATGTGATGTGAAACCAATCTTTCACTCTGTTCGAAACAGTTCAAAAGTATTCTTAAATTGTTTATCCTTGAGCCCAATAGGAACCACACATTTTAATTAAAAATGTTACCTAACGTCATAATGGAGACACATGCACAGTGTTTGAAATCGCTGATTTCACGATCAAAACTAAATTACTTCTAAAATATTGGTTTTAGAGTTTTTATTTATTCTAAAAAGTTTTCAGATATCATAAGGCGCACATTGTGATATTAAAAATTTGGTGATTAATCTTCCTAGAAGTGAGATAAAAAACATACTTTTCCAACAAATGTAGATAGAGACTTGATGTCTTCAGCAAAGTTGTAGAAAATGTTGATACAAACAACATTGCTGAAGACATAAAAGCTCTATGTATAAAGGTTATTGAAATATAAAATATTAATTATTCAGTACCTCTAAAAACCAGTTTTTTAACATAACTTTTTTAGATAATTTTTTACGTATTTGTGATCTTCAACAAAGTTGTTTGAGACAATGAAATACACATTTTTGTCCAAGCAAGCAAGGCTCTATCTTAAAAAAAATATTCACTATTATTAATTTTCTTGAAATTTTTGGTCAACTTTCACCATAAATTACTTCTTTCGGTGCAAAATTGTGCAACTGATTCACATGGCAGATTAAAGTTCTAACTTTTCACTATCGTTGGATGGGTGCAACATGTTTGGGCAAAAGTAGGCTGGGGTGGTTACATATTGATCAAATATCCATGATTATCAAATCTGGCTAATGAAAAATTACAAAATAAATCAATTTTTCAATGTTGTATCCTTCTACAATTCTATATACGGGTACAAAATACTATTTTGTTTCATAATACAACACGTCGCTGTTTTAAAATAATAATAATAATAATAATAATAATAATGATAACAGTGATGGGGCTAATTTTTTAATGAAACTAATATTATGAATAACGCAGAGGCAGATAACTAATTATATTTTTAAGCTATTTCAAACAAAGTTTTATTCTGATTTGTATCTGAAATACAGTAAAAACATCAATAGAGTCTTAATTTTTATTTTCCTTATAACATTTTATTCGTTGTCATCTGATGTATCTGAAGTTGTATCTGAATCAGCTAGTAGGGATATGGCATCTGCCGATAGAGGATTAATAGCTTTTTTCGGCCATGCACGAGCTTCAGTTACCATTGGAACCGATGATAAGAGCAACCAGTGTAACAGGTCCAAATTCGCACTTTGTCTAGAGAACTTTCGCGTGTGATGTTCTCGAAATCTGAAAATGGCAAATTATTATATGTATAGGTATAGATTTTTTGTTGTTCAGTTAAATAGAAATTTACCTCTTCTATTCCTTGTTTTTAGCCTCCTGAGCCTCTTCAGAGAGTTGGCCGATCGGGACCAAAAAATTGTCCATGACTATAGACCCGTGGATGAGAATCAAAAACAAAATTGAGCAAACATGTGTGATCATCAAGAAAATTCCAAGTTTTTCAGGGTTATAAGTAAATAAAAGCAAACAACTGATACACATGGTAGAATCAGTCTTTTTCTCTTGTATTTATGCTTGAAAAAAACCAAAACCGTTATCCAAGAACTCTCTGGAGTTTAGAGGCATATCTATAAGTGGAACCATCAATCTTTTGGTAATTTTTAGGTGTGGTACCAATTCATGCAGGACCCGACATCAATGCTGAAACAAGTATTGAAGTGAAATCTGGGTCTAGTTTATCCCAGAACGAGTTTTCACGAGTTTTCTTACTTTGATACTTGGTCACGAGTTTTTCGATACCAACATTTGCGGCAGTAAAGAAAACAACCTTGAAAACCACATGCTATAAGAAATATCGTTTTGCATATGTGTGAGTGTGTCTCAAATTCACGCTTATGTGCGTGTGTACGAAGTGCATTTTATGTGTATTGGTAAATCTAAATTCCAGTAAAGTTCGAGTTTGTCAATTTGTTCAGTAGGAAAATCATTTAAGATAAACTACCGTAAAGTACCCATATTCTGCGCACCTAATGCCCTAATTTTGTATATTGGTATATTGGTATATTGAACTAAATGGATGTTATTTTCCATTTGAGAACTCCCTGGAGTTGATGTTTTAGGATTTACATGCAATACCCAGTCGAGTTATTAGTACACGACACTGACGAAGTCTGCACATTGTAGACGAAATACGCGTATCTGTCAAGATAAGCAAAGCTAGTTGGAATTAAAAGGAAAAAAAAAACTTATTTTTCTTCTCATGTCTAGTTATAACCAGATATAGTATATTTTGGAAAAATTTAGATCGGAACAAAGATCAAATGATCTTCAATAATAACCTGGAACCTTGTGCATTTACTCCAGAGAGTTTTTGGTTAACTTACACCAACCTGTCACCTTAACACTTGTTTCAGCTTTGATATCTGGTCCTCCATGAATTAATGCCATCATAAACTGCCTACAGATTGATGTTTCCACATGAGAAAGTTCTGGGATAAACTAGACCCAGATTTCACTTCAATACTTGTTTCAGCATTGATGTCGGGTCCTGCATGAATTGGTACCACACCTAAAAATTACCAAAAGATTGATGGTTCCACTTATAGATATGCCTCTAAACTCCAGAGAGTTCTTGGATAACGGTTTTGGTTTTTTTCAAGCATAAATACAAGAGAAAAAGACTGATTCTACCATGTGTATCAGTTGTTTGCTTTTATTTACTTATAACCCTGAAAAACTTGGAATTTTCTTGATGATCACACATGTTTGCTCAATTTTGTTTTTGATTCTCATCCACGGGTCTATAGTCATGGACAATTTTTTGGTCCCGATCGGCCAACTCTCTGAAGAGGCTCAGGAGGCTAAAAACAAGGAATAGAAGAGGTAAATTTCTATTTAACTGAACAACAAAAAATCTATACCTATACATATAATAATTTGCCATTTTTAGATTTCGAGAACATCACACGCGAAAGTTCTCTAGACAAAGTGCGAATTTGGACCTGTTACACTGGTTGCTCTTATCATCGGTTCCAATGGTAACTGAAGCTCGTGCATGGCCCAAAAAAGCTATTAATCCTCTATCGGCAGATGCCATATCCCTACTAGCTGATTCAGATACAACTTCAGATACATCAGATGACAACGAATAAAATGTTATAAGGAAAATAAAAATTAAGACTCTATTGATGTTTTTACTGTATTTCAGATACAAATCAGAATAAAACTTTGTTTGAAATAGCTTAAAAATATAATTAGTTATCTGCCTCTGCGTTATTCATAATATTAGTTTCATTAAAAAATTAGCCCCATCACTGTTATTATTATTATTATTATTATTATTATTATTTTATTATCATTATTATTATTATTATTATTATTATTATTTTAAAACAGCGACGTGTTGTTTTATGAAACAAAATAGTATTTTGTACCCGTATATAGAATTGTAGAAGGATACAACATTGAAAAATTGATTTATTTTGTAATTTTTCATTAGCCAGATTTGATAATCATGGATATTTGATCAATATGTAACCACCCCAGCCTACTTTTGCCCAAACATGTTGCACCCATCCAACGATAGTGAAAAGTTAGAACTTTAATCTGCCATGTGAATCAGTTGCACAATTTTGCACCGAAAGAAGTAATTTATGGTGAAAGTTGACCAAAAATTTCAAGAAAATTGATAATAGTGAATATGTTTTTTAAGATAGAGCCTTGCTTGCTTCGACAAAAATGTGTATTTCATTGTCTCAAACAACTTTGTTGAAGATCACAAATACGTAAAAAATTATCTAAAAAAGTTATGTTAAAAAACTGGTTTTTAGAGGTATTGAATAATTAATATTTTATATTTCAATAACCTTTATACATAGAGCTTTTATGTCTTGAGCAATGTTGTTTGTATCAACATTTTCTACAACTTTGCTGAAGACATCAAGTCTCTATCTACATTTGTTGGAAAAGTAAGTTTTTTATCTCACTTCTAGGAAGATTAATCACCAAATTTTTAATATCACAATGTGCGCCTTATGATATCTGAAAACTTTTTAGAATAAATAAAAACTCTAAAACCAATATTTTAGAAGTAATTTAGTTTTGATCGTGAAATCGGCGATTTCAAACACTGTGACATGGTGGCCTTGTTGCTTGAAAATGCATGAAAGCCTTGAAGGAAAATATAAGAATGGTAAATTTAAAAAAACCTAATTAAGAAACAGCTACATAAACATGGTTGTTTTTTTTTTTGGTATGTAAAAAGGTGGATGGTGTTAAAAAAAAAAATTTTGTGGGGGGTGTAGTGCAAAAAACCATAAAAAAAAAAAAAGTTAATTTTTTTGTTTTTTTTAAATTGAATTTTTTTTATATATTTTGTTGTATTTTTTTTTTTTTTTATTTCTTTATTTTCTTTTATTTTTTTGTGTTTTGTGTATAGGTAAGATTTTAAAAAATTATAATTATATATGTGGAAAAAAAAAAAAAGAAGGGGGTACGGGGGGGGGGGGGGGGTTGTAAAAAAAAATAATATTATTTTTTTTAAAAAAAAAAAAATATAAAGAGAGGTTGTAATAAGTTCAGCGTGTTTTTAAGATGCTTTTGATTCGTTTGCACAACTTTCGAGAAGCTTTCTAGAATAAAAACTGAAAAACTACTTTCCTCTTAGTGAAAAAGTTTAAATTCCATACGAAATTTCAAGTCGATTAACCGATAAGCTCATCGATTTTTTTTTTAAATCAGATAGTTTTTCAGAGTAGTTTTTCAACCATTTCCAACCAATTTTGAATATTTTTCAAAATCGACACAGCCTTATACCCTATGCTCAGGATGTTGAGAAATTTTCGCTACTAAGCTACTGGAGGACCCGCAAGCTTTATAGATTGACCAATTGTTCCATATTTTATGTAAAACTCAATTTGCCTTGATGAAAATTGAACAGTTCATATGAAATGTGTCTATTTAATCGACCTTTTTAAAAATGCTATTTTCTAGAAACAGATGAACCTTAAAAATAAAAATTCTTTAATAATGCGTTTTTGTTTCCAAGAGGATGTTAAGGAGCATAATTGTATCAAACCATCAACGCCACCTACGCCATGATGCAGTATGATGTCTAAAGCCTTGAACTAAGAAGCTTAATTAATATAATATAAAGTATGACAATTGAATGTAGACTTCTTAGCTTAGATCATACATTTTCAATGGTCATATGCATTTTGCTTAATTATTTTGGGTTATTGATAATTCATTTTTATAATCCCGTATCTCTAGCTATCTGTCATATTAATATGGTCAATCCATACAAAAACCGCCAACGTCATGTCACCTATATTGAAAGAGTGAATATTTTTTCATCTTACTTCCTATTGGCCATAAGGTTTACCTACCGCATAAATCAACCTTCCTGTTCCATCGGTTTAATTGAACACTCTGGCTTTGACTTTAGACCTTCATGTCATTCCACAAACCTACATTTGAACCGAAGTCTTGCTGCAACAAAACATAAATCTCGTTCCATCAGAAGCATTGGAAAGTGTTACGGCACCGCCGAAGCATTTCTCCCGATTCCCGGTACCCTGATCTTTCTCGAAGTAGGTGATTCCGTTTGCTTCTTTCCACACATCCCCGATCGAGCAATGTGACTCCACTACGCTCACTCCTCCAATATCTGCTGCAAAGCCTGGCAAATGCTTTCTTTCTTCTACACGGCAATGACGACGCTGGCTGCTGCGGGACCATGACAAGTCTCTGGTCTGCGTCTGCCGTTCAAGTGAAAGAAGAAAAGAAATGTGAAGTAATAAAAAAAAACGTTCGAACCGACGCAACACATACATCCCAAATGAGGGAACAAGTTTCTAAATGTTGACCTAGTTACGGGGAGAAATGTACACAACACACGAACTGCGCTGCAGAGAAAGAGTAGAGGCATCGAGTAAGTTAAAAAAAACTTGTTTGACGACCGCGAAATGAAGGTACGACGGCCATGCCATTCATTATACGCGGTGAAAGTTTTACAAAACCGAAACATTGCCAAGCTACGAAATACTACCTACAAACCTAACTAAACCAATGGCAGAGGAAGGTATGTAGTACTACTTGCCAGCTATCCCAGTCGTCGGTTGGTTGGCATGCAGTGAAAGGTGGGTTGTGTTTTGTGTATACATTGTTTTATATACAGTTTATGTTTTGGTGTTGGTTTTGAATGCCCTGGGCCAAGGCTGTTGCTCCGTGGACGTTGTTTAATTCAGAAAGAATTTCATTGGACAGAATGGAAACAAACGGTGAAATGTAACTGAAAATTTGTGATCTAGGTCAGACGTATATTAATCGCCACTGCTCGGCGCTAATGACGATCATCGTTGCGTAATTTTAAGCGTAATCAGAAAGGAAGAAAAGGAATGGGAGAAGGGGTTGGGTTGGTTCTAAGTATTTATTTTAAATGTTGACTATGACGATAACAGGTCGTGTTATAGTGCAGTTACGCGCATTGTAAGACGTAAGTGAAACAGATTTTGAAATTTTGATTATGCGGGCATTTGGAAGTTTATCTCATCGCAATTCATTGCTGCGATTGGAGAAGGTATTGCCGTCTCGCTTGTATGAACATGAACTTCATTGCTTACTGCTGATGACTAGCAGCAACCATATTAAGCGAAGTAATCATAATATCATAGAATGTACGAAAATAAGAAGGCAATGTAATCAAACAAACTATCAGACATGATTGGGAAATTTCTATTCCAATTTAACTATTCTCAAAATATACTTGCTTTGCGTTTACTGTGTTTTACAGTAGGACTGTTTTTGTATTAAATTTTAAACTTATTCCAAAAGTGCACTACCACAAGCAGAAGAGATCCGGTCTTGTCAACTTTATGAAAAAGAAAAACATTGTTGTGCGTCGTTCAAAACCTAGTTCTATTTTCATTTAAAAAACTTTATCAATTTCAAAATTTAATCAATTTGAAATTTTGAATTCTTTTAGGTGTTACAGCTTAAGTAGCTTACCAAAATCTTATATGTTTTTATGTATGTATATTAAAATATGTTTACATTTTTCCTTGTCTCAGCAGTTCAAGGTATTATTCAGGTTCAGGTGGTTACATACCACCTGCGTGTCAGTTGAACAGATTATGTCATAAACTTAAACTAAAAAAAACTTTTTTATATAAAAAATAGATTAAATGAAAATTGAGGAGGAGACAAAAAAATCCGTGTCCAGATCCGTGAATTGCAGGCATGAATTCGAGAACAAGCAAAAATACACCCTGAACTGAATCACGTAATCATGAACTAAATAACGTTTAAAGGGAAAAATCCTGAAAACGTGAACAAGTTCACGGTCCGTTATCATTTTCGGAAACGCTTTTTTTTTCTGTGTGTAACCATTTTTTTTTAAATTTTTTTATTAAAATTTGGGATTTTTTTTTTAGGTTTTTTCTTTTTATTTTTTTTAAAATTGAGAAGTACTATTCCATGAAGCTAGTTTCAAAATCAAAATCATTCTCTTTTTTTTTGTGTTTTCTTTTTTTTTCTGTGCAACTACTAGACAATTTTTGTTTACATAAAGGGTTTACCATTAAGAATCCGCACTCACAACATTTATTCTCAAAATTCGAGTTTTTATCCGATTATCACCAAATGTTCAGGGAGTAAAAAGCAATAAAATTTAGTTTTGGCATCATTCATTAAATTTATTTCGCCTTTATATCCGATTGCGCGAGCCTTAACCCCAGCCATGAGGTTCTGCACGACCTGAGAATTGACAGTTTTTTACATATTAACCTGCTTTCCTATGCTTTCTTCATTTCTTCTACATTCTTCACCACTTTGGATTGTTTTAGAAGGTGCTCTTTCATAACGGTCCAGTATTTTTCTATTGGGCGTAGGTTTGGAGAATTTGGGGGGTTCAGATCTTTCGGCACGAAATCGACATCATTCTCCTTATGCCACTCTAGCACGTCCTTTGTGTAGTGGCATGATGCCAAATCCGGTCAGAAGATCGTCGGACCGTCGTGAGCCTTCAGAAGAAAGAGAAGCCGCTTTTGGAGACACTCTTCCAAATATACCTTTCCATTCATGGTTCTTGCGGAAACAAAAGGTGTACTCCGCTTTCCGTATGTACAAATCGCTTACCAAATTAAGAACTTCTTGGCGAACTTCGACATCTTCAGTGTCCGGAAGTTCTCGGGAAGATCACACTTATCCTTGACGGTCACATACAGGTTTCCTGGAATCTAGTTTAAATCCGCCTTCACATATGTCTCGTCAGTTGTACGGTCGTACAACTTCCGGGAACGGCTTTTTGAGACCGTATTCTGTTTTTCGTCACGGTTTGGGGACTTCTGAACCTTAAACGTACGTAGTCCAGCTCGAAGTTTTGTATTCTGCACGAAAGTCTTGCTCACATGCAACGTTTTAGCCACATCTTGAACTGAGGAGTTCGGTTTTCGTTTCAAGGCCCCAACCACGCGTTTTTGATCGTTCTCGTTGACCTGACGGTGTTTTTCCCGGTTCTTTGTTTCCTAGGATAAAAAAATGAAAGAAGAGAATTATATAATTGAAAATGATGAGAGGGATAAAGAAGGGGGGAAGGGGGAAAAAGAGGAAGGAGGAAAAGAAAGAAGAAGAAAAAAAAAAAGGAAAAGAAAAGGGGAGGAAGGGGCCGGTTCATAAACCACATATACACTTTTTTTGAAAATCTCAGAACCCCGCTCGTAGACATTTATCCATAATTTTTTTTGAAATTATGTATGGACTGACCAACCGGCGGAAAAAAACAAGGACGCTCTTTTTGCGCGGGGTGAACAGTGTGTGGGGGGAGAAACAACCAGGAAATCCTAGGAAGATAAACAAGAAAAATAGTAAAAATTAAATACACGGTGTTTATAAGAAGAAGGGGTGTGCGAACACAATTTGAAACACAAATCTAGGGATTTTTTTCATTAGGGCGAATCTAAAATTGAGAGATTCTCTCCGGGCTCGCTCTCTTTCATTCATTACACCGCCATTATAAAACTTTCGAGAGATTCTTTAGTACAGATCGAAACACAACAGTGCTGGCTAGCATACTCTACAAATAGTAGAATGAAAAACATAAAGGTGATTGGTTTATGAATGAAAGAGAGCAAGCCCAGAGAGAATCTCCCAATTGTTAATTCGCTTTAATGAAAAAAAAACCCTCTAGAAATATTCGGCACAATTCTCCCGTTCAACCAATCATCTTCAAAATTTCAGGGAGTAAAATAAAACATGTTAGGAATATTTTCCCTTGTTTGTTTTATTCAATTTCAATTCCATATACAAATGCACGAACCTTCTTCTTCACACTACTCATAAGGTCCTGTACAACATTTGGACCAATTTTTTTTTTGCGTAGCTATCCATGGTTTCTTCATATCTTCATCCGATTACACTTCCTTAGAATGCTTCCAAAGTGCCTGCTTCATGATGGCCCAGTAATTTTCAATAGGCCGCAGTTCCGGTGCGTTTGGGGGTTTGAGATGCTTCCGCATGAAATTGACCTCCGTAGCCTTGTACCACTCCAAAACCTCTTTCGAGTAATGGCACGAGGCTAAATCCGGCCAGAAAATCGTAGCACCATCGTGTGACCTCAGAAGAGGAAGTAGACGCTTTTGGAGGCATTCATTTCGGTACACCTGGCCATTGACCGTTCCAGTTGTCACGAATGGGGTACTCCGCTTTCCATACGAGCAAATTGCTAGCCAAATCATATAATTTTTAGGCAAACTTTGACATCTTCTGCTTTCTAACGTCCTCAGAAACATTGAATTCCTCATAAGCAATAAAAAACCTGAGCCCCGGAAGATGGCGGAAGGCCAATGGGTTTGGTTAAACCTCTGGGGGGGCGTCCTCGCGGGTTGTTTTTTTTCTACCTTCGTTTTTCGTCCCTCGGAGGCGGTTGCGTGTGGGCGTGGCTCCTTCTTTCCTTTTCTTTTTTTCTTCTCATGCTCGATTTTGTTTTTGTTTCCTCTTTCCTCCCCCCACAAATCTATTAATTGTCTTTCTTCTTGAAAGCTTGAACTACCCGCTTGTGATCCTTAACACTACACGGTGTTCAATAAGTTCGGATACACTTTCAAAATTTGTTAAAAAAATGAAAACATGTTTTTTTTATTTTTTGGATTTATGTTATTGAAAGCTATGTTTACAAGGAACGTTTACAACATTTCTCTTGGAATGACCCTTCTCGAACGCGTCGCAGGCGGCACGCACGGACTGCATGGGCATTTCGTCCCAGATTTTGAGAATTACCGTCTTGAAATGATCCAAAGTGCTGACCTTGTATTCGTTCAGCTTCGCCATCATATAGGACCAAACAAAAAAGTCGAGAGGATTCAAGTCCGCGGAGCTGGGAGGCCACAAAGTTTTGTCCAGAAAGTCGGTTAAATTGTCCCGACACCAGGCTTGAACCACATTTGCCGTATGGGCTGGTGCACCGTCCTGCTGGAACACGTAGTGCTCATCGCCGTAGAGGCTTCGGAGACTGGGGGCAACAACCTTTTCCAAAACCTCAGTTTTGTAGTACGCCGTGTTGATTTTGACGTTTTTTTCAATAAACGCCAAGGGTAGCTTACCACGTTTGCATACTGCCCCCCAAACCATCACCGACGCGGCACTTTGGAACCGAGGGATGTTTATATTGGATTCAGGAATGCTGTCCCTCGATGGCGCCCACACCCGGTCATTTTGCACATTGTGCGGCTGCTGCAGCACGAACAGTTTCTCGTCCGAAAAACAAACTCCTGACCAGCGTGCCGAGAGAGGATCCTCTTAGCTCGATCCAACCGCTTTTTGCTGGTAGCCACCGAAACGCCATGGACCTTACGTTTTTTGTAAGGCCTGAAACCAAGGTCCTTGGTGAGTATGGTGTGAGCGGTTCCAATGGAAACGTTGAGATCTGCAGCCGTTTTCCGGATTGAGCGGTTCTTTTTGCGCCGAATTCGCTCCCTCACGATCTTGATGACCCGTGGCGTCCTCACTGAACGCGGCCGACCGGATCTCGCACGGTCATTGGTCGAGGACGTCTCCCGGTATCGCCTGATGGTCGTGTAGACAAAGTTCCGCTTGACCCCATGCGATTTCAGCAGCCGGAATATATCGCCGGGTCGCTCACCGTTCAAAAAACGCTTAATTACGAAGTCCCGATACTCTTTCATCGCGCGTACAAACAAACAAACAACAACTAACAGAATGTCAACACCGCGCACATTCGGTAGCGTATGAATGAAGCTAAAGCTGACACCAATACCAATGCAGAATATGTACATGGCGCATAACTACGCAATGATGAAAACTTGTATTCGAACTTATTGAACACCGTGTAGGAGAAATTTTTCATTTTTTTAAAATATTGTAAAAATGTCCAAGCTTTTTTGGAGGCTCTGGGAGAGAGTTTTTTGGGGGGGTGGTGGGAGAAGAAGTGGCTTAGGGGGGAGTAACCGGCGCAACTTATGGGTGGGGAGTTGTGAGCACCGGCTGTGTTTGTGAATGGGGGGGGGGTGAGAATCTTATCGAGGGGGTGGGGGGGGGGGAAGGGAATGTATGGTGGTGGGAGGCTGGGAGAGCTAGCAGGGGATGGTGGTTTAGATTTGGTATTTTGGAAATTTTTTGGTTTTTTCCCTCTGTTCGGGACATAAACCACTGCGACCAGTAATTTGATCTATTGTAGTATATCCCGTATCCTTTGTTTAGTACATGTCGAGTTACTTCATCACCATTGAGAAATGATAAAGTATTCGGTGTTTTTTACAGTTGTCTTTGTTTGTTTTGTTGGCAATGAATCGAATTTTATTGAAAGTTTCCGCTATTTAAACCCTTTGTGAGTGACAGCACTCTTCAAAGGCGCGCCCCTTTATCAGTCAAAACCGGATTCATTGCAAACAAAACAAACAATGACTCCGATACTGACCATGCATCAGAACCCTAGTCATAACTAATTCAAACTATAGAACATTAAATAGAAAATGAGAATTCACATAAATGAAGACTAACCATGTTTTCCTTATTCCAAGCTCATCCTCGGTGGCGCAATCCGAGTATTGTCACTTTTCACAAGGCATAAAATGTAATAAGGACTAATATATGTTCCTTTGACTACAAAAACAAATATGTTCCCTAGTTTGAATTAATTCAGACTAGGGTTCGGTGGTAGATCTGATACCCCGCAACGCACCACGAAAAGGTGATCTACCAGCGTTACGGGTCAAATTACGGGTTCTATCAGTTAAGTAGTTTTGAACTATTTTGGAAAAAGGGGAAAATTGAATTTTTAGTTGGAATTGGGGGTGGGTTTTTGTGTGGGGGGGGGGGGGGGTTGTGGGGAGTGCAGGGGGGGGGGGGGGGGGGGGAGGGGATGTGTGTGTGTGGTTTATTCAAAATTATTTTTTCAAACAGCTTACTTATTGAAAAAAGCCAACTGATTGGTCGGTAGCTATAGCTATAGCTATAGAAGCTTCAGCCGGATTTTTGTCTGGCTTCAAAATAGGTACGACTTTTGCATTTTTCCATTTATCTGGAAAGTATGCCTGCTGAAAACATCTGTTTAATAGTTTTACCTAGAAAGACAATGTACTCTCAGGGAGTTTTTTGATGAGGATATAGAAAATTCCATCATTACCTGGTGCTTTCATATTTTGCAATTTTTTAGTTATAGTTTTTACTTCATCCAAATCAGTTCCCCCAAGAATCATCAAAAATATTTTTTGTGAGAAAATATTCAGGTACTCCCTGGAAACCTGACCCTCAATAGGACTTGTAAGACCCAAACTGAAATTATGGGAGCTCGAACTGCTTAACAAGTTTTTGAGCTTTTTCCGCATTTGTGAGCAAAATTTTATCACCTTCCTTGGGGGATGTAGCTTGTCGAATCTTCCGGTCCGCCTTTAAGTATATTGCTATGAGGTACCAGGTGGTTACCCACCGTTTCCCTGTCGATCTGCCAAATTGGGAAGACGTCTGAATTGAGTTATCTCAAAATATTATTTTTCGGCCCACAATACCACAAAAACATTGCGATTGGTTGATATTTATTTAATTCATAATAAGATTAAATTATATTTTATGTAGGTTCATAATAAAGTGATATAGGGACAAAATGGATAACAATTACCTGTTTCGCTCCGCATTTTACGATACCACCCCCCACCTCTCTATTGAAAAATAATCTGTTGGGGGTGGTTAGTGGTTGTGTTCCGCCTCCAACTTAGCAGGCTTCTTTCATTTATAAATGTCTTGCATCGCGTTCGTTGCGTGTGCATGGGAGAGGGTAGAAAGGAAAAAGAAATAAAAAAGAAAATGATAGTAAACATTTGGGAACAAGCGACAGGCATACAAGATATTGATGGTATATATATATATACCTTGTGATCAAAAAGTTCCGGTAATTTGAAAAAAAAAACGCATTTATTTCAATTTTTAATTGATATCTTTATTATCGCCTTCAAAGTACTCGCCATTAGAGGCAACACACATATGCCAGCGCTTTATCCAATCATCCATACATTTTTTATAGGCCGATGAATGTATGGCTTTCAGTTCTTCCAGCGAATTCTTTTTTATCGCATCAATCGATTCAAAACGCCTACCTCTGAGCGGAATTTTCAGTTTTGGGAAGAGAAAGAAGTCGCACGGGGCAAGGTCTGGTGAATATGGTGCTTGTTTGATGGTATTGGTGGAGTTCTTGGCCAAAAATTCACAAATAGTGAGCGCGGTGTGTGATGGAGCGTTATCGTGGTGTAAAATCCACGAATTATTGCGCCACAATTCTGGCCTCTTCTTTCGAATTGCCTCACGCAAACGTCTCATAACTTGTAAATAATACTCTTTGTTAACCGTTCGACCTTCTGGAAGGAATTCAGAATGGACGACACCGCGAAAATCAAAGAAAACGGTCAGTAAAACTTTAATTTTGGAGCGACTTTGTCGTGATTTTTTTGGTTTCGGCTCATCTTCGGTTTCGGCTCATCTTCGGCGCGCCATTCGGACGATTGTTGACTTGTGAGCATATCAAATTCATATACCCACGTTTCATCACCAGTTATGATGCGTTCCATGAATGTGGGATCGCTATCTGCGTTCGCAATCATCTGTTTAGCGACCTCAACTCGATGCTGTTTTTGCAAAAAAATCAGCTCTTTTGGAACAAGTCGTGCTTCAATGCGTTTCATGCCCAGAATTTCCGTCAAAATGTGTTCGGTCGATCCAAATGAGATATCAAGGAGTGCAGCTATCTCCCGAATGCTAATTGAGCGGTTTTCCATAACTAAATTCTTCACGGAAGCGATGTTTTCATCGGTAGTTGAGGTCGATGGTCGTCCAGAACGCGGCATGTCACTCACGCTTTCACGGCCTTCTTTAAAGTCTTTGTGCCAAACAAATGTACGATTTTGTGACATAGAGTCCTCACCAAAGGCTTTTTGCAACATTCTGAGCGTTTCCGCTGCAGAAAATCCGTTTGCAACACAAAATTTCACACAAACGCGTTGTTCCAATTTTTTATCCATGGTAAAAATCGCCGAGCGTCTATTTTTCGACTAACAAAAGCAGTTGTCAAAACAAAACTAATGGATAATTTGCTCTCACACTTTGACAGAATATCAGAACTAGTGTTGCCATCTTACACTAAAAAGATTTTACCGAAAAAATAAAGGCGGCCTTTTTAAATTGAAAATTACCGGAACTTTTTGATCACAAGGTATATGATCACATCACTTATCAAGGTGAATCCTGATTCATCGAGCCCTACCCTACTAACATAGAAAACCCTCTTGTGACCTTTGTGGGGATGCAGAGGTAAACATGGTCTCTAAACAGCAAAGGTCACACTAACTTTCCTTCCCTATTCCCACCAGATTGCAAGGACGTGGCCGGCGCCGTTATTGATTATTAAAGAAATTGAGTCACTGAAACGTGTACAGTGAGAATGGTCGGTTAATCCCAGCCCCATTCAATTGATTCATTGTGCAATTTCACTGACTCTGATCAATCACGGAATAGCAACCATTGATACGTGCAGTCAGTCAAGCTAAAGGGTCTGTTTAATAATATTTAATTATATCAGCTATTAATGATATGACGGGCCACCAATCCGAGGAGTAGTCCGGTTTGTTTAGTCTCTATTTGCAGGATCACCACTTGTAAAGGAGCATGCCGTCGCTCAGGAAAATATTCACTGGAAAAAATATCACCTGTGCAGCCGAAGAAACCAGGAAGGGAATCGCCAGCCAACGAAACATGAAAGCATCCGATTCCGACCTTTTGTAGTTGTTTCGTCAATTTGTGTCTACATATTTTATTTTTATTATTATCCTTATTTCTTTCCAGGGAAGCATTTGCATGTGATGAAGTGTTGGGTTTGGATGTATAAGGGAAGGGTTGAACAGAGAATTTGTTGGCCAATACAGGGCACCTTCCACGCTGCCATCTGGTTGTTGAGAGAGACATTTAATGAGAAAAGTTCATGTAATGTTACTAATAATCCAAAATCTAAAAGGTACAAATATGGACATTAGTCCACTCTCAAAAGTTTGAAATATTTTCAAGATGTCGGAATAAAATCTTCATTATAATGGCCAATTGAGCGCAATACCAATTACTATTAGTTAGTTGTTTTCACACGGGTTTTCTTATAACGTTTTAAGCATTTGTACTTCATTAAGGCATAAAAAATAGATAATTAATGTACCAGAAACTGGACGGACACTTGTGCCTACCCAGTGGAGGACCCGGATACGACCACCCATGTGAGTCTAGAGTATCGCACGAGCTGACGAGTGCAACGGGAAGGACTATAGGTGTATAGACCTGGGGGTGAGTCCCCGGATACGCAATCTTAGCAGGAAAGCACGGACTATACACTGAACAATTACAATTACAATTACAAAATTTTATCACCTTCCTTAAGCGCTAGTATAGGCTTTTGAGGTTTTTTCAATATTTTAGAGAGTTTCCAGAAAGGTTTGGAACTCGGATCTAATTTTGACACATTATTTTCAAAATGTGTGTTCTTCAGGGCAGAGAAGCGTTTTTTAATTTGTTTTTGTAAATCTCGCCATATGACTTTCATAGCGGGATCACGTGTTCTTTGATATTGACGCCTATAACTGAATCGAATTTAACCTTCCATTTTGGCACTAAAGCAACTCTTACTCTATTTATTGAGAAAGCCAGAGATTCAAGAGCATTATTAATTTCATTTCTTGTTTGCAATGGAACATTAGGACCAAAGTTGTATTCCATAAATGTTCGATATTGATCCCAAATGTTCGATATTTGATCTCTATGGTAGTTGAAAGTAGAACTGATGGAATTTGAAATGATTTCTTGAGATATTTCAAATGTAACTGGAAGGTGATCAGAACCAAAGTCAGCATGGGTAATCAATTGACTACAAAGTTGACATGAATCAGTTAGGACCAAATCAATAGTTGGGGGATTTCTGGCTGAAGAAAAGCAAGTTGGGCTGTTTGGGTATTGAATAGTGTAGTAGCCTGCAGAACAATGATCAAAAAGTATATTACCATTGGCATGGCTTTGCGAATTATTCCATGAGCGATGTTTTGCATTGAAATCACCAATAACGAAAAATTTAGACCTATGACGGGTAAGTTTCTGGAGGTCACCCTTGAGCCAGTTCTTTTGCTGGCCAGTGCATTGGAAAGGCAAATAGGCAGCTATAAAAGTAAATTGGCCAAATTTTGTTTCAACTGAAACCCCCAAAGTTTCAAAAACTTTGGTTTCAAATGAAGAAAGAATGTGATGTTTGATACGCCTATGGAGAATGATGGCAACGCTCCATTAAGGCAACCATTTCGGTAGATAAAATAATTTGGATCTCTTTTGACCTTATGGGCAGGTTTGAGATAAGTCTCAGTTATAACAGCAATATGCACGTTATGAACTCTTAAAAAATTAAATTGCTCATGCTCGTTATCTCTGATGGATCGAGCATTCCAATTCAAAATATTTAATGACTTAAAATCCATTACTGAACTTCAAGGTCATGACTATATTATTGGCAAATTTAATACCAGTTTGGATGGCTTCAAACATGGAATTAGTTTTTAGCATATCGGTTATCATTGATTAACGATAAAAATTATAATTTAGGAGCGGATATGTTACCTAAATCAAATTCATTAGAAGTCCCGTGGGAATTTTGGTTTTGGTTTCTACCCGCTGCAACGGCAGCGTAGGTAGGTCCATTTACACGTTGAACATTGTTAACAACACGGTTAGGTAAGAATGCAGGGTTTGCAGATTGAACCATGTTGGTACCTGCAGGTACCAACCAGTAGTGTTTGCTCCTCGTTGAGCGTTTGAAGTTACAGTTGCGGATGGAAAAACCTACCGCTGTTTCTACCGACGGTTTGGTAGGAATTTGTTCTTTGTTGATCGTTGTTAACAGCTGCAGAATGGGTAGAAGCTGGTTGGGAACGTGTATTGTTTCGTACCTGGCGTTTAGTGCGTGACTGCAAAATTGCTTTGCGAGTCTTGCACTCCCAAACATTTGATTTATGGTTTTCACCAATATCTGAACAATTGAATTTTTGAGGATCTTCCTTCACAGGACGGTCGTCCTTAGTGTGCGAGGAATCACCACAATTCATGCAATTACCAATCATATGGCAATGCTTTGTTCCGTGACTCCATCCCTGGCACTTACGGCATTGGGTGAGGCTTTGGAAATTGGCTCCAGTCTTCCTGAAATGTTCTCACTTCACTCAGACATGGAGCAAAAGGCTTGCTTTTTCTAAAGCCTTAAGGTTATTAAGTTCACTTGACTTCAAGTGAACTAAGTAGAAATCGTTTGAAATCCCTTTGCGAGAATCGCTAGTGTTGAGGCGCCTGGTTGCCTCAATAGGAAGGTTCTTTCCTCGCAAAGAAAGAAGACGGTTGTTGCTTTTAAAAGCCTTTATTTCTTTACTTAAATTTTACTTGACCGTCAGCCGGGTCAAAACATACTGATTCGCTCCACTAACCTACTGCCTTATAAAGCTAGCAAAAATGTTGCACGACAAGAAAAAGAACATTCACGAAGAATCTGGAGCCACTGCATCGCACGCTGTCATCATTCCCTTGAGCGCAATGATGATGCTGATGATGGTGTCGTCGGGCTCGTCGGTAGCAGCAGCGTCGGCATTGTGCTCTCTCGTTTTTTTCGGCTGGTAGATGTTTACATTCTCTCTCTCTCCGGGATAGGTCGTGCTGTTGATGACAGCGCAACTGCTGATAGAATGTTCACGTGGTGTGTTGGTTTTGCGCGCTTTGCGCCGCGTGTTTATCTGCCGGGAGCTAACGTGTCGGTAGCGAACATACACCCCCGGGTTGGGAAGATTCCTCTGAAGCTCTGCAATCCTTTTTGCAGTTGTCTTCGATCGGCAGGATATAAATTCGAAAAACCGCTCGTTGGTAGATCGTTCCACCGATTTGCACGTCGACGGCTGGTGACACGCTTCGAATCGTCCTTCTTTCGACAATTCCGGACGAATCGATGAACCAGAGCAATCACCCGTTGGAGTTTCCGAAATGAGCTGCACTTCGAAAATACAGGCAACTCATCTTGGTTGACGGCGGATGCTACAACAATCGGTGTCGTTCTCAATTCCGGGACGACTGCGTCAGGCAAATCTCAGGGTGGCCACAGTACCGGGAAAACCGGAAATTAACCGGGGATTCTAAAAAACCGGGAGAAACCGGGAAAAAACCGGGAATTTAGGTTCACATGATTATTAAGAATTTAGGTTGTGTGTGATTATCATCGACCTCTAGTTATTCCTATTTTAGCGTGTTTATCCATAACGACCTGTGAAATTTTAGAATGTGTCAATTGATTTACCTTCTATAAATATCTTGGCTCATTCGTCTAGTGTGTAGCAACGTCTAATCTGTTTTCTCTTTCAAGCGCATAGAAAGTATTGGACTTGCTGTCAGTTAAACATTTCCCTATGGAAACAAAATATATTCGTCCTATGCGTTTGAAAGAAAGGGGATTAGACACCAGAAAACCTAATATTAATGTTTAATCTCTCTCGTTCACTTTGCACTTTGTTGGTGATACTGAGCTTATATTCGTCACCCAATTCCAACAATTTTATTTGCGAATTAACACTCATCGTATTTCGACAGCCTTATAATAAGCGCTATACCAGTGTAGCATTACCACAATAACCGAAATTTCTTCGCAAAGCGCAAGTGTCAATCTCCTTACCCCGTTTTGTCGTTTTCTTTTCTTTTATTTTTTTTTATTTTTGGGCAGGAGTTCTCTTCCTTTGTTAGCTGTTCATACTGACTGTCAAAACCATCAAATCTTCGAGCACATCAATATCGAAAAAAAAAAAACTGTTTCGGAATTCGGCTCTCCTTTTGACATTTTTATTTTATTTTTTATGCGAATTCACACTTGCAAAATCCGCACGAAGACAAATGGAAATGTTTTGTTACCGCCGAAGAAGTAGTGTCTAGAGATGAATTTTATTTTCCAAATCTAAATCCCGTGGTTGGGTTTACACTTAATGAAAACTGTATTTTTGTGTAGACTTAATTCACGCCACGGCACGCTTTTCTCGACCTGTAAATCAGTCTTAAACCGGGAAATTTTTAACATTTGGCCGAGAAAACCTGGAAAAAACCGGGAACTTGAAAATGAAAATCGAGTGGCCACCCTGAAATCTTCCGGAATCTCCACTTCGTAATCAGCGCTCTGGAGGAACTTGGGCCCCGTTCACCAAAACTCATTGGTTCGCAAGGCCTCTGGCAACAGACCTCGTGACACAATGTCTGCTGGGTTCTCTTTCGTTGAGATGTATCTGCACTGTACTCCTAACGGTTCGGTGAGTTGACGTATTTTTTCGATACGGTTACGTACAAAGACTTGCAGGGTTGCTAGTGGCTTCTTCATCCAGGCGAGGACTATCTGGCTGTCCAGCCCAGATCCCAGAGCCTTGGAAATCACTTTCGCTAGAAGGTAAGCAGCTCCATGCGTGGAATGCTAACTTGCTTTGCTGGGCCACCTTCGATTTGCTGCAGAACGAAGACTCGCAATTCCGTCGGGAAAGATGCAGCGGGCATACTCCGCCGCTCCGTAGGCCAGTTTGGATGCATCCGAGAACCCATGCATCTCGACAGCGATGTGGTTTGACCTCACGACGCACTGAGGGATCCTGATGCTGTTTGCGTTTTGCAAGGACGTGCGAAATTGCAGCCACTCCTGTAACAAGATTCTTTCTAAGCGGGTGTCCCATGGTAGTTCCACCAACCAAATCTTTTGCATTATGAGCTTGGCGATGACGATGACTGGCGGTATCAGACCACCCGGGTCGAACAGCTTACTTATCTCCGACAGGACAGATCGTTTAGTTGGTAATTTCAACTGGTCAGCGAGGTGATTAGTGACGAATGCAAATTCATCTCGTTGTGGACTCCAGGTCAGTCCCAGAGTTTTCATAACTCCTTCGCAGCCGTCACTCAGATTCACCAGCTCCTCACGATCAGATTCAGGGATGCGTTGTAGCAGCTCAGGCGAGTTAGAGCTCCACTTGTGGACCGGGAACCCCGCGGAATTCAGCATGCCCAGGAGCTGGGTCTGACACTCGATACCCTCTTGTACGGTGTTGGCTCCAGACCGGATGTCGTCGACGTAACAGTCTTCTCGGATGATTTCTGCCGCCATTGGGAAGGAGGCAGCCTCATCGATGCTTAGCTGTAGTAAGCACCTGGTGGCAAGGAATGTAGCTCAGGCTGTTCCATACGTTACGGTTTTCAATTCCAGGACCCGGAGTAGCAATGCTAGATCGACTCGCCAAAATGTCCGTTGGAAGCAGGAGTGAGCTGGTATAACCTTGATTTGCCGATATATCTTGGACATATCAGCCATGAATACGGCGGAGTGCTTCCGAAAGCGGACGAGGATGACAAAGATGTTGTTCTGCACGGTTGCTCCCACCAAAAGGGCTTGGTTGAAAGCTACGTCGGAAGCTGAGGCCTTCGCTGATGCATCGAAGACCACGCGAAGCTTTGTACTGGGCTGGACGGCCGCAGGACCGCATGATGGGGCATGTAATAACGGGCCTTGTTCGGTTCGTCTAATGCCTCCCTGATCTCACGGCAGTGTCCGAGGGCTTTGTAGTCGTCAATAAACTCGGTGTACTGGAGCTTCAGGGAGGGGTCCTTCTTCACTCGTCGTTCGAGTGACAGGAAGCGTCGCAGGGCCAGCTCACCAAAGGGAAGGGAGACAACGTACCTTCTGTCCTCGTCCCGGTAGTGTGTGGCCAGGAAGATCTTCTCACATACCTCATGCTCCGTGGGTTCGTCAGCGTCTTCTATTTATTCAATCTCCCATAACCTCTTCATGGTCTCGGAAAGTGTAGCGGTGGTGGCTATGCAGCACCGCTGGTCGTTCTGCTGTTCCTCGACATCTCCTGCAATGATTTAATCGAAGTGCGTCTCTTGCAGGTCAGGCAAATCCGCTCGTAGTTGCATCCTTCCTGATTTAAGCAGACGTAGGAAATGAGATACGCCAAGCAGCATGTCGATTTGACAAGGTGTATGGAACTCGGGGTGGGCTAGGAATATGCCGTTTGGTAGTGGCCATTTCGACACGTCCAGCTGGGTCGTTGGGATGACTCCTGTCACCTTAGGAATCACTAGGCATTCGACGATCGTTGAGAAATCGGAACATCTGAATTCCACTGCAACAACGATCTTTTCGCGGGCACAGGTCCTGACTGCGCCAACTCCGGTGATGGGCACAAGCGTCGGAATTCTTTGGAGGGACAGGTGGTCAGCGATGGCCTTAGAAATGAAGCTCACCTGAGAACCAGAATCTAGCAGCACCCGGCAGAGTATCTTCCTGCCACAGAGGTCCCTCAGGTTCACGACAGCTGTCATGAGCATTGCTGTTTTCTGTTCCAACGGTCGGCCTTTTGGAACGACGGTATTTAACGACGAATGAACAGCTGTTGGCGCTTGCAATACTGGTTGTACTGCTGGAGTCGTGCTCACCTTTTGCACCGGTGGGGTGGACTTCTCGGGTGCTTGCTTGGGTTCCTCATGCAGAAGGGTATGGCGCTTCCGCTGACACTTCATGCAGGTCTTGTTCGACGGGCACTCGTTAGATCGATGGCCGCGTCGAAGGTAGTTGTAGCACAGATTCAACTCCTTTACCTTTACTATACGTTGCGCTGGTGCCCACTTGTCGAACGTAGGGCTGCTTTCGAAGTGGAAATGCTCATAGTTGCACACGAGGCAGGGCTGGGATTTCGTTGTAGGGGTCGCAGCGTGTGCCTTCTGGCTGGAGGCTTCACGCTCGACGGCTTGGGTTGTCTATCCTTCACGGTAGCTGTCTGGGGTCGATTCTGAAATCTTTCCAAAACCTGACACTCGCTCTGTAGGAACTTCATCGTCTGATCGAATTCCGGCAGCTTAGCGTGCTCCTGTGTCCTCTCCCACAGCTGAAGACTCCGATCATCCAGCCGTGGCGTGATGATCTTTGTCAGCAGTAAATCAGACATCGCGTCAACTTGGACGCCTGGTACTCCAGGCCTCCAACGTGCCGGTGGACCGTCTTAACCAGCTCCAGCAGATCCTTATGGTTCCTCTTCGTAATGGGTTTCAATTCCAGCAGACCAGTCAGATGGGTGTCGACGATGACGCGGGGTTCTCAAACTGGTCCTTCAGCTGTTTCCAGGACTGATAGAAGTTGTTGTCCTGGGTCATCTTCGCCGTTATCCATCCGGAAGCGTCACCTACGAGGGCCTTATCGAGATGGTGCAGCTTCATGGCGTCGGATTCATTGCTGCGAACGACGATGCCCTCGAACATCGTCCGGAACTTCGGCCAATTATCCACTTTCCCATCGAAACTGAGAATGGGTGGTCGCAGAGGCTGTTGCTGGATGATTACCCGGGGGTTGACGGTGCCATTCGCTGGAGCAACGGTTTGCGCCAGCGTTGCGGAGAGCCGCTCGACTCTATCAAGCGCCTCGGTATGAAGCTTGTCGAACGTCACCAGCATTTCATCCTGCTCTTCCAACTTCGGCGACGGAGTAACTTCCAGGATTTCTCGATGCACTACGGTGTATTCCTGGTAGTGCACATCGAGTTTCTTCGCAGCGTTGAAGTCACCTTCGAAGGATCGTCTTAGGCTTCCTCCAGACTGCGGCTGATGAGCGTGACCCTACGTTTTACTTGGCCACGCTGATGGATCAGGAACTTCACGTCGATCGTGTCTTCTTCCATTTTCTTCGGTGTGTGATCGAGTCCCATTTTGCCTCGTTACACGTGCACAACACTCGCGATAAAAACAACTTCACGGTACCCGAGTACCGTTGTTAAAGCCACGCTAACGCTTGTACACACTTCGCACACAACTTCGCGTTGTTGAAGCCACGCGAACGCTTATTATAACAATCACAACTTTGATTCCACGGAACAATCGGGATGGTTTCGGATTACCACACGCGATTTTACTTTTTTGATTGACCGACGGTTGGTCGACACACTAACTCACACTCTGGTGTCCTAGCAGGCTGCTCGGATGTCACCAGTGGTACCGATTAGCGCACTAATCGGCAGGCTTCACTTGACTGGTTACTACGTTGGCCAGAAGCGAAGGGTTGCTTCTACTGGTCGTCTGGTTGACCAGAGAAGGCTTGAGGTACTGATTGGCTCGGTAGGAACCTCGCTTGGGCGCCGTGTTGACCAGGAGGGACGGGTTGCTTCCACTAGTCGCCTATTTATCCAGCAGAAGGCTTCGGCAGTTAACCGGGGACTGTAGGCCGGTCACACTCCACAGGATGGTATCCGGTTCGGGATGGACCAAATGTTGAGGCGCCTGGTTGGCTCAATGGTAAGGTTCTTTCCTCGCAAAGAAAGAAGACGGTTGCTGCTTTTAAAAGCCTTTATTTCTTTACTTAAATTTTACTTGACCGTTA
Source organism: Aedes koreicus (assembly GCA_024533555.2). NCBI lineage: Eukaryota > Metazoa > Arthropoda > Insecta > Diptera > Culicidae > Aedes > Aedes koreicus. The sequence goes on from JAHHFK020003709.1 coordinate 303,906, forward strand.
GCCGGGTCAAAACATACTGATTCAATTTGCTCCACTAACCTACTGCCTTATAAAGCTAGCAAAAATGTTGCACGACAAGAAAAAGAACATTCACGAAGAATCTGGAGCCACTGCATCGCACGCTGTCATCATTCCCTTGTGCGCAATGATGATGGTGATGATGGTGTCGTCGGGCTCGTCGGTAGCAGCAGCGTCGGCATTGCGCTCTCTCGTTTTTTTTCGACTGGTAGATGTTTACATTCTCTCTATCTCCGGGATAGGTCGGGCCGTTGATGACAGCGCAACTGCTGATAGAATGTTCACGTGGTGTGTTGGTTTTGCGCGCTTTGCGCCGCGTGTTTATCTGCTAACGTGGCGGTAGCGAATAGCTAGGCCGGGATTTCATTTTCATTTTAATTACTTGGACTGGGCTAATTCCAAGTAATTTTATCAACTCTTTTTTTATTTCTTCCTGAGATTCACCACTGGGCAGTCCTTTCAAGACAACCTTGAAAATACGCTCTGCTTTGGTGTCGTAAGTGAAAAAATTGTGGTTCTTCTGAGTAAGATACTCAAGAAGACGTTTGAATCCGTCCAAGGTTTCTGCATGCAAACGGCATTCACCTCGTCTGGAAATTTGAAGGGAATATTTCACACCTTCAACAAATGTTAAAATTTCCTAGCGAAAAGTATGGAAATCCGAAATTGTCAACACAATAGGGGGAACTTTTTCCTTTCTCAATCGAGAAAGTTTTTTTCAAATTTTGATTAGATGATCGATCAGATTGTTTAGCAACCGTGTAAAGTTAGAGGTTATAAGTGAGTTTATTTTTCTTATTGAGTCTGTTTCCTGCAACCAAGTGCCAATATCTAGAACTAGATTTTAGAGGAAAATACCACAACTGTGCCAAAGTGAATTTTGATTCGGTGTGCAGGCTTAGTTTGTAAATTAATCGGTGCAAGAAGAGTGTATTAGAAATAGATATCATGTTACTAACGGAAGGTTTCCGACACGTCGGCGACGGTCGAGTTGATGTAGACGAGTGCCGACGGCAGCAGCTGCGGGTCCAGCAGAACTTGGCCATCTAGGACATCGAGGAGAGCTGGTTTGCAAAGCAACAAATAATTTATCTCTACCATATTTTGAAGACAATATCTAATATCCTGTTTTATTTTGTCTATTTTGTTTTGTTTTGTTTTTCGTTATGCTTGTCTATTTTCAGTCACATTGGAGCGGTCTATTGCTTTTGGCGGATAGTGTAGGTATGTACTTTCAGCGTATCGTTAACCAAAACGAACCCTGCTGCTAACCTCTCCCAAACTATCCAACATCCCAGTGATTTCTCGTGGAAGTGCAGAGGATTTCCCGGCTTCCTTCAAAGCGAGTATCACGTCAACACGTTCCTTCCTATTCCCTACTTGACCAGCATTCGGGCACGGCCGGCGCTGGTATTGCTTTATAATGGGTCACCAGTTTTTGCACATTGAAGATTGTCCCAAACATCATCTGTTGGTTCTTTGTGCAAATACTGCTGATCTGGCAATAACGGAATTGCATCCGTGGGCGGTCAATCATGCTCATGCTCATGCTCATGCTCAATTTTGATTAGATGATCGATCACTCTCATCATCTGTGAGCATAACAAATTGATTACTCACATTAATTTGATTTGCAGGCGAATCAATAGATTGCCCTTTTCGTTTACGCTTATTTGCCATAGTGTGGCAGAATAAATTGCTCCAAATCGACGACCAAGCAGATAACTATAAGAATCCGAGGGACCGAAGAGGAATTTTCCAATGCGGTATCCAAGCCGGGTTACCCGAAGGGCCTAACAAGGATCGAAAAGGAATAAGAAGAAATCTAAAGATTGTTAGTATTATGTAGCACTGAAAAGTGCTGTTTAAGATTTGTTGAAGCGTTAGGTAGCAATCGCACTTCCTTCAGCAAATAGAAAATAGAACCGCACAGTGTTGTAAATAGTCATTTCGAGCCAATGCGCTAAATTTGCTAACAACTCGTTTCAGAAGCTGATTTTTACAATAGCACGTATGACGAAATTGTTGTGCTTGAATCTTTTCATATACATGGTTCACAATGTATTGTTGTAACTTTAAAACCTAAAACGTGAGAGCGTAATATCTGAATCTGAATATTCATCATTGAATATCATTTGAATATAACACTTTCTAAATACCAGTTGGGAAAATGGACTGTTAGACAAAGTTGTAGAATTGGCCAAGGGCTAAAACTCATACACCATATTCATAAATTCAGCTGTTGAACCGAGTTATCGGTAAATTTATCAAAATTCACGAAATGACTTTTTACAGCACTGATTTAGATATTATAATAGTAGTCAAAATAATTCAAAACGCCTAATTTGTATATATTTTTCAAATTGCACAAAATGGACTTAAATATTTCAGAAAATCCTTAGCCATATCAAAAAGACTTTGCATCTATTCATTTATTTCATGTAAACATTTCCTAAACTAGATGAAAATCATTCATAGTAATTTTGAAATGTTTTGTTCAAAACTATATTAACCAGAAATGAACATGTCAGATATTTTAATAATTTGCATAATGGGCTTTATTATAATAGAATGACTATGAATTAATAATTCTCAATTTCGAATATATATTTAAAAAAAAATAATTGTAATTCTTGAACGATTTCCTTAAAACTAAATATATCAATAATATTTTTTTCAAAAATGGGCCTCAAAATTGAAAATGATATTTTCTGTAATTAGTTCAAATGAATACTTTTGACCTCTTATTTATTTACTTAATTAACATCAAAATGACTTTGAATCATTTGTTTGAATGTTCTCCAAATTTTAAAATAATATATAATATCATTCAAAGTAATACTGGAAGGATTTGACCAAAAATTAATTTACCTGAAATGAGTACGTTAGATAATTTCAAAAAATCATAAGGTGAGATTCATAATTTAGAAATTTGTTCATGCCCCATTAAGCGACTTTAAATCATTTGTTTTGTTATTCTACGTAAAAAAAGAGAAAAGGATTTTATACAAATACTCAATTGGTCAGGTATTTTTTAAATTATACAAAACTTCATTTGAAGAATTTCAGAATCAGAAACCTTTAACCCACATCATAATGAAATTTTCTGCAAATATATCCAAAACAAAATGTTGAATGGTGGAACAACAAGTTACAAAAACTTCGTAAACAAGCCCGGAAAATGTTTAACTGGGCTAAAAAAACACAACAGTGGGGTCCATATAAGCAATCCCTCACGGATTACAATAATGAAATACGAAGATCAAAGAGGATACATTGGAGGCATGCATGTGAAAACATTGAAAAGACTGCAGCAACTGCCAGGTTGCAGAAAATCCTCGCTAAAGATCATTCCAATGGGGTTGGGACTTTGAAAAAAGAGGATGGCTCTTTTACTAATTCTGTTAGTGAAACGCTAGAGATGATGATGGAAACACATTTTCCTTGTTCTATTACTAGTATGCTAGTACATTAGCCAACATCATATTCAGCAATAGCAAAGTGGATTGGGCGATTGACTCCTTTGAACCCTTCAAGTCTCCTGGTAGGGATGGAATTTTCCCTGTACTACTACAGAAGGGAAAGGCGATTTTAACACCCATTCTCACAAAACTTTTTCAAGCTGGCCTAATATTAGGCTACATTCCAACAGCCTGGCGACGTGATTTCGACAAATGCATTGTTGATTGGATTACAGAGATGTTATCAAAAAGAGAAATATCAGCGAACCTCGGAAGCTCATTCATAAGTGTTAGAGCAATTAAAGGGTGCCCGCAAGAAGGCGTGTTATCACCTCTATTGAGGTCTTTAATAGTTGATGATCTTCTCAAAAATCTGATAGCTCTAGGCTTCGAAATAGTTGGATTCGCAGATGATATAGTTATAATAGTACGTGGAAAATATGACGGTATTATCGCGAACAGAATGCAAATTGCTTTACATTTTGTCTCACCGTGGTGTGATAGGGAAGGACTGAACATAAATCCTTCCAAAACAACTATTGTGCCACTTTCACAAGGGAGAAAATACTCATCCGAAAATATAACATTGAAAGGTACCCTTTTGGAACTTTCAGATACTGTCAAATACCTTCGAGTAACCTTTGACAGCAAACTTAATTGGAATTTACATCTAGAGCAGACTATAACCAAAACTACCAATGCTCTATGGATAAGTAAAAGAACATTTGAGAAGCAATGGGGACTGAAGCCGAAGATGATTCATTGGATTTGCTCGGCAATTATGAGACCCCGGGTTACCTACGCTTCATTGATCTGGTGGCCAAAAACGAAAGAGAGAGTTGCTCAGAGAAAGTTAAAAAGACTTCAAAGACTAGCAACTTTTTCAATCACTGGTGCAATGAGAAATAAACTTCCATTACTCGATGACTGACTCATACATTAAGAAGGTATGCTCTCGATTCCGTCCCCGTTTGGAGAAGGTGATCGAGAAAAATGGTGGACATATTGAGTAATGTAATCATGAAAGGCTTAGTAAACGATTCCCTAAATAAAATTATGATTTTTTTTTATCATTTTCTATGAACAAAAAAAACTTATTTGAAACTGAGGTATATGGATGGTTATGGCTCAAAAAATCTATGTTATCCAGATAATCGTTTTTATTCTGTTTTGCTCCTTGCGGCGTTCAATACACCATAACTGTTTTCGGTCGGCAGGGTAATAAAACATCAATAAAAATGGCAAAAATAGCAATAAAAATATGTGAAATCGCCACTACATTATTAAACACTGTGCCAACGAAAAAATAACACTTCGCACTAGAAAAATATAAAATAGCAATAAAGAATTGATAATTCATTTTCAATAATTCAAAAGTGACCGGTAAAACTTAAAAAAAAGCAATGGCAATTAGTATATACGCAATAATAAACTGATAGTTTTCCGTCATAATAATAAGTTCTTTCAAATCTTCCAATTGAAACCAAACAAATCGCAATAAAAAATCCAAAATAAAAAAAAATAAAAATTTAAATAATTGGTTTGGTTTTAATTGGAAAGCATTGAAAAATTTAAAGACTTTTGTCACATGTATAGCGCTAAAACTTATTATTATGACGGAAAACTATCAGTTTATTATTGCGTTTATACTAATTGCCATTGCTTTTTTTGAAAGTTTTACCGGTCACTTTTGAATTATTGAAAATGAATTATCAATTTCTTATTGCTATTTTATGTTTTTCTAGTGCGAATTGTTATTTTTTCGTTGGCACAGTGTTTAATAATTTAGTGGCAATTTTGTGAATTTTCATTGCTAAGTTTTCATTAATTAGTGCCAGTATATATTTTAGTCGTTTTCGGTCGGACAGAGATTTTATAAGAATATTTATAAGAATATAAGCTTCCAGAGATCCTACAGAGGTTTGATAGTTTTGTGCTGTAAGTGGTTTATTCTGCTAACCCGTATATTAGATCTTTTCTTTCGGAAAACCGAAACGTTACGTTAAGTAATCAATGAAGATAAAGTACTTTTTAGTCTTGCGTGGAAATCAGTTTAAACTATGATTATAATAATCATAATTATTATATAAAAACTAATGATCATTCTTAAATTTTGTGACTTAAACACTTCTTTGCGTTTTCATTGGATTTCCATACAGGTGCATGTTCAAAAAAACTAAACAGAATTTTGTAGCATGTGGGCCAAATAGCTTGCTTAATGAAATAGCTTTTTCTCTTCAAGGAATAATCCATTGTAAATAAATTGTAAATATTAGATATAAAAATCCTTCAATATTATCCCTAGTATTAATTTACAATAAGATTTGTTGTTGTTCATTGTTGTTGTTCACAGCTGTTCACTTATATATGTTCACTATTTATGCTAGTAACTGTTCATGAAACAAGAGTGAACATTTATATGACTGGTTCACTACACGCATATATATCAAAATCTCGCATGCAAGTTATTCATCCGAGCCGATTCACGACCATCAAGTCTAACTACGGGGAAGGACTTATGCAAATTCAGTTACGAATGGGAAAGAGATAGCCAGACCTGGGTATCTATGAAAAAAGGAGATGGCAGTCGTCATCGGTTACGAACGTAACATTTGAGGATCGGGTTCATAAGGTCGTTGTAGTTTTTGAGGTTCAACAACCTCTGGTCACGAACATGACTACCACTCGCAACCTATCTGAGGATTATAAGAGCTACACTTTAGCAATTTGATCCGGACCGTGGATAGGAACGTGAGTGCGAGCTAGTTGTTCCGTGTGGTCGCGAATCCATTGTGGTACGTTAAATGACGGTAGAAGTTTTAAGTGTTTAGATTTACGTTAGTTTTCCCTTCTTAGGCTAGTTAGGTAGTTATCGGAGGTGCGGTAATAAGTCGTGTGCAAGTGTTTTCCGTTAAGAAAGAAGGTAATTTGTTTAGAGTGTGTCCTTAAAATTGTGTGTATTTATAAGTCTCGAACAGCCGTTCGACGGCTTCTTGTAAGAAATTCCAGAGCGGGTCTCGAACCCACGCTATAGCGCCACCACGCAGCCGACACCACCAGCCAACCCAATCGACCACCGAGCACTGTCCATCTAGGCCAGGAAAACTTCCCGGATTGCGGAGTTATTCCGAATCGCGGAGGGGGACTGCACCGCCTATCTTACATCCCGCGGGAAATCCGATTCCGTCGTCACCATTTTGTCGTCGACGAGCCAAGGACAAGCGCCGCCATTCCGTCTTGCATTGTCTGGTAGACAACGTCGTTCAGCCGGCCGCCATTGACCGGTGCGACCTATTTCGCGCTGCAACCGCAAACGCCATTCGCCGGTAGGGACCGGTAAAGCAGAACGGTACCGTAAGTACATGCGCATGTGAGAAAATTGAGACACACACGAAAACAAGTTAGACTAGCTAGAAGCCAGAAATCCGCACACGCCAGAAGACAGGACTAGAAGGGAAGAGAAAGGGAAAACCCTGAAACTAAAATGAACCTAGGTTAAACATAAATTCCGAACTCAAATAGACGTGATCTTGTAAGTTATCTGTATCTAAAAAAGGGTGTTCCGGCGGTCCGCCATGTTATTCGTGAATTTTAGGCACTAAGATTTTTTCCGTCGTTCGATTAGTTTTCCGTTCGTTTAGTTATTCTTTTCCGTTGTTTTCTCCAAGTCTGGACTGCTTGGGAATCTCAGTCCCTCCATTCACGTTTCCATTGAAGCGCGAAGGGGAGAATTGTGTAAGTGAGCTCTGCCTGTGATGAAATAGGCGGCGTATACACGAGTTGATTTGTGCCTAATCGAACGACGGTCTTTCTCGCTACACTCATAACCGATAGTGGAGCCATCTTTACGCGGAACGCGGGAGTACTTTATTAGAACGTTCAGCGACGCTAGATCTTGTCTCATTCCCTACTGAATTTGTATGACAAACCTGCCCTGAGGTTAGGATTTCTTGCCGGGCAACCCAACAGACAAGTGGCCCTCTTCGGAGGTGGTGCTTAAGCCACTTGTTAAGGAATTCCAGGGGTTAGAGAACCCGTAGCCGCACGCGGCGTGCTACAATTTGGCGCCCAACGTTTGAAAGGCGAAATTTTTTTCTTATGCGCAGTGCATTTTTCTTTTCTGTACTTTTTTTTTTTTTTGTTTGTTTTTTTTTTTTTTTTTTTTTTTTTTTTTTGGAAAAAAAAAAAAAAAAAAATTAAATATTTTTTTTTTTTTTTTTTTGTTGTGTGGGGGGGTGTTTTTTAAAAAAAAATTTTTTTTTTTTTTTTTTTTTTTTTTTTTTTTTTTTTTTTTTTTTTTTTTTTGTAAAAAATTTTTTTTTTAAAAAAAAAAAAATATTTTTTTTTTTTTTATTTTTTTTGTGGTGTGGGGAAAAAAATATTTTTTTCATTTTTGTTGTTTTTTTTTTTTTTTATTAAAAAGAAAAAAAAATAAAAAATTTGGGGGGGGGGGAAGAAGTGGATTATGAGCTTGTACTGAGGAACCGACGAGAAGACAAATAGCTAGACTTACCGTCGAAACTCAGGTTACTTCGAAGACTTTTCAAGGAGGACCAACAGGAAGAAAGACACTACAGGGCTCCTTACACGGTCGAGCAAGAGGGTGATTTGGTCAGGAATCGCGTGAATCAATTGGTGCAGTCTGTCCGGGAAAAACCGGATGAAAAGTTACTTTCGCGGTTAAAACACTATTACTTTAGGGTTCAGCAATGGGAGACCACGACGACTCATGGGACAACTGAACGCACGGAACTGTTGGAAAACATCATGGACAGTATTACAAAAACTTCGAAAACTCTTCCACCAACCGAACAGCACTACAGCGAAGGAAGTCAAGAAGAAGCAACGGGTGGTCAAGAGAGGCAGGAGACCACTGCTCGCGTTGTACAGATTGGTACAAAACCAAAGGTCCCAAAGCCAGCTATGACGGATAATCAGAATCCACCTCAACCGTCCTACAAAGATTTGCTGCAACGGATTGCTGAGTTGGAAGCCCAGTGCGAACGGTTAGTTAGAAGGGAGAAACAACAAATGTGGACAGCACAGATACCGAGTGGTTCCAAGTCACGTCGTCCAGAGGAACAGGAACTCAACCTGAACCAAAGGACTCAGCCCGTTCGTTCAGAAGGGTACCAAAACTCAGAGGAACATGGACGTGGCAGGACAAACAAACAGCGACGTTGAGACGACAGGCATCGGCTACTCACCGACGACAGCAGCAGTGATTCTGTAGAAGACGAACGAGCCAAAGGTCGAGGACGGTTGGACAGAAACAACCGGCCTGAGAGACAGAGAAGTAGGGAGGGAAACCCGAGAGACGCTGCAAGTTCCGACTGGTATGGCGACCAGGGTAACAGAGGTGCTCGACACTATAGGAGGATCGAGCATTGGAAGCTCTCCTTTTCAGGGGAAAGTAAATTAATTTCCGTAGAAAACTTCCTCTATAAGCTCAAAAAAATCGCAAACCGCGAAGGAGTATCTAAGAGGAGTTTGCTGAGGGATATTCACCTGATTCTCGAAGGACAAGCTTCGGATTGGTTCTTTACCTACGTGGATGAGTTTGAGGACTGGGATGATTTCGAAGACAGGATTCGCTATCGCTTCGGAAATCCCAACCAGGATCAAGGGATTAGGTTGAAGATTCAGGAACGTAAACAACAGAGAGGAGAAACTTTTAGCGCTTTTGTATCAGAAATGGAGCGTCTGAACAAAATGCTTTCGAAACCGTTGTCCAACAGAAGGAAATTCGAGGTGGTGTGGGATAATATGAGGCACTACTATCGTTCTAGAATCGCAACAATCGACGTACGGAACCTTGACCACTTGATAAGGCTAAACCATAAAATCGATGCAGCTGACTCCAACCTTCAGTTTTCTTCAGAAATACAGAACCAGCGAAATATACACCACGTAGACTGCGAACTTTCAAACTACGAGAGCGATGAACACGAAGAAGTAGATGTCATCGAAACAAAGGTTGATAGACGTACCCCGAGGTCGTATAGAAACCCAACCGGAAACGAACCACAGAACCCAGTAAGTCAGAAAACCGTTTGTTGGAACTGTAGGAAACAAGGACATAATTGGCGAGACTGCAAAGAAACGAAAGCCGTCTTCTGCTATGGCTGTGGGAACCTCGGTCGAACAATTCGTTCGTGTCCGAAGTGTGCCGGATTACGACAGCCGAGAGACGACACAGCATAGGGAAACCAGTAAGGGAATGCACGTATGGGAATCGGTGCATTTTCCCGCAAAAACAAATTCCCACACGAGTAACAAATCACGACCCTATTGATCAGATTCATACTATCAAAATCCAAACCAGGAAGTGTCCGTATTTACGCGTCAACGTTTTCGACACCGCACTAACTGCCCTGTTAGACTCTGGTGCAGGAATAAGCGTAATAAATTCGTTAGACCTTTCAAGGAAGTACGGTCTGAAACTACAGCCAACCAGACTCAAAGTGTGCGCGGCAGATAACACCGAGTACAAGTGCTTAGGGTACCTTAACGTTCCCTACACGTATAAGAACGTGACCAAAGTGGTACCTACAGTAGTCGTACCAGAAATTTCCAAGCCAATTCTCGGATGCAACTTCTGGAGGAGCTTCGGTATCAAACCTATGGCGGATCTAGGGAATGGACCCGAACAGATTGGAGAATTCGATGGACCGAACGAGACGATAGCCTTCACCCTCGAAACGATTGGACAACTTCCCAAGATACCGTCGACTGGAGAGGACACGACGCTGGACGTACCAACCTTCGACGTGCCAGAAGAAGTAAAGGAGCCAACCGTAGAAACCGTAGAAGTAGAACACGAGCTGACGAGCGTGGAACGAGCAGAATTGGTTGAAGTTATCAAAGCCTTCGAGTTTACCTGTACCAAGAAACTCGGTAGGACCAACCTCATTGAAATCGATATCACACTTAAGGAAGGTTCTAAGCCCAAGAAGCAGGTTTCATACAGATGTTCACCCACGATTCAGAAGGAAATCGACGCAGAAATCCAACGCTTCAAGGACATGGATATCATTGAAGAATGTTACAGCGAATGGACGAATCCACTGGTACCGGTAAGAAAATCCAATGGGAAGATACGAGTTTGCCTTGATTCTCGGCAAATCAATAGCATGACGGGAAGGACACATACCCTATTAGGAATATGTTGGAAATATTCCAGCGATTCGAACATGCGAAATACTTTTCAATCATCGACCTTAAGGATGCGTACTTCCAGATACCGTTGAAGGAAGAGAGCAGAAACTATACCGCATTCCGGACATCGCAGGGACTTTTCCGTTTTAAGGTGTGCCCGTTTGGCGTAACGAACGCACCATTTACAATGGATAAGGTAATCGGATTTGACCGTATGCCGTCAGTGTTCGTCTACTTAGACGACATTGAAATTGCGACGAAGACTCTCAAAGAGCATTTCCGGCTGTTGCGGATAGTCTCAGAAAGATTATGAAATGCCAACCTGACGGTTTCGATAGAAAAGTCTAAGTTTTGTCGGAAGCAAGTCCGGTACTTAGGTTACCTTTTGACTGATCAAGGAATCGCCATTGATGGTTCGAGAATTTCTTCCATCTTGGATTATGTCAGACCACGAAATGTGAAAGACGTGAGACGACTGCTAGGCCTCGCCGGTTTTTACCAACGGTTCATCAAGAACTATAGTAGAATTGCTGTTCCAATAACCAATCTCCTCAAAAAAACCAAGAAGAAGTTCGAGTGGACCGAAGAAGCGGAGGAAGCCTTTACCGAACTGAAGTCAGTGCTGTCTTCGGTTCCTATCTTAGCGAATCCAGATTTTTCAAAGTCGTTTACCATGGAGAGCGATGCGTCTGATACTGCAGTAGGCGCGGCCTTAATTCAGGAATTGGAGGGCGAAAATCGAATCATAGCGTACTTCAGTAAGAAACTAAGTCGAACGCAGAGGGCCTATTCAAGTGTTGAGAAAGAATGTCTTGGGGTACTACTGGTGATAGAAAACTTCCGCCACTACGTAGAGGGGACACACTTCAGAGTAGTCACCGATGCACGGAGCCTCTTATGGCTGTTTACCATCGGAGTTGAGTCCGGAAACTCGAAGCTCCTCCGATGGGCGCTCAAGATACAGTCCTACGACATACAACTTGAGTACAGGAAAGGTTGCAGCAATATTACAGCAGATTGCTTGTCATGGTCCATCAACCTGTTGGAGTTGGCAACACAAGATGAATACAACGAGCTAGTGGAGGAAATTAAAGCAGATCCAGCGAAGTTCTCAGACTTCCGCGTCACGGACGGAACAATTTTTCGATTCGTGAAATGCGCGAAACGTAACGAGGACCCCCGGTTTAACTGGAACATCTATCCGAGAGAAACAGACAGGGACAGAATTATGAAGAAGGAGCATGAGGTTGCCCACTTCGGTGTCGAGAAAACTCTACAGAGTCTAAAACGCCGCTATTTCTGGCCAGGGATGGCGAAAGCCGTTAAAAAATTGTGTCGAGAGTGCCTGAAATGCCAAACCTCGAAAGCTGGCAACATCAATGCCACTCCACCGATGGGAACGCAGAAGGAGCTCGTGGAATACCCTTGGCAATTCATCACGCTGGATTATGTGGGTCCCCTGCCAGCATCCGGTAAGGGACGGCATACGTGCCTTCTTGTTGCGACAGATGTGTTTAGCAAATTCGTTTTAGTTCAGCCGTTCCGGGAAGCAAAAGCCCACTCGTTGACAGAATTTATTAAAAATATGATCGTTTTGCTCTTTGGGGTACCTGAGGTCATTCTCACAGACAACGGGACTCAATTTACCTCGAAAGCCTTCCGAGATCTACTTGCCGAGTTTGGTATCAACCACTGGCTTACTCCAGCCTATCACCCGCAGGTGAATAACACAGAGCGTGTCAACCGAGTTGTGACAACTGCGATACGTGCCACATTTAGCAACACAAGGACTGGGCTGACAATCTCCAAGCGATTGCAAACGCAATCTGTAATGCGGTTCATGATTCGACCAGATATTCCCCGTATTTTGTAGTGTTTGGACGGGAGATGGTATCTGATGGCAGGGAGTACCAAAGAATGCGGGATCACGCGACCACCGTTGAAACCCAGAGCGGAAAGCATGAACAAAGGAAACAGCTGTACGAGGAAATTCGTTGTAATCTGTTCAAGGCTTATGAAGGACACAAAAAGACATACGATTTACGTTCCAATCCCGGTTGTCCTTCGTACTCGGTCGGAGAAAAGGTCTTGAAGAGAAACTTCGAACTGTCCGATAAGGCTAAAGGATTTTGCTTCAAGCTAGCCCCGAAATATGAACTCGCCGTAGTCAGGAAGATACTTGGAAAACACTGCTACGAGCTTGAGGATCAGAACGGGAAACGCTTGGGTGTATTCTATGGGAATCACCTTAAGAAGATGCACCAAACTTAGAAAACATTGATTGAGCTATGCACATAAGAAAACTTATCGACTAACTTCAATAAACACCGTCATGCCGTAGGGATTCGAGCCTTTTCAAGTGAGAGTGAATTCAAATTAGTACGTTGAGGGAATGAGAACCTGTGCGATGACTTCCCTCAAGCAGTAGTAGGTATCATGAAGAAGATGAAGGAGTTTGGTGATGACCTGTAGATAGTAGTCCGAGACGAAACTAAAGAGCGAGTCAAACGTTGATTTCAATGCATGAGTAGTGTTGCCTATGAAGTTAGAACGAGCACAGTCGACCTAAACCTTTGAAGTACGCTTAGTGGAATTAGGCACCCTTAACTTCATAACACACCTCACTTGAGAAACTTTCTGAACTCAACAAGCTATGAACACTTCCTCTAGAAGCAACTAAGGGTTTTCGAAGAAGCTTCCCACGGAAATACCAACTTCTGGGCAAAACAAACCTCCCACAAGCCTGCAACTAGTACAGTGCTCTCATGTACATAATGTAAATAGTTAGTCTTAGTGGTTAGTACGCGCCTATGGCCTACAGTATTCCTAGAGTTAGTCCTATCGTAAGTTAGTATAAATAAACGAATCACTTACGATTTATTTCTGTATAGAAGCCATTTGTAAATATTCATCCTAAGGTATACATTTCCGTCTCGTCCTTCTTTATCGTCCATCCATTATTGCTTTTCTTCAGTTATCGATTCCAGTAGCTTGTTTATTTTTGTCCTTGGTGTATCGTCCATCCCGATCATCATATTCATTGTCTTCCAATCGAATTTATTGTTGCCTTTGTGGGCTCTTCTATGCCGCCGTCAGTTCGACGAGTTATATCTATCACTAGAACAACCGTAAACAAATGTTCGATGTTGCACAGCATCTAAAACCCGTAGAAAGTACCACCGATTTCCTGAAAAAAAAAAGGCCAAATCAGCAAAACAAACAAAAGATACTTCATAGTTACCATCCTTTTAGCCTCCAGATTGCGATTAACGTCGTTCAATCCTCCTTTTCGCCAAGAATTTACGAAAATCAGGCTCCAGTTCATGCAGCCACTGTTACTTTCTTCTCCATTATTCACTAGTTTTCAATGACAGTTCGTTCATTTTGTTCCGTAAAGTTGGCAACGCGCGTGAGTGCTTGGGTTACGAGAGTGAGTTCCGCGGTTCGCTCCCAGTGTGAAAAAGCCGGATGCTTGAGGTGTTCGTGGTATTGTTGATTCCTCGTAATATTTCGCAAGAAATTTTACAGATGGCTTATTTATGGTTGATGTTTAGGTGAAACAGTTCTCGGATATTATTATCTGATGTGATTCAGTACACTTAATCAGGTTATTTAAGTGGAAATTGTTAACGTTTAATGTTCCGGATAAATATTCTGGAGTAAATGTAACATAATCCACGGTTACTGTTTTTGTGGAAAATGAAATTGATCATTGTGTTCGGGATCTGATTCTGGAGTAGATCATTTTCAGGATTCACTAGTTTGTGTAAAATTTACGGAAATTTTCTCAGTGTTCGGTTTATGTAACTGGAGTAGGGAAAATTTCTTAGTTTACTCCAGTTTAGACCCACGTTGAAATTGTAGCACGCCGCGTGCGGCTACGGGTTCTCTAACCCCTGGAATTCCTTAACAAGTGGCTTAAGTGCCACCTCCAAAGAGGGCCACTTGTCTGTTGGGTTGCCCGGCAAGGAATCCTAACCTCAGGGCAGGTTTCTCATACAAATTCAGTAGGGAATGAGACAAGATCTAGCGTCGCTGAACGTTCTAATAAAGTACTCCCGCGTTCCGCGTAAAGATGGCTCCACTGTCGGTTATGAGTGTAGCGAGAGAAGACCGTCGTTCGATTAGGCACAAATCAACTCGTGTATACGCCGCCTATTTCATCACAGGCAGAGCTCACTTACACAATTCTCCCCTTCGCGCTTCAATGCGCTTCAACGGAAAACTAATCGAACGACGGGAAAAATCTTAGTGCCTAAAATTCACGATTAACATGGCGGACCGCCGGAACACCCTTTTTTAGATACAGATAACTTACAAGATCACGTCTATTTGAGTTCGGAATTTATGTTTAACCTAGGTTCATTTTAGTTTCAGGGTTTTCCCTTTCTCTTCCCTTCTAGTCCTGTCTTCTGGCGTGTGCGGATTTCTGGCTTCTAGCTAGTCTAACTTGTTTTCGTGTGTGTCTCAATTTTCGCACATGCGCATGTACTTACGGTACCGTTCTGCTTTACCGGTCCCTACCGGCGAATGGCGTTTGCGGTTGCAGCGCGAAATAGGTCGCACCGGTCAATGGCGGCCGGCTGAACGACGTTGTCTACCTGACAATGCAAGACGGAATGGCGGCGCTTGTCCTTGGCTCGTCGACGACAAAATGGTGACGACGGAATCGGATTTCCCGCGGGACGTAAGATAGGCGGTGCAGTCCCCCTCCGCGATTCGGAATAACTCCGCAATCCGGGAAGTTTTCCTGGCCTAGATGGACAGTGCTCGGTGGTCGATTGGGTTGGCTGGTGGTGTCGGCTGCGTGGTGGCGCTATAGCGTGGGTTCGAGACTCGCTCTGGAATTTCTTACAAGAAGCCGTCGAACGGCTGTTCGAGACTTATAAATACACACAATTTTAAGGACACACTCTAAACAAATTACCTTCTTTCTTAACGGAAAACACTTGCACACGACTTATTACCGCCCCTCCGATAACTACCTAACTAGCCTAAGAAGGGAAAACTAACGTAAATCTAAACACTTAAAACTTCTACCGTCATTTAACGTACCACAATGGATTCGCGACCACACGGAACAACTAGCTCGCACTCACGTTCCTATCCACGGTCCAGATCAAATTGCTAAAGTGTAGCTCTTATAATCCTCAGATAGGTTGCGAGTGGTAGTCATGTTCGTGACCAGAGGTTGTTGAACCTCAAAAAGTACAACGACCTTATGAACCCGATCCTCAAATGTTACGTTCGTAACCGATGACGACTGCCATCTCCTTTTTTCATAGATGCCCAGGTCTGGCTATCTCTTTCCCATTCGTAACTGAATTTGCATAAGTCCTTCCCCGTAGTTAGACTTGATGGTCGTCGAAGTTCGTGAATCAGACCAATGAATCGGCTCGGATGAATAACTTGCATGCGAGATTTTGATATATATGCGTGTAGTGAACCAGTTATATAAATGTTCACTCTTGTTTCATGAACAGTTACTAGCATAAATAGTGAACATATATAAGTGAACAGCTGGGAACAACACTAATGAACAACAACAAATCTTACCGTAAATTAATACTAGGGATAATATTGAAGGATTTTTATATCTACTATTTACAATTTATTTACAGTGGATTATTCCTTGAAGAGAAAAAGCTATTTCATTAAGCAAGCTATTTGGCTCACATGCTATAATTTGTCTTGGTTTCCCTAACATATGTTTAGTTCTTATAATCATATAAACAAAATGTGTCAATTTTATTACGTGTTGTGATATAAGAGGGAGGGGTATTCTTGATATTTCCTATATTTTCTCGGGCTTTCACCTTACACAGTTCCATGAAAATAAGAGATACAATCTCTCAGAAGTCGGAAGTATTTGGTAGGTTTGTTCCTTATCGAAAATAATTATACGTGCATATTTTTATTTCGTTAGTAGAGTGACCATGGAGTGGCCCAAAAAATCACGATTTCTAAAAAATCTAAAAATATTTTTTCGCATCTCACTTCGTTCAGCGAAAGAAGAAAGTTCGTTCGATCCAGCGCTCCGTTATTTTGAAGATTTATTCGAGTGCGATCCTTGGAAATAATTAGTTTTTTTTCTCAAAATCTATTCACTTCAGTGAAAGGAGTGAAAGTGAGTTTTTTTTCTAAGAAGGCAGTGTGGGTTTCCAGTGAAATAAGAAAATCAAGCAGTGCTTGTTGGCGAATTATCATCCCGCTCATTTCCGCTTCATCTCCGCGTGGTGACGCTAACCATCGATACACTACTACATCGCTAACGGTCATCCGACATCGTTGAGCGAGTGCACCCGAAGGCGATCGGATACACCCGTACACCCACGCAGCGCACCGCTCCCCGCTGCCCGCATAGAAGTGCGACGTTCAGGCATACGGTGCGTCAGCAGCAGCAGCAGCAACAGATCAGTAATATTAGCAATGTTTTTTTCCTCTGTCTCTCATCCCACTAGAGTTTAGCGTTAATTTGTGTGTGTTCCTATTTTGTGTTTGTGTGTGATTTCAATTTTTGGGGGCGTTCAACGCTCCCACGAGTAAGGCAAATCGTGCATGTTGAAGAGGTTTCTTCGACATGGACGGTTTGGCTGAAAAAGTGCCTTTGCCACCTGATGATGGGGAGGCACAAACAAAATTCCGACCGCGATCGTATCCAATGGACTCGGTCGGTCCATGGGTTGTCTACTTTCAGCCCAAAATTAAACCTCTGAATGTGTACCAAACGAAACTTAAATCTAATAAACTCCGTGTTGTCGTCTCTAACCTGAAGCAGGCTTATGAGATCCCAGCATTTTACACTGGAATATAGAGTTTATATTCCAGCTCGTGATGTGGAGATTGTAGGAGTGGTCACAGAGGCGAGTCTGTGCCCTGAAATTTTGGAGAAGCGGGCGGTTGGCCGATTCAAGAACCCCCTGCTCCCCCCAGTTCAGATACTGGAAGTAAGAAAGTTAGTTAAAATATCGCACAGCGAGGGTAAGAAAAAAGTTACCCCCACAGACTCGTTTCGGGTGACCTTTTCTGGCTCTGCCCTTCCTCACTACTTAGAACTGGACAAACTTCGACTATCTGTGCGGTTGTTTGTACCCCGGGTAATGATCTGCCAAAACTGCCAGCAGATGTGGCATTGCGGCAATAAGGCACGCTGCTCAACTTGCGGGGAGAAACATGAGGCTGGTCCCTGTGCAGATAACACACTAAAATGGGGAACTCCTCCCCATGCTCTCTCGTCATGCCCGGCGTACAAACAACGCGGGGAAAAATTGGAACGTTCTTCAAAACAACGTTCAATGCAATCTTTTGCAGAAATGCTTAAGAAAGCCTCGCCACCCGATATCAATACAAATCCATTTGCTCATCTCCCAAGTAACAAATTAAATTTTAAGGTACACCTTAAGAAGTTCTCAGGACCGACCCAACCCAACTCCGTTTCACGCAAATCTGGCAGACCATCGCCAATGACAAGATGTCCGGGTTTCAAAAGACGGAAGAACTCGGTAACCCCAATTAACAAATCAATCTCTGCTGAGGTACCAAACATTGGATCAGCCAACTGGAAGGCTGAAGGAATTTTCCACCCGGAAATGTTGACGCTTTTACATGGAAGAGGATTCGTAATTTTGGTTGTTACTAAACATTTCAAGGTGGCATTATACTCAGTGTGTAATGATCGAACTTCGACCTCGACCAATAATGTTGACTTACTGCGGGCACCACTAACACCGACAATATCTGCATTGACAGGGGTACCTTCGATTCCTAGTTTCTGGAACATTGACACGGACAGGAGATTAGTCTGGGCTCCGCAGTCAAGAAAGGCACGACAACGGACGACGCGATCATTCCTATCAAGGATATTTACGACAGCAGTAAGTAACAATGCGTTAGGAAGAACAGTGGAGCAGGAAGTCGATGACACACTCGTAGATACAGAACTAGCAGGGACGGAAAGTTGCGGCGGAGGGACGACGATTGGATGGAAACATTTTGCTCATGTGGCTTTGGGTCCGTGCGTGCAATACTCTCGGTTTTCGGACCCTCTTCGTGAAGAAGAGAATGATGACGTTTTTGACATTTAGAACAACTACTCTTAGATTGACAGTTCAGCGATCGATGGCCACGTCGAAGGCAATTGAAACAGACTCCTAATATCTTTACTTTCAATTTACGATCTGGCACTGACAACTTGCGCAATTCGGAACACTGGTAATTGAAATGATTACCATCACATAGCTGACAAGATTCGGTTCTTTCAGCAGAGGTAGAGGCATGAACCTTGACATGAACGGGCTTAGACAAAGGCTGAGAGGACTTACAAGCAGACGATTTAGCCGGAGGAGGTTGGTCGGTTTCACACCGCTCAAGGACTCGACACTGTTCCTTTAGAAATTGCAATGTATCTTCAAAATCAGGCAATTCTCCATGCGTAAGAGAACGCTCCCAGTACTTTCGAGTAACAGGATCAAGACAGGAAGTAAGAATTTTTGTAATAATAAGTCCAGATGTACCATCTATTTCTTGATCCATAAACTTCAAGCCATCGACGTGCCGTGTGCACGTGTCTATCAATTCACGCAACTCGCGATATGACTCCTTGGTCATCCGTTTTAAAGTCAAGAGACCCCCAATGTGGGTATCAATGATCACTCGTTTATTTTCAAAGCGATCAACAAGGATTTCCCAAGCATGGACATAATTATTATCTGCAAGAGTTCTTGCATCAATAATACCGGCAGCTGCACCAACTAGTGCCTTATCGAGATGATGCAACTTAATTGCATCAGAATCCGAACACTTATTAACGATATCTTGAAACATCGTTTTGAACCGCGGCCAATTCTCATAGCGCCCATCAAAAGTTGGAATGGGTGCTCTGAGTGGCTGCTGCTGAACTATAACTTGAGGAGAACTTGTTTTCATCGTAGTTGGAACAGCAACGGTAGCCGGTTTTGAAAGGATATCATTCAAAACCTCCACACGGACCATAGCATCTGTGTGGAGATTTTCAAACTCGGAAAGTTTCTCATCCTGCTCATCGAGCTTCCCGGATGGAGTATTCGCTAATATTTCCTTATGGAAAGCAACATAGTTGTTATAAAACACTTCAAGTTTCTTTGAATATACACGTAGGATTGGAAGACTCACCTGACTCGGATCATCTTCCGCTTTCTCCAAGGCTTTGACAATGGTGGTTACGCTGGCCTTCACCTGGCCGCGCTGATGGATTATCGTCTTTACGTCCTCCATTTTCATCGGTGGTGTGCGTGGTAGTGTCATCGGAAAGGGGAAGCGCTGCTACGGTAGAGCAACAATCACAACTCGGAATGATGACACGGCTCGATCACAGGAATACCAGCAGCGATCTTTATGTTATCACTTTTGAAGCCTCTTCACATGGGCTGTTCACTGTACAGTTCTTCAAAGTTGGTGTAGACCAACTGGCATCACAGAAAGGATGTTGCCACTTCGGGAGAGTGACTCTCAAACAGAATGATGCCAGCCAGGAACACGTCACATAACTTTTTTATAGTTCTTTTTGCGTTCTAGCAGTCGATTTTGTTCATGTTCAAACTTGTTCTTTCACGTCAACAGTGGCAATAGAAATTCAAACAGCAAACACTTTTTCATACTGCACTGCTTCAACACTGTTTTGGACTGTAGTTTTTGTTCTTTTTCTTCGTCCGGTTCGGAACGGACCACTATGTTGGCTCCAATGCCAACAGTAATGGAATTCGGTAGATTGGATCACTACGTTGGCTCCTCATGCCAACATTTGCAGCAGGAACGACAGCAGCAGATAGCCACCGATCGAATTTCCAACACCAAGATTGCCGAACAACTCAGGGAACCTTCGGCTTGACCAAACACTCATCGACATGCTGAACTATCTATGAATCTCAGTGCATTACCTTCCCAATGACCAGTTCTGAAAAGAACTATAGCTCAAACAACTCTTCAATTGGAAGGTAGCGAGAGATACGCCATCAGATAGTAGCGATAGTAGAAAGGTCCTCCGAGCGACACCGGAGAACGGGATAGCAGCGACGTCCAAACAACGGCGGAATTCAAATCAGCAGATAGTTGAGCACCGGATTGGTTGCATCCCACAGGGCTTGGTGTAGAAATAATAATCGCTTTGGTACGATTTAACAACTTGTTTATTTAATCTTCACTGTATAAACTACAAAAAACTTCTTCCGTGAACTGCGTGGATACACGTCCTTTTATACTCTTTTTGAGATAGGATAGTAGGAAAAAACCTCACCCGATTGGTCCACCAATCAGGGCAAATTGCGTTGCAAAAAAAAAAGGAAACACAAAAATGTTAGTAGGAAAGACCGTTTTCCCGCGGTCGTCTCGGGGTTAGTAAGGGTGTTTGTGTGTGTCATGGGAAGAGTGGGAAAGGAAACGAAAAATAAAACACTGTGTAATCCAGGTTAGTACTGCGGTGCGTGTACTGTTGCTTCCAAAAACTCCGCTATCGCGGACAGTCACCATTATTTATCCATAAATCCGCTACCAGCCCTGAATGACAAATAATATAGTGAATGAATATAAGAATGATAATAACACTTCCATTTGTGGACCTGAAAGTTAGACAATGTAGCTGCGAAAAAAAAAATTGATTTTAAATTATCTCATAAAACTTGGAATACCTATGAATGATCTGAAATTATATAGCAATAGAATAGTAAACCTAAAATTTCGATGTGCTGTTCCGTTTCCTTGCAGTAATTTATGTAGTGAGTCTCATCGGAAATAGTGATTTTAATGAAATGAATTTAAATGCAATTATGTCACATCATTTAATATCATAACATAAAATAATAAACTGACGTTATAATATAAAATAATAATACCAGCAGGCCAGTAAACTATAGTAGAATACATATATCCGTAACTAAGCTGAACATCCACTCATCGAAAGACTTCCACTGTTGCAGTTTCTATTGGATTGTGATCTTCTAAGATTAGAATTTGTTTTCACAATAATAGTCAGAGAACATAATAAACGTAGGTACAAGATGTATCTGACATCTACTAGTATGTTACTGAAAATAAAAATTAGATGTGTATTAATATCATAGTAATATTGGAAACAAACTAAAAACAGCTAATAATAAGGCGAAATAAATTTCATATGAGTATGAATCCAAAAACTGAATCTTAATAAAACAAACATACAAAAAGATAAAAAATTGAATTTTTCGATAGCTCTTGTTCATCTGGACCCATCAATGATACTTTATGTCTGTGAAATAGGAAATGAATGATTGTAAACTGCTAGGTTTTAAATTAATATATATTTTTGATGAAGAAGGAAAGAGCTTTTTTGAAGTAGAATTTTTCGAATATGATTTTTTTAAAAAATAAAAAAAAACATCAAAAACCTTTCTATCTTTTCAAATACATAACGTAGGTAAGATGAGCTATAACTGACAAGGATGCATACATATATGCGAAGCTGAAAATGACTTATAAAAAAGCATACAAAATGTAATGCATGGATGTTATAATATAAAATGATAATAATTTCATTTTTATTTAAATGTCTGCAGATTGTGGTCCTGCTGCAATTGTACCATGAACCTGAAAGCTAAGACAATGTATCATAGCCACGAGAAAAAAAAATGATTTAAAATTATTTTACAAAACTTGGGATATCCACTTGGGATGATCTGAAATTGTATATTATATAAGGAATCATGGGATATAAAGCATATAATGTATGTATGTATGTGTATGTAAAAGATACAACTCATCGTTGCAGGCACAGCCATAAGACAGTGGATCGTCCTCTACGAATGATTTGATCAAGTTCGACATCTGCCTGTATTCAATTTAACACTGTCTCAAGGGCCAAAAACGGATGGGCGGACTCGTAAGCAGAGACACTTACGCGTAATCCGCGGGATAATGAGAATCTCCTTCCAATGCTAGAATCCTACAACCTAATGTCGAACAAGCCATCAAACATGAGGACTTCCCAATGAGTGGGTAGAAGAGCTCGCCATCAATTCACGAATTGTTAATGACAGGGAGTTGGCAATTCCACTCTCCCCATCCAAATCTTACACTTGTTATGTCTGCAGATTGTGGTCCTGCTACTATTGTAAACGGACTTGCATTATCATAGCCACGAGGGAAAAAATAATCTTAAATTATTATACCTGAAATTAGCACTGAAATTATTATTATCTGAAATTAGCACCGTCGGACAGTATTAAGAATATTTTTCGTGGCAGGGTAAGATTTCAGCATACTACCTTACCGGGTCGCGCTGCCGATGCCAGGACAGACCGCACCTCCTTGGTGGACACAGACGCTCGGCACGCACCTCCTCAATCTAGCTGAAGTCAGAAGGACAACAGTGCCCAGGCTGCACTACCAGCTAAGTACGCAACCCTTAGCTGGCGGTCTTTGTCATCTCTTGACCCGTGGAAGCATGAGGTAGGAACTTGTGAGGACCAGGGCTATGTTGCGGGGACGCACGCTCCCTGCCCTCTGTAGACTCACCATTTTGCAGCCCTGGGATATAAAGCATATAATGAACCTAACATTTCGATGTGCTGCTCTGCTAATAAATGTGATACAACCACAAAGGAACTGACTCTTAGCTTCGGTTCTTGATCCCTACTGAGCCCTTGCGGCACGTAAAGCCGGCGGCCAGTTCAACGCAAGGGAATTACCAATTTCAAACTTTGTTACTCTTAAAATGTAACTTGTCTCATTCAACAGCGCAATTTTGTGATAAAGATTTAAAGGAAATTTTCTTAGCTTTCATATATATAGGTATACAGCGATTCCACGGGAAAAGAATATAGCTGAAAAAAAAAGTTGTCCGGTTCTGCTCAAAATTGCTTGGTATGTTCTTCATCGAAAATAATTAGACCCGTATTTTTTAATTTTTTTATTTTTTTATTAGGGTTACTATCTTCGATATAAGGTTACCAGAAAAAATCGACATTTTTCGATTTTTTTTTTAAATCTTATTTTCTGAACCATTGGATCGATTTGCAATGTTTTTTTATGAATACAAAGCTTATTACTTCTAGTTTTTACTTAAAATATTGATGTAGAAGGAGATATCTCGCTCATCGCCATGAGGCACCGGGAGTGGACAGTATATTTTGCTGGAATGAGGGATGTGAGGAGAGGGTTGAAGGTTCCGTCAGTGTACGGTGGGCTAGAAGTGGAACAGAGGTATTGAAGGTTGAGTGAAGGGGGCATGGTAAAGTAGTATTCGAACCAAAGGCGTTTCGTTTGCCTAACATGTGGTTCGAATACTACTTTACCATGCCCTTTCACTCCAGTTTTCAGTGCCTCTGTTCTGTTTCTAGCCTACCGTGCACTGACGGAACTTTCAACTTTCTCTTCATATCTTTCATTCTGGCAGGGAACATTACTGTCCACTCTTGGTGCCTCATGGCGATGAGCAGAGACATCTCCTTCTACATCATAATCGTTACTCCACGCACGGAGAACACAAACATAACAATTAATGTAAGTTAAAATATTGGTTAAAATAATTAATGTACTAAAATTTTCAAAAATGGTCAAAATATTCCATTTTTATGATTTTTGAAATGTTGGACCACAACGACTATTTATTTTTATATTTTTTTATGAAAATTCAAACATTTTTACATAAAATATCAAAAAATTAGAAATGTTCATGGAGCCGTTTTTGAGTTACATTTTTTTTAAATTTCAAGAGGAAGAAGCAAAGAACGAAGCTAACTCGCATGCATGCGTGAGTGACTGACATATAATTTCAGATGTACAGATGGAGAGCTGTGAAGTTTTTTTTTTCTTTCGTTGTACTATGATTGTGATTTTCAACTAAAATTTTTTCTCAGAATTGCTTTTTTGCCTGTGATTTTCGATGTTTTGCAATTTTTTGTGCGCAAACATTTCAAAATTGAATTCGGGCTGTTCCATTTGAATGGGATGCGATGCGAAAATATTTGTCGAATAACGAAGTGTAGAGACATAACAGTCTTCCCTACCATGGGGGAGTGGTTGTCCCAATGAAGACTGTATATCAAACAACAAATTCCGGTGAGGTCTATCTGATTATAACTAAATTTGAATGATACTGCTAAATACGTGCCATCCTCAAAACAGTAAGATTTGATGATTGAAGTGTATGCACAGTACCTATATCCATTTGATGTTTGTACTGTGTCTATGCGGGCCAAAGACAAAGAGAAAGTGACCTCGGAATGGACGTGAGTAACCAGGCATTCTGAAATGGCCACCGGAACCCAAATAGAGCTATCACCTTCCAACTCCCGGGCTAAAAGTGTTTGTCGATTCGACAACAGTTCGTTTAACTGCAAACATTTTTCTTCCATAAAAACACTGCCGGACGGTGGGCGTTGGATTGCGTATACACACATACACACACACACACACACCTTAAGAAGTTCTCAAGACTCATTTGATAAAACCACGCATAAAACTAGATATCTTACATAACATCGATAAAAACAGCCATAAAACTCCCATAAGTTCAAAAAGGCCCATACTACAGGAGGTTCTCAAGACTATTTCCCAAGATTCGCTTAAAATTCGATAGTTTTATTTGCATATTATTTTGTAATGATATGCAGGACATGCTTAAAACTATGATAAAATCACCACAAGTTTTGGTAGTTTTATGATTTTCCTCTTTAAGAACACTTCCAGTCCGTCACAAATATAAATTTCGAAGAATCCATTTTTGGATTCGTTCTGCTGAATGGGGACTTTTAAGAGAAAAAAAACATCGGTATACATATGCATGTTTCTTTTCCAAAGTGGATACGCATGTAAATTAATTGTAAAATTGACTATAAATGGCCGAGTTTTTTGCCTGCAATTGATAAATTTTTCATGCGACGTGCTCCGTTTATTGGTGTTTTATAACATTGGCGTTCTGAAAATTTTAATGCGCCACGGAATCATTGCTAGAACATTGATTTATTTGAAAAATAAAAAATACTTGAAAATTCAACAATTAGGTGACAGGGCTGATAAATTGTTAGATCTTGAATAAATTGTGTCGACAATCCATTTTAAGTTTCGAAATGTATTTTAAACAGCAAAAATTGTTCGTAGCATTGGAAAAAACGAGAGTTTTTTTTGCATACATATGTAAATGGCTACCATTCCGAGGAATCCAGAATAGCCACGCTCGCCATTTTTTCATTGGTTTTATCTAAAACTACCATAAAACGCATATAAAACTAATATTTCTTGCACAAGACTAACAAGATTTTTTTTAGGGAGCGCGATAAGTTCATCTTTACTTGTTCTATTCTTGAAAAAGAGGAGTAACGCTTGAATAAAACTTGTTTGAATTTCTCAAGGTAAACAAGTCTTTCGTAAGATAGCCATAAAATCAGTGTGGAGAAGGCACACCATAAACAAAGAAAATGTGAACGTTCAAATCAAAAGTGCCTATGCATAATTGTTGTTCATCATTACAGCTTATAATTTATTGTTTTTAATCACCAGCGTAAGGCGATTAAAAAATTTAAAAAAAAACTCTAACTTGAATATGCTAACAAAGGATTTGGGAAGAAGAACAGATAATAATATTGCGTCGATGGCTGAAACATCAGTTGAGCGAAAGATGATTTTTCTCTTGATCTGTACGCTGAACCTAGCGTTGGAAGAAGTGCACTGTGTAGTGGATCACTGAGCAATTCCAGCGCACTACTTCCGACTTTGGATTAAACGTGCGGATCATGGGAAAAATCGATTTTCGCTCAGATAATATACTAATTTTTACTTGCAACGAGTATAAATATTGTGTAGCCTATTGGGATCTGAAATGCACGACTCGGGAGAATTCAACATTAACATAACATTTTACAATCGTAGTGCACATTAAACCTTACGTACTGCGCTGTATTTCCACGGTGGTGCGCCATATAACGCACTACCTGAGACGTTAGGTTTAACTTGCACAACTGGCATAGAATCAAATATCATGAGTTCTGCATTTCGGTTTTCAACTGGCGACACATTGCACCATTTTATTTTATTCGTTTTACGCATAACGCATAGACCCTTTTGATAAGTTAGTCTCAGTAGGCTACGAATCCAATGGAATGGTCAAAAAAAAAAAATGTCGTTGGTGGCTGAGATGAAGGAGTGTTCGATATATTGGATAGGTTTTTATTGAATTTCCGCTTGAACGATCCGCTAGTTTTTAATTTCTTCCACCTGTGGGCGTCCATTGTGACAGTTTGTTTATTTTTTACATAATGTTCTTTCTCAAGAATATGTGCTCTTATTTAAAATCAAATGATTCTAAGAGAGTTTTATGGCAGCATTTCCAAGATACATTCATCTTAAAGAAGAATGTCATAAAACTTTTACAAAACTTTTATCAGGTTTTATGCAAGTTGCGAAACGATGTCTTGAGAGGGGGATCAAGTTTCTTATAAAACTACTGATAAGGTAAATTACACTTATAAATGATGTAGTTTTATGGAGGTTTCTTCAAGTATTCTTTAATCAGTCTTAAGAACTGTTAATGAATTGAAACCACCTTAACTTGGAAAATGCCCTGATAAAACCGGATGAACTCCATAATGCTTTGATAAAACTACGATAAAACATGAATAAACCCAATTTGCATTTGAATTGCTACTTGGGCTTTCAGATGACGAGTCTGATTCGGACTTGGTTGAGGAGGGGACATCTTTCAGTTTTCCGGAAGGTGCTTCACGGAAGCGAAGACGCATCCGAGCAGGGAAAGTAGCTGAACAGAAGCCCCAAATCAACATGCCCAATTCAAAGAGCAGTGGAAATAAGGATAATCCAAATCCTCCTGGTTTTCAAAGTGCCAACTACACACAGGATTTCCCATCTCTCCCGGGGACATCCAAAACCCCTGATGCCCCGATTTTAAGAACAGAAGCCCCCTCTTCATCTGGGCTGTTCTCATTTGATGATATTGTGGAAGGTATTTTCAAGTACCTCGAAATTTCTGACCCTCTTAAAACCATTGTTATGGCAATGTGAAAACTTTTTTGATGAAATTAACATTAAAGTGGCCCCTCCTTGCAGCTATCATTTCCTTCGATGGATAATTTGCCAAAAGAGGTCGGGGATTTGATCACTGTTCTGCAGTGGAATTGTCGAAGTCTTATTCCTAAATTGGAATCATTTAAATTTTTAGCTCACAATATCGGTTGTGATGCATTTGCTCTTTGTGAAACATGGCTTTCACCCGAAATCGATCTTCCGATTCACGATTTCAACATTATTCGGCTTGATCGTGAGAATTCACGTGGAGGAGGAGTACTTTTGGGGATCAAAAAGTGCTACTCCTTCTATAGAGTGAATTTTCCTCCGATTCCAGGTATTGAAGTTGTCGCATGTCAGGCTTCAAAATGACCGTTCTCCACAATGGAGAAATTACACGCTTGGCTGGTCCATCCTCACTTGGCAGTAGGTTAGACCTCACACTTTGCTCTAATTCATTATCGTGGGACTGCACGTGGAATGTGATCCAGGATCCCCACGGTAGTGATCATTTGCCTATTAAAATTTCGGTTGCCACCGGGCTCACTTCGCCGGAATCCATCAACGTCTCGTATGATCTAACTCGTAATATCGATTGGACAAGGTTCAAGACAGCAATAGATGAAGCCGTAACAACGGTAGATGGGCTTCCAGAGAGAGGGGAGGAATATAACTTCCTCTCCAACCTGATTTTGGAAAGCGCGCTTCAAGCTCAAACTCGACCAGTTCCAGGAACGGCATTTTGTAGGAAACCTCCTTCCCCATGGTGGGATCAGCAATGCACCGAGGTTTACCGCAAAAAGTCCAACGCGTTCAAAGTTTTTCGTAGATGTTGAACACCTGAGCACTTCGAAAGGTACACGGCTCTCGAACGAGAATTTAAGAGCCTCATCAAGGCCAAGAAACGCGGTTACTGGCGACAATTCGTGGACGGGCTATCGCGTGAAACGTCGATGAATACCCTTTGGAATACGGCGCGAAGATTGCGTAACAGAATTACGAACAACGAGAACGAGGAGTATTCGGACCAATGGATGCTCAAGTTCGCGCGAAAAGTTTGCCCAGATTCTGTGCCAGCACAAATGTTTCCTCGCGAAAACACGAATTCGATAGATGAGATCAGCTAACCTTTTTCAATGGTAGAACTCTTTCTCGCACTCATTTCGTGTGGCAATACGGCTGATAGAATCAAGTTCAACTTGCTTAAGAACCTTCCAGACATCGCTAAGAGGCGAATGTTGCACTTGTTTAATCAGTTTTTGGCTCTCAACATTGTACCTGGAGATGGCTGGAGACGGGTGAGAGTTATTTCCA
This sequence comes from Aedes koreicus, assembly GCA_024533555.2. Classification (NCBI taxonomy): domain Eukaryota; kingdom Metazoa; phylum Arthropoda; class Insecta; order Diptera; family Culicidae; genus Aedes; species Aedes koreicus. The sequence continues at coordinate 332,885 of JAHHFK020003709.1, forward strand.
TTCAAATACCTGGTAAGCCCGCGTCCGACCACAACTCCTATCGACCCATCGCGATGTTATCTTGTATTCGAAAGTTGTTGGAGAAATTTATCCTTTTCCGTCTGGACAAATGGGTTGAGACAAATAACCTGCTTTCAGATACTCAATATGGTTTCCGTAGGGGTAAGGGAACGAACGACTGCCTCGCGTTGCTTTCCACAGAGATTCAGTTAGCTTTTGCTAAAAAAGAGTGAACGGTTCCGCTCTATTGCCTTCGATAGCTCCGTGAGCGGCTTACCGTACATCGACCGGGATTGTGTTGAAAGGGTGATACGGGGAATGCAGTTAACATGCAATCATTGGTAGTCGCAATCACTTCGAAGCGCTCTCTAGTTCCTCCAAGCACATAGAAAACACACATGAACACTGGTAAACACCTTTATTTCGCGGGCAAACTACATTATATTTTCTCGGACAAACTACATTTATGAAACTAAGGCTACGTTTATCTATACTTTACTTACTATTAATTTCACTTAAAGCTAACACATTAAAATACGGACGAGCGTAGGGGCTCGCGTACCGAACCGGACCGTGACCTTTTGGTTTCTGTCTTTCTTCTCCCAACTTGGATGTAGGGAGACCTTCTGCTGCGATGATCGGGTGGTTTTCTCCCTCGTGCAACTCCGACAGTAGACTCTCGCAGCTCTCCTTATCACGACACTGATAACGGCAGCCGATTGATTGTGACGACGATCGATGATGTGGTCAATCTCTCTTTGCTCGCACTGATGAGGTTGGTGATAGTGTTGTATGGTGGATGGTTTTCGGTAAATTATCGTCGTGAATTACTACGAGTATTCCTACGTCGATAGGTATTGCCGGTCTCCACCGCTTTGCTCGACCTTGAAGCTGACACAAGTACTCTCGTCTCCACCGCTTCCAGAAATCTTGCAATCTCCGTTGTGTAAGCTGCAGCATATTTAGCCGATTAGTTGGAATGTTGGTAAAACTCGGCTCAGGAATTGCATGCATCGATTCTCCTATCAAAAAATGTCCAGGTGTTAACGGCTGCAGATCGTTTGGATCATCAGAAAGGGGGGTTAGCGGGCGGCTATTTAAGCAAGCTTCAACTTGTGCTAGCAATGTGCACAGATCTTCCGGAGTTACTGGAGTGTCTCCAATAACTTTGACGATGTGATGCTTTGCTGATCGTACAGCGGATTCCCATAAACCGCCAAAGTGTGGCGCACTCGTGGGGTTAAAATGCCACTGTATTCCTTCCTTAGCTAGATCCCTTGATACAGTTTCGTGATGGTTGCAGTCCTTGAGCAATTTGAGGAGATCTTGCAGCTTATTTCGAGAACCGACAATGTTGGTGCCATTATCCGAAAACATGTCTGTGCACCGGCCTCTTCTAGAGATGAACCGCCGGAGAGCTTGCAAAAATCTATCGGATGTCAAATCGGATACAAGCTCCATATGTACTGCCTTAGTATACATAAAAATAAAAATCGCCACGTATGCCTTGACCACCGGACGCCTTGGAGCAGGTCTAACGTATAAAGGCCCAAAGTAATCTACGCCTGTTCGAAGAAATGGGCGTGACACTGTTACTCGTGACGCAGGTAGGTTCCCCATTAGCTGCTGGACTGTTTTCGGTTTCGAGCGAAAGCATTTCATACATTGATGAACGATATGTTTCACAACACCCCTCCTTCTAACGGCCAGAAACGCAGCCGAATTACGCTCAGCATTAATTGGGGTCCAGCGTGGATTAAACGTTCGTGATAGTGACGTAGCAAGATGCGAGTGAAATGATGGCGAGCTGGTAGAACTGCCGGATGCTTGGTTTCTTCGGATTCCATAGAATGTTTTAGCCGGCCACCCAGTCGAATCAAATCATCTTCCGCTCAAAATGGATTAAACCATTGCAAAGGGGATCCCTTTGGTACAGCATTCATGTTAGATAATGCCTTCCATTCTGCAACGAAAACTTCCCTTTGCACCAATCGGACCAATGCATCTTCAGCATGTTTCAGTTCTATCGTACTCAGGGTGCGAGAAGCTCTGCCGTTTTTCCCTTTGGGTACGCAGTATTTTCAAGAAACGCTGCCAATACACAGTACAGCGGACAAGATCGGTGTATGACGAGAACTTACTGAAATACGATTGATTGAACTCCGAGATTGTTGAACTAACGGTGGCGACTACCGTACGTCGTCTTTCTTCGTTTTCTACTCTAGCTACTCTATCCTTCCGCTAAACGAGGCCAACTTGCTTCTTCTTCTGCTAACCAAAGCGGTCCTTGCCACCAAAATGTATTCTGCTGGATATCTTCCGGTGAAATTCCCCTAGAGATGAGATCTGCTGGGTTTTGACTACCCGGTACATGGCTCCATCGAGAGTTCTGGGTAATAGATTGTATTTTCGCCACTCGATTGGCTACGAAGGTAGTCCATGTAGTAGGTATTGCTTCAATCCATCGAAGAACGCAAGTAGAATCTGTCCAGAAATAGGCCCTTCCCTTGAACCGAATCGATTGAGCAACCTTCGCGTAGAGCTGCGCTGCTAGGAGTGCACCGCATAGCTCCAATCTGGGGATCGTTTGGCATTTTAATGGTGCTACCTTCGATCTGGAGGTCAAAAGAAGAATTTTCATCTTCCCTGCTGCGTTATTGCTCCTTACGTACAGGCATGCTCCATATGCTTTTTCTGACGCGTCGGAGAAACAATGGAGTTCCACCGATATAGCTTCCGGAACGATGACACACCGGTCAATTCGAATTTCGTTGAACAGTGGAAGCTGCTCGTGAAGTCCTTTCCAAGACTCACCCACCATCGAAGGAAGTGGCTGGTCCCAACCTAGACGTTGATTTTTCTCATCGTGAAGTGTCCACAACAACTGCATGAAAATCTTTGCCGACGTTATAGCTGCTCCTAACAGTCCCAAAGGGTCAAATAACGTTACAATTACCGAAAGGACGTCTCGTTTGGTGAGTGGTTTTTCCGGGTTCCAACTTGGAATTGTGAATTGGAATCTCAGGGTGTCCGTACCCGGCATCCAAGTCAACCCCAAACTTTTGATCGAGGGATCTGGATCCAAGTCGATCCCTTCCTGCGTGCGAATTGCTAATTCTTCATCGGAAATGCCTTCCAAAACAGCGGGACAGTTCGATGCCCATTTTCGTAAGCGAAATCCACCCTTTGCGAACATCGCATCCAACCCAAGTAACAATTTCAGTTCTATTCCAGCCGTATAGCACTCCTCCCGGCTTTGTTGATGACACTACATTCAAAACTGTTTTGTCCACCAACACCTCCTCTATGCATCTTTAAAGCCGAAATGTGTACAAAGTGGCCCACTCTATAGACGGTTGTGAAAACAAATTAATAGAACCTTTCTAAGACCATAAAGATTTTGAAAATGTTCTAGTGAAAGATGTTATGACCACTTTAGAACCATCATAAAACCTATTGGCCGCCATCAAAACCAGCATAGGGCTGAATGGCCACAGCTGTCAAACTTCACGGCGATATCGTGGTTGGTTTTTACTGTTTTGCTTTGTTTCTCTTCTGATTCATTCAACAGTAAATAATGGCTAAGAAAAAAGTTCTACTGTTGCGGGAAATTATAATTGATAGCAAAATATATAAAACAAATTGAGTTTTGTTTACAGCGTATCATGCTCCAAATTATATGCGCATTTAATTTTATGGTGAATATTGGCACGATAAGAGCTGAAAATTAATGCGCCTTGGAAATTATGCGAGTTTACAACAACAAAAACAAAATGGGAAAAAAATATATTCCGTAAATTAATCATGAAACTCCTGAAAATTGATAGAATTCAATAAGGTTATCTAAATGAATACCGAAGTTTGTCTCAGATCTACAGTTCAATTGTATTACATTTAAAATTTGGTGTATTTATTTTTCCACATTTCAATTATTTCATATATTTCAATATGGCGATTGCAAGAAATCACAGTTTTGCCAAAAAGCCAATTTATCTTAGCAATGGCTACAATAAAACTATCTGGTCGCTTGGTAGCTTTCCTCAATGCCAGTTAGCCGTTTAATGCATTTACTGGAGGCAAAATGGTTTTAAAATGCTTTTAAACTGACCATAATAAGATAATATGAATGAGTCCTAAAACGGCATTTCAAAACAGCATTTTATGGAGTTAATAAAGTCAAAATAAAACCTTTGATAGGAGTAAAAGGAATTTTAGAAGTCAAGGTTTTAAGATCGTTGTAAAGAAGCTGTGTAGGTTCTTATAAACCTGACTAAAATTTGAAACCTATTGGCATCTCTTGCTACCATAATAAAGCCGAATTGATTTCTAGTGGCTTTCATAAAACTTTAATAAAACTTAATAAAGCTGGATGGTTTTGGCAATGTTACTTGGGAACTGTAGTTGCATTTCTATCGCTGTGTTGGCCTCATCTGCGCCTGTAATGACATCGTCCATGTAGGTATCTTCGATTGCCGCTTTTGCTGCGGGGGGGGGGGGGGAGGGGGAAGCGGAAATCCCTTCTCCTCATCTAAAGCAGTTGTGGTTGGGGGAGGGGGGGGTTGGGCGAAGGGGTGGGCAGTCGCTGTTTTGCAAGAGGCATCAAACACTATCCGTACCTTGGTTGTAGTGCTTGCCTCTTTAACTACAGGGTGATGCGGTAAGTAACATCGCCTCACTATTCCAATTTCCGATCCTTCCACTAATCGCATGTGACCAAGCCTGATATACTCTTCCATAAATTCGTGGTACTGTTCCCGTAGCAACGAATCCCGACCTAGACGCCACTCAGTTCCTTGCAGGCGCCGGTATGCGATATCCCTTGAATCGCCCAACCGTGAGAATGCATCCACCTTCTTTGGTAATGAGACGGAATACCGACCGTCTGAACCCCGTTGAACTGTGCGTGAAAAGATGTCTTCGCTACGGTTATCTTCCAATGAGAGAGCCTTGCCTGACTCAACCTCCTCACAGGACCAGAAACGAGAGATCAATGCATCCAATTCGTCTAGTGTTGTAACATTGCAGCTGATCTGTAGTGAGCGGCCAGGTGCTGAAATACCGCCGCTTACTATCCATCCAAAAACAGATTCGTTGAGAGTTGGATTCCCTACTCCCAGGGAAATCCTACGACCAGTTTGGAAGAAATCGAAAAAATGTTCGATACCAAGCACAAGATCTACACCGTTGCGTTCAAAGAATGAGGGATCTGCCAGTTGAATCCCACTTGGAAATGGCCACTTCTCTGTATTGGCGGTAGTAGTTGGAAGATTCACTGTTACCCTTGGGAGAACGAGGAAATTAATTTCGCGTGCAAATGACGATAAACGTGAACGAATTACTGCATGTATCCTATGTTTCACGTTGGTTCCGGTTTGTCCTATTCCAAGAATGGAAACATGCACTCGATCTCGAGAAACCTTCATCTGCTGACTTAATCTCTCCGTTATGAAATTAGTCTCTGACCCAGAGTCCAACAGTGCGCGTGCAGGAAGACAAGTACCATTATCATCCTCAATCAACACGACTGCTGTAGCCAAGAGTACTTGCGAATGTTGATGAGCTGTAGCGGACACTACAGACTCCGTGGATGCGACGTTCGACACTTGTATGGAAGATGAGGATGCCTCCTGATGATCCTGTGAAGGGGACGGTTTATTGCCCCCGGCAGTTGCCGTGACCTTGGTATCCTTCTCTCTTTTCGCCTTAAAACATACTAGTGTATGGTGGCGACCTCTACAATTTTTGCAGCTGTATGTATATGGACAATCTCTGGCCTGATGCCCCGGCCTAAAACAGTTCCGACAGAGTCCATTTGATTTCAGCAGGTTATCCCTATCAGCTACAGTCAACCGTTTAAACTCCTCACAATAGTAGAGAAAGTGATCTGATGAACAGGCAACACAACGAGGCTTAGAATCTTTAGTGGAGCTGTAGCTGGTCTTCATCAGTTGCGATTTGAATTTTGGTTGCTGTTGTATTGATGTGGCACCCCTAATGTCGGTAGATTTCGATGGCAAACAGTCCAAAACCTGAATCCTGCGCTGCAAAAATTCACGCAAATCTTCAAGTGTATCTTCTTGTTTCGTAGTTGAGACCTCTTCCCACCCTCTCCGAGTAACTGGATCCAAGCGAGCTGTAAGGATATTCACCAGAAGAAGATCCTTGTAATCAACTGGCTGAATGATCTGATCGAGAGTCTGCACTATTCTCTCAAAGCTTTCGAGGAGGATGTGCAATTCTGCTCCAGATTCCTTAGATAAAGTAGGCAACTTGAAGAGGGACTGTACTTGCCGCCTCTTCAGCTGCTTACTGTTATTATACCGCTTAACCAATAGATCCCAAGCCACCTGGTAGTTGGCCTTCGTGATTGGGAGAGGATCTATCAGCGCCTTCGGTTCCCCTTGAAGGCAACCCTTCAGATAATGGAACTTTTCCACCTCTGGTAGTTCCGCCTTCCAATGGATAAGTGAGGTAAATAGGTCCCGGAAGCTTAACCATTCGTCGATATTTCCAGTAAACGTTTGCAGAGTGATCTGAGGCAACCGCACATGATCCGTAGTTCCATGTGCCAATCCATCACCTCCTCGGAAGGAATTCTCTAACTCCCTTGGCCGCTGCTGATCCTTGAGCTTGTCCGATAAGAAGGATTTCAGCTGATAATAGCGGTCGCTGAACTCCATGCGCTCTTTCTCTAACGTAGCACTTTCAGGGTTGTAGTCTTCGTGAGAAAAGATATCGACCAAAGCTTCGCTAAAGCTTTCCCAAAGCTGATCCAACTTACCCAGGCGGATCTCAATTTCGGTAGATGTTGCGGTTTCCTTGAACAACTGGACAAACCGGTCGATATCGCCGAAAGACAGCTGAATTTCCTTCAACCTTGCCGTCAAGGCCCTCATTGACGGTGATTTCTTGGCGTCGGGTTTCATGGTTTTCATTTTTACGAACCGAAAGAAAGAGAGAGAGAGAGAGACGTGGTGTAGTATGCTAAATGTTGACCTAGCCTCAGCTAGGCATATACTGCAAGTATTTACCTGGAAAAACGAGTACTGGTACTCCAAAACTCCAACAAAATTTCAGCATACACGTTACGTCCAACGTCCGAACGATATACATATGCTAAGGCTTCAATAAAATGGAGGGCCTTACACAAAACCGTTGTGATGACTCACCGACCGACCAAATTCAGCATTTACTCGAGCAAAGGGATGGCGAAGAGGAGGAAAAGCAGTGTAGTAACCAAAAGGGGTCGGCTTCGGCCGGGCATATACTGCAGCAACTCACCTGGAGAAACTAACAGAAGTGCAATCCCGGGAAGTCGGAATATCCAATTAAAATTCAATCTCGTTCGCTCAAACGAGCATTCAGGGCTCAGCAGGAAAATGGCAAAGTCGAAGAGGATAAATTTTCATTCAAAATAGTGTATTTTCTGCGCCTAGCTTCGGCAGTATACTAATAAGTTCACTCACCCGAGAAACGTATCAATTGTGCTCCCTCTTCATGCCGACATTCCTTAAGAACCAGCGGCTGCTGTAACCGTAGGCGCCTTGGAGTAAACGCTGCTCCTCTTCCACCGTTGTAGCACCGTGCTCGTTGAAAAGCGGCCAGTCCTGGCAAGCGCGATATTAAGCCGAAATTGGCGGAATGCCAAGCCTCACCAATGGAACAATTCCCTTCAGACGGTCATACAGTCATAGATCCAGAGACACAAGTCGAAATGTTTGCATTAGTAAATGGATTCAGACGGTCATACAGTCATAGATCCAGAGACACAAGTCGAAATGTTTGCATTAGTAAATGGCTGCTCGGGCTGGACATACACTATTCTAACTTATTTACCTGAGAAAAAATGCGTTGCGCCAGTCCAGCGTTCGGAAAGTAATCCTGAAGATTGATTCTTGTTCCGCGTCGATTGCGTGAAACGGCCTTATAATGTTGTGTGTACCATGATGTAGTCGACCATGTTCCAGTTGATTTCCAAAATTGTAATGGCCAAGCCTATTCAACCGCAATGGCGCTTCAGCCCAAGTGACGCCAATTACTGAGCGGTTAGGCTTTGTCCGAAGTGTAATGGAAGTTCCTTAGTGTTCATGTGCAAACAATAACCCTTAGGGCAGTGACCTCCGTCCATTGGAGTATCACAATGCCGATTTAGAGCGTTGTTTCAAACCAAACCGTAGGTAGCGACGGAATTACCAAGTTCCGTGAAGGGTTCGAATGCGGTTCGAAGGTGCGGTTCCGCTCTATTGCCTTCGATAGCTCCGTGAGCGGCTTACCGTACATCGACCGGGATTGTGTTGAAAGGGTGATACGGGGCATGCAGTTAACATGCAATCATTGGTAGTCGCAATCACTTCGAAGCGCTCTCTAGTTCCTCCAAGCACATAAAAAACACACATGAACACTGGAAAACACCTTTATTTCGCGGGCAAACTACATTATATTTTCTCGAACAAACTACATATATGAAACTAAGGCTACGTTTATCTATACTTTACTATTAATTTCACTTAAAGCTAACACATTAAAATACGGACGGGCGTAGGGGCTCGCGTACCGAACCGGACCGTGACCTTTTTTTTTGTTTTTTTTTTTTAACTCTTTATTTGTTCCAAATTTATTCATATTTACATTTCATGTTAATCTAGGTGCTCCAGCTACTACCGTAACGTATCAACCTTAATTGTTAAAATATGTATCTAATTTTTTTTACATTGTTCATGCCTTAGCAGTTCAGTATTTTAAACAGGTTTTTATTCCTGCGTGTCAGTATAACAATAATAATCTTAAAACTAAAAACAAACTAAAATTAATCTTAACTAAGCATAAAGGGAATTAAACATTGCAATAGAAGATTGCAACGATTTTTGTCTGAAATTATTAATTATTTTGTTGGACATTTGTCTCAACATTCGAAATTCTATGTACTTCGTTAGTACTGTACCAAGAAGGCAGCTTCAAAATCATCTTCAGAACATTGTTCTGAATCCTTTGAAGTATTTTTTTTCTGGTAGCACAACAACTAGACCATATTGGAACAGCATAAAGCATGGCCGGTCTAAAAATTTGTTTAAATATTAGTAGTTTGTTCTTCAGACAAAGTTTGGATTTTCTGTTTATAAGAGGATATAAACATTTTATATATTTATTACATTTGGCTTGAATGCCTTCAATGTGATTTTTAAAATTTAATTTTTGATCAAGTAATAGACCAAGGTATTTCACTTCGCTTGACCAGGAAATTGTAACACCGCTCATAGTAACGATGTGACTACTACTAGGTTTCAAAAAAGAAGCTCTAGGTTTATGTGGGAATATTATTAGTTGAGTTTTGGAAGCGTTGGGAGAAATCTTCCATTTCTGTAAATAAGAAGAGAAAATGTCCAAACTTTTCTGCAGTCTCCTGCAAATGACACGAAGACTTCTTCCTTTAGCGGAGATGCCTGTGTCATCAGCAAACAAGGATTTCTGACAACCCTGAGGCAAATCAGGGAGGTCGGAAGTAAAAATGTTATATAGTATCGGTCCAGCTCTAACAGGTAGTTGATCATATTTGGAATTCTGATAATTTACCTGCAGAGTTCTGTCAGTTAAATAATTTTGAATTAATTTTATAATATAGAGCGGAAAATTGAGGTTTTCAATTTAGCAATCAAACCTTCATGCCAAACACTGTCGAATGCTTTTTCTATGTCTAGAAGAGCAACTCCAGTTGAGCAGCCTTCAGATTTGTTTGAACGAATTAAATTAGTAACTCTCAAAAGTTGATGAGTAGTTGAATAGCCATGGCGAAATCCAAATTGCTCATCTGCAAAAATTGAGTTTGTATTGATGTGAAGCATCATTCTATTCAAAATTAGCTTTTCAAAAAGTTTACTGATTGAAGGAAGTAAACTTATTGGTCTGTAGCTAGAAGCTTCAGCTGGATCTTTCTCGGGCTTCAAAATTGGAACAACTTTGGCATTTTTCCATTTTTCAGGAAAGTATGCCAAATGAAAACATTTATTAAATAATTTTACCATGAAAGACAAGGTACTCACCGGGAGTTTTTTGATGGGTATATAGAAAATTCCATCATCACCTGGAGCCTTCATATTTTTTAACTTTTTAGTTATAGTTTTTACTTCATCCAAATCAGTACCCCAGGATTCATCAAAAATATTTTCCCATGAGGAAATATTCAGATAATCAAGAGCAACCTGATTCTCAATAGGACTAGTAAGACCCAAACTGAAATTATGGGAACTCTCAAACTGCTCAGCAAGTTTTTGAGCTTTTTCCACATTTGTTAGCAATATTTTATCACCTTCTTTGAGCGCTGGAATAGGCTTTTGAGGTTTCTTCAAAATTTTGGAGAGTTTCCAAAAAGGTCTGGAACTTGGCTCTAATTTTGACACATTATTTTCAAATTGTTTGTTCCTCAGGGCAGAGAAGCGTTTTTTAATTTGTTTTTGCAAATCTCGCCAGATAACTTTCATGGCGGGATCGCGTGTTCTTTGATATTGTCTTCTACGGATATTTTTCAGACGGATCAAAAGCTGAAGATCGTCGTCTATTATAATTGTATTGAACTTTACCTCGCATTTTGGAACTGAGACAGCTCTTGCTTCAACTATGGAAGTAGTCAGAGATTCAAGAGCATTATCGATATCATTTTTAGTTTCCAAAGGAATATTAGGATCAAAGTTATATTCCATGAATGTTTGATATTGGTTCCAATCAGCTCTATGATAATTGAAAGTAGAACTGTTGGGATTAGAAATTATTTCTTGAGATATTTCAAAAGTTACTGGAAGGTGATCCGAACCGAAGTCAGCATGGGTAACCAATTGGCTACAAAGTTGACATGAATCAGTTAAGACCAAATCAATAGTTGAGGGATTTCTGGCAGAAGAAAAGCAAGTTGGGCTGTTTGGGTATTGGATAGTGTAATAGCCCGCAGAACAATTATCAAATTGTATATTACCATTGGAATTACTTTGAGCATTATTCCACGATCGGTGTTTTGCATTTAAATCACCAATAATGAAGAATTTAGAACTATTACGGGTAAGCTTCTGTAGGTCACCCTTGAGAAGATTCTTTTGCTGACCTACGCATTGGAATGGTAAATAGGCAGCTAATAGTGTAAGTTGACCAAATTTCGTTTCAACAGAAACCCCCAAACGTTATTTTGTTATTTTGATTGGACCGTGACCTTTTGGTTTCTGTCTTTCTTCTCCCAACTTGGATGTAGGCAGACCTTCTGCTGCGATGATCGGGTGGTTTTCTCCCTCGTGCAACTCCGACAGTAGACTCTCACAGCTCTCCTTATCACGACACTGATAACGGCAGCCGATTAATTGTGACGACGATCGATGATGTGGTCAACCTCTCTTTGCTCGCACTGATGAGGTTGGTGATAGTGTTGTATGGTGGATGGTTTTCGGATCTTACAAGGGTTGTAGCTCAGTGGGGATCGCATACGCGATCAAAGAGCAAATGGCTTCTGTTTTCTTGGATATCAAGGGGGCTTTTGATTCAGTATCTGTTGAAGTTCTCTTAGATAAACTCCATGCTTGTGGTTTTTCACCATTAATGAACAATTTTTTGTACAATTTGCTGTCAGAGAAACATATGAGCTTTTCTCATGGAAACTCTACATCTTTTCGATTTAGCTACATGGGTCTCCCCCAGTGATCATGTTTAAGCCCCCTTTTGTATAATTTTTATGTCAAAGACATTGACGGTTGCCTGAGTGAGAATTGTACGTTGAGACAACTTGCAGATGACGGTTTGGTGTCTGTCACGGGACCCAATAGGGTCGATCTGCAAGGACCCTTACAGGATACCTTAGACAATTTGTCTACTTGGGTTCTCGAGCTAGGTATCGAATTCCCTAGGGAGAAAACTGAGTTGGTAGTTTTTTCTAGGAAGCATAACCCATTGGGGTCTGGTTCGATTCAAAGTGCACCTGGAGATCCCACATTGAGGATCTGAAGCGAAAATGCCAACAAAGGATCAACTTTCTCTGCACAATTACCAGGTCCTGGTGGGGAGCGCATCCGCAAGATCTTCTAACGTTGTACCGGACAACGATTTTGTCGATTATAGAATACGGTAGTTTTTGTTTTCAGTCAGCGGCTCAGTCGCACATCATCAAACTGGAACGTATTCAGTATCGGTGTCTTCGTATCGCGTTAGGTTGTATGCACTCGACTCATACCATAAGTCTTGAAGTGCTGGCTGGCATGTTGCCACTCTCGGATCGGTTTTCAGAATTATCTCTCCAGCTTCTCACCAGGTGTGAAGTTATGAACCCCCAGGTGATCGAAAATTTTGAGAAGCTCCTTGAATTGAATCCTCAAACTCGCTTCATGACTTTGTACCATTTGTACATATTACAGGATGTCAGCCCTTCGCTGAATATTCCCAATCGTGTTTGCTTCTCCGACTTCGGAAATTCGGTTCATTTTGATTTATCCATGAAACAGGAGCTTCGTGAAATCCCAGAGCATCATCGTCCTATGATCGCTCCGGTGATATTTGCTGCAATGTTTGGCCTAGTTCATTCCACCAAAACGTTCTTCACTGACGGGTCTTTGATAGAGAACTCCACTGGCTTTGCTGTATACAAATTATAGCGTCGCTCGTAAACTTCAAGCACCTTGTTCTGTTTTTGTCGCGGAATTGGCAGCAATTCGTTTTTCTTTAGAAACTGTTGCCTCTTTTACACCGGATCAATACTTCATTTTCACGGATAGTCTTAGTTCTATAGAGGCTATTCGCTCCTTGAGGCCGGTAAAGCACACCTCTTATTTTCTTATAAAAATACGAGGTCTTCTAAGTGCTTTATCTTCACGTTCTTTTATTATCACCTTTGTGTGGGTCCCTTCTCATTGTTCGATTCCTGACAATGAGAAAGCGGACTCGCTTGCAAGGGTGGGCGCTATGGAAGGCGATATTTATGACCGACAAATCGCCTTCAACGAATTTTTCTATATTTTTCGTCAGATATCACTCGATAGCTGGCAGTAATCTGACAGAAATCTGTAAAATTTTACCGAATTCTCAACAGCTGAACGTTCGGTAATCCGATTTAACAGATTTCGGTAAAATTTTACCAAAATCCGGTTAAATTTTTACAGATAACTGTAAAATTTCACCGAAATCCGTTAAATCGGATTACCGAACGATCAATTGTTGAGAATTCGGTAAAATTTTACAGATTTCTGTAAAAAAATCTAAGTGAGTGTATTTTAGAGTTTAGTACTTGAATCACCTGGATGTCAAAGATTTTGCAAAAGTGAAATTTAAAAGTATTTAATCTCTTATTTATCGGTCTTTACAGGTATTCCAATAATCAAGCTCCCCTAATCAACCACTCTAATAGATGTTAAATATACACAGTCTTGTCAATCAAATATGAAAAAAAAATCTTTCATCATTCGTCATTGCGATTCATATAACGCACAATAAGAATTCCGAAGGATATAAAATAAATGGAATACTTGTATCGGCCTTATTTTCACACATGGTTATCGTTTAGATCGTAGATTATGCTGGATCTTTGACCTTGTGTTGTAATCTGTTGACATAACGGCTCCTTCTTTTTTTTTTTTTTTAAAATAACTTTATTTTAATATTACTGGATTGAACCTGATCAAATCCTAGCAGCTTGCCAGTGTTCTTTTTTGGAACTACAAATCCGTAGCGTTCATACTTTCACCCAATGGTCTTTTTCTAGCAACTGAACGTATGGAGCAACTTTGTGTAAATATTTGCTTTGAAATTCAAATTTGCTATAGTGATTGGAATATGCAGTAGTTTCTATGCATCTAAAATTAATCCAAAATGAAAACTTGTTTTACTACAATCTTCGTAGCCTAACTAATCGTTTTAAGATTCAAAAGACCTTAAAGATTCAAAGTGTAATAAAACTGTTACTTGGAGAATAGTTCTTTGGAAAATCTATTCCCTCAATTGTTATTTTGAAATAATTCATGAAGACTAACCTATAAAATAGTCGAGCAAAGGGTACATCAAATAACGAATCAAGAGCTTTATCCAATAGCGATAATCGACGAACTATATTGCGTTGTAAAATATAGATTTTCATACAAAATGATCTTCTCAAGGTCACACCAATGCAACAGGACATTTGTTTTGACTGCTTGCAGGTGTGCGAGAACCAAGCTTAAGCTCAGCGCCGCTCATGTTTTCGTGAAAACTGTGTTCCACCTTATGACTGAAAGTTATTAAATTTGACACATACTTTTGATTGGGTTTTTGGATTGAAAAAAGTCAAAATGGCGCTCGAAAGTTTTTCATCAGTTGTGCTGCATGAATTAGATTTAAATGACGAACTACTACAGGTTTTATCAGGTATATGTGGTATATAACTTGATGTATTTGTTGCAATCACTGAAGGAATGATTGTAGAGCAATATGGCAAAGTTGTAAGGTCAAATAAGTGCCACGAGTTTATCATACTTTTTTAAATTTAGCTCTAAAATGAGCTATTGGCAAATGCATTTAAATGACTCAAAAATGAAGTACCGCCACACTGCACTATGGTAGAAGCTTGATGACTTCGGGAGAGTTTGTCCACAAGAAAAGATTTATCTATTGAGGGCTGCAAAATGGTGAGTAGATAGCTGGGATGGAGCGTGCGTCCTCGCAACATAGAGGACCATAGCCTCACAAGTTCCTACCTCATGCTTCCACGGGTCAAGAGATGACAAAGACCGCCAGCTAAGGGTTGCGTACTTAGCTGGTAGTGCAGCCTGGGCACTGTTGTCCTTCTGACTTCAGCTAGATTGAGGAGGTGCGTTCCGAGCGTCTGTCCACCAAGGAGGTGCGGCTCAAACAGCGTCTGTCCTGGCATCCAGCGGCTGAGTAAGAAACGCTGTATCGCGTCAACTATACATTAGGTGGCAGCCGCACCAAGGCGATGTAGGCAGCGTGACCCGGTAAAGTAGCATGCTGAAATCTTACCCTACCACGGAAAATGGAAGTATTCTTTATACGGTATATAATTTCAGATCATCCATGGAATTCCCAAGTGTTGTATAATAATTTTGAATTGTTTTCTTCCCCCGTGGCTATGATAATGCAAGTCCGTCTACAATTGCAGCAGGATCAGCAGACATGCAGACATTACAAATATAATTGTTATTATCATTTTATATTATAACATCCCTTCACAATATTTTTTTATGCTATTTTCAGCTTTGCATTTGCATCGTTGTAAGTTTTGGCCCACCTAACTCACGTTATGTATTTGAAAAGATAGGATGGTTTTTACCTTTTTTTTTAAAGAGAGAAATATATACGACAAATTCTACAAAAAAAAAATCGTTTTGGATTTATTGAGTTTCCGTTTTTGGGCAGTAATCATACTCATATGAAATTTATTTGCCTGAATTTCCTTTGTTATTTTGCTAGGAGGCCAGGTGATCAATTTTATTTCATTATATCACGTTGGAATTTTCGCTATTTTAGAGTTTCAATTATCTAACATCGCAGCGGAAGAGGCAAATAGCGGCATTTAATTATTATATGTACATTATGTAGTATTTCTTTACAACATCGTATTATTTCCATCATATCATACCCTTCAAATTTTCATACAAAAAAACCTGATTTAGACGGTATCTGGCTTAAACACGAAATATCCCTTCAATTTATGACATCTAGCATTCCATATATGTCCAGTATATAACGCAGAAAATTACAGCTGTGGTAGGCTTTTGAAAATTACGGAATCTGTGGGAGGCTTTTGCACTTATTGCTGAATGTATTTTTCATTTCCGGTTTGCAAATGGACTTTTTACCAATTCTGAGCTGAGCAGATTCAGGCAGCGCTGTGTGCCATTTGGCTAGTGTTTGATTTTACATTCAATCTTTGTCATTACTTCATCATAACTTACAATATCATTATATTTAGTAATATTATTTTATTGATTTTACTTCATAGATGATATAAACATTACTTATTGTTTTTTTTTCCCCTTTTTTTTAACCCTTGTATTCAGGGAAAATTAAAAAAAAAGGGGGTTGTTGTAAAATAGAAGGGCCGGGAAAAAAAAATTAAAATTGTAAAATTTTGGTTTTGGAAAATTTTAAATATTTAAAAATTTTTTGGACTCAAAAAGATTTTTGGGGAGTGTATGCTTTTTTTTTTTTAATCAGCTCGTTTATTTATTAGGCTCAGGCGTGTGTAACACTTTGCGGAGCCGATATTCAATATTGTAGTTAACAATTTTTCTTTTTCGGTTTTAGTAAAGTGGGGTGCCAATTACTCGTGGCTAGCTCGAGGTTAATGGGTCACATTATTGTTTGGAAGGGGCTAGGCAGGTAACTTATTTCATGTATTTGTTGCTGCTCATGGTTGCGACATCTACCAGATCCTCGGTCCCTGTAGTCCCTTACAGGAACTAAGCTGCAGATGGGTGACCACAGCTTGTTGGGCAGGTACAAGTAGCACGGAAACAAAAGGATAATATAACTGGGACACAATGGCAGGGAATTTACTAGAGTGAAAGGGAGGGGGTGATGACATTACACTCTTAGATCAGACAAACAAAGAAATTCGTAAATCGCTTGCATGTAGGGAAGATCACGCATTCCCAAAACATCTCTTACTTCGCGGAAGGGTTGTCTACCTCGGGCCACAAGGGTATCCAATAGTCGTGCTCTGGAGGCATCATTACCCGGGCAATGCCAAACTGCGTGATCGATGTCATCATAACCGGTTCCGCACCTACATACATTGCTATCGACGAGGTTAATTCTGTAGAGATGTGCGTCTAGCGAGTAGTGGTTGGACATAAGTCTTGACATCACACGAATGAAACCGCGACTTACATCCAGACCTTTGAACCACGATCTCGACGAAACATTAGGAATAATGGAATGTAACCACCGCCCAAGAGAATTACTTGTCCAATCGTTTTGCCAACTTTGAAGAGAACTCTGACGTACTAATGGGAAAAATTCATCATGTGAAATACTTCTTTCAAAAATCTCACCTTCTTTTGCGCCCACCTTTGCTAGAGAGTCCGCCTTCTCATTGCCTGGAATTGAGCAATGTGAGGGGACCCATGCAAAGGTAATTCTAAATGATCTTTCGACCAACGCACACATCTGCTCCCTTATTTTTGAAAGAAAGTAAGATGAGTGCTTAACTGTTTTCATCGACTGGAGGGCCTCAATAGAACTGAGACTATCCGAGAAGATGAAATAATGGTCTATGGGCATGTCGGAAATTATCCCCAATGCGAAATTTATTGCTGCCAGCTCAGCAACATATACGGAACAAGGTTCCTGAAGTTTCCGGAAGGCAGATGAGTATTCATTGTAAACACCGAAACCAGTGGATCCATCAATGCGCGACCCATCAGTGAAAATTCTTCTATTGCAATTGACATGTTGGTACTTTTCGATGAAAATATGGGGAATTAAAATAGGTCGAAGTTGATCTGGAACTCCTTGAATAGCCTGTTTCATGGAGAGATCATAATCAATGGAGGAACTGTGATAAGGAAAGCGTACACTAGGAGAGTTATAGCATGGAAGACTAATATCGGATGACATATAGTTAATATAGATTCGTAAGAATCTTGACTGGGTACTCAATTCGAGCATTTCTTCGAAGTTTTCAATCACAAGGTTGTTACTGATTCCACACTTGATCAGTATTCTAGATGAGAGCTCCCAGAAGCGGTACTGTAAGGGTTTTACTCCTGCCAGAACCTCCAGGCTCATATTATGCGTTGAATGCATACAGCCAAGGGCAATACGTAGACAACGATATTGAATGCGTTCCAATTTGATGAGGTGGCTATTTCTTGCCGAGAGGAAACAAAAAGAGCCATATTCGAGAACTGAAAGAATAGTTGTTTTATAGAGTTTAATGAGGTCTTCCGGGTGAGCACCCCAACATGTCCCGGATATTGATCTTAGAAAATTGATCCTTTGTTGACATTTCTGTTTTAAATACGCAAAGTGATAACTCCAAGTGCATTTTGAATCAAACATGACTCCAAGGTATTTGAAGGTCAAAGATTGGGTAATGTCTCTTCCCAACAGCTTGAGACGCAGTTGGGCAGGGAACCGCTTTCTAGTAAACACTACCAATTCGGTTTTATGCGGTGAAAACTCGATCCCCAAATTTCTGGCCCAGATGGACAGATTATCTAGGGAATTTTGCAATGGTCTTTGCAAGATTTCTGCACGTGGACCTCTGAAGGAGATCACAGCGTCGTCTGCAAGTTGTCTTAGCGTGCATCTATTTTCCAAGCAGTTATCAATATCTTTAACATAAAAATTATAAAGCAAGGGACTTAAACATGAGCCTTGGGGTAAGCCCATGTAGCTAATTCTGGAAGTTGTCAGTTGACCTAGATTAAAGGTCATTTGTTTTTCTGACAGTAAATTATACAAAAAGTTATTTAAAATTCCTGGTAAACCACTACTGTGCAGACTATCTGCCAGTATATCTATGGAAACTGAATCAAATGCGCCCTTAATATCCAGAAATACTGAAGCCAATTGCTCCTTGTGTGCAAAGGCCAGTTGTATATCAGATGAAAGCAACGCTAAACAATCGTTTGTTCCTTTGCTCTTTCGGAAACCAAATTGCGTATTTGATAGCAGGTTGTTTGATTCAACCCAACGGTCAAGTCTTGATAGGATCATTTTTTCTAACAATTTCCTTAAACATGATAGCATAGAGATCGGACGGTAAGAATTGTAATCAGACGCTGGTTTCCCAGGCTTTTGAATAGCTATTACTTTAACCTGCCTCCATGCGGGTGGAACTATATTTAATTCCATGAGAGTGTTATACAGGTTAAGTAATCGTCTTTTAGCGATATCAGGAAGATTTTTTAGAAGGTTGAATTTAATCATATCGCTTCCCGGAGCAGAGTTATTCGATGAAAGAAGTGCCATTGAAAATTCCAACATTGTGAATGGTTCGGCCAGAGAACCGTTATTTCGGGTAGTATCCCGTAAATTCGGTTGTGTTGGGACAGAGTCTGGACAAACCTTTTTAGCGAAGTCGAATATCCATTGCATGGAGTATTCTTCACTCTCATTGGAGGATGAGCGGTTTCGCATGTAACGAGCCTTTCTCCAAAGCGTTGTCATAGAGGTTTCTCTAGATAGTCCCTCTACAAACGAACGCCAGTAATTGCGTTTCTTTGCTTTGAGTAAGTTTTTAAGCTTTTTTTCAAGCTTGAGGTACTTGTCAAAAAGCTCGCATGTTTCATGTCTACGATAATCTTTAAACGCATCGGATTTCTCAAGATACAACTTAGTGCATTCGTCATCCCATCCAGGGGTGGCGGGTCTTCTTTTGAGGGATGCACTTGGAACACGTCGTTTCTGAGCTTCTAATGCACTTTTGTACATCAGGTCGGAAAGGAAACGATACTCTTCTAATGGTGGAAGAGGATCGGTAGAATCAATACCAAGGGTTACCGCCGATGCAAAATGTTGCCAATCGATATGCCTCGTGAGGTCATAAGGAACATGGATTGGCTGGTCTGTTTTGTGAAAACTATTTGTGATTGAGATAATTATTGGTAAGTGATCACTACCATGGGGATCATTGATTACCTTCCACAGACAATCTAATGATAGTGAATTAGAACACAAAGATATGTCAAGTCGACTCTCCCTGGCAGGAGGTTTTGCTATTCGTGTCGCTTCCCCAGTGTTCAAGATGGTCAAGTTGAAATCGTCGCATAAGTCATAGAAAATACCCGCTCTATTGTCATCGTATTGTTCGCCCCAAGAAGTACCGTGGGAGTTCAGATCGCCCAAAATAAGAACTGGAGATGGAAGTAATGTAATTGAACTCCAAAGTTGACGGCGGTTTATTGATGCCCTCGGAGGGACATAGACGGAAGCTATGCAAAGATCTTTATTCTTTACATTTATTTGGCAAGCGACGATTTCAATGCCTGAGATTATTGGGAGTGAGATTTTATAGAAGGGGTAGCACTTTTTGATCCCCAGAAGTACGCCACCATATGAATCATCTCGGTCCAGGCGAATAATGTTAAAATCGTGGAAGTTTAATTCATCTTCGGATGAAAGCCATGTTTCACAGAGAGCAAATATATCACAATCAGAATTGTGAATCAAATACTTGAACGAGTCTAATTTAGGTATTAGACTACGACAGTTCCATTGTAATACGGTGATCATATCTTGATCCTCACTCGACGAATTATTCATCGAAAGATATGAATTCACCAATAAGGGGCCATGATACAGTCAATTGCTTGAAGTAGTTTCCAACTATAGGAATAAGCAGGTCAATAATTCCTCGGAGCGGTGAAGCATCCGAAAGGCCAAGAGCATTTAAAATGTTATCCACAATGTCCCTAAATGCTGCTATCGCTGAAAACGAACGAAAACGTGCTTAAGCGCAGAACCAAAGAACTCTTCACTTTAACATTTTATAACATTTCTTGCATTTCAGGATCAACCGAATGAAAATCATATATTATAATTATAAATGTTTGTTGTATTTTTTTTTTTTTATATAATTTTATATATATTTTTATTATTTTTGGGGGGGGGGGGGGGGCACGGCCCGATTGAAGCACTCTGGATGGGGAGAGTGGGAATGCCAACTCCCCATTGCTAACAGTTTGTGAATAGAGGGCGGGCTCTTCTCCCCGCCCATTGGGGCATCCTCATGTTAGATAGCTTGCTCTTTTGACCAATTGTTCAGTCTTGTTGTTGGAAGGAGATTCTTTATATCCCTGTGGATACGTATAGGTGATGTTGCCTATCGATCCACCCAACCCTTTTTGGCCCTTCATACAATAACATGATTAGGATAATCAGTGGTTATTAAAGCTTGATCAAGTCTAACAGAGAGGAGAGCCCATTGCTGTCGGACTTAGTTTCCGTGCTACAATGGGTGGTAGTACATATCATACATCATCATATCATACATCAAGAAAAGATTTATCTATTGACTGATAGACGAGACTTTGTTGAAGAATGTATTCCTCTATATAAAAGGTAAACAACTTAATCTCGAAAAAATTCGCCCATCTTGATCACTTTACCCTTTAATAGATAGATCTTTCATTGCGGGCTCCCGAAGACATCAAACTTCTAGTGCTAAAGGTTTTTGAGATAATGATTTCTGTCGAGAAATATTGCGTTTTCTGCCATAGTACTTTCGTCGAGAAATAATCCTTCAACCAATTTATAAGGTATGTGTCCAGCTTATGATTTTAATCCCTCAGTATGATGAATACCATATTTCCTTCTATATAGAAAGTATGTGTCAAGCGTATGATTTTTATTCTTCGTTATGATACATACAATGTGCTATCATATAAACATCATTAAAACTGTTGCATCAACTCCATAATAATTTATTTATATTTTTTATTGGAACTTCCTCTCAATGTTTATAAGCATATCGTTTAGATATTTTATGTTAATCGTTATGGTTAAAAATGATTAGATTTTAAAATACATTTGTTATAATTATTTTTATCCGTGTATAGCCCCTTGCAGGAGCTAGGCGCAGATGGTTGACCAATAGCTTGTTGGGCAGGTACAAGTAGCACGGAAACAAGATGATAGTATAGCTGGTACACAATAGCTGGAAATTTACTGGAATAGGGGGTGTGATGACGTTACACATTAAGGTCATACAAACAAAGGAATTCGTAGATCCCTTGCATGTAGAGAAGATCACGCATTCCCAAAACATCTCTTACCTCGTGGAAGAGTTGTTTACCTCGGGCCACTAGGCCACAATAGTCGTGCTCCGGAGGCATCATTATCCGGGCAATACCAAACTGCTTGATCGATGTCATCATAACCGGTTCCGCACCTTCATATGTTGCTATCGACGAGATTAATTCTGTAGAGATGTTTGTCTAGCGAGTAGTGGTTGGACATACGTATTGACATAACACGAACGAAACCCCGACTTACATCCAGACCTTTGAACCACGATCTCGACGATTTCAGTAGAAGGTGATTCTGAGGGAATTGAAGGAAGTACGTCATTGTTTAAAGCTATAGATACATTACCAGTTGCATTCGGTTCGTCATAAAGGGTGTCCACAGTTAAATTGCATCACTTTCAATAAGCTGTAAAATTTCGCCCTTTGGGTTGATTTCAACGAAATTTTGGGTTAAATGACCTCAGCGTGTGTAGTTTACACTGCCTGAGTTTCAATTCGAAAATGGAGTCGAAGGAACAGCAAGTACGCGAGACCATTTAGCATACGCACCTCGACAACCCACTTCTTTCGCACCGAGCCATCGGAAAGATGTAGAAAATTCACCAGTCTACAGAGTCTCGTGTCATAAAACGTTTCGGGGAACGTTTAACTGTCGATCGGAAGAAGGTGAGTGGAAGAAAAAGTGTTCCGTACTGTGTGAAGGATCACAAGCGAGTGTTTGCTGCCTTTAAACGCAAACCCAACTGTTCCGTTCGGGATGTCGCGAAAAAGCTGCACTTGACCAAAAGTTTACGAAAGTGGTTGCATAATGGACGATGAAACGCACGTAAAAGCGGACTTTAAACAAATTTCCGCCAACCAGTATGTGACTGCAAAAGACAAGTTCGATGTTCCAGAGTCTCTCAGGAAACAGCAAATGTCAAAGTTCCCCAAGAAATTCATGATTTGCCAGTGTGGTAAACGGAGCAAGCCTTTCGTGACAACTTCAACTGTAAATGGTCAAGTATACATAAATGAATGCCTGAAAAAACGACTGCTTCCGTTTCTCAAAACACACAAGGTTCCTACAATTTTTTGGCCGGACCTAGCCTCTTGTCACTACTCCAAGGATGTTCTGGAGTGGTACAAGACGAATGGTGTGAATTTCGTGCCGAAGGATCTTAATCCCCCAAACTCTCCAGAGTTGCGGCCAATTAAAAAATATTGGGCTATAATGAAGCACGAACTTCGTAAGCATCCTAAAGTTGTCACTACAGAACACAAATGTTGAAGTCATGGTTGAAAGCGGAAAAAAATGTCGGTTCAAGCGTTGTACAAAATCTTATGCGTGGTATTGAGAAGAATGTTCGGGCTTTTGGATTTGGTGAAGAAATACAGTGAAATAAATAATAATATTTTATTCCCTGAATATTTCATGACAATCGGTTGAGAGACTTGTTTTTGAGGACGAGTTTAAAGTGATGTAATTAAACTGTGGACACCCTTTAATCTACCTCTGTAGAGTGCGTCTGGTCGAGCGAAAACACGGACGCTTACAGGAACAGGACGTACAATGCTGCGAGAAAGAGTTTCGCAGGGTGGGGCTGAGTAGAAGTTGGTTTCGTTTGCGGGAATTGATGATCCACCGGGTATGGATGCAGTGTTTCGCCACGTTGAAACCTGATGCCACGTAGGTCAATCTGAGGTTGAGAGAAAGTTGCCTTTGCTGCTGCCGGTAACTCCTTATGGGGTGGTAGAAAGCTTGTTGTTGTTGTTGTTGTTGTTGTTGTTGTTGTTGTTGTTGTTGTTGTTGTTGTTGTTGTTGTTGTTGTTGTTGTTGTTGTTGTTGTTGTTGTTGTTGTTGTTGTTGTTGTTGTTGTTGTTGTTGTTGTTGTTGTTGTTGTTGTTGTTGTTGTTGTTGTTGTTGTTGTTGTTGTTGTTGTTGTTGTTGTTGTTGTTGTTGTTGTTGTTGTTGTTGTTGTTGTTGTTGTTGTTGTTGTTGTTGTTGTTGTTGTTGTTGTTGTTGTTGTTGTTGTTGTTGTTGTTGTTGTTGTTGTTGTTGTTGTTGTTGTTGTTGTTGTTGTTGTTGTTGTTGTTGTTGTTGTTGTTGTTGTTGTTGTTGTTGTTGTTGTTGTTGTTGTTGTTGTTGTTGTTGTTGTTGTTGTTGTTGTTGTTGTTGTTGTTGTTGTTGTTGTTGTTGTTGTTGTTGTTGTTGTTGTTGTTGTTGTTGTTGTTGTTGTTGTTGTTGTTGTTGTTGTTGTTGTTGTTGTTGTTGTTGTTGTTGTTGTTGTTGTTGTTGTTGTTGTTGTTGTTGTTGTTGTTGTTGTTGTTGTTGTTGTTGTTGTTGTTGTTGTTGTTGTTGTTGTTGTTGTTGTTGTTGTTGTTGTTGTTGTTGTTGTTGTTGTTGTTGTTGTTGTTGTTGTTGTTGTTGTTGTTGTTGTTGTTGTTGTTGTTGTTGTTGTTGTTGTTGTTGTTGTTGTTGTTGTTGTTGTTGTTGTTGTTGTTGTTGTTGTTGTTGTTGTTGTTGTTGTTGTTGTTGTTGTTGTTGTTGTTGTTGTTGTTGTTGTTGTTGTTGTTGTTGTTGTTGTTGTTGTTGTTGTTGTTGTTGTTGTTGTTGTTGTTGTTGTTGTTGTTGTTGTTGTTGTTGTTGTTGTTGTTGTTGTTGTTGTTGTTGTTGTTGTTGTTGTTGTTGTTGTTGTTGTTGTTGTTGTTGTTGTTGTTGTTGTTGTTGTTGTTGTTGTTGTTGTTGTTGTTGTTGTTGTTTTTGTTGTCGTTGTTGTTGTCATGCTTCCTACGCTTCCTACGGTTGCGGGATTTTTGAGCAGCTTTTTCCTGTTGTCGACGATGAAGTTCGCACTCTGCCCAATCTGCTCTCCACATTATTTTTATTAACCAGTACTCGCCAGCCAGAACTTTCTTCTAAGGGCCCCTCGTGGTGGAATCTAGCAAGTGCTAGATCTTCGGCCAACTCATCGGCAAGAGTGATTTTATCACTTAAAGTATTCGTTGCTGGAGGCTGCATAGCTGAAATAGTACTCGACAAATGTTTCATTTCTTCTATGATTTTCGAGGCAGGAAAACTCGGTACTTCTTTTGCAGCAACTTCAATAAGGCTTCAGGCAACTTCAGAAGCCATGTCAAACATCGAGCGAAATTTTGCTGGCGAGCGCTTCACAAGCCCGTTGTACACTTGAATCAAATGTGTCCGGGTTTTTTTCGCGTACAACCGATGACACATCGTTAAATAATTGTGCCACGGCACCGTCGTTTGTCTTGAGCTCACTCCTCGTCTCGGTCAAGTTAGTTTCGAGGCTATCAAAAGCTTTATCCATGAAACAGGAGCTTCGTAAAATCCCAGAGCATCATCGTCCTATGATTGCTCCGGTGATATTTGCTGCAAAGTTTGGCCTAGTTCATTCCACCAAAACGTTTTTCACTGACGGGTCTTTGATAGAGGACTCCACTGGCTTTGGTGTATACAAATTATAGCGTCGCTCGTAAACTTCAAGCACCTTGTTCTGTTTTTGTCGCGGAATTGGCAGCAATTCATTTTTCTCTAGAAACTATTGCCTCTTTTACACCGGATCAATACTTCATTTTCACGGATAGTCTTAGTTCTATAGAGGCTATTCGCTCCTTGAGGCCGGTAAAGCACACCTCTTATTTTCTTATAAAAATACGAGGTCTTCTAAGTGCTTTATCTTCACGTTCTTTTATTATCACCTTTGTGTGGGTCCCTTCTCATTGTTCGATTCCTGGCAATGAGAAAGCGGACTCGCTTGCAAGGGTGCGCGCTATGGAAGGCGATATTTATGACCGACAAATCGCCTTCAACGAATTTTTCTATATTTTTCGTCAGATATCACTCGATAGCTGGCAGTAATCTGACAGAAATCTGTAAAATTTTACCGAATTCTCAACAGCTGAACGTTCGGTAATCCGATTTAACAGATTTCGGTAAAAATTTTCCAAAATCCGGATAAATTTTTACAGATAACTGTAAAATTTCACCGAAATCCGTTAAATCGGATTACCGAACGATCAACTGTTGAGAATTCGGTAAAATTTTACAGATTTCTCAAATCAAATGTGTCCGGCCCAACAAACATCGGTGTTGAATTAGAGCATGTTCAAACAAATTTGGAGAAGCTATTCAGCTATTGTAGAAGAAACAGCTGAATAGCTTCTCCAAATTTGCTTGAACAAGCTCTAATTCAACACCGATGTTTTTTGGGGGGTTGCATTTTTCGCGTACAACCGATGACACAACGCTAAATAATTGTGCCACGGTACCGTCGTTTGTCTTGAGCTCACTCCCCGTCTCGGTCAAGTTAGTTTCGAGGCTATCAAAAGCTTCCCGTACATTGAAGCTATTGATTAAAGTGCAAATTTTATCATTTGCAGCCTCGATGTAGCGAATCCTTTTCCGCAAGCTCTGTAGCAATGGAAGATTAGTCGGATTTACTACACACGGCATTTTCACGCGACCAAGACTTGGTTCACTACTGGGGGCAAAACAAACAACAAAAAATGGCTTACGCGACAATGTATATGCACGGTAGAAGCAACAAATAAACAGCTAAAACCCGCGTTAAAATTGTACGGACTGAATTGAAAATGAGCATGAGCACGAGCATGCATGAGCATGATTTACCGCCCACGGATGCTACTCCGTTATTGCCAGATCAGCTGTATTTACACAAAGAACCAATAGATGATGTTTGAGACTAACATTCATCCTCAATATGTAAAAACTGGTGACCCATTATGAAGCAATTCCGGCGCCGGCCGTGCCCGAATGTTGGTCAAGTAGGGAATGGGAAGGAACGTGTTGACGTGATACTCGCTTTGAAGGAAGCCGAGAAATCCTCTGCACTTCCACGAGAAATCACTGGGATATTGGATAGTTGGGAAAAGGTCAGCAGCAGGGTTCGTTTTGGTTAACGATCCGCTAAAAGTATGTAACTAGCACTATCCGCCAAAATCATGGGACCGCTCCTTCAAGCAACAGAACACCGAACGCCAGTTTCAACGCACCCCGAATAGTCCGGCATGACCTAATCACCGTAAACTCGTAAATAATGATGATCGCTTTTTCTGCCTGTGTAGATAATAGTTAGGCATGATCAGCGGCATGCCCTCTTTTATGTGGATATCCTGGAAATAGAGATAAGACAAGTTGGGCCGCCCCTCCGATTGGTGGCCCATCATAGCATTAGTAACTGATATTTATTATATTGATTCCTACGCTCATTAATTTGGTACCAACCGGAGGAGAAATATGGAGAACTAAAATAAGCCGAAGTTGATCTGGAACTCCTTTAATGGACTGTTTCATGGAGAGATCTTATTAAATGGAGGAACTGTGATAAGTGAAGCGTACAATAGGAGAGCATGGAAGACTAATATCGGTTGACATAAAGTTAATATTGGTTTCGTAAGAATCTAGACTGGGTACTCCATTCGAGCATTTCTTCGAAGTTTTCAATCACAAGGTTGTTACTGATTCCACACTTGATCAATATTCTAAATGAGAGCTCCCAGAAGAGATTCTGCAAGGGCTTTACTCCTGTCAGAACATCCAGGCTCATATTGTGCATACAGCCAAGGGCAATACGTAAACAACGATATTGAATGCGTTCCAATTTAATGAGGTGGCTGTTTCTTGCCGAGAGAAAGCAAAAAGAGCCATATTCGAGAACTGAAAGAATAGTTGTTTTATAAAGTTTAATGAGGTGTGCCGGGTTCCATTGAAAATCGTCGTGGGACGATGAACTTAACATTCATGCCTTTCAATTGAAACATATTATCATCTTTTGACAGCCACTTCTTAGCTTCAGCAAAACAATCTTCAAACAAACATTTTCGACTAAGCTTTTCATTCATCGGTGTTTATTTTAACCTTCGGTGTCAAACTAGTATGAAGCAGGACAATTGAAATTCATGCATTCATGCAATACGTGCATGAATTTCATTTCTGAGGTATTCATTATTTTTAAGACTAGAGCGTTTCCAGCCGAAATGGCCTGGAAATGTGGAAAATTGTTGTCGATATTTTTTTATTTGAATGAAACTTTGCATACGTGGTTGGCTTAGGAGACTGAGCATTTTCTACGCTAACATAGATTTTTGTGACTCAAGAGTCAGTTTTAAAAAGGGCGTAAGCATTTTGAATAGCACATCAATTAATAATATGTAGCTCGAAAACCTATGGCTGTACAAAAAAACCTGTCTAAGAACAAGTTGTGACCATATGATGGTGAAAAAAATATACACTGAGAAAAAAAAATTCGGAAAAAAAATCGACAATCAATATGAAAATTTAAATATCTCAAGAAACAATGTTTTGATTTTTTATATTTTTTGACTGTATAAACTTGAAGTTATTAAATTTTAGCAAAGATTCCAGGATGTAGAAATGTCTTGTTCTCAGACGCGAACATGCCGGGTACATAACTGTCAAATCGTATACTTTTCACGTTGAAAGTAATGTCCCTGGCCTACTAAAACCAGGAAAAGATATTTTGCCAACGACGTCAGCGCTATGGGTCCTCTACAGTTTATAATCTGTTTTGTTCAAATGTTGGACCAACTTACCGCCTGCCTGAATTTTAGGTAGCATCAAAGGCTCTCAGTAGTTTGAAAAACTCGTCCGTTGGGTAGCCCGCTGCTAAGTATTGCCGATAGTATACCTAGAAATCTAAAACTACCTGTACTTGGTATATAAATTCGTTCCACTTATCGGAAAGCATCAGTAACAAATTTGTTATGAGTGTTTAATAATAATTTCAAAATGGAATTCAATAAGGTGAAGTGTTGCAAACCCTTTCCTCAAACACGGTGCTTTGTAAAGCTTCGTAAATTAAACGAAAATATTTTTCAAGGGCTAATATTAATGAACTGCCAAATTCCGTTGGATACGTCTTTATCAATCTGTGATTCGTGTCGATTATATTTAAACAATGTGAAACACGCAGAATCTGAGTATGATATCGATGAGCAACCACACAACCCCATTCCGGAGCTTCAACCATCTACATCAAGGTACGCTATGGAGGAAATACCTTCGGCTACACCCATCACATCATCTTCTCAAGAAATCTTGCAACAGGAATTTTCCAGAGCTCATAATATCGAGTTATTTAACAAAGGTATAGCTGGAATCAACGTTTCACTGGTATCATCATCAAAACTGAAGCAGGTTCACTATCCTCGTAGAAAATATTTGAATGTTACGGACGGTTTAAACAAATAACAAATAATAACAAATGCAAAAGAATTATATGATTGGGCCAATCAGAAAAATAATGATTGCTTAAAGAAAATGCCATTTTGTTATGTATCTTATGAAGACTATGAACAGGGAGTTACAGAATGGAGCAACATCTTTCAGCAAACTAAAATGATTACTGGTACACAAAAATATCACTCTTTTGTTCCGCGTTCAGATCATCAGATAGAGGCAAAATTGTTTTCAAATGATGTAGCATCAAGCCTTCATAGTATATATAAACATGTAAAATGAAAGGGAACTTCTCAAAACTAATCTAAATGTAGAAACAATATATGTACTTTAGTATGCGCGTAATATGTTGGAAATACAAGTAAACTAAAATATAAGAAAAGTTTTTTCAATCATTTTCCCCTATTTCTTATGCTGTTTATAGAATCGTCTTGCTGGCTAAGAGTGAGTTGTGGGAAAATAAACGCATATTTCGAAAAAGGTATTTATGTGATGCGGGAGAACCGCGAATAATTTATGAAAAGGACGTATTTTCTGCTGGAAATATACTGCAACATCAAAACACCATTAATTTTGGCAAAATTTGAGATTTTAAAAATGCTCTAAAAGTTGACCTTAGAGACACTTTTTTCACTTCAGATCTCTCCACCCTGAAGTTTTCTCCAAAACTGACGTAAGAGCTTCATGTTATTACACACAATGTATAAAGTATACAATAAGAAGCAAAATAGGCAAATGTTAAACGGAAATTTGTAAAATACTGTTTGCACCATTTTACCCCATATCATTCGGACCGTTCATCCAGTCGTCTTGCTGTCAAAGAGAGAGTTGTAGGAAACTTAACAAACATTTCGCAAAACGTTTTGTGGTTGCTGAGAACGCGAATAATTTATGAAAAGGTCATATTTTCGAATATTATTCGAATATGATAAAATTAAATCAGAAATATGTCGAGAACGGATGCTCTTACGAAGATCATCATCAGGAGCTGAAAAGTTTAAAAATACTTCAAAAATCAGATTATATCATCAGAATACGTTTATCCCCGCAAATATTAAAATTTTGAGAAATACACTTAAAGTTGATGTTCTAGAAACTTTTTCCCCTGACATTTCTTCATCCTGGAGTCTTCGCTAAAATGTGCGTAATAACTTCAAGTTTTCACAGTCAAAAAATAAAAAGAATCAAAAAATCGTTTTTGGATATATTTAAAATTTAATGTTAATTTTTTTTTTCCGAATTTTTTTTTTCAGTGTATATTTTTTTACAACGTTCACACATAGGGCCACAGCTTGTTCTTAGACAGTTTTTTTGTACAATCAAAGGTTTTCGAGCTACAAATTATTAATTGAAGTGCTATTCAAAATGCTTACGCCCTTCTTAAAACTGACTCTTGAGTCCAAAATTTTTTTGCATCAGTGGAAAAAACTTACTTTCGTGGGTAAAACGTGTGTACAAACTTTCAATTAAATCGGAGACACTCGAAGTTGGTCGGTAGGTCATTTCGGCTGGAAACGCTCACTAGAATCAGTGCCATCAGATAAGTTAATTGTTGCACCGAAATCAATAATCAACCATTTTACGAAATGATACATGAAATTGCTGATATTTATGTTGCTTTCATGCGATCCCTGTTCACAGCTCCAGCGCAAATGCAACAAATCCAATTTCAATAAGTCACCGCAGTATCAAACAGAAACGCGCTTGCCAGCTCGGGGAGTTTTTTGTCGAGTAAAGTTACAGCAATGCGTGCATCGACAAATGACAATACTTCTAGCAACACTGGCACGCATGTTTCGTTGTGTTCGCCAAACACCCGAGCGGGGGGGATGAAATCAAATCAATCAATCAATCAATCAATCGATTTGTATCGATTTAAATCAACAGTAAGGATGCTATTTGGGGCCACTCACAAAGTATGATGGTGGTTTTTTATTGGGAAAACAAGGTAATTTATATTAACGCTTGATAGCCAATGGATCATTTCATATCAACAGTAAGGAAGTGGTTGCAGCCAATCACACAATAAGATAGTGGTTAACCTGTTCCAAGATACGCCGGTCCGGAGAGTATGACAAAAGAATAATATTGATCACAACTAATTATGCTCCCCACCACCGGCCCACCACACCCGGCGAACCACCAGATCTCACCGGGAAGCAGCTTTATTTTTTTTTCTGTGCCCACATGATCACTTGCCGCTGCCGAACCGCGCTATGCCCTATTACAAAATAGTGAATAAGAAAGAATCAACGCAACCGTTCACATCCAATGTTCAAAGCACTCTTTTTTTTGTAAACTTTCAATATGTACAACTACATTCTACAAATAATCCTACTACTGGAACTCACATCTGCAACAAGCAAGTTGAGCGTCCTAAAGAGCTATCTATACCTTGAACAGCGATTGACGATTTGGTGAAAATTGGCGTCTCTAGAAGCATTTCGTGCCTTCTGTCAACTTTAAAACGGTCCTAATGTTGAAGTGTTGAAGTTTGTTATCCAATCTAGCTGTCGTTTTTTCGTCCTAGTGTTCTGTAAATGTTTTTAGCAGAAAGAAGTAGTTTTTGTTTCCGTTGCAATTTCTGTGGGGCGTGTTAGCTTAAATAAATCTATTTTTTTTTGTTTTGTCGCAAAAAATATTGTATGCAACTCGTTGCCACTTTTGAGTTTGAGAGTCTGTTTTAGGTTATGTTCATATGGGTAGGCCACATTGGCACGTTTTTACTTCTTACTGTGGTGTTTTTTGCACATTGCTTTGACGCATACCATGCCTTGTTTATCACATTTATCGTTGTTTATTTTATACCACACCTGGCGCCTGGTATAAAATACTACTCTGTTTAGGGTTGAAAATATATTTAATAATGACTTCAAACATTATAACATCGACGTTAAAGTTATTGCATGATTAGCCTGAATTATAAATTACTCGAGAAATCTATTTAAAAATCAATCAATTTTGTTTGATGTTTCAAGAACAGTTTCTCATATTAAATTCATGTTCCTATATTCATCCTACTAAACCAAGTTAAAATATAATGGTTTCTGTACGGTCCCGAACGTTTAATGTATTATATTTCCTATCCTTTCTGTGTTTGCAATCATCTGAGTATTTCCTTTTAAACATCGAAGCAAGCCCCTCCCAAGCCCAATTTCTACTTCGTCAAAAAGTTAAACCAATGAGTTGAAGAAACATGGTGCATAAACAGCTAATTTTTGTGTATAGAGTATCAGTATTATTGTATCTCGCACCATGAAATCAAAATATTGGGCACTCAAAATGAAGGTCATTTATCGCACCCTAAAGGAAAAATAGCGAAAAAATTATACCGAATTGGTTTTGATGAATTATCAACCTTTTTTCCAAATAACACTCATCTTTCGGACAGTCAAGGGGGATGACTGTTCGCTCCTGAACTTTTAATGTATGTATTTCCTATCATTTGTGTATTTCCTATCCATACATTTTTATTAAACATCGAAGCAAGTCCCTCGCTTTGAACGAATTGACTCCAAGCGCGTTTGTAACGCCAAATGACTTGAAAAATTAAATGCATTGCAAATGCACTTCGAGAAAAAATTGAAAAAAAAATTTTGCTCCTAGAACATTTTTTGGATACATTACCCTAAACAGCATTTTATATTTGGTGTGTAATATTTCATTTGGGTGGTTCTTCCATTAGGGCCATACTTTCAGTCAAAGAGTTAAAATCAAAAATTTGAATACATTAATTGTTATGTTTGTGTTCTCCGTGCGTGGAGTAACGATTATGATGAAAAATTTGAAATTATTCTGAAAAAAAAATCAACCGCGTTACGCTCGATTGGCGATTTTGAACGATAATATCTCCATTCTGGCTCACAGAAATTTCACGATCAGTATTTTATTTGAAAGGTAGCACATCTCCGCTGAATCCCTGTTGGTAACTTAATTCATTACATTTGTTTAAACTAATTAAAAAGTACTTTAAAAAAAATGTCCACACGCACAAAGTCGAAAATGAAATCATGCGCCACAGTCTGATTGGATCACACAGCCACAGTTACCGTGCGAGCGATTATAAAATATGACACCACATGTTTTATAATCGCTCGCACGGTAACTGTCCGACCAACCATTATTCTCAATTCGGATTCTGACTAAACATCGTCAAAACGGACTGACTGCGCATTGTCAAATCGTCTAGCACACAGTTTAACCTGCTCTACTCTACCTAGTAGTCTGGCCGTGGCAAGGAGTAAAGATTAAGGGAAAGGCCAAGTCTCGCTCGAAGCGCGCTGGATTGCAGTTCTGAGTCGGTCGTATTCACCGTATGTGCCGGAAGGGCAACTTCGCCAATCGCGTTTTTGCCGGTGCCCCCGTCTACCTCGCTGCGGTGATAGAATACCTGGCCGTTGAAGTCCTCGAGTTGGCAGAACACCCTCCCCCCTCCTCCCCATGAAAACAAGATCAGAATCATCCCACGTCACTTGCAGCCGGACAAGGAGCCGACAAAACTTCTCTCCGGTGTGACAAGTGCAAAGGGGGGTGTCCTGCCAAACATCTAGGCTGTTCTACTACACAAGAAGACCGACGACCAAATTAATTTGCCCAACTAAAGCGTTGGATTCACCCTTTAGTTTTTCCCCATACCTTTCATAAGCACCCCAATATTTACTGTCACTGGAGCACACGTTTGCTGCTGTTTAATATTGTTGCTGTACAGTTCGCATATTCTGCTGCTGTCTGAAGAAATATTGTTGTGTCCGATCGTTCTGACCCCACTGGTGGTAATTTACTGTGGACACCGGATCGAGTTCGAAACCGCACAGTCTATTGCCTTCCTCCAAAACTGTTGTTTGTTGCTTTGGATTGCCCTACCTGGATTTCCGGTTCGATTTAAATGTGCACCACAAAGTTTCTCTTTGTAATTATGTTTGTTTACGTTTACAAACTGTTATACTCCCGCGTCAATCCTTTGACTTTGAGTACGATAAATTGCAAGTTATGGTATTAATATAAGAGCATCTTCTCTAGTATTTCTTTTTTAATTCCAAGAGCAAATTACTCTTGAGGCATAACAGCATATATTTACGAGCTTCAAAACAAACATGTTTCTTTAATTCATAGTTAAATTCAAAGTTTTGCTCAGCGTGCCCTTTTTATCTCGCTATCCCCTGATCAGTGGACACCAAGTCGGACTTCCATTTGTCATTCATGCTAAAGTTGGAAGATTTGGCGGCATGTGAGGGTGCGTTGTTGGATTGGAATACGAAAATAAAAAAATGAGAATTTTTTGAATACATACTCTCTCCTTTTGCCACTTGTTCATTTACTCTTCCGCTCCCAATCGATTGAAGGTGCTCTTATGTAGTCTCTACGTCAGGCTTCATGTGTATATGTACCATTGCGATGCCATGCTGGTATGCACTGTAAAGTCTGGTTGAGAGTCGTGGGTCGTTTTCGACATTGTCAAATAGTTGGGATTTTATCGTGCATTCTATTCCCTACGAAACCGGCTTCTGTTCTACAATCGCATTCTGCTAACCGCGTCACTGTGTAATGTATGTTGATTTTCTTCTGAGGGCAACGAAAAAAATCATCCTTAGATCAAAGCTGTCCTTTCGAACTAAAAAATATGCAGTCTACCGGAAGTCTTTGTTTACCTGCTTGTTTATCGTCAAGTATTTAGACAGTTAAATCATTATCTTGTTCCATACATCATGTTTAATATCATCGTTTAATTGATTTATAACGAACTCGTAGTTGTCTGTTTGTTTATTTTTTGTAATCCGTTCGTTGTTTGTAACGCTGTGTTTGTAGTGCTAGCAGTGCCTTCATAGTCTGGCGTGTCTTATAGAAAACTAATAGTTTAATTTGTTTTTCTTATTTATCGAATCAGCTATGGAGAATATCAAAAAATAAGAAGTGATAAGAGTGCTAGTGAATGGAAATGCAATTTTATTTGCTCCTGTTTATTTATTGATTCTTCCAATATACGCAATAATATTGGATCAACTTCGTGCAGATTAAGTATACTTAATTTTGAAGTAATTACATGAAAACATTGTGAAGGTTTCTTCAAAATGTCTTGAATCAGCTTAGGTCATATGGTAAATTTATTTTTCCTTCACATATTTGCGTTACAGTGTGTATTATTATCGCATTCAGAACATGCAATACATATACTAGTTTTCTGGGAAGTAACATAAGGAATAATGTAGCACAATATGTAGAAGCCATATGTTTAGTAACTGTTTAGCAAAAAAAAATGTTATTAAAATTAATAGTGTGTAACCAGGAAGGAATAACTAGTAGACTTCAAGGTTAGTATCCTCAATCTTTAAAGATTATAAGCTGATTAAATAATACTGCTCATCGGTCATCGTGCATGTCAGTCCCATTGAAATAGAACTTCTGGAAGGGGGGGTTCACAAACTTGTAACCGTTTGTGAATAGTATATAATGCAATAAGTTTATATTTGAATATTTTATATTTATTAAAAGGAAATGGTGTCTGTATTCATAATTCTTGTTTTGTTTTGTTTATCTTTCTAAAAACAAAAGAAAAATGCATTTGATGGGTCGGTTGATTTTTATTTGGTGTAGTAGAGTTTTTGAAAAAAATCCACGTTCACAAATTGGTGAGGGAGGCGTATCTTCTTTTCAGTTGAAATAATAATTTTGCATACTAAAAATAGAAGAGGAATTTTATGTCAAATAAACTGTCGTCTTCAATTATAACGTTCTGTTTTTTACATCTCTGTTTTTCAATACATTTTTTTCAATATTTATTATCAATAAACTAACGAACCTAAAATAAAAAGTTATACTATTCCTAGTACCATGTATAATGTGCCCTAATTCCGTTCTTCTGGCAATTGTGTCATCTCAGAGGTCTAAACTGTATTCAATACTGATGCATTACACTGGAAACTAAAATTGTATTTCTTCATTGCCTGCCATAAAAAATATAGGGTTGTTTGCATTCCTATTCCCCAAGATCGTCGAAATACGTATGCTCTTTTTTGTTCCGGATTACAATTACCAAAAACAGACTTTTTTCTTATTACGTTCATTTTTGTTCCTTATTCCAGTCACCATTAATTATGCGCATTCCAGATTATAATTTTTTTTTATGATAAAATATCGTTTTATGTAGTAATATCCGACAACTTTCATCACATAATACACACAGTTGGATCTCCTACTACACGGTGGATGGTGCTATTAACTCATCTCGATATCTCGGTTTTCTAACATCCAATGGACCTGATTTTCGACATATGGTTAGGATCTATGGAAAGCTTCGAGCCTACCGAAAAATGGCATTCATTGCTGTTTCTTTTGAAATATAGTTTTAGAAATAACCTGAAATACCATTTTGATTGAATGTGGCATTGTAGATTAGATTCGGTATCTTTATTAAAGAGACTTTCAGCCGGTGGCTGGTTCGTCTCTACACCGTGTCCAATATATTCTCATACAAAATAAAACTCTATTTATTTCAAATCGATATCCAGATTTTATTGATAAATTTACCCATTATATTGCAATATAATACTGATCAACTACAGCATATGTTTTGGAATTACACCGCCTTCAACCTTCTTGACCAGGTCCAGACGTTTTTCGAAACCGTCACAGGTGGCACGCACGACTTCCATCGGCATTTCGTCCCAAATTCGTTTGATTACGGTTTTGAATTGGTTCATATTAGACGCCCTGTGGTCATTTACCTTCGCCAGCATGTATGATCATACGAAATAATCCAAGGGATTCAGATCTGGTGAACTGAGAGGCCATTCATTCTTGTCCAAAAAGTCGGTCAAATTTTCTCGGCACCAGCCCTGAACGAGATTTGCAGTATACGATGGCGCTCCGTCCTGCTGAAACAAAAACACCTCTTGTACATATGGCTTGACTACTTTCTCCAAAACTTTCGTTTTATAATATACGGCATTCACTTTAACGCCTTTTTCGATGAAAACCAGTGATAATTTGCCTCACTTGCAAATTCCTCCCCAAACCATCACTAACGCAGCATTTTGGAACCGTGGAATATTCCTATCACTCTCTGGAACAGTTCTCGAAGAGAGAGCCCACAATCTGTCGTTCTGGACATTGTGGGATTGTTGCAAGACGAATAACTTTTCGTCGGAAAAGATAAATTCTACCCCACCGTGCCGCGACAAAAGCAGACTTGCTCTTTCGAGTCGTTTCTGCTTGGAAGGTTCCGAAACTCCGTGAACCTTATGTTTCTTGAAAGCTTGGAATCCGAGGTCATTTTGCAGTATATAGTGCATGGACGATCTCGAAACATTCAGATCTGTGGTCATTTTACGTACAGAGCGCTGTGATTTTCGTCTAATCCGTTCCCTAACCACTTTAACAAATCGTGCAGTCCGCACCGTACGAGTACGACCGGATCTCTTCCGGTCATCCAACGAGCAGGTGTCATGGTACCTTCGGATGGTTCGGTACACAAAATCCCGCTTTACTCCTAGGTTTTTCAAATTTCTGAAAATAGCGCCCTTTCAAAAACTTTTTTATCAGCACAGCACGAAGCTCCTTCATCGCTGGTTAAAGATAAACACCAAATGAAGACAATCGGACCTAACCTAAAAGCGTTTTTATAAACATAGTGCAAAACTACACCAACACATACGTGAAGCGTGTTGAGTAGTTGCACGACACCAATGCAAGGAAAAAGTGTATGAGATTATATTGGACACAGTGTATATGTGTATAAATTATGCCAATGATCATATTGCTTATTTTTCTATTTGTACGTTCATCGCAATATCGGATGTGAAACCTGATGAGTGGAATAAGAAACACGTAAAAATATATGGATCCTAATATCAGTGATATTTCTTCCCTATAATATCTGTCAAAATTTATCATTTATTACTTTAAATACGCATTAACCATGGAAGGACTTCTGTTTCCTCCCGTTTAGATGCTATTCTACTGATAGTATTGATTTTCCCCACGAGAAATTGCTAGAAAACTGTGATCGACGATATTAGCCAGATCACTAAAACACTAACAAAAAAAAAATTACGCCTGATAAAATGACCAATAACATATTCGTTTATGTGCGTAGTAAATCGCGGAACATTTTCCGGGTGTCGCAAAAATTGATAAGTATAAAATAAAATGTGTACGTTTTAAAAATAAAACAAGGGAAGCTCCATGAAAAGTTATGTCGAGATCCTTTCAATATTTAATATCAAACTGAATGCCTTTTGATATTCTAAACAGAGCAGACATGAGGGCGAACGAGGCTTCAACGATTTCTCTTAATCGACATCCCCTCTTTCAAAATAAGGTTAAAAGCAATGCAATGTAATTTTTCTCCTGAAATGAAAAAAAAATAGAGGTGGATTATCTCAGGAATATAACCGAGAGGTTCACGTAGGACCTCGTTGGTGTACAGTAATAATGGTATCATCTAATTTATACACATCATAACACACATGGTTTATTAATATCAAAATGTTTTGACGTAGACTAACGTTTGCATAAAAAAGGGCCTTTTTTTCGGATGGTGATAAAAAAAAGCTTAGACAGATAATTGCTTTTGATAAATTTCCCATGAAAGGTAATTATTTAAGCTTACTTGCTAAAAAACTCTAGGCCCTTGCGAGCGGCCTTCCGGCAGTTAACTGGAACATTCGCCATGGCGGACGAAAACATGTGTGAAGGCATGTTTTTGAGTTCTTTCTTCGTTTTATTTATCAATTCCTCCTCAGTTTTCGCGACAAAATTGTTGGAGTAGATCTTACGCTTCAGGTTGGCACAAAAATTCTCTATGAAGCCCAGCTGGGGGACGTTGGGCGGGTTCACCGTGTTGGGTACCACATCGATATTCAGCCTCTCCATCTCCTTCATCGCTTCGAGTAGTGGGCCGACGCCAGATCCGGCCAGAACCCCGCGTCTTCGCCCTTATAGTATTTATTGATGAACGACGCAACTTCCGGCAGGCATTTGGTACTATAAATTTCTCCGTTCACAACCAGTCCGGAGCGAAAGAAGAGCGGCTTTTACATCCCCTTCTCGCTGATTGTCAGCCACAGCAGCACTTCTTGGGGAACTTGGTGTGTGAAATGAACTTCACCTCGGAGCTCACTTCCTTCGTGGGGGAAGTAAAATACGAAGTGCCCTGCCAGTCGTTGCCATCCAGGGTGAGATAGGTCTCGTCCATCGTCCATCACCACCGAAATCGATCTTACCATCTTATTCAGCCGCTGCCGCTGCATCATTGCCTGCAGCCCCGAAACCAGTGGACGCGATTTCCGCTTCCTGACATGTATGTTCATGTTCGCCAGGTACTTTTTCACTGTTTTGCCGATTTAACCGACCTCCCGGCCAAGCACACGCAGCATATTTTATATTTATTAAAAGAAAATGGTGTCTGTTTTTATAATTCTTGTTTTGTTTTGTTTATCTTTCTAAAAACAAAAGTAAAAGTAATTCGAGAATTGCTTAAGAAAAACGCATTTAATGGGTCGGTTGATTTTTATTTGGTGTAGTAGAGTTGTTGAAAAAAAGCCACGTTAACAAATTGTTGAGGGAGGCGTATCTTCTTTTCAGTTGAAATAATAATTTTGCATACTAAAAATAGAAGAGGAATTTTATGTCAAATAAACTGTCGTCTTCAATTATAACGTTCTGTTTTTTACATCTCTGTTTTTCAATACATTTTTTTCAATATTTATTATCAATAAACTAACGAACCTAAAATAAAAAGTTATACTATTCCTAGTACCATGTATAATGTGCCCTAATTCCGTTCTTCTGGCAATTGTGTCATCTCAGAGGTCTAAACTGTATTCAATACTGATGCATTACACTGGAAACTAAAATTGTATTTCTTCATTGACAGCCATAAAAAATATAGCGTTGTTTGCATTCCTATTCCCCAAGATCGTCGAAATATATACACTGATAGGCAAAATAAAGTGCCCACCTCATCGTTTTTTCAATTTCTCTCATTTACTTGGTTCAAATTAAAGTAAACACACTGTATTTATTTTATTATCTTATTTTTTTATTCTTTTTAAGTTTCACTTATGGAATACTGTAAAAAAGAGTTTTACATAAAAAAAAAAAAAAATTGTGTTGAAAAAAAAAAAACAGTGACAAAATAAAGTGCCCACTTCATTTAGGCTGCAGAAAACATAAATTATAGTAAAATAAAAGCATTTCAATAATTGATGTGTCCTCCTTTGGCCTTCAGGACCTCATGCAGGCGCTTCGACATGCTCTCGACCAGGTTTTTTAGGTGCTGTGGATCTAGCTCTTCCCAGGCGCGCCCCAGGGCTTCAAAATAGTTATTTTTATTGGTAACACCAGTTTTGTCAACCCTGGCATCGAGAATCGACCACAAATTCTCGATGGGATTGAGGTCCGGGCTTTGTGGAGGCCATTCCAGCGGTTTGATCCGACAAGACCGGAAGAAAGACTTGGTCTTCTTGGCAGTAGGCTTCGGGAATATGTCCTGCTGGAATACGAACTTCTCTTCAAGGCCCGTCTGGATCAGCGAAACCTCCAGATTTTCTCGCAGGATGTTGATGTAAGAATCTGCCGTCATTATCCCGTCGATTTTCACAATGCTTCCCACTCCACCCCACGAAAAACACCCCCAGACCATCACATTTCCTCCTCCATGCTTGGATGTGGCGCTCCTGAAGCTCCTCTCCCGATCTGAACCAAACACGAACCCGCCGCTTTCGGTTAAACAGCTCGAATTTTGATTCGTCCGTCCAGAGAACCGTTTTCCAGAACTCTAGGGCTTATCAGCATGCTCCTTAGCAAACTTAAGCCGTTTGGCTTTGTTTGCCTTGCTGATAAATGGGCGCTTCCGGGC
Source organism: Aedes koreicus (assembly GCA_024533555.2). Taxonomy (NCBI): domain Eukaryota; kingdom Metazoa; phylum Arthropoda; class Insecta; order Diptera; family Culicidae; genus Aedes; species Aedes koreicus. Next base: position 373,674 of record JAHHFK020003709.1, read on the forward strand.
AAGTTTGCTATTCAACCCCTGTGCTACGAGACGGCGACGAACAGTTCGACCGGAAACTGATAACTGAAGGGTTTCCTGGATCTCGTGGACAGTTACCTTCGGGTTCTTCTTGACTTCGCGCATGATCTTGGTGTCCGTTCTCGCATCCGTTTTCCGCTTCCTGCCTCTGCCAGGGCGATCCACCACTGATCCAAACGTTTTAAGCTTCAGAAGAATTTTGTCAACCGCTGCCTTACTGATACTGTACTTCTTAGCGACAGCCCGGTGCGATTCACCGTTTTGCACATCACGAACGACCAATTTTCGGATACACAAGGGAATTGCTTTCGAATGCACTGCGTTCTCCATTTTTTTCAATTAAATCAAATGCGATCACGTATACAAATGCATCAGGTTGAGCCGTTTGCTTCAAAACATGTCAAATTATCAAAACATAAACAATAGAGGGGTCTTCTAATGGAAACTTATCGAAAACATATCGATTTTTGAAGTGGGCACTTTATTTTGTCACTGTTTTTTTTTCAACACAATTTCAATTTTCAATTGAATTCACAATTTTCAATTGATTTTTTTCTTTCTTTAAGTAAAACTCCTTTTTTTTCAGTATTCCATAAGTGAAACTTAAAAATAATATAAAAAATAAGATAATAAAAAAAATACAGTGTGTTAACTTTAATTTGAACCAAGTAAATGAGAGAAATTGAATAAACAAAGAGGTGGGCACTTTATTTTGCCTATCAGTGTATGCTCTTTTATGTTCCGGATTACAATTACCAAAAACAGACTTTTTTCTTACTACGTTCATTTTTGTTCCTAATTCCAGTCACCATTAATTATGCGCATTCCAGATTATAATTTTTTTTTATGATAAAATATCGTTTTATGTAGTAATATCCGACAACTTTCATCACATAATACACACAGTTGGATCTCCTACTACACGGTGGATGGTGCTATTAACTCATCTCGATATCTCGGTTTTCTAACATCCAATGGACCTGATTTTCGACATATGGTTAGGATCTATGGAAAGCTTCGAGCCTACCGAAAAATGGCATTCATTGCTGTTTCTTTTGAAATATAGTTTTAGAAATAACCTGAAATACCATTTTGATTGAATGTGGCATTGTAGATTAGATTCGGTATCTTTATTAAAGAGACTTTCAGCCGGTGGCTGGTTCGTCTCTATATGTGGCATTTTAATTAGTTTAGCCTGTTTGCTTATAGTTCGAGATGCTCACTGTGTTGTGCTTCTACTGTGATGTATTATCAATCTGTGACATTGTGGGAACGTGTGAGCGTAGTTTGATTATTTTCCATACATTATTCATTTTAGTCACTAGAAGATGCCACTCAAAACAAACGATCCATCACTAAAAGTAAACAAAAAGCTCAACCTAAATGCATTGTTACTTCTTAACATGTTTTGTTTAATTGTAAGCATCATTTTTGAATTTTGAAATAGGACGCGAAGGGCCCACTATCGAATACATAGAATTTGAACAGCACAGGGATAACGCGGAATTAAATTGCAAATTTGTTATTAATTTTATGATTTAAATTTTTTCAAAGCTATTTAAAAACGATCGGTTTGAGTTTAAATAAAAGAAGTGCATTTTTAAGGATCTGGAGTAGATATCAAAATTATTTATTTTGATGGTACTGAATTCGTCGAGGCTTACGTAATTCAATTTATTGTTTAGGTTGGATTTCTTCGGGCACGATAATACACAACATGCGTATCTCAACACAGTGCTTACGCAACTCCAACTTGATACTAAAAAAATGTTTTAGACCATCCTGTTTACGTCTGAAAATCCGGACCCTCCAATGATCATACTGCTTATCATACTGTTTATTCTAAACAGAGCAGACATGAGGGCGAACGAGGCTTCAACGATTTCTCTTAATCGACATCCCCTCTTTCAAAATAAGGTTAAAAGCAGTGCAATGTAATGTTTCTCCTGAAATGATAAAAAATAGAGGTGGGTTATATCAGGAATATAACCGAGAGGTTCACGTAGGACCTCGTTGGTGTATAGTAATAATGGTATTACTTGCAAAAAAAATTCTACGCCCTTGCGAGCGGCCTTCCGGCAGCTAACTGGAACATTCGCTATTGCGGACGAAAACATTATTTTTTGTTTTTTGATTATCGAGATTTTCAGCCTCGGGCTAGTTCATCTCCAGTCGTTGTCACTCAAACACCGCTTTTGGGCATTTTCGTAACTTGTTCGGTGAGATTCGAACTCCTGACTTTGGCGCGAGAGGTATGGCATTTAACCACTACGCCGGGGTCGCCCCCCGGGACGAAAACATGCTTGAAGGCATGTTTTTGAGTTCTTTCTTCGTTTTATTTATCAATTTCTCCCCAGTTTTCGCGACAAAATTGTTGGAGTGGATCTTACGCTTCAGTTTGGCCCAGAAATTCTTGATGGAACGCTGCTGGTGGACGTTGGGCGGGTTCACCGACTTGGGTATCACATCGATATTCAGCCGCTCCATCTCGTCCAACCGTGTCTTCGCCCTTATGGTATTTCTTGATGAACGACGCAACTTCCGGCAGGCATTTGATACTATACATTTTCCCGTTCACGGCCAGTCCGGAACGGAGGAAGAGCGGCTTCTCGCTGATTGTCACTGATTGAAGCTCACTTCCTTCGTGGGGAAAGTAAAATACGAAGTGCCCTGCCAGTCGTTGCCATCCAGGGTGAGATAGGTCTCGTCATCCATCACCACCGGCACGTCGCGATTCGCCGGGAAAATCGAGCTGACCATCTTATTCAGCCGCTGCCGCTGCATCATTGCCTGCAGCTCCGAAACCAGTGGACGTGACTTTCGCTTCCTGACATGTATGTTCATGTTCGCCAGGTACTTTTTCACTGTTTTGCCGGTTAAACCCACCTCCCGGCCAAGCGCACGCAGCGATGTAGCCACTTTTCCCTCGGTCTTCCTCTTCAGCATCCTTTGGAGCTGCTTGACGCTCAGGGTCATCGGCCGTCTGGACCGAGCTTTCTTTCGATGCTTTGATTATTGTCTAATAGTGCCAAGATGTTGTAGATGCTGGAACGGGCGTATCTGGCGTCCACAAATTGCCACACGATGTCCGTTTTCGACGCGGCGGGGTGCCGTTCTTTGAACGCGCACACTTCTGAACGGAGTTGCTTCACTGTTTTTGCCATCACGGTTAGAGTTCGACTGATAGAGCTGTCAAATTTTGTCTGATTGATGCTGCATGGGTAATTTCGTCAGTTCGGGTGAAGGTAAACCCATAAAAATTCGGCAATTTTTGTCCATTTTTTTTAATACAAACGTTACGTCTTACGACAAGGGTAGGGTGTCAATTGAAAATCTAAAAATAATCGACCGTCACGAAATATCATTCTCACAAATTTTTTGGCCCCCGCCGTCAACCAATAGGGGGGGGGTGGTGGGGCAATACCAAGCGGGGGGCGTGGGGGGCCCCGCTCCCGACGACAGATTTTTTGGTGGTGGGGGGGGGGGGGGGAGAGGGCGGGTACCACTCATACACACTCTCTTTTTTTTTTTATATTCATAAAAGAAGAGTATAATATAACAGGGGGCGAGGTGTGGGATCATGCACGAATATGGATTTTCGAAAAAACTGACGCGGTTGATCAAAGCAACGATGGTTCGAGTGATGTGTGTCGTCCGAGTATCAGGGACACTCTCGAGTCCCTTCGAATCTCGGAGAGGGTTACGGCAAGGTGATGGATTGTCGTCTTTGTTGTTTAACATTGCATTGGAGGGTGTGATTCGAAGAGCTGGCATAGACACGAGTGGCACGATCTTCAGGAAGTCTGTCCAACTATTAGGCTTCACCGACGACGTTGATATCGTAGCACGTAACTTTGAGAGGATGGCGGAAACGTACATCGGACATAAGGTTAAAGCTGGTAGGATTGGGCTTGTGATTAATGCGTTGAAATCAAAATACTTGAAAGAAAGAGGCTCACGAGAAGACAATGTTAGCCTCCTACCACGAGTTCAGATCGACGGTGATCAAATCGAGGTAGTAGACGAATTCGTGTATCTGGGCTCATTGGTGAGCGCCAATAACGACACCAGCAGAGAAATACAAAGGCGCATTTTGGCTGGCAATCGTGCCTTCTTTGGACTCCGAAGGACGCTAAGATCGAACAAAGTTCGCCGAACTACAAAGTTGACCATCTACAAGACATTGATTAGACCGGTAGTAGTACGGCCACGAAACATGGACATATCTAGTGGAGGACCAACGCGCCCTTGGTGTCTTTGAATGGAAGGTGCTGCGCACGAGCTACAGAGGGGTGCAGACGGAACGTGGAGGAGGCGAATGAACCACGAATTGCATCAGTTACTGGGAGAACCTCCCATCGTAAACATCGCTAAAATCGGTCGACTACGATGGGCTGGGCATGTCGTAGGATGTCGGACGACAGCCCTGTGAAAATGGTTCTCGAAAACGAACCGACGGGTACAAGAAGAAGAGGCGCCAAGGTGGATCGATCAAGTAGAAGGCGACCTGCAAGACCCTCCGCAGACAGCGAGGCTGGCGAGGTACAGCCATGGACCGATTACAATGGAGACAACTTATGTGTACAGCAGAGGCCACACCGGCCTTGGTCTGATTGGTAAGGTTAGTAAGTAACTTCATAAATGCTCGATTGATGTTCAAGATGTTAACATCAATTGGTTGGAAATTTTCCCGCATATCAATTAAACTATCATACATTACCCGTCAACTGTTTTAAACTATTTAAAATAACAAAAATAAAAGGTGATGCCTTATAATTTTATTTTGCAGGCTAAATTTACTAAGTGCACAGTACTTTCCTACCATAGATTTCAAATGTGAGCAAGGGAAGTCTCATATGCAGCAGTGAACGATATAAATCGGGTACACCTTCCCAAATTTTCTCATTCGTGTTGCAGTACTGGAGCTGTGCGGAGCATCGGGCCAGTATTGATTGGCAGCTGGCGCCTGGTGAAGGCATGTACCCTGGAGGATGCACTATTCAGCAGTGCGGAGCGGCACCAATTTGGATTTGGCAGCTGACGTTGGAAAGCACCATAGAAGGTGCGCTGGCACCAATTGGTCAGGTAGCAGATTGCGCTGTAAATTTTTGCTAGCAAGCCGTAGGCTAGTCAACCGTTGCTAGGGAGCCATAAACTATGCTGTGGTGTGCTAGGAAGTCGGTTGCTTGGGCCAATGATGTCTTTGTATCCAGCCGTTGGCTGCAACCACGAGGAACGAAATAAGGTGTTTGTGTGTGTGTGGGTGATATTTGGTAGCCATCTTTTGGTAAGGCGCAACGGCTGAAATAACCTGCTTTTTTGAATGACCGAGAAGGTTTGAATTCAAATCGACCATTTCAATTTAATTTCTAGAAAGTTTGTTTGATTTGAATTTATCTAACATTACTTTCCAAGTTCTTGTTAATTGGCAGCCAGCGATGACTAAAACAATTTTAGTTTTCTCTTCGTTGCATACCTTGAGCATTGTGTACAATTTACAAATGGCTACCGTCAAGATAAATTGAAACACCGGACGTTAATAACTCGATCGTTTCTTCATTGATTTTTGAGATTTTTGCTACTATCAACTAAAGGTTTTACTACTGCCATTTTATTTACTTAAGTATTTAAAATTTTACAAATGGAAGGTGAACATGTTGTGTACCAATTCATCCATCGGTGTTGGAATTTTTTAAAGAATGTTGCGTTCTGGCAAGTATCAAGAAATTCTATAGTAACATTCTCTGTACATTCCACTTAGTACTATTATGAAAAATTATTCTATTGTGTTGGCGATTCAACTTATAGGAAGAAATAAGTTTTGAGAAACAGTGTGAAAATGAAAATTAGTACAATGCCTAATCGTTTTCATGCCAGAAAATCCTCCGAAACGAGCATGTTCCGATGCCGAGCGAGCTCGTTGTTATCGGACAAAACTGAAGGCAGCCAGGGAAAGGCATTGCCAACTAGTGGTTGGGACGCTGAAGAAAGGCCTTCAACTCGAGGTAAGGAATTAAATCAAGTGGTTAACCAACTTGACAAAATGCAAATACTGATGGCGTAATTCACTATTTTTCCTCTACCCATAACAAAGCTTAATGGTATTTCACAAAACCTTTTCAACCAAATAATTTCTAATGAGCGAATCATAGAATTTCCTAACATACATACATATTCACTTACTAATGCTGATCCAACGTCCCACATTAGAATAGCACCTGTGTTGCAATGTTCCACTATGAAACCAATGAAACTAATCTAACATGTTGAACATAATAATGCATCAATCGGTTGAACTTAGTCTACGTCAACCAGTCGTGTGTTATACACAACCCCACTGATTTTTTTTATTATTTTGCTTTGACTTTCACGAAATTTTCTACATACTGAGCCATTGCTTACGTTTTTAAGTTCGGGTTTAATGAAAAATCTCTGTCGAATTTACCACTCTCGAATCAAACGCCTCAAACAATCCAAAATGTTCTATTTGTGATAATATTAAACACAAACTCTTCTATAGTAAAATTTAATTGGTCGTCCTGTAAAAGACAGTGGCTATGATACGCGTTAGAAATTAATTTATATATTCCGTTTATTTGGCCAGCAGGACACCATCATGTGCTGTGTTCAATATAGCATTTTAGTTTATTAAACTCCTCGCATTGTGAATGGCCGACAGCAAGATACTTGGGATGATTCTAGTAATCTATTTGGCACAAACATCGTTTTCCGCTGGAAGGTGCCCGGCTATGGCTTCGGCAGCGGATGCTGTCCTCGCGGAATATCGATTTTTACAACCCATTGCCACGGCAATAGAGCGAGCGGGGAAACTTGCAAAACTTTGCAGCGCCTCCTTCTGGCTTGTAGATGAGCAAGCGCAGGCGATAATTTGCGAGCAAGATGCGCAATTGCGAGAAAACGGATGAGATAGAAAAAAAAAATGAGAAATAATCTTCGTAACGAGAGAGCGAAAAAACACATCCGTAAGTGCCGCTCAATCGAACTTAAATATCCCAATGAAATCATTTTGGTTCGAATCGTGTGCTTTATACTGGCGTTGATAGCATTGCCTCGAAAAAAGAGAGGCATAAACTGCCGTTCTACGCATATTTGTCCCATGTTCTATGGGTTTCCCTATATACATGGGACAGTTATGCTTATAACGGCAGTAAACATGCAGTACGAAGCAAATTTCATAAGTCCTATCTTCAGTTATAAAACCAGGCATCGACAACCAAGCAAAATAAATTTGCATATGAGGGGTGTGGCTATGGCTGTATTAAACTTGGAATAAAACATAGTGAAATAAAAGGAAGAAGATAATTTGAACCATTTGCTACCCGTTTTTGAGGACCAGAAAGGGAAAACCATATTTGCAACCTGTTCGTATGCAGATTTGTATGTTAGAAAAAGTAGGTCATTTTTAAGTACAAAATTGAACTACTTATACAAATAGCACTTAATTGAAATTTTAATCCAAAATATATGTAAATCAAATGGTGTACAAATCAAGTCATTCTGTACAGTCAAACGAGAGTAATTAGCGTTCAAAAACCTTTCACTTTTGCGTAACGCTCTCATTTTTTAAAATTTTGAAATGACACCCGGTATAGAAAAGAGAAACGTAGTCCTACGTTAAAAAACACCCGGCAAACCTGGTTCATGACACCTTATCTTAAAAGAGGGCAAGTCGAAGAAGAGAAATCGATAAAGTCTGATTCGCCCTTATTCCAGCTCAAACTTCAATTGATCTTCTTTGATTGAGTTTTTTTTTTTCAATGAACGATATAATTTAAGTTGGCTTTCACGTGCTACAAGATGAAGATGCTTGTGAAATCATAAAGAAATGTTGAAATGAGCATGTTTTTTTAGGAAAATTGTTTTGACAAAACGAGGAAATCATTGTTGATGATTATATTGCATTATAACAGTGTTGATGAATTATACTATGGTGTGTGGTATAATCCTCTATGTAGTATAGTGCTCTGTATGATTTGTACGAGAGAATAGTTGACTCGTGTAACCGGATTAGAAACACGGCTTAGACGGCTTAGCGCATGGGACAAAGTCTTCCTTTTCAATTTATTGACCAAACATAACCTGTATGGATGGTAACGCATCCTGCGAGATCGAAAACGCATCATCATCACAGGCAGCGCATTGTGGTGGATGATGAAACACGATAGCGCTCGCCCAGTGTTTTTGTCGACTGAGCGCCATCGGATGAGATCTCCTGACGGAGTTATGCTTAGAAATACCGCGGCATAAGCGATCAAAGAGTATACAAACAGCCTTGGCTCATAGCTATTCAATGGACAGAAATTATTATTCGTTTCATTACTTTAAGCCACAAAGTGAAAATTACATTATCGTGAAACGGTTTTCGTTTTCAGATGAAGAAAAGTGCGTTAAATTGTAAGAATTTTGCTATCTAATATTTTTTTGATGAATTATGCAAAATCCAAATCATTATATAATCAAAGTAAATGCTGAGTTTTAATTGAAGGTAATCTGAGAAAACCCTTGCTTGTAGTCTAAAGCTTTGAGATTTGAGCTCCAATTCCTTAATATAGCGGTGCCTGGTCCAATCCCGACCCTGTGGCCTCCCAAGATTCTCTCAGACAGCGCTTGTTGCCAAATTTGGAAAATGATGCTCATTCCATGTGTGTATGGGAAAAAAAACTTGAAATTTTCAAAAAAAATATAACTCAAAAACGGCTCGATGAACATTTGAGAGTTTTTGATATGTTATGTAAAAATGTTTGACTTTTGATAAAAAAAATATAAAAATAAATAGTCGTAGTGGTTCAACATTTCTAAAATCATAAAAAACAAATACTTTGACCATTTTAGCAAATTTAAGTACATGAATTATTTTAATCAATATTTTTAATAAAAACTAGAAATAATGAGCTTATGATTTTTTAAAAATATTTTTTTTTGAAAAATGTCGATTTTTCTGGTAACCCTATATCGAACATGGTCATCCCATTAATAAAAAAAAAAACGGGTCTTATTATTTTCGATGAAGAACATACCAAGCGATTTTGATCCCAACCCAACCCAATATTTTATTTTAAAAAAAATCATAACTTCTGAACCACTGCGTCGATTTGCAATGTCTTTCTATGAATAGAAAGCTCATTACTTATTATTTTTATTAAAAATATTGATTTAAATAATTAATGTACTTAAATTTGCTAAAATGGTCAAAGTATTTGTTTTTTATGATTTTCATAATGTTGGACCACAACGACTATTTATTTTTATATTTTTTACCAAAATTCAAACATTTTTACATATCATATCAAAAAATCTCAAATGTTCATCGAGCCGTTTTTGAGTTATATTTTTTTTTTTAAATTTCACGTTTTTTGCCCATACACACATGGAATGAGCATCATTTTCCAAATGTGGCAACAAGCGCTGTCTGAGAGAATCTTGGGAGGTCGGAATTGGCCACAGGGTCGAGATTGGACCAGGCTCCGCTATTTTAAGGAATTGGAGCTCAAATCTCAAAGCTTTAGACTACAAGCAAGGGTTTTCTCATATTACCTTCAATTAAAACTCAGCATTTAATTTGATTATTTAATGATTTTTATTTTGCATAATTCATCAAAAAAAAATATTACATAGCAAAATTCTTACAATTTAACGCACTTTTCTTCATCTGAAAACGAAAACCGTTTCACGATAATGTAATTTTCACTTTGTGGCTTAAAGTAATGAAACGATTGTGTCCCAGAGATTTGTTTTACACGAGTATGACGGTTCTTTATTTTCTTTTCCGTTGCATTGTAATCTTTTTCCGAGAAAAACTCGTAATATATTTTGGAATCTACTTTATAAACAGCCGACGAGTAAAGTTCGTATGCAGTTGTAATATGATGGCCTTGTAAACTTGCTTTTGAAGCGTTTCGCTTTAGAACACCTCCTAAAGCGTCACAAGGCCCTTTTCCATGGCAAGTGGCAAAAAAGTTCCACTCTGCATTAAGACCGAAGTCCTTGTACATGTGGCACAAATTGAAAGCAGTCATCTTATTTTTGTATTGACTGCCTGATCCATCAGAAAAAAAATGGATATTTTTCAGGTGAGGTAGCTTTTTTTAAATGAAATTCACACAATTTGTTATAAACAACCGAACGGCAACATGGTTATGTTTAGTAAATTCTGCGATTGCTATAAAGCGTCTGCCCAATGAAAACCTTGTATAGCGTCCTGAATAACAAAAGAGTAATTTTCAGAGAAGTCAGCAATTATAATGCAGTCAGTTGGTTCCAAATTAATTTTTAGTTGTTTTAAGTAGTTACCTTGTTGCTCTGCAATAAAATTATGCGGAGATAATTCGCTTAATTTTTCTAAAAATGTTTCCACAAACTCTTCTGCATCCATTCGCATTGAATTTAGATGACAACGATCTGTTTGCTTCCATTGCTTAAATTCTAAGGAATCGATATTTTCAAGAAAATTCATCAGGTCATTCTCCAGTGTCTGCGTACCCAGGCAATGATGACAGGCTTTCAACCAACATTTCTCTGTAGGATTTTCACATAGTATTTTAAAAAACAAGTCATGATACGTTTTTAAATGGTTAGGAATAAGTTTCTTATCCTTAAGGGTTTTAAACATTAATTTAACATTCTGATGATAAATGCATACGCAGACAGTATGCGTTCCACTTGAACCAGCCAGAATACAATTTTTTGGGCGGCTGCTGGAAAACATTGAAAATCCAATTTTAAAAGTAGGATATTGCTCTTTGAAAATCAAATAAATTTCACGAAGGTTACATAAAAGTAACCTGCGCTGAACATGCACTTTTTCTTCTGCCATATTTTCAATAACGAAATCCCTTTTCCCAGGACATGCTCTGCTTATCTCGTCACTATTATAGAAGTCCCTAACTACAGTTAGAGTATCATCGCTCAAAGATAACATATTTACTCTGGTCTCCGGTGTGCTCATAAAACCTTTTTCAATCTGTAATTCCTTTGCACGTTGAGCAGTTCGTTGCGAAACACCGAATTCTTGCATAATTTTGTATGCAGTCCAGGATTTGGGGAGAGAAGTTAGAATCCTATATCGATCGTTTCTGTCAGATGTTTCATCAAATTTTGCCTTCATCTGTTGAAGAATTTCCTGTCCGTCTCCGGGTTTCTGGGCAGCAGCGCTACCAATTGATTCAGCACTCGTTGATTCCAAAGAAAACAAAGATTCTGAAAACAAGATGGAAAAATATCACAATTAGTTAGGAACATTTTTATTTGTATAATGTAATACAGATTGTATTCGATTATTTGAAGTATGATAGGCAACTGCTCTAAAAATTGAGCTACCAGGTCGGATTAGGTAAGATTATACGGAACTGATATTTTTTTAAATTTTCTGAATAATCGAGTACAACTTGTATAACGCAGCAAATCATGACGTCTGAATAAACAAAAAGAAGAGATTATTCTACTTACCAACACTAGGAACAGCGTCAATTTCCGATGATCTAGCGGCATGGGGATCGATTATTTCGAAATCACCATTATTGATGTTTGCTGGTGCGGCGAAATTGTTCACTCTAGATGGTCCGGCCACGGCGAAATTAGTGGTGGCTGATGGTCCGGCAACGGCGAGATCATCAAGTTTCGATGGTTCAGAAACGGTGAGTTCTTGATTTCCACATTCTAGATTAACTGCACTTGGAGTTGCTGGCTCGTTTTCTTTCTTGATAAAGCGATAAAGTCTGCAATAGCAGGTATTACAAATGTAGGAACAGCTTTTATCCAATTTTATTCTCCTTTCCGCTGCATAACCATATAGTTTAGGAGTAACTTTCTTGTAACTATTACTCCAAACATGGCAATTTGAGCATTCGTGCTTCATTGTATTAAACGTTTAAAATTAACACTTCATTTGATCACTTTTTAAAAATAAAAAATAAAACATTGAAACACTTTTCTCAAATTTTTGCTAGTACACGCGAGCAAATTCCTTTTAATTCTACTGGAAGCTTACTTACAGACTTCGAGTGCTCGACTTGAAGGGAACATCACAGTAGGTCTAGTATTTATAGTAGGTTTGTTGGTACCGCAGTGTGTGACGTAGGGGAGGTGCTTGAGTGTGTTTATGTGTTTGTTTGTTACCTAAAATGTTGTTTGATACCAACAAGGTTATTCATTATTACTTCGTTTGAAGGTAGTCAAATTGGTGTTGTGTTGTTTAGTTAGTTGTTTTTGTGATGATGGTATACATTTAAACAGCCACGAATATCCGTTTCGTTGACCCTTGCTAAGCAAGTTTTTGGGATTTTGTTTGTGGATTGCTATGCTTTCCGCTACATTTAGTTTCGTTGAATATATGTTCAGCTACTTTTGATTTAAAATTAAATAAATACAAAGAAATAAATCCCGGGTTTTTTTTTGATTTTGGGGAAAAATGGTCCTTTCCTGTGTGTGTGGGAAAAAAAAAAAAAAATTTTCAAAAAAAAAAAATAAAAAAAAACTTGATTAAAAATTATTTTTTTTTTTTTTTTTTTTATATTTATATGTTTGTGTATGTATGTATGTATGGTAGCCACCATCCTTTCATGCCCTTGGCTTGGATGCAGCTCCACTTAATAGCAAGATCAAATTGAGCCACCGATCTTAATTCACAATATCGCTGTATGAAGGGCCAAAAACGGAGGGGTGGACCCGTAAGCAGAGACACTCACGCGAAATCCACGGGAAATTAAGAATCTCCTTCCAACGATACGATCCAACAATTCGAATAACCCAATTCGCAATACTTATTAAGCTTTCTACGGGATGGCTTGTTAAGAAGGGCGCGTCACTCTAACTGAAACTGTTGGAGTAGAATTCGCAGCATCACAATCGAATCGGTAGGATAAAGAAAATGGTAATGTTCGTTCCCTCCTAGACTCAGGCAGTCAATCAAACCATCGTCCAGTTTCAGCTTGAATGATACCCTGATGCTCCCTCCCAACCCAGTATTTATTATATATAATGTACATAATATGTCATAATATGCAATATATGCAGTATGTAATAGAGCAATGAAATATACTATTATATTTAATTAAAATATGCCATGGTTGGAATTCGTCCACCTGTAATTTAAATATGGTTATAAAAAAAATAATATGATGAAATAGTTAAAATAGTAATACTAGGCATATGATAATCATATGCAGCTTGGTGCATCTTTACAGCTCAATCAGTGGCAGATGAATATAACTCTGGAATGTGAAGGTCTTATTGCAATTAAATAAAACATAAACCATTTAATTATACGTGAATAAAAAAAAATGCACATAATCAGCAGAATTGAAGAGCATTAATTAAATTCAATAAAATTCAATGATTTAAATTCATAGAAAAACACCTATAGATACAATGAAATAAAATATCTGTACTATCTGGAATCTATTTCCTTGAAACCTTGAAGCAAATGAAATTTAATTATTATTATTAATGTTTTAGTAAATATTTTAAATATGATTATACTTAGATATCTAATGATGATATGATGAAAATAATACGATGTGGTAATAGTATACAAATAAAAATTAAATGCAACTATTAGTCTCTTCCGCTGTGATGCTAGATGATTGAAACTCTGAAATGGCAAAAATTTCCAAAGTGATATAATGAAAGAAAGCCGAGCAGCCAAGCAGAATAGCAAAGAAAATTTAAGCAAACAATTAGCCGGAATAATTTTCATATGATTATGACCACTGCCCAAAAACGGAAGCCCAATAAATCCACAAAAAAAAAAAAAAAAACCAGAGAGAGAAAAGAAAAATGAAACTTGAATTCTCCGATAACTCTTGCTTTCTACTGGGCCCATAAATAATTCTTTATATCTGTGCAATAGAAAATGAGAGATCATCAACAATTTTAGTTTTTGAATTATTAAACTTTTTTGGAAATTTTATTTAGAAGAATTTGTCGTATGATCCTTTCTAAAAAAACATTAAAAACCATCCTATCTTTTCAAATACATATCGTGGGTTAGGTGGGCTAAAACTTAAGACGGTGCATAGATGTGAACCTGAAAATAGCTTTAAAAATATTGTGAAGGGATGTTATAATATAAAATGATAGTAACAATTATATTTGTATTGTATGCATGTCTGTAGACTGATGTCCAGCTGCAATTGTAGACGGACTTGCATTATCATTGCCACGAAGGAAACAAAAAATTTAAAATTTATAAACAACACTCGGTAATTCCATAGATGATCTGAAATTATACACCGTATAAAGAATACTTCCATTTGATGTGGTAGGGTAAGATTTCAGCATGCTACCTTCCTACATCGCGTTGGTGGGACTGCTTCATAAGGTATAGATGACGCGATACAGCGTTTCTTACTCAGCCGTTGGATGCCAGGACAGACGCTGTTTGAGCTGCACCTCCTTGGTGGACAGACGCTCGGAACGCACCTCCTCAATCTAGCTGAAGTCAGAAGGACAACAGTGCCCAGGCTGCACTACCAGCTAAGTACGCAACCCTTAGCTGGCGGTCTTTGTCATCTCTTGACCCGTGGAAGCATGAGGTAGGAACTTGTGAGGACCAGTGCTATGTTGCGGGGACGCACGCTCCATCCCAGTTGTCTACTCACCATTTTGCAGCCCATGTTAAAATGTTTGAATTGTGATAAAAAAAAAAAAAAAAAAAACGGTGGGGCCAAAAAATTAAAAAAACAAAAAAAAAAAAAAATGAGACAATTAGAGAAAATAAAATAAAAAAAAAATTAAAAAAAATATTTAAAAAAAAAAATAAAAAATTTTCCGGGGGAACGGGGAAATATATATATATATATATATATATATATATATATATATATATATATATATATATATATATATATATATATATATATATATATATATATATATATATATATATATATATATATATATATATATATATATATATATATATATATATATATATATATATATATATATATATATATATATATATATATATATATATATATATATATATATATATATATATATATATATATATATATATATATATATATATATATATATATATATATATATATATATATATATATATATATATATATATATATATATATATATATATATATATATATATATATATATATATATATATATATATATATATATATATATATATATATATATATATATATATATATATATATATATATATATATATATATATATATATATATATATATATATATATATATATATATATATATATATATATATATATATATATATATATATATATATATATATATATATATATATATATATATATATATATATATATATATATATATATATATATATATATATATATATATATATATATATATATATATATATATATATATCCTCAATCTGGCTGAAGTCAGAAGGGCAACAGTGCTCAGGCAGCACTACCAGCTAAGTACGCAACCCTTAGCTGGCGGTCGTTGTCATCTCTTGACCAGTGGAAGCATGAGGTAGGAGCTTGTGAGGACCAGAGCTATGTTGCGGTGACGCATGCTTCATCACAGGTGTCGACTCACCATTTTGCAGCCCTGGTTTATTTGGACATTTTGAAGCGAAAACTATCAGCGTGTACACAAAAGCTAAAGTTGGGGCGCAGATATACGTGTCAACAAGACGGAGATCCGAAGCACCCCTCAAAGCTGGTTTCGCAGTGGTTCAAGGAAAAGCGTATCAAGGTTATGGTGTGGCCAGTACAGTCTCCTGACCTCAATCCGATCTGCATTTCTGGTCAATTTTG
This sequence comes from Aedes koreicus, assembly GCA_024533555.2. Taxonomy (NCBI): domain Eukaryota; kingdom Metazoa; phylum Arthropoda; class Insecta; order Diptera; family Culicidae; genus Aedes; species Aedes koreicus. Next base: position 389,485 of record JAHHFK020003709.1, read on the forward strand.
AAAATTAAGGTCCAGGAGCAAAAACCAACAAGCATCCAGTAATGCCGGCAGGTAATCTCAACTGAATGGGACAATATGACCCCGGAAACAACTGCTAAGCTTGTTGAGTCGATGCCGAGCAGTTATTGAAGCCAAAAAGGTGGTCACACGAAGTACTAAAACTATGTGAGACAGAGGGGTGGATATAATATTTTTACGTTATTTTTTAACTTTTTTTTAACATGTCTCAAATGCAAGAGAATTTGTTTTTTTTTTATTTTGAACTCGCATGAATTTGCTTTGTTTTTATATAAATAATAATAAACTGAACAATAATTAACCGTGTTTTAATTTTGTGGTGTGTTTATTTGAAGAAATATAATTTTTCACTGCGGGTGGATTTTTTGCATACTGTATATGCCCAGACTATAAAAAGGGTGACAAATTGGAATATGAAACAACCGAGCGATCAATATTCTCAACGCGACCCTCACAGTTTTTCCCTATATATCTCCCGTCGTCGCCGCTAGCAAGCAGATTTGTAGGAAGTTATCAAGCCGGTTTTAAGAACGGGCGATCTACAACAGACCTAATTTTAACGTTGCAACAGGATCGTTCCTATCGAAGATTATGGACGAGAACGGTTTTCCAAGGACACTGACAAGACTGATAAAGGCCACGGTAAATGGTGTTCAGTGCAGTGTTAGGATATCGTGAGCGATATCGGACCTGATTGAAACACGCAAAGGACTTCGACAAGGCGAGAAGGAACAAGGAGTGTGCCTTGTTCACGAGTGGACGTGTTTGTTTTTATTAGCTGTCATTTTTCGATTCCTCTAAATTTTCGAAATATTTGAAACTGTTAAAGTGATTCGCGATATATCATAAAGCTCAAGAAGATAAGGATTGCTGAGTGGTGTTCCTTTGCCACTATTATTTATTGTGGCTCATAGGCGATAGATGTGATGTGAAGCTGCGGAGTGTCTTCTCCTGTTTAGTAGAAGCTGGAGGTATGACCATGTCAGCAAAGAGAACTGAGTTCTGATTCTTGCGCCTTGCTATATATGCTTTTATTATGAGGTCCGTTTTGGTCCTAATTAGGATGCGGTGGTTTAGCATGAGAAATGAGGCGTTTTTCAGTGACTTTGATCAATAGGAATGGATTGATATTGGCTTCCGAACTTTCAAAACCAGTGGTGATCTCCATTACTGTTGGCCTGTCATCGCCTTTTCACAAGCTCCCCATTTGAAACTGCCCGTCATGTTGTCCGTTCAAAACGTTTCCATTTCAACCGCATTTTATGCAATCATCGGATCTGTCTGGGTCTTTAGACTGAAACTTTTGCACATGAATAACTTATCCATTAGCTTCTTGGCAATTCGATGGGTGGGTTTCAGTGAGCATCCTGACGATTCAACAACATATCCTGTCTCCTGAGTTTATTCATTGTCGCCGCCATCTACACACAATAGCAAAAAAAAACCGAGCAAAATTTAGCTTCCAAAAAACGCCATGTTCAACCTTCTGTAACTTTGTCAACTATCAATATTTTTGGCTGAAAATTTGACGACACTATAACCAATGTATTGATCTTATGTGATCAAAATTTCATGTTGATAAGGTTTATAAATTTGAAGTTTTATAACATATGTGAAAAAAGTCGTTTATAGACATACCAATTTCAAAAATCCGTATTTCTGTGAAAAATTTAGGTAGCATATTAAAAATTTTACCATAGTCTAAAGAAATATAGAAAATGATGTGGACAAAATTTCAACTGTTTCTATCAAGTGGTTTGGGCAGCTGGCTTCAAAGTTGACGCACCAACATGAGTATTTCCCTTTTTCATCCGATATTGACCAGGCTTTTTACATATGTTATGAAAACTTTAAATTTATAACATATGTCACATATGTTATGAAAACTTCAAATTTATAAACATTATAAACATGAAAATTTGGTCACATAAAATCTATACATTGTTTATAGTGTTGTCAAATTTTCAAAAATATTGATAGTTGACTAAGTTACAGAAGGTTGAACATGGCGTTTTTTGGAAGCAAAATTTTGCTCGGCTTTTTTTTTTGTTGGGTTTTTTTTTTTTTTTTTTTGGCCTTTAAAGGAAATGGAAAGGAAAACTAGGGGAGACGTGTCTGTGCTGTGGGGGGTAGAATAGTAAAAAAGGTGCGTTTTTAGTTGTTCTGGAGGGGTTTTTGTGGTGGTGGGTTGTCTGAGGGGTGTTTTTTTGTTGTCGTTTTTTTTTTGTGTTGGGAGTGTAGGATATATATTTTTTTTTTTTTTTTTTTTTTTTTTTAAATTTATATTTTTGGGGGGGGTTGTTTGTTTATTATTATTAAAAAAAAAAATACTACCCCCCCACTATAAAAAAAAGTAACAACTGGCTTCTTTTTTTTTTTTTTTATTTTTTATATGTGTGTACTGTGTTTTTTGGGTGGGTGCGAGGGGAATATTTCTTTTTTTGGGAAAAAGGAAAAAGTTGTGAAAAATAGGAAAGTGTGGGGGGGGGTTGGGGGTGGAAGGGGGGCAGTATTGTTTTTTTTTTTTTGAAAAGGTTTGTGGGGGGGGGGGGGGGGGGGGGGGGGAGAGGGGGGGGGGTTTGTTGGTTGTTGTTGTTTTTGTGATAAGTTTAGAGGGATTTTAACCTTAAAGGTCATTCATCCCTATAGCGGTCAATCAAATTTCATTATAGAGATTAGTGTCCTTCAAATACTGTAGCAATTTTTCTTCTTTAGGTAGTGACAAAGCTTCTTCCATGGAGTTACCGATATCATTAGCCAAACGTTCTGTGCAATGTGCTCTACATTCGAGTAAAATGTGAGGAACAGATAGGGCAACACCGCAAGTGCGACAATCAGGGGGTGGTTCTCTGTTTATTCTATAGCTATGGGTGAGGCGAGTGTGACCAATTCTTAGTCTAGTGAGAACACGACGATCTTTGGGATTTTTGCTATCAGGCCAACAAAAGGTAGAACTCTTTATCCTTCGTAGTTGACTGGTCCTATCTGTATACCATTCAAAATCCCAGCTCTCCCTCACCCTCCACCTGATCCATCTCACGGCATCCAAAGGAGGAACTGACAGATCTGGAATAGGAAGTTCACGACCACTGCCTGCTAGCCTGTCAGCTTCCTCGTTGCTACGTATACCCGAATGTCCTGGAACCCAGCAGAAAGTTACGTCGTTTTGCACAGCCACCAGTTCTGCTTCGATCAGCCAAGGATGACGTAACGAGTCAGAATTCATGCCACGAAGGCAACTGGCGGAATCACTAAAAACAACACAACGCTCCACGAGGTCAGCATTCATACCAGAGGCTTTCATAAGGGCAAAGGCTTCAGCGCTAAAACTAGAACAAGCTGAGGGCAGTGAAGAGCTGATATTGGAACTGGTGGAGACATCAGATATACCATAACCTACCTTACCATCTGATACAGATCCGTCGGTATAAATTTGATGGTGGTTGTTGTATTTCTCTGTGAGAAGTTTGTAGAAATGTTGTTGAATAATAGAAGGGGGATCGCCGGCTTTAACTGTGTTGAGTAGAGAAAGGTCTATTGAGGGTGAAGATTGATTCCAAGGGCGGGTTTTTGTTCTGGGTAAATTTGCAATTGGAGGGAGATTTACATGGGCTATTGACGTTAAAAGACTATTTGCTCTGGTGACTAGTGGAACATCGGTACGACCTGTAAGACTTACCCATCGAACAGCTCTAGTGACAAGGCAGACAAGAAGGTAGTACTCAAATGGAAGTTGACCACACTCTGCCATGACCGCGTTAGTGGGACTTGTTACAAAAACCCCCGAAGCAACTCGGAAAGCTCGGTTGTACAACGGACGTAACTTCTTCGTTATGACATCACTGCCTCTGCTGAAGAGACCAACTCCATAAAAGATTTTGGGCAGTAACCAGGTATTCACAATCCTAAGGATTGTTTTTCTTTGAGCACATGGCATTCTACCACCTATGGACTTGATCACTCGTATTTTGTTAACCTTAGCCTTCCGAACCGCGTCAGCATGATTTTTGAAAGTCAAACGGCGGTCTAGGATGATTCCTAGGATTTTGAGAGTGGGTTTTGTAGGGATGATGGTATGTTTTATTTTAAGATCGGGGAGTTTACTAATACCTTTTCTGTTGGAGCTAATATGGAGATGTTGTGATTTTTCCGGGGAGATAAGGAAACCTCTTTCATCTGCCCATAGTACTACACTATTGACAGCAGATTGAATCCTTTTGCGGACCAGAGATTTATAACTATGGAAGGTGATTAGGGAGATATCATCGGCATAAACAAGGATATGAACATTAGGTGGTATGGTTTCAAATAGAGACTGCATACAAATGAGGAAAACAGTTGGAGCTATCACCGAACCTTGCGGAATACCGTTTTCGAGGGATCTGATTTCGGACTGGGTGTTACCGAGAGATACTCTAAATTTCCTGTCATCCAGAAAGTTCTGAACATAGTAGCCCATGCGTCCTTTGATGCCCCATTCCTCAAGAGATTGAAGAATAGGGAACCGGCAGGCACGGTCATAGGCCTTAGACAGGTCTAGCGAAACGCAATCTCCATGCATGCCACGCTCTAGATGGCTGTCAATGAGGGCTTCCAATTCAGTTAAATAGTCATCGGAACCTTTATCTGGGCGAAAAGCAAACTGACGGTTATCGAGTAAACCTCGCGATTCAAGTTCAGTTATCAGCCGTCGGTTAACCATCTTCTCAAGAACCTTACCAATGCAGTTTACTAACGTGACAGGTCGATAGCTATCAGCCACATACCTGTCTTTAACGGGTTTGGGAATAGGAACCACAAGGCCCTCCTTCCAGTCGGAGGGAATCTGACCCCTATCCCATATGACATTGTACAGCGATAGCAAGACATCCTTCCCAACAAATGGAAGGCTCTTAAGAAGAGGATACCCAATATAATCTGGTCCAGCCGAAGAGCCGTTTACCCTTCGAAGAGCCCACTCAAGTTCCGAGTGACTGAAGTCTTTGTTGTATTCCAACTCTAGAGCCGTGGCAAAACAAGGAGGAGTGGCCTCGGCTTCATTTTTCTGTGACAGGAAAAAACTATTGTAGTTATTGGAAGAGGATGCAAAAGAGAAGTGGTCAGCTAGATATTCGGAGATAGTGGAAGGGTTATCGGTGATATGGTTATTAATACGGATTTTAATGGGTGTTCTGCCACGACCGCCACTTAAGCGGTTAACTTTATCCCACGATAAATTTATCCCAGCTGTCTTTTTTAGCTAGTGCAATTGAAGTTCTTGCAGAATTTCTGGCTTCTTTGAATTCTAACAGTTTATGGGAGTTAAGACGTTCATTTTTGGGAACCTTTTGTAATGCTCTCAGTTTTTTCGTCGGAGCTTGATGTCTTTCTGAACATCAGATGTCCACCAAGGTACTGATTTTTTGCCAGGCTGACCGCTAGTTCTAGGGATATGGTGTTGGGCTATTTCAAACAGGGCAGAAGAGAAAGATTCAGGAGTGGAAGGAGGATCGTCAGAGAATCGGGAAATAATTTCTTGTTGGTAATTGAACCAGTCAGCCAACTCATACTTCCATCTGGGTCGAACAGCAAAAATAGGAAGAGGTCTGTTAAAACCGATGAGAATCGGAAAATGATCGCTACCACAGCAGTCATCATGAACCTTCCATGTTAATCGTGGGGATATATTCCACGAAGAGATGGAGAGGTCTAATGTTGTTGTAATTCCATTAGCAGGGTTAAATCGTGTATGGCTGCCATCATTCAGTAGTATGAGGTTCTGTTCTTCGATGAATTTTTCTAATATTTTACCTCTGGCATTGTTTCGCTGTCCACCCCATGAAGTAGAGTGGCCATTAAAATCACCTAACAAGATAACAGGGGATGGTAATTGATCAATTAATTGTTCAAGTAATTTCTTCAGTTGGCATATGCTTCGTTTAGCGGAAGAAATGTAAATGGATACTATTGTGGCTTTGAGAGGAAAATCTATTTCCATTGCAATTACTTGGAGCGGAGTTGCAATTTGGATTTGACGATGAGGGATTTGGGAATTAATTGCTATTGCTATGCCATTTCTGTTTGGGCTATTGGAGTTTTCTCGTATGTATAAATTATAACCTTTAATAAAGTTAATGGAAAGTTAGATTCAGGGGCTAAGGTTTCTTGAAGAACAATTGCAACGGGACTGTATTGTAAAATAAGTAATTGTAATTCAGATATTTTACTTTTCAAACCACATAAATTCCATTGCAGAGCAAGTGTTGATGAAGTGGAGGATGAATTGGGTAGAGATTGATCAGCGTTTTGGTTGGGTGTGTTGGCCATTGTGGGGTTGGGTGGAAGAGTGGAAAGCAGAGGTTGAGGTCGTAGGGTCTGGAAAACTAAATCCACTAGAGATTATTTCGAGGGGTTTTTTGACTGAGGGAGGGGTAATTTCCGTTGTGTAGTGTCGTTTGTGGGTAACTTTGGAGAATTGCACAGTCTGAACATTTGGCTTGGAAGATTTGTCACTTACCTGGGAGGAAGTATGCTCTACTGTGGTTGGCTGGAGGCTCGAATCCGTTTCCATTCCGGATCCAGTTTCTACTTGTTTCGATTCCTGGTTCCGCTTGGCTCGCTTCTTTTCCTTCTTGCTGGAATTCTTCTTTTCTAGTTCTTCGATTCTAGAAGTCAGCTTGGTTATTGTTTCCGTAAGTTGCTCGATGAGTTTGTCCTTTTCCTTCATTTGCTGGGTTTCAACCGGAGATTCACGAGCAGTCAATAGGCGATGCTGATCCTGGCTGACAGCAGCATAGGATCCACCACCAGCTTTCATCTGTTTCACAGCCTCCTGATAGTTGATGCCTTTGGTGAACCGTAGTCTCGTCAGATCCTTCTCCATAATGTACGTTGGGCAGTTTCGGCTCGTTGGACTGTGTTGGCCTTGGCAGTTGATACAGAAGGGACTTTGTGTGCATTCTCCTTCGAGATCGTGAACGTTTGAGCAGTTTCGGCATCTGGCAGCTCCTTTGCAGCGGAATTTAGAATGACCGTAGGCGTAGCACTTGTAGCAAATCATTGGATCAGGGATGTATATCCTGGTCTTGATTCGCAGTGGTCCAATTTTAACGTGCTCTGGCACCGATGTTCCGTTAAGTGTAAGGATCAGCGTTGGGGTATTGGTCTTCTTTCCTTCTTGCATCCGGGTTATCTGCTTGACTGCTACAACTCCATACATGGCCATCCACTTCAGTAGTTCCTCCTCACTTTTGTCCTGTACTTCACGGCAGGAGATGACACAACGCCGTTTATTGAGGATAGGGTGCAGTTCAACTTTCACCACTGTGCCGTCCAACAGTGCCTTCATGGGTAGCAATTTCTTAACTTGAACAGCATCACGTACACGAAGCACATATTTCGTGCCATTTGCTTCCGTTATGGTGCTTTCGATGTCTCCGACGAGGTCCTGCATTGATTTCCCTAAGATGAAAGGACAAAGTTTCTTCTCAACGTCAGCTGCTTGCAGTGATAGAATCTGCAGCTGTCCGACTCCGATACCGCCCATCCATGCTGGAACCGCTGGTCTACCATCCGTCGCTATGGGGGGAAGCCCAGGGTCCCATCCCGAACCTGACGCCATCATACGTGGCTCACTGATCACCACTGAGTAAAGTTTTTCTATTAATCACTGCGGTAATGTGAAATGTAAACACAATTGCGCGTCAAAAATCTATCGGTACCGAGAAAAGTGTCCTTGTACACGCACGCTCCTAAACGGAGGAGAAAACCAATAATAAAAAAAAATCGGAATAAAACACTCGGGGTAAAGCGCGTCTGAACTAAACGCCCGCTTGCTTACGACTGATGTCAAGATTTTGTTGGTGAATTGGTGCGATTGCGAAGTTTGCTAATAAAAAGTGGCCAAATTGTCAGCAAGAGGAAAAGTGTATAGTGAGAGTTTAATTGAATGAAACCTTTTAAATAGTAGAAGGTTCAAAGGCAACTAGAATAGCGACAGATTCGGTGGTTTGAAGCAAACGAATTCCAGGAGGAAGGAAGATTGAGGAACGTGTGGAGAAGAAGAGAGTGGTGTGGTGAACAAGCCGTTGTTCGCCGAAGCAAGTTGGTGAAATGGAAGGTTTATAATCATTTTCCCCCTCTAAACGGGCACGAGAAAACGTTGAGCGGTTAGCAGGTCGACCGAACTCTTATCGGCTTTCTCTTTGGTTTTTTTTTTCATCATAGCGTATTAGAGTTAGAATTAGAGGGAAGTGGTGGTCCCATAAGGCGTGAGAGGGATAGAGTGACCGTTGGACTGCAGGGAGCAAGTCGTCTTCCTCTCTGGTGCACGGCCAGCTATTTTGACTCATGAAATTAGGAAGATTAAATAGAACTATTTTATTGTGACGGTTATTGTAATGCAAAAAGAGGTAGTTTTGATTTTTGCTAAGTGAACTATTTGAAGTGTATTGACTCACTTTAGCTGCTTTTTACATTGTTAAGTAATTTAGTTTCTTTAGTGTTAAATTCCATGTACTGCATTCAGGTTAAAATTTCTTTAAATAGCATTTTTGTTTTTTACGGTACCTTTTTTTTATGTGAGAAAAGTAAAACTTTGTAAAGAAAGAGCACAGTATATGCATTACAGTTTTTGAGCCATTTCATATTGGATCAGCATATAAAAGCATTTGAGTCCGATACGAAAAACAAGCAGTGAAAGATGCGCCTGAATGTTTTTTTTTTTTGTATTTTTTAATAAAATTGTGGAGTGGTGGTGTGTTTTTAGGGGGGGGGGGGAAAAAAATCGGAAAACAAAAAAATTTTGGGAAAAATCCGCTCCTCTAATTATTTTTTTTTTTTTTGGGGGGGAAAAAAAAAAATATTTTTTTTTTTTTTTTTTTTTTTTTTTTTTTTATTTTTTTTTGTTTTATGGAGTTGATATATTTGCACCTTTACGATGGTGCTCGCGAAAAAGTCCGTACTGTGCGGGTGAAATCGCACTCGAAAGCGCCTGGAAAGTGTTCTCCAGGCTAGCAGAAATCGCGTACGTTGTGGAAGTGATATTTTCCGTCGCTAAACAGTTTGGAAAAGTTGTGAAAATATATATTTTTTGCTTGGTTCTCAGCCTCCATTGGCAGTGAAGAGGAGTTTTCTTGCTGAAAATGTTCTCCCTCTCCCGCTGAACTGATAGCTTTTTTTTTTTTTGTGGGGCGCGGGTTGGCGTTTGGGGGGGAAGGGCGGGGGGGGTGGGCAATGAGATCTATACAGGTGGAGAAGAGCATGGTGTTTGTCGGTATTAGTAACGAAAAATGAGTAAACAATCCATGATTTCGAGTAGTGACGTAAAACTCCAAAAACAAGCGAATGATAACAAAGCAAGTTTAGTTTTTGTCCGCATCCTTTTAGTGCACAAGAAGGCATTTTTCAGCCAAAACCTTTTAAAAACTACACCAATTACCGAAAATAAACATTCTACCTTGTGATTTGCTGCTATTGTAAATTGATGTTTTTGGAGATCTACGTCACGCATGTTTACAAAAAACAGGCTGTGCATCATCTCACGAACACAATGACAGTATTTTGCATTACACTAATGCAACTTAACCACTTCTTCTCCACCTGTATAGACCTCATTGGGGTTGGTGTGAGTTTGATGGATTGAATTTTTTTACGCCCTCCCTGGATGCGATTCATCAGAACGTAAAGATAGAGAGGTAGGTGGTTGTGTGTGTTGGCAGTAGTTTGCATCGCATCGGCGGCAACAACAACAACAACAACGTTATCATCTAGCACGACGACTGCGGCAGTAGCACCTCGTGGCGCGTCGCGTTGTTCTGCGTCGCGGATTACTAGTGTGCGTGTGTAATTGGTTCCGGTGAGCTGAAGTTAGAAGAGTGTTGCGTGTAGCGGGATCGCGCCGTGCTCGCGATTCTTTCAAAAAACTTCATACAATCAATTGCGCCGTTGTGTGTTGGTGATTTTTCCTCAAGCGAGCTCAGGTCCAAAGTGTCGTCGTTCGCAAGTATTGTGGGGGAAGATAGTGTGTATTGTTTAGCAACCGTGTAAAGTTAGAGGTCATAAGCGAGTTTATTATTCTTATTGATTCTGTATCCTGCAACCAAGTGCAAATATCTAAAACTAGATTTTAGAGAAAAATACCACAACCGTGCCAAAGTGAATTTTGATTCGGTGTGCAGGCCTAGTTTGTAAATTAATCGGTGCAAGAAGAGTGTATTAGACACAGATATCATTTTACTACAGGAAGGTTTCCGACACGTCGGCGACGGCCGGGTTGATGTAGACGAGTGCCGACAGCAGCAGCTGCGGGTCCAGCAGGACTTGGCCATCTAGGACATCGAGAAGAGCTGGTTTGCAAAGCAACAAATAATTTATTTCTACCATATTTTGAAGACAGTATCTTATATCCTTTTTTATTTTATTTTGTCTATTATGTTTTGTTTTGTTTTTCGTTTTGCTTGTCTATTTTCAGTCACATTTGAGCGGTCTATTGCTTTTATCGGATGGTGTAGGTATGTATTTTCAGCGCATCGTTAACCAAAACGAACCCTGCTGCTAACCTTTCCCCAACTATCCAACATCCCAGTGATTTCTCGTGGAAGTGCAGAGGATTTCTCGGCTTCCTCCAAAGCGAGTATCATGTCAACACGTTCCTTCCCATTCCCTACTTGACCAGCATTCGGGCACGGCCGGCGCCGGTATTGCTTTATGATGGGTCACCAGTTTTTACACATTGAAGATGTATGTTAGTCCCAAACATCATCTGTTAGTTCTTTGTGTAAATACAGCTGATCTGGCAATAACGGAATTGCATCCTTGGGCGGTCAATCATGCTCATGCTCATGCTCATGTTTGTTTTATTCAATTTCAATTTCATATCCAAATGCACGAACCTTCTTCTTTACACTACTCATAAGGTTCTGTACAACATATGGACCAACTTTTTTTGCGTGGCAATCAATTTTTTCTTCATATCTTCCTCCGATTTCATTTCCTTAGGATGCTTACGAAGTGCCTGCTTCATGATGGCCCATTTCTTTTCAATTGGTCGCAGTTCCGGTGTGTTCGGGGGTTGCGATGCTTCGGCACGAAATTGACCTCCTTAGCCTTGTACCACTCCAAAACCTCTTTCGAGTAATGGCACGAGGCTAAATCCGGCCAGAAAATTGTAGGACCATCGTGTGACCTAATAACCCAGTAAACACAAGGCCGCATATAATAACGGATATGAGTATAACGTGGAGGCGATATGCGTACATTCAACATGGAGTTAAATGGACGGTTGAACGTATATCGCCTCCACGTTGTACTCATATGCGCTATCATATGCGATTTTGTGTTGACTGGGAAGACAAAGTAGACGTTTTTGGAGGCATTCCTTTAGGTACACCTGCCCATTGACCGTTCCAGTTGTCACGAATGGGGTGCTCCGCTTTCCACACGAGAAAACTGCTTGCCAAATCATTTATTTTTTGGCAAACTTTGTTTTCTAACGTCCTCAGTGACATCGAATTTATGATGAGCAGTGAAAAACTGGAGCCCCGGAAGCTGCCGGAAGTCTACTTTTACATTCGACTCTTCATCGATAACGAGGCAATGTGGTTTCGTCAAGATCTGGGTGTAGAGCTTCCATTAACGTGTTTTACCTACCGTATTCTGCCGTTCATCGCGATTAGGCGCCTTTTGGACTTTGTACGTGTGTAGTCCTTCATGTTTTTTCGCATCTTGCACGAATGTCTAAGGCAGTCGAAGGATTTGTTGACTAGACAAGGGTTCGTGGAGTCGCCAGTCCCTTGTCACGTGAAGACACGCGGCCATGGTCTTTCGAAGGTCCTCATTGAGATCGGCTGGCCCTGCTACAACAAGCCATCACGTAGGTTATTCTCTCTGGGCAACCTGCTGAGGATAGTCCTGCAGCCATAGGTAATCCTTGGTGATGGTGGGTTCTTATCACATCGCATGAAAAATCTCCCAAGGTATCGGAAATTTCCGAAATCGATTTTTTTTATGCCGAATGTCTTATAAATGCATAAGTGTCGAGATCTGGTTTTATCTCGAAATAAAAAATTGAATAAAAATCGACCTTCTGGGTTGGGGGAGTGAATTGAATTTAAAATGGAGGATTTGAATTCAATTGCTGAGATTTTTTTTTTTTTTTTTTTTTGTATAGGGGGTCTATAGTATATTTTTTAGAGAGGTTTTTTTTTTTTTTTTTATTTATTATATTTTTTATAAATAAAGTGGAGGGGGGAGAGGATTCTTGGCGGTGGCGTGGTGGGGAGTAGTAATAATTGTGTTGGGGGGGGGGGGGGGGGGGGGTGGTAGTGTGGTGTGTGTTATACATTTTTTTTTTTTTTTTAATTTTATATAATTTAATTTTTTTTTTTTTTTTTTTTTTTTTTTTTTTTTTTTTTTTTTTTTTTTAAAAAAAAAAAAAAAAAAAAAAAAAAAAAAAAAAAATTTAAAAAAAAAAATATATTAATTTTATTATAATTTTGTGTTTTTTTTTTTTTTTTTTTAAAAAAGACCGTGCAAATTCGTAGTTGCTACTCCCTTACTGACAGAACTAGTGGAATTGCACAGAGAACCACATAGATGGAGCTTGGGAGTAAGCTTTACATCTTCAATGTACAAGTTCACTAATTCTATTTATAGATCAGTACCGGCGCCGGCCACGTCCTCACGGTCTTTTGGGGAAGGGGGAAGGATGATTTAGTTTGACAATCGTTGTTATTAGAGACCGTGAACACCACTGCATCTCTACAATTGCCAAGGGAAGGATAGTTGTGTTAGTGAGGCAGGTTATTTTTAGATAATGGATGCACTGTGGTAAGTGATGCGATCAATGAAAGAAAGCGCAGTAGACTGCTTTTTATTTTAAATCTAGTGGTGATAGAAAGAGGCAAGTGAAAAATGGCAAGGAAGGGGACGGGCCTGGGATTGAACTCCCGACAATCTGCTCAGTAAGCAGAACGGGTAACCACTGAGCTACCCAGCCGCGTCAACTACAATCTAAGGCTAATGTTAGTCAAAAACACATAAATGAGTTTCATAAACTCCAGATCACGTACAGCAAAAATATCGAATTGCTGAGATATTCATGGCAATAGTATTGAAACATATCCTATATCATCGTTTGTAACTAGCTTGTTATATATGATATTTCATTATATAATGCACAAAACTAGCGGCGGGGTGAAAAAAAAGAAAAAAAAAAGGAAAAAATTTTTTTTTTGTGTTTTCTAATTTTTTAATATGGTTTTGTGGGTTGGGGGGGGGGGGAAAAAGTAAAAAAATTTTTTTTTTTTTTTTTTTTAATAAAAAATTTTGCGGCGGGGGGGTGTAAAAAAAAAAAAAAGTTGTTGCTTACTGTGGTACACGCGCTTCGGTTGTGAAAACGTCGACAATTCGAGATCTAACCGTCGGTTCGGACTACTATGTTTACTTGATCCTTTTTTGCATTGTTAGTTGTACTGTTTGTTTTTGACTATATGATTTTTTAATGATACAGCTTATCAACTTAATATTAATCATGTTTTCTGTTTTACGTCAAAAGTTTTAAAAAAACCTGGTTTTAAAAAGTTCAAAACTTATTCTATCCTTTTGTCTCCTTTTCATTGCTTACCTTATTGCTACTACGACCATTAAAAAATTCAACAGTTCCCCATCTTAAGGCTCCCCGCATATACAATAACCAATTCGGAGTATCATCCCAACTGTAAGTGGTATGGTCATACCATCTATAATGTCGTTCCTGTATGGTACATGTTTATTAGGGTCCCTGGGTTACAGTTCGGAGTCTTCTCACTTCACGGTTTGGAGGGCACTATACTCGGTAAATATCGAAGCTTGCACAGATAGTGCAAAATAGAAATAGGAAGCTTATTGGTGTTCGATGCTTAATCTATGAGACGTGTGCATCTGAAATCGCAATGTATGAGACGAGGAAACCGAACTGTTTCACCTTAGCGAAGTGTAGCGTTCCGAATGAATATCTCGAAAAACTTCTCAAAGGGACCTATTTAATAATAAGAGGCTCTCTAGTAACGGGTGGCCACCATATAGCGGGTATGGAAAGAATGTGTCGGGAAAAAAACACAAAGAAGTACAGTAGCCTTGGCCTTCCAATTACCCTTGTATAAAGTGGAGCTCAATGGACAAAAAAAAAATCCTCGATAGGACGACACTGCGGCAGATAAGTCGGATTCCGGTCTTTTGGCACAAATGGTATATTTTGGCGCTCCAAAATAGTAGTCAATGGATTCCATTTGCTTTATTCGGTATTATAAAGGGTGTATTCGATAAAAATGGCACACAGAAAATCTTCTGTAACTTTTGAATCGTATGAGTAAAAAACCTAGAAATTTGAGTAGATCTTATCCATAGTGTATTATTTACATCTGCCAAGTTTCATAGTTATACATTCAGTAGTTCCAGTCATGTCGTCGAAACAAGAAATTGTCCGTGAGAAAATTGTGTGCACTCACAATCAAAATCCAGGGGCGTCCCACCGGTGGATTACTAAAAGGCTTGGAATTGCAAATACAACTGTGTCTCGTGTAATAAGAACCTTCAAGGAGCGTCTGAGTGTCCAAAGGAAGGAAGGGAGTGGTCGTAAAAGTGGTCCAATGGACAGTAAAATGGCCAGGAAAGTCGTACAACAATCCAAGAACCGTCCAAACATGTCAATTCGAGATGTCGCTAAAAAGTCTAAGGTGTCAGACGGTTTTGTGCAGAAAACCATGAAGCGTGCTGGGTTACATGTTTACAAAGTGCAAAAAGCCCCAAACCGGAATTAAAAACAAAACATCACTGCGAAAACCCGCGCCCGGAAACTTTACACGAAGCTGCTCACCAAATCCGGTTGCATCGTGATGGATGACGAAACATACGTCAAGGCCGACTTCCGTCAACTTCCTGGGCAAGAATATTTCGTTGCCAAGTCGAAGTTCGATGTTCCGGAGGATGTTCGAAAGAAGAAACTATCGAAATTTGCAAAGAAGTTTCTAATCTGGCAGGCGATTTGCGGATGTGGTGATATAAGTGCTCCCTTCATCACTTCCGGAACAATAAACGGTGCGATTTACACGGATGAGTGCCTATTGAAGCGTGTCTTGCCATTCATTAAGAAACACAAAGGATCAACTCTGTTTTGGCCTGATCTAGCATCCTGCCACTACGCTCGAAACGCATTGGAGTGGTACCGAGCCAACGGAGTCAATTTTGTGCCAAAGGATATGAACCCACCAAATTCACCGGAACTTCGTCCAATTGAAAAATTCTGGGCAATTATGAAACCGGAACTTCACAAACATCCCAAAACTATAAAAACAGAGCTAGAATTGAACAAAATTTGGGTAAAAACAACAAAAACACTGGGAAAATCGGTTGTACAAAATTTGATGGGTGGAGTGAAAAGGAAGGTGTGGGCATTCGGGATGGGAGACGAAATTGAATAAAACAAATGTTGTAAATCAAAACTCTTTAGTAGTTCTTCATTCCCTGAAAATTTCAAGAAAATCCGATAATCAGTTTAATTTTGATGAGTATATATGTGTGTCCGATAATCAGTTTAATTTTGATGAGTATATATGTGTGTGCCATTTTTATCGAATACACCCTTTACAACATAGCTGAAAATCGAATTGAAATCAAAATCTTTCCTGATCACTTCAGTTTTTCTCGAATTTGTATTAACGGATGATTGACGGTGTTCAACGCAAAATTGAGAGCAGTATTTATGTGTGTCGAATCTGACGGAAAAATAGTTTGCAAGCAACGTCAACGTAAAACGAATGCAGCCAATTTAATCATACTTACCACTTTGAGAGCTTCCATATACGATACCGGCGAATTGATCTACTTATAGTAAAGCAGTGTAGACAAAACCGCCGTTGCGAACGGTCACTTGGAGTGAACTCTTGTGTTAATTTAACTTCTTGTTCTTCTTGTTGGGCTTAAGAAAATAAATGTAGTTTAATGTAATAAAATGAATTGCTTTGCAAATTAAAATAAGAAGTGTTTCTTGAACTGAGGAAGTGCTGTTTTTACTCACAATAGGTGTCACTAAAACAAAATGGGATTAAAACAAAATGGGATTACATATTAATTCAATTCGAATCTCCCACCCTTTTCCTTGATAACTTTTTGCAAACGCTTTGTAAACCCATCGTTGCTGGCACGCACGATTTCCTGAGCAATATGGTCCCAAATATCAACCAATTGTTTCTTGAATTGATCTAAATAAGCCCTTTCGTATGGCCTATATATTGAAGCATATAACCCCAAACAAAGTAGTCAAGTGGGTTGAGATCTGGAGAAGATGCAGGCCATTTTTCGCTTGTGATGAAATCGGGCAAATTTTCCGCGCACCACGCTTATGTCTTCTTTGCCTTGTGAGCTGGAGCTGAGTCCTGTTGGAAACAATATGGTGTATTCCCATACAGCGTTGAAGCATGAAGAAGCAGATGGTTCTTCAAAACCTGCTCGATGTTATCTTCAATGTTGATTTTTACGTTAGGTTGAATGATGAAAAGAAGAGGAAGTTTCCTTTTCGTGCAACGGCGCTCCAGAGAGATATAGCTTTTCCGAAAATAAAATCTCACAGTCACCGTGCCGAACCAAAAGATTTCTGCTTCTTTGGACCCTGGCTTGCTTTTGACGCTCCGTCAACCCGTGAACCCATTGTTTCTTGTACGGCTTGCATTCCAGATCATGTCTCAGGAGCCTGTTCATTGAAGCAGGGGACATTTGAAATTGTTTGCTCAATTTACGGCCAGATACGGCCGGATTACGTCTTATTCGCTCCCTCACACATTTGATTTTTTTTCTTCCTTCTGGCAGTTCGTCTGGCACCTCCTTGGTGTTGAATATGGACATTTCCACTTTCCAGGTACGAAAAACAAAACGATTACTCACTCCGAACTGTTTAAGGCTATTGAATATCGGACACGGTCTAAGCTTTTGCAAATGTAATTTTAAAACTTGCTCCCGTATGGCTTCCATGGTAGCTGATAAACATAAACAAACGGAATCGCTTATTTATCTTCAGCGATAAGCTGTCAAAAGAATAGACTCAAAACGGGTATAATCAATTCCGCTGTTAAAATTACCCAGCTGGAATAAACCAAGACTGAAAAAAGGTGACACCTATTGTAAGACACACTGTAGTTGTTCCCACAAGAAGAAGGAATCTTATAGAATGACTATACCGGAACAAAAAGGGAACTAAAAGAATATTTCTCTGATGGTGGTCAAGTGGAGGTATCAGTATCGCTTCGGCAGTTATCCGACATAAACTGGTCCTTTGAGTCGGATCTCTACTACCTTAGGCCTCAAGACAGCTGAATTTCTACGGTTTGACTACAGAAATATATTTGCGCTAGTTAACGCAAATGAAAGGCCCAACCTAAAACCGCAAAAAGCCTCATTCTATAGTGTCATTTATAGAACATTCGCCATATAAAGGCTCATCAATAGATCTTGTAGTTCATTCAAGATCGTAAGAAGATTCGGAAGGCTGTTGTCGTTGTTGTTGTTTAGAATTTACGTGGCTTTCTGCCAGAAGCTTTTTCGCCACGGCGGGTAGATCTAGACCCTACATATCGAACCCATCAACACATGGGCTGGGACCAATGGCTTTACTTCTCTTCCGAAGGAAGTCATCAGAGAATTTCCGTCTCAGAAATCCCATCGGCGCCGAATTGAATACAAGACCGACCGGGGTGAGAGGCAAGCACGCTTACCACTACACAATACCAAATTGTCATGTAAATTTCGGTGCCCTGAGACTAACACATACGCAAGCGTCCTTGAAAACATAAGAACGACTTGAAAGAGATGAGAAAATGAATTCAATCAGAAACACCTTTTGTTAAGTTGTGGACTTTTCAGTTTCAGGAGAAATAATTTTACATGAAATCTCTGTTTCCGTTCTCCACTTCTTACCAACGATGAATTACGTCTCGTGTAAAATTAATAATTTACACCATGTATGTATGTACACCACCGGCACCGTCAGATTCGAAAGGCAACATTGGTGGTTAATCAGGATTGTAAAATAACCGGAGCGATTTATACTACCATTCCAAGTACCATTTCAAAGCACTTCTTATTCTCCACTGAAACCAACCGCAAAACTTTGTGTGATTTCTCTGAGGATCTCACCGGACAATCTACGGACACTACAAAGTGAGCCTGTTAGCGAAGAATCTATTAAGAACGTTCTATGTATCGGTGCATGCAATCTATTGCGATTCGGGTGGACCTACGATGGAAACACAAAGAAGATTCGTTTGCGACGACGGAGAACAACACTTCGAGTTCGGGCATTGCAGCAGCTATTGGCGCTCAGGTAAATACACTTATGCATTATATTTAAGTATACATATGCCCAGCCGTAGCTGGATCTTGGAAACCACACCAATTAATTATTACTCTTTTGATCCCTGATTTCTCCAGATGAATTTTTGTGCTACCACCCACTGCATTGAGGTGCTACCACCCAAAGCCCATCCTGCTTTATTAAGGTTTACTAAGGTTTTCTCAAAGCCACTAGAAATCAATTTGATTTTATTATGACACCAAGACGTGCCAATAGGTTTCATATTATAGTCAGGCTTAAGAGAACCTACACAGCTTGTTTAAAACGATCTTAAAACCTCGTTTTCTTAAATTCCCTCGTACTCCTATCAAAGGTTTTATTTCAACTTTATGAACTCATAAAATGCTGTTTTGAAATGCCGTTTTAGAGCTCATTCATATTATCTTATTATGGTCAGTTGAAACATAATTTTAATACCATTTTGTCTCCAGTTAAGGCATTAAACGGCAAATTGGCTTTGAGGGAAGCCAAATAGTTTTAAAGTAGTCATTGCGAAGATAATATGGCAGAATTGTAATTTTTTTTTCCAATAGCCATATAGAAATATAAGAAATGATTGAAATGTGGAAACATAAATGCACCAAATTTTAAATGTAATGCCAATAAACTGTACCAATTTCTGCTTTTTTCAGATAACCTTATTGAATTCCATCAATTTTCAAGAAATTCATGATTAATTTATCGAATATATATTTCTAAATTTTGTGTTTGAGCGTTTCCAGTCGAAATGACCTACCGACCAACTTCGAGTGTCTCCGATTTAATTGAAAATTTGTACACACGTTTTACTCACGAAAGTAAGTTTTTTCCACTGATGCAAAAAAATTTTGGACTCAAGAGTCAGTTTTAAAAGGGCGTAAGCATCTTGAATAGCACTTCAATTAATGATTTGTTGCTCGAAAACCTTTGGTTGTACAAAAAAACTGTCTAGGAACAAGTTGTGGCCCTATGTGCGAAGGTTGTAAAAAAAATATACACTGAAAAAATAATTTTTTTTTCGGAAAAAAATAAAAAATTAACATTAAAATTTAAATTTATCAAAAAACTTTTTTTTTTTGATTGTTTTATTTTTTGACTGTGAAAACTTGAAGTTATTACGCAAATTTAAGTGAAGACTCCAGGATGGAGAAATGTCAGGGAAAAAAGTTTCTAGAACATCAAATTTTGGTGCATTTCTCAAAATTGTAATATTAGCGAGTATAAACGTATTCTGATGATATAATCTGATTTTTGAAGCATTTTTAAATTTTTCAGCCCCTGATGATCATCTGCGTAAGAGCATCCGTTCTCGAGAGATATCCGATTTAATTTTATCATATTCGAATAATATTCGAAAATACGACTTTCCCCAGTAACCACAAAACGTTTTTCGAAATGTTTGTTATGTATCCTACAACTCTCTCTTTGACAGCAAGACGATTGCATGAACGGTTCAAAAGATGTGGGGTAAAATGGTTCAAACAGTATTTTTAAAATTTCCGTTTAACATATGCCTATTTTGCTTCTTATTGTATACTTTATACATTGTGTGTACGAAGCTCTTACGTCAGTTTTGGAGAAAACTTCAGGGTGGAGAGATCTGAAGTAAACAAAGTGTCTCTAAGGTCAACTTTTAAAGCATTTTTAAAATCTCAACTTTTGCCAAAATAAACGTGTTTCGAAGTTGCAGTAACGACTGAATAAGCACACCTTATTTTAACGGTCACTTTGAATATAATGAAATATTTCAGCATGTTTTGGCTGCATCCTTTTGTCTGCACATTTCTGAATGACATAGCATCAAAAAAGTGCTTAGTTTTGATAGATAAATGCGCGGTCTTACTCCGGAACAACGAAAAAGTATCGTGCACAAATGGTGCACTGTGAGCGGACTCTCCTTGAGAAAATTGGCCAAGGAAGAGGGTGTAAGCGTCGGAGCGGTACGATCTGCGATTCGAAAATATAGAGAACAGTGTACGTTTGAAGATGCGCCGAAGAGTGGTCGGAAATCCGGTCCTGTTAGTCCGGATATAGATAAAAAGATCAGGGATGCCTACAAGCGAAAACCAGCGACTTCCGTTCGGGATGTTGCGAAAAAACTAGGGACCTCGTCGAATAACGTCATGCGTGCCAAAGAAAGACTTGGGCTAAAAACATACCGGAAGCAGAAAAAACCCAAAAGGAACCCAAAACAGGCCGCGTCCGTGAAACCACGGGCCCGCAAACTCTACGATTCGTTAATGTGTAGAAATTCTGGGTGTATAATAATGGACGATGAAACGTATGTGATACTTGATTACAAAACGCTTCCCGGACCACAGTTCTATACTGTAAGCGAAGACAAAGACGTTCCCGAAACGGAGAAGGCAATTTTTACCGAAAAATTCGGTAAGAAGGTTATGGTTTGGCAGGCAATATGCAAGTGTGGTAAAACATCTAGTCCGTACATCACAACGGAGACGATGAACACTCAGAAATACGTTAAGGAATGTCTCCAGAAGCGATTATTGCCGATGATCAGGCCTGATTTGGCGTCATGTCATTACGCAAAGGACACTTTAGAATGGTACAAAAGTCAAAATGTATGTTTCGTGCCGAATCGAGACTTTTTGGGCTTTAACCAAAGCAAAGCTTCTCGAAAATTCATAAAACCAGCGGACGACATCCAAAAATTTAAAAAAGATTGGCCAAAAGTGGTCAAAATGGTGGGAAGTACCACTGTGCAGAAGCCAATCGGTCATGTTCGAGGAAAAGTTAGGAGTCTTGGCTATGATTAAATATTTTGATTAAACGAGAGTAAAATATCATATAAAACACAAATACAAATATGATTTGCCAAATAAAATTATTAAAACTGCTTTTTGTGAAAGTGTGGTTATACTCTCTGAAACAGTCTATATATTTTCAGCGGAATATACGGCCTTTTCATAAATTATTTGCGGTTCTCCAGCATCACAAAAATACCTTTTTTGAATTATGCGTTTAGATTCCCACAACTCACTCTTAGCCAGCAAGACGATTATATAAACAGCATAAGAAATAGAGGAAAATGATTGAGAAAACTTTTCTTATATTTTAGTTTTTTTGTATTTCCAATTTATTATGCGCATACTAAAGTATATATATTGTCTCTACATTTAGATTAGTTTTAAGAAGTTCCCTTTCATTTTACATGTTTGTATATACTATGAAAGCTTGATGCTACATCATTTGAAAACAATTTTGCCTCTATTTGATGATCTGAACGCGGAACAAAAGAGTGATATTTTTGTGTACCAGTAATCATTTTAGTTTGTTAAAAGATATTGCTATATTCTGTAACTCCCTGTTCATAGTCTTCATAAGATACATAACAAATTGACATTTTCGTTAAGCAATCATTAGTTTTCTGATTTTCCCAATCATATAATTCTTTTGCCTTTCTTATAGGGTGTTCATGTCCTTTAGCTATACTTGCGTTTCTTGCCATTCGTTTTAATGTGCCACCAATTGCATCGCATGACCCCTTGCCATGGGAAGTAACGAAAAAATGCCATTCAGCATCTATGCTATATTTTGATTTGAATTTACAACGGATTGCAAAATTTTTCCTATTTTTATATTGGGATGCAGCTCCATCAGACATAAATATCGCTTTCTTCAACTGCGTTAGATTGTTTTTCAAAAAGCTCATTAGTTTTGAAATAAAGATTTGAACCGCTATTGTGTCATGTTCAAGTACCTCCAATATAACGATAAAGCTAAGATTCTTAAGCGCTCCTGATTCGACATAGTTAATAACAAAGGGATGAATTATGGCTTGGTTATTATTTCAATAACTACTTTGAACGGCATCTTGAAGAACAAATGTATAATTTTCGGAAAAATCACACACTATGACAACTTCTCCATTGCTTATATTATTTTTCGTGTGTCTCAAAAACGAGGATTGTTCGGTTTTGATATAATCATGGGTGACCAATTTTTCTAACTTTTCGGTAAAATATGATACAAATTCATCAACTGGTTGTAAGAGGGTCGGTAGATTACACCGGTCTGTTGAAATCCACTGTTCGAAAGATATTTCAAATGCAATACATTCCTCCAGTTTTTTGAAAATTTTTTTTTTAAAAACTAACCGGCTGGGAAAATTTTTACATTCGCGGGGATAACAATTTTTTGGTTTTGGGGGTGTGTTGGATAATTGTTTTTTGTAATAAAATTTTTTATTTTTTTGGGAATATTTTTTTTTTATATTTTGTAGCATTAATTTATTTTTTTGGGGGGGGGGAAAAAAATTATTAGGAGAGGGGGGGTGGTAATTTTTTTTTTTGTTTTGTTTAAAAAAAAAGAAGGGGATATTTTTGTTTTTGTTTTTTTTTTGGTTATATCGGGGAAAAAAAAAAAATTTTTTTTTTTTTTTTTTTTTTTTTTTTTTTTTTTTTTTTACAGTAGCGCTCAAAAGTCATTTGACAAACAGTATTTACGTTATCATTATACTCAATTTAAACTTTTTCAGGAAAATCTCCAAGTAGTGCAAGTATAAATAAAAAACAAAGACGGTGGAGTGTATTTCAACAATATTCAATGTTTATTTGTTTTTGAAACAAAAAATTACATATTTCATCGAGTTCAAAAGTGATTTGACAAATGAGAAAAACAAAGAAAAGAACATATTGCACAAAATGATATCATTTTCAGTAATTGCAGGATGGCTGACATCAGTACTTAGTAGCAAAGCCTCGTGATTGCATTACAGCCCGACATCTGCGTGGCATCGATGCCACAAGATTAGTAATACGGTGCGGTGGTATTTTATTCCATTCCTCCTGGAGGGCCTCGTAAAAAGTCGTCAAATTAGAGTAGTTTCGGGTGCGTACACATGTTTCGAGCTCTTCCCACAAGTGTTCAATGGGATTCAGATCAGGACTTTGACTTGGCCACTCCATAACCTTGATTTTTGCGTTATTAAAATATTCCTTCAGCAGTTTCGAACGATGCTTCGGGTCTTTATCCTGTTGGAAAGTCCATTTCTTCGGCATTTTCTTTCGTGCAAATGGCAACATGTGATTTTTCAATATATATCGATGTACCAGTTGGTCCATGATGCCGTTGATACGTACCAATGGACCAACGCCTTTTTGGGAGAAACAACCCCATACCATTACATTACCGCCGCCATGCTTAACAGTCGGAACTTGGTACCGAACATCGTTTCTGCGGTTGACAGGTCTGCGCACATACTTAATCCCGTCGGAGGAAAACAAATTGAATTTGCTTTCGTCGCTCCAGAGTACTTTCGACCAATCTTCCTGAGTCCAATGTTGGTGAGCCAAAGCAAAGGCAACCCTAGCCTTTCTGTTTTCATCAGAAATGAGTGGTTTCTTACTCGGCCGACGACCATGCAATCAACCATCAGTCAAGCGACGCTTGACGGTTGAATTGTGAATATACCGTGGTGTTCGGCCAAATCCTTGTTGATATCCGTAGCAGTTCTTCTGGGATCAGCTTTCGACATCATTGCTATCAAAAGATCTTGCCTCAGTGGTAACTTTTGGTCGACCTGGCCTCGGGGAACTTCAGACGTAGCCTCTTTCCTTGTTTTTCTTGTTCCAGAAGCTCACTAATTGACGAGAAATGCAAAAATCCCGTGCAACTTGAGCCTGTGAGCGTCCTTCTTCCAAACATTTCAGCACGCCCTCCCTGAGCGCGAGCAGGTATTCAGATCGTTTGGTTCGCTCATCCATTCATCGATCCATTTTCGCTATTTGAACATTCATTTAGTGATATAATAGTGAAATATTATGTTAAACTTTAAACTTACCACGAATAAGCACTTTGTCAAATGACTTTTGAGCTGTGGAATTACACCAAAACAGGGTTAAACCCTCTGATCGGAAACGGAAATGCGCAACCGATCATACCAAACGAATGGAGAACCATAACAAAACAAACAAACGTCAGATCGGTTGCGGTTGGCAGTGTTGCCGTTTTTATTTTCTAAAAAATTGAATGTCAAATCACTTTTGAGCGCTACTGTAGTTCCTTAGGCCTTGCATGGCTCTGCTTATCTGGTCACTGTCGTAAAACTCCAATATCTCATTTTTTACTTCCGGCGTCAAACCGGTTCCTATCCTTTTGTTGGGGGGGGCCAATTCTTTTTTGGCTTCCGGTTGGGGGGGGGCCTGGTTTTCATTTTTTTGGGGGGGTTTAAATTTTCCTTTTTCGTTTTTTTTTTTCAAAGTTTTTGGTTAAATTGTTTTTTTTTTTTTTGGTTTTTTTTTGTATATTTTTGCGCGGAATTTTTTTTTTTTAGAAATAATATTTTGTTTGGCGGCCGTTGTTTTTTTTAAAAAATTTTTTTTTTCTTTTTTTTTTTAATTTTTTTTTTTTTTTTTAACCGTTATTTTATTTTTATTTTTTTTGTGGGGGTGGTGGTGGTTTTTTTGTTTTTGTTTTTATTTTTTTTTTTTTTAAAATTGTTTGGGGGGGAACTTTCTTGAGAAGATGATGTGATGGATGTAGCCAAAGGTATTTCCTCAATAGCGTACCTTGATGTAGATGGTTGAAGCTCCGGAACGGGGTTGTGTGGTTGCTCATCGATATCATACTCAGTTTCTGCGTGTTTCACTTTGTTCAAATATAATCGACACGAATTACAGATTGATAAAGACGTATCCAACGGAATTCGGCATTCATTAATATTAGTCCTTGAATAATATTTTCGTTTTTTTTTTCCAACCGAGCACGGCTGATATAGGGCTGCTGGTTTATTGGATTGGTTTTATGTTGGAAAATTGGTTTCTTGTTATGTTATGATGATGTTATGTAAAACATCTGATTAATGCCGAAATCACCTTGTGTTATCAAGTTTATTTCGCAATGAATAAGAACAAAAACAGCTTTGATTTAGCAACAGCAACATTTAATATCGCTTCACTTACATCTTGATAGTTGACTTTGCTCTAATACTCAGCTTTTCTTGCTATCCTTATACAGCAATTCCATAGAAAAAAGATATACGATCTCTCAGATCTCGATCTTTCAGAAATTCATAATTCAAATTGGTAGTTTTGTTCTTTATTGAAATATATTCGACCCGTATTCTTTTTCTCGTTATTTGGGTGGTCGTTTCTGCGTTCGGCTGGTCCAAAAATTGACTTTTTTTAAAAAATCATAGCTTTTGAACAACTGGGCAAATTTTATCAATTAAAAACGCAAATGGAGGGTAATTGGATATACTTTTCAGGAAAATCAGAAAAATACCTTCTTTACTGCAAAATTGATTATGAAAACATGTATTCTTTTAATTGTTAAGGCTTTCATGGTCTCGGGACCAAAAAGCCCCCTCGTGTTTATATTTTTTCTTGAAAGATTGAACATTTTTAAATAACATATAAAAAAATTGGCGATGTCTGTATTTTAGTTCTGGAGATAGATTTTTTCAAAAAGGCTGTATTTTTAGGTTTTGCTGACTATCTTACTACGTGTTTTCATTACTTGAAGGATCTTGCGTCCCCCCATTGCGTCCCCGTCTCAACCATGCGTCCCCATAAATCAGAAGTTATTATTATAAGTTCATTTAGCTGTTTTACATCACATAATGGAATTCAACATAATGCATTTATTCCCAAATTTGTTTTTATTATACACAAGGACTACATAAATTATTGCTTACGAACTTAGTTTCACACAAGTTTCATCACTGGAGAACGAGAATCGTTTTACGATAATATACATTTCAACCTTAGGTTTAAAAAAATGATATGATTAGGTTCCCGAAATTTGTCTCCCGCGAGCATAGCAGTTTTTCAATTTCTTTTCCATTGTTATGTAATCATGCTCTGAATAATAGTCGTACTGTATTTTGGATTTTTTCTTAGAAATGGCCCAAATATGTAGTTCATTTGCCGTAGTTATGAGATGGCCTTGTAAACCCTCTTTTGCTACATTGCGTTTTAACACTCTTTCCAACGCGTCGCACGGACCTTTTTCATGACATGTTGCGAAAAAATTCCATTCCGCATTAAAACCGAACTCTTTTTGCATTTGGCATAAATTAAAAGCTGCCATTTTATTTTTGTATTGGCTTCCCGATCCATCAGAGAAAAAATGATTTTTTTTTCAGACCAGGCAACTTGTTTTTCATGTATTTAACACAATCTGTTATAAATAAACGAACTGCAACATGATGGTGTTTTGTGAATTCAGCTTTAGTTATAAAGCTTGTATACTTAAAATCTGAAGAATCATCCTTCTAATACATAGCAAAAGGATAGATAGTGCATTGCGCATTTGCCCAATGAAATCCTTGAACTGCATCTTGTACAACGAAAGAAAAAAAAATCAGAAAAATCACAAATAATTATACAATCAGTAGGTTTTAAATTGTTTTTAGGTGTTTTAAATAACTGCCTTGTTGTTGAATAAAGTTTTGCGGTGATAAATCATAAATTTTCTCTAAAATGTATCTATAAATTCTTGTATATCCATTTCCACCAGATCAATAAAGCAACGATCTTGGTGACGCCACTGCTTGATTTGCAGGGATTCAACATGATTTTCACTAAGAAGAGAAATTAGGTCTTGACCAAGTTTTTCCGTGCAATCATCACATGTGTTCAACCAACATTTCTCATTGGGATTATTGCACATTATTTTGAGAAATAAATCATGATATGACGGTTCTCTTTCTACTTTCGATTGGTACGGTTGAGTTGTGTTTATTCGCGCGATAGCTTTGTTCTCTACGGCATTGTAATCAATTTGCATTGTTCTTTTTTCATCAACCCGGTCGCTTTTGTTATAACAGCTATGTGCGAGTTGAAAAATACTGTGCGATTTACCTTCGGCAATGGAGCGGATAAACCAACCTTAGGCGAAGTGGCAAATTTCGTCAAAGGCTTGGATGCGGAGCTTGATGAAATTGAAGCTGCATATAGGATACCAGATGAAAAGTCCCTTCTCGTCAAGTTCAAGTCTGAGCGGTCGATGTTGCATGCGCTGAACGCCAACTCTGACGAGCTGGTATTCCTTTAAGGTAATGGAAAAAAGGTTAAAGTACACATGTCGCATGCCCAGGATCACATCTGCTATGTGCGAATATACGATCTCCCACCGGAGATTCCCGATCAGGAGATCGTTACGGTGCTGTCAAAATTGATTTGAAAGATTTGAAGACTTTTATCACATGTATAGCGCTAGAACTTATTATTATGACGGAAAACTATCACCTAATTATTGCGTTTATACTAATTTCCATTGCTCTTTTTGAAAGTTTTACCGGTCACTTTTGAATTATTGAAAGTGAATTATCAATTTTTTATTGCTATATTAAGTTTTTCTAGTGCGAATTGTTATTTTTTCGTTGGCACAGTGTTTAATAATTTAGTGGCGATTTCACATATTTTTATTGCTATTTTTTCCATTTTAATTGATGTTTTATTACCCTGCCAAGTAATTGTCGAAAAACTGAGAAAGAGTCAAGGTGAAACGGGAAGGATTCCTTTCTCCATATGAACTATAGGCTAGGTTAATTATCGCTCCAATTTTTTTTAGATTAAAAATCATAAACAAAACAAAACAAACAACGCTCAAATTGCTAACCAGCAAACGATTCTTGTAAATTCCACGCATGAAGTCCTAAAAGTATTTGAGGTTTGTGCTCAGAAAACTTCGAAGTGATAGGGACTTGATCCCGTATGTCCTTAACGGTCCTTATTTTAGGAAGGTGGCGCATAAGCCGTTTGCTTAGCGTACAAGAACAGAACGTTACACATTTAGTAAGCTTTCAATGTAATTGGAAAACTAGGAAAATTTAAACTTCACTTGCTCCACATTTATTAGAGTAGTTTGAAACAAGTGTTCCAGTTTTTTATTTTTAAAAGCGAACAACTGAAATGTTAAATTTTCCTAGTTTTACAGTTACAATCGTTCTACTAATACGTTCGTAAAAGCGTTTTTAAAGTATTTAAAAAAATAAGCGATACTTTCTATGTGTTGATATAGATTAAGGAATCCATAAAAATCGAGTGGTTTTGGCATGATAGTTCATAGTATACCACTGTATTTTACGCAGTACCGTTAATATACAGAAGCGCCATAAGCTCGCTGTGTTGGAGTCAAAAGTCGAGTCATCTTGTATAATCCGATTTAAAATCACAAATTCTTGAGATATTGTTAAAAGTTTGTTATTTCCAAACTTAACCTACAGTTTGACCGAAAACACATTGAAAACCCTATCTTGTCCAAGCGTTGATTTTCACTACACATTTTCAAACATCTTCCAACTCTATGAGTACACGAATTTGGCTTTCCGGTGAAGTTTCGTATGTTTTTGTCAGAGTTTCTATGTACCTGGAAAACATAGAAATTCTAGGGCTGCAAAATGGTGACACCTGGGATGGAGCGTGCGTCCCCGCAACATAGCTATGGTCCTCACAAGTTCCTACCTCATGCTTCCACGGGTCAAGAGATGACAAAGACCGCCAGCTAAGGGTTGCGCACTCAGCTGGTAGTGCAGCCTGGGCACGGTTGTCCTTCTGACTTCAGCTAGATTGAGGAGGTTCGTGCCGAGCGTCTGTCCACCAAGGAGGTGCGGCTCAAACCGCGCAACCCCCTGGCATCCAGCGGTTGAGTAAGAAACGCTGTATCGCGTCAACTATACATTAAGTGGAAGCCTCAAAAAGGCGATGTAGGGAACGTGACCCCGGTAAAGTAGCAAGCTGAAATCTTACCCTACCACGATACATGGATGTCTTTATACGGTATATAATTTCAGATCATCCATGGAATTCCCAAGTATTGTATAATTATTTAAAATTGTTTTTTTTTTCCCGTGGCTATAATAATGCAAGTCCGTCTACAATTGCAGCAGGATCAGCAGACATGCAGACATTACAAATATAATTGTTACTATCATTTTATTTTATAACATCTCTTCACAATATTTTTTTATGCTATTTTCAGCTTCGCATTTGCATCGTTGTAAGTTTTGGCCAACCTAACTCACGTTATGTATTTGAAAAGATAGGATGGTTGCCTTACATTTTTTTAGAGAGAGATATAGGGAAACTGCCCCCATATTAATATCATTGTTCTTTTATTCATCCTACGATGCATCAAACAATTGGGCAGTTGAAGGATCGGTTTCGTTTTCTAATAATGTTTGCTTACGTTAAATAACTACAACAAACATTACTTACTAATCCTGTCACGTGTATATCGTTTTATTTTAAGTAGGGTGAATTGCAAAGTGATGAGATTAATATAGGTACATCTTCCCTACGACAAATTCCACAAAAAAAAAAATCTTTGTCCAAAATAATTAATTCAAAAACTAACATTGTTTTTCATCTTACATTTTCTATTTTTCAGACATAAAGAATCATTTATGTGCCCAGTAGGAAAAAAGAGTTATCAATGAATTTCCTGTCATTTATTTTTAATTTTTTTTCGTTTTAGGTTTATTGAGTTTCCGTTTTTGGGCAGTAATCATACTCATATGAAATTGATTTCGCATAATTGTTTGCTTAAATTTTCTTTGCTATTTTGCTAGGCTGCCAGCTGTCAACTTTATTTCATTATATCACGTTGTAATTTTCGCTATTTTAGAGTTTCAATCATCTAACATCGCAGCGGAAGAGGCAAATTGCGGCATTTAATCATTATATGTACATTATGTAGTATTTCTTTACAACATCGTATTCTTCCTTGTGTATTATTCGTTGCAATTTCTTTTTGGATGGTTTTTTACATTTTTTTTAGAGAGAGGATTATAGACGTCAAATTCTACAAAAAAAAAAAAGATTCTTCGTCCAAAATAATTAATTCAAAACTAACATTGTTTATGATCCTACATTTTCTATTTTACAGACATAACTGCCAAATTTATGGGCGCAGTAGGAAAAACGAGTTATCGAAGAATTTTCTGTCATTTATTTTTATTTTTTTTCGTTTTGGATTTATTGAGTTTCCGTTTTTGGGCAGTAATCATACTCATATGAAATTTATTTCGCAGGCTTTTGAAAATTACGGAATCTGTGGTAGGCTTTTGCCCTTATTGCTGAATGTATTTTTCATTTCCGGTTTGCAAATGGACTTTTTACCAATTCTGAGCTGATCTGATTCATGCAGCCCCGTTATGCCATTTGGCTAGTGTTTGATTTTGCATTTCAATCTTAGTCATTACTTCATCATAACTTACAATATCATTATGTTTGGTAATATTGTTTCACTGATTTTACTTCATAGATGAAGAAATGTTTAAAAAATTTTTTTCCATTTATCTTTAACTCCCTTCGAATTAAATCTTCCCATTCCTAACTCGGTAGCAATAACTATTAGGTCAGCAAAAATAAAAGCGGATTGCTGTTATAAAATCAGCATCAAGAAGCAAAAAGTGACCATGGCAACAGTCAATTAAAATGAATAAATGTTAATTTTGTAAAATTTCAATAGATTTAACAAACTTTTTCAGGATACCTCAAATCAAGATTTTGGTGAAAAGCTGCTATCGCTGAAAACGAACAAAAACGTGCTTTAGCGCGAACCACAGAACTCTACACTTAAACATTTTACAACATTTCTTGCATTTCAGTATCAACCGAACGAAGATCATATATTATAGATACGAATGCTTGTAGTATTTTTCATTTACATAAATATATACACCATTATATAAATATTTCATGGGAATGGGAGGGGCCATCAGGGCACCCGATTGAAGCACTCTGGATGGGGAGAGTGGGAATGCCAACTCCCCATTGCAACAGTTTGTGAATAGAGGGCGGGCATCCTCATGTTATATAGCTTGCTCTTTTGACCAATTGTTCAATCTTGTTGTTGGAAGGAGATTCTTTATATCCCTGTAGATACGTATAAGTGATGTTGCATTTCGATCCACCCATCCCCTTTTTGGCCCTTCATACAACGGCATGAATAGGATAATCAGTGGTTATTAAAGCTTGATCATGTCTAACAGAAAGGAGAGCCCATTGCTGTCGGACTTAGTTTCCATGCTACAATGGGTGGTAGTACACATCATACATCATACATCACCTGGAAAACATAGAAATTCTCGAATAGTTCGAGATTATAACCCAAAAGACAAACGTTTCAAACGTTGATTATTTTAATTTATCCATGAAGCAGGAGCTCCCAGAGCATCATCCTTTTGATTGCTCGGGCAATATTTGCTGCAAAGTTTGGCCAAGTTGATTCCACTAAAACGTTCTGCATTGACCGGGGATGATGAGGAGTCTGCCGGTTATGGTATGTACAACGAAATTCATAGCGTCAATCGTAAACTTCAAGCTCCTTGTTCCGTATTTGTCGCTGAATAAGCGGCAATATACTTTACGCTATTAGAGGCTATTCGCTTCACGAGGCCGGTAAAGCACTCCTCGTATTTTCATGACAATACAGGAGCTTCTAAGTGCTTTATCTTTGCGTTATTTTATCATCACCTTTCTATGGGTCCCTGCTCATTGTTCGATTCTGGGCAATGAGAGAGTGGACTCCCTTGCAAAGGTGGGCGCTTTGGAAGGCGATATTTATAATCTACAAATCGCCTTCAATGATTTTTACCCCCCATTTTTTATCAACAGTCACTCGTCAGCTGGCAGCATAAATGGAGTAAAGGAGATTTGGGGCGATGGCAATATTCTATCATCCCTAAGGTGCCGAAGAAACCAGGGTTTAGAGAGATGGATGTGGTTTGAGACTTCATTCGTGTGATGTCTCGCCTCATATCCAATCATTATTCTTTAAACGCTCATTCATACCGTGTTGGGCTGAGTGACAGTAATCTTTGTTAATGTGGACAATGTTACCAGGCTCAGATCACGTTATTTGATTTCTGCTGAGCATCGTGCAGTCAGTTCTGATCTTAATGATTCCCTTTGGGTTCAAGGTAGACTCCAAACATATTTTGTCTCTACGTGATCTGGAGTTTATGAAACTCACTTATGTGTTTTTGACTAAAATTAGACATAGATTTTGATATGTTTAACCTGTATGTTCGGTTTTAGTTTTTTATTTATAAATGGTTTATTTTTCTCGAAATTGTTCAAGTCGAAAGTAAACCAAAATTTGTCAATTGTGATTAAACGATTTAGAATTTAAAACAAAAGTGTTGTGTAAACCATACTTCAAATTCCCACCTATCTTTCTATCCGTTAAATCGTTATTCCAATTATGGAACAATTATGAAAACATGCGTGTAGGCTTGTTTTTGAGTTCTTTCTTCGTTTTATTTATCAATTCCTCCTCAGTTTTCGCGACAAAATTGAAGGTGTCTTACGCTTCAGGTTGGCCCAGAAATTCTTGATGGAACGCAGCTGAGGGACATTGGGCGGGTTCGCCGACTTGGGTACCACATCGATATTCAGCCGCTCCATCTCCTCCAACGATCGCTTCGAGTCTGGCCAGAACACCGCGTCTTCGCCCTTATGATATTTCTTGATGAACGACGCACCGCATTATGAAATTTTCCCGTTCACGGCCAGTCCGGAGCTAAAGAAGAGCTGCTTTGACATCCCCTTCTCGCTGATTGTCAGCCACAGCAGCACCTTTTTGGGGAACTTGGTGTGTGAAATGAACTTCACCTCGGAGCTCACTTCCTTTGTGGGGGAAGTAAAATACGAAGTGCCCTGCCAGTCGTTGCTATCCAGGGTGAGATAGGTCTCGTCGTCCACCGCCACGTCGCGATTCGCCGGGAGAATCGAGCTGACCATCTTATTCAGCCGCTGCCGCTGCGTCATTCCCTGCAGCTCCGAAACCAGTGGACGCGATTTCCGCTTCCTGACATGCATGTTCATGTTCGCCAGGTACTTTTTTACTGTTTGGCCGGTTGAACCGACCTCCCGGCCAAGCGCACGCAGCGATGTAGCCACTTTTCGCTCGGTCTTCCTCTTCAGCATCCTTTGGAGCTCCTTGTCGCTCAGGGTCGTCGGCTGTCCGAAACCGGGCTTACTTTCGATGCTCTGATTGTTGTCTAATAGTGCCAAGATGTTGAAGATGCCGGAACGGGCGTATCTGGCGTCCATAAAGTGCCACACGATGTCCGTTTTCGACGCGGCGGGGTGCCGTTCTTTGAACGGAGTTGCTTCACTGTTTTTGCCATCACGGTTAGAGTTCGACTGATAGAACTGTCAAATTTTGTCTGCTGACTCATGACTTACTATGATTGATGCTGCATGGGTCAGTGCGGGTGAAGGTAAACCCATGAAAATTCAGCAATTTTTGTTCATTTTTTTTTTAATACAAACGTTAGATCTTCTTTTCGTGGTGCATTACGGGGTATCAGATATACCACCGACCCTAGTCTGAATTAATTCAAACTATGACACATATTTGTTTTTGTAGTCCAAGGACTAGTCCTTATTACATTTAATGTCTTGTGAAAAGTGACAATACTCGGATTGAGCCACCGAGGATGAGCATAGAATAAGGAAAACATGGTAAGTATTCTTTTATGTGAATTCTCATTTTCTATTTTATGTTCTATAGTTTTTTTTTTTTTTTTTTTTTTTTTTTTTTTTTTTTTTTTTTTCTATTTTATGTTCTATAGTTTTTTTTTTTTTTTTTTTTTTTTTTTTTTTTTTTTCCTTGCGCTGAACTGGCCGGCTTGACGTGCCGCAAGGGCTCAGTAGGGATCAAGACCCGAAGCTAAGAGTCAGTTCCATTGTGGTTATATCACATTTATTAGCAGAGCAGCACATCGAAATTTTAGGTTCATTATTCTTTATATGCTATACAATTTCAGATCATCCATGGATATCCCAAGTTTTGTAAAATAATTTAAAATCATTTTTTTTTCTGGTGGTCATGATACATTATCTAAGCTTTCAGGTTCATGGTGGATGTGCGGGTCCGTATACAATTGCAGCAGGACCACAATCTGCAGACACGTAAATACAAATGAAATTATTATCGTTTTATATTATAACATCCATTCACTACATTTTGTATGCTTTTTATAAGTCATTTTCAGCTTCGCATTTATGCATCCTTGTCAGTTATAGCTCATCTAACCTACGTTATGTATTTGAAAAGATAGGAAGGTTTTTAATGTTTTTTTAGAAAGGATCATATTCGAAAAATTCTACTTAAAACAGCACTTTCCTTCTTCATCAGCAATATATATTAATTCAAAACCCAACAGTTTACAATCATTCATTTCCTATTTCACAGACATGAGGAATCATTTATGGGTGTACAAGAGCTATAGAAAAATTCAATTTCCTAATTTTTTATTTTAGTTTTATTAAGATTCAGTTTTTAGATTCATACTCATCTGAAATTTATTTCGCCTTATTATTAGCTGTCTTCAGTTTTTCTAAAATTATTATGATATTAATACATATCTAATTTTTATTTTCAGTAACATACCAATAGATTTCATATATATCTTGTACCTACGCTTATTATGTTCTCTGACTATTATTGTGAAAAAAAATTCTAATCTTAGTAAATCTCATTTCAATAGAAACTGCAACAGTCTTTCGATGAGTGGATGGTCAGATTAGTTACGGATATATGTATTCTACTATAGTTTACTGGCTTGCTGGTATTATTATTTTATATTTTAACATCAGTTTATTATTTTATGTTGTGATATTAAATGATGTGACATAATTGCATTTAAATTCATTTCATGAAAATCGCTATTTCCGATGAGACTCACTACATATATTATTGCAAGGAAATGGAACAGCACATCGAAATTTTAAGTTTACTATTCTATTGCTATATAATTTCAGGTTATCCATGGATATTCCAAGTTTGATGAGATAATTTTAAATAATTTTTTTTTCTCGCAGCTACATTGTCTAAACTTTCAGGTCCACAAATAGAATTGTTATTTTCATTCTTATATTCATTCACTATATTATTTGTCATTATAATATTCATTCGCTATATTTATTATACTTATAATATTAATTCACTATATTTTATGCATTACTATATCACATTAAATATATATTGGGAAGGGAGGGAGCATCAGGGTATCACTCAAGCTGAAATTGGACAATGGAGTGGTATGACAACCGGCGTCTAGGAGGGAACAAACAGTATCATTTTCTTTATCCTACCGATTCGATTGTGGTGCTGTGAATTCTACTCCAACAGTTTCAGTGAAAGTGACGCGCCCTTCTTAACAAGCCATCCCGTAGAAAGCTTAATAAGTATTGCGAATTGGGTTATTCGAGTTGTTGGATCGTATCGTTGGAAGGAGATTCTTATGTTCCCGCGGGTTTCGCGTAAGTGTCTCTGCTTACGGGTCCGCTCCACCGTTTTTGGCCCTTCATACAGCGTTACTGTGAATGCAAACCGGTAACTCAATTTGATCTTGCTATTAAGTGGAGCTGCATACATGACAAGGTCTTAGAAGGGATGGTGGCTACCTTACATACATACATACATATAGTTTTTTTTTTTTTTTTTTTTTTTTGGTGTTGGGTTGGGGGGGGGGGGGTGGGGGGGGTTGTTTTTTTTTTTTTTTTTTTTTGGGGTGGGGATTGAGGGGGGGGGGGCTTTGAAGAGTTCTCTCACTCCTCAAAGGGTTTAAATAGCGGAAACTTTTAATAAAACTTGATTCATTGCTAACAAAAATAAAAATAAATACTGTAACAACACCGAATACTCCATCATTTCACTATTGAGAAGATGAAGTAAGTAATAAGGGAGGACCCCCCATTAGCCTAGTCGGTAAAAGGCGCGGCTACAAAGCAACACCATGCTGGAGGTGGCTTGGTTCGATTTCCGGTCTTGTCTAGGAATTTTTCGTTAAGGAAAATTTCTCGACTCCCTGGGCATAGAGTATGATTCTACTTACCACACAATCATACTAATACAAAAATGGAACCTGGCATCGAAAGCTCTTAATTAATAACTGTGGAAGTGCATTTAGAACACTAATGTGGGAGCAAGCAATAAGCTAATTGCGAAAGCAATAAGCTAATTGCGAAAGCAATAAGCTAATTGCGAAGGCAATAAGCTAATTGCGAAAGCAATAAGCTTGAAACGCTTAGAAAGAAGAAGAAGAAGAAGATTAAGAAATTCGACATACACTAAACAAAGGATACGGGATATACTACAATAGATCAAATTACTGGCCGTAGTGGATTATGTCCCGAACAGAGGGAAAAAAAACCTCGAAAATACCGCGAGTAATCGGTTCTTCACCCCAAACTTTAGTTTATGTTTTAGCTTTAGTATATAAACATAAAAGTAAAGTTGATTTCATAAAATTAATAAAAAAAAATAGTTTAACTATTATATTTATGGTTATAAATATTATCATGTGTTAAGTTTAAGTTTTGAACTATAAATGTTCAAAAAATCAAACTCTTTGGTATGAATACGACTGAGTAATAGCGAAGAGGTGGGGCGTCCCCTGTGCAGAAGTTAACGACCATACTTCTCTCGCCAAAGCCACGAGTTCAAATCTCACCCTCGGACAAATCACAAATA
Organism: Aedes koreicus; assembly: GCA_024533555.2. Lineage (NCBI taxonomy): Eukaryota > Metazoa > Arthropoda > Insecta > Diptera > Culicidae > Aedes > Aedes koreicus. The sequence continues at coordinate 426,299 of JAHHFK020003709.1, forward strand.
CTGAACATGTTTTTAAGTGACTCCGATGGGTCATGAACCAGCCCGAGGCTGATAATCTCGATTATCATGAAAAATAAAATAATAATAATAGAGAAGATTGGTGGAAATGGGTCCGCTGCCGATCTTGCTCATCCCTGCTATGATATACACATACATACATCCTCATTAATCATGGACTTAGAAGGACAAGCAAAGCGTACTAATATCAATGACCAGAAGCCGAATTCACTGATGTTTTCAGTTTTAGGAATTTGGCTCGAGTTTTTAACCAAGATGATGCATGATTTCGTGCCTTTCCATTACGATGGTAAAAGTGTTCATGAGCTCATGAATACTGTTCATGATGTATATTCGTAATACGAAAACACAATCAGGGTTGATAGGACAACGTGAATTCCACGATTTTCGCAAATTTATATTAAAATTTCGGCCTTGTGAGGTTTTGCGTGTAACTAACTAACCAACTAAAACAATGTGACCAATCAACCGTAAATTACTCGGGTAGGGGAACCACTTAGGCAATAATTGGGAATTTGATTGACATGTAAATTCAATTTTACTTACTTTTAATCCACGTCGAGTTGAAGGAATATACCCTAGTATCACCCTTGTCGCAAACCAGTTAAAGTTACTCCAATTTGACTCATTTAGGTCACAATCAAGTTGCTGCAACTAATTATGACGGTTTGGTGTTACTTGGGTAGGAATACTGAATTGCTTAGCTTCTCTTGCGACAAATAGGGAAGATGTACCTATATTAATCTCATCATTTTGCAATTCATCCTTCTTGAAATAAAACGATATACACGTGACAGGATTAGTTAGTAATGTTTGTTGTAGTTATTTAACCTAAGCAAACATTATTAGAAAACGAAACCGATCCTTCAACTGCACAATTGTTTGATTCATCGTAGGATGAATAAAGGAACAATGAGATTAATATGGCGGCAGTTACCCTGTGTAAAAGATTAATATATATTCCTTAACTGAGGATGATATGTTTTTTTATTTCAAAAATCGTAATAAATATGCTAGAAATTTCCTAACAATTCAAATATTAGCTTTGGTTTATCGTGATTTCATGCAAGTTATAACTTGTAATGTTTTAAAAAAAACCATCAAACTATGGGGGCCAAAAGCGGAAAATAAGAACTTTCTGACGAAAGACGACCTTCGATGAAATTATTCATTTGGTGGCACGTTCTTTGGTGAAATTTTAAGTTTTGTTCGGTTTTGTTGAAAATCTGAATCACAGATCGTATTTGAAGTTCATTTTATCTGTCAAAATCTGGTGGTCTCTCTATTATCTCTTTTGAAGATGGTAGGTATTTTTCATCGTGGTTTTAACAAAATCTTAGAGCACAGACGGCATCCAAATGTTACGTAGATAAGAAAAATCAAAGGGGTCAGCGATGTCATCATTGATCATTGGTTGAAATCCAGTGATTTTTTTTACATGAAAACTTCATGACAGCGCGGTATTCAAAAAATTGTTAAACGAAATTAAATTCCGTTTTAAAGAAAACTAGATAATTTTGCACATGTCTCGAATCTTCGAAAACAAAGGCCAACATACTCGGCATATGCAGATACGTTCTTTATATACAAAACCATGCAGAAATGCCCGCTTCTTAAGGATATCTTGTAATTTGTTTTGGCAGCCTCGCTATTCGCGTTTACTACGAATGATTTTAACTTTTTCGGTTCAAAAATATTTTATTTTTATTATTTTCAGCATAACTACAACGTTTGTTTTCTTTGTTCGTTTCGTACCCTTGACAATTCGATTGATTTCTAGCTTCACAATCTGCGTGTATAATATATTATTATAAATGACGCTAAACATACGGAGCCCTTTTCATTATGAAGGTCCATCTTTCATGTTTAAAACAAGTATTTGTGCATAGTTCTTTAAACAATATTTTCAATGTAGTACTTCAGTAAATATAGACTGTTCCAGAAAGTATAAGCACACTTTCAAACGAACAAAAAAGCAGTTTTAATAATTTTATTTGGCAAATCATATTTGTATTTGTGTTTTATATGATATTTTACTCTCGTTTAATCAAAATATTTAATTACAGCCAAGACTCCTAACTTTTCCTCGAACATGACCCATTAGCTTCTGCACAGTGGTACTTTCCACCATTTTGACCACTTTTGGCCAATCTTTTTTAAATTTTTGGATGTCGTCCGCTGGTTTTATGAATTTTCGAAGCTTTGCTTTGGTTAACGCCCAAAAAGTCTCAATTGGCCGTGCTTCCGGGCAGTTCGGCGGATTCATGTCTTCTGGCACGAAACATAAGTTTTGACTTTTGTATCGTTCTAAAGTGTCCTTTGCCTAATGACATGACGTCAAATCAGGCCAAAACACTACTTGACCTTCGTGCTGCCTGATCATCGGCAATAATCGCTTCTGGAGACATTCCTTAACGTATTTCTGAGTGTTCATCGTCTCCGCTCATTCCGCATCGAACGCTGAAGTGCTTCGGTTGTTTTTTTTTCGCACTCCGCACTACCTCTTTCGTTTGTTTTTTCAACCACGCGTTATTTGTAGCGCATCGGAAAATTAGTGCACTGTTTGAACCGCCGATATCCAGCCGACCGTTCCTTTAGGGAAGCAGAAATTCCCGGCCGAGCCCGACGGATGATCTGTCTAGCCAGTACCATCGTCAAACACCCGAGGGGAAAAAGTGTAACCCCATCATCGCAGCAAGGAAGGTCATCGCTCCATCCACTGCCGGTCAGCAAGCGGTGGTTTGTATGCGAACAACAGCAGAAGGTGCTATACCGGCAAACGGCAAGTAGCACATTTGTTTTTTTGTTCCCTCATCTGCTAGTGTGTTGTGTATCTCTCTCCCATATAGTTAATCGTTCTGCATAGGGGGGTCCAAAAAAAATCATCTGATTTTTATTTTTATTTTTTTTTTTTTTGTCCCCTAATTTGTTTTTTTTTTATGGATGATTCTAAGGGGCGACATGCCTCCCAAAGATGTTTTTAGGGCGCGCTGTTATCAGCCGTCTTTTGCCTTTTCATGGAAAGTGCAGAAAGGGAAAGCCCTAGACTTTTTGGGCATAAAAAGAAATTTGACGCGTCGTTATCCGAATTCCATCAGGTCAACCGAAACAAACTGCGTGTTACTGCTACATATAAAATTGCAAATGAAATTGCTAGTGACGAAGGTTATAATGTCGAGTACTATGTCTACATCCCATCTCGAGATGTGGAGATAGATGGTGTGGTTTCTGCAGCGAGCCTGACGTGTGAAGACGTTATGGAAGGTAAGAGGCGACTTCCAAATTCTGCTTCGTCTACCATTGAAATCCTGGAATGCAAACAATTGCATGCAGGATCAATGGTAGATGGAAAAAAAACGTATTCACCATCGGACTCGCTACAAGTGACCTTCGCCGGATGAATTTTCCCAAAATTTGTTGAAATTGATAAAGTTTTTTATTCCCAGTGCGCCTTTTTGTACCAAGGGTATTAAGTTGTACCAAGTGCAAACAGTTGGGTCATACGGCTACTTTTTGCGACAACAAGCCCCATTGTGTCAAATACGGCCAAAAGCATCTTGAGGATGCTTGCCAACAGGAAGAAACAAAGTGTGCTTATTGTGGCAAAGAGCCTCTCCACGATTTGCAGAACTGCCCCGTGTACAAGAAGCGCACTGGTAACGTGAGACGTTCCATACAAGCACGCATGCAGAAATGTTAAAGTCGCAAAACGGAGCGTCTGCATCGTCTGTATCAGCCGCTCAAAATGAAAATCCTTTTTTGATTTTGTCTTCCGATGAACTGAACTCTGACGAAGCCGATGAGAGTGGATTTCCGGAGGTACACGCTCCCGGTAAAAGAAAGCCTACTAGTTCTCCGGGTGTGCGCCGGAAACAAATAAAACCTACTCTCAAAAGCTTGCAAAAAACTGGAGGTAGCGGGGGTCAATTTAAAAAACCGAATAAACCGGTAATAGCTGATGCATCCGTTCCTAGCTGTAGCTATTCCAACCCGCCGCTACCTAATAACAGTAACCGTAAGAGGTTGCCAAAACCAGAAACTACGTCTTCTCGCAATTCTTAGAATATCGCGTCCAAGCGAGGTAAGATTAATTTTAGGGACATCGTGGATAAAATTTTAAATGCTCTTGGCCTTTCGGATGCTTCACCGCTCCGAGGAATTATTGACCTGCTTATTACTATAGTTCGAAACTACTTCAAGCAATTGACTGTATCATGGCCCCTAATTGGTGCCAAGTACCATTTTCGCATTAGTATGATTGTGTGGCAAGTACAATCATACACTATGCCCAGGGAGTCGAGAAATTTTCCTTAACGAAAAATTCCTAGACAAGACCGGAAATCGAACCAAGCCACCTCCAGCATGGTGTTGCTTTGTAGCCGCGCCTTTTACCGACTAGGCTAAGGGAAGCGACACGAATAGCAAAACTTCCTGCCAGGGAGAGTCGACTTGACATATTTTTGTGCTCTTACTCACTATCATTAGATTGTCTGTGGAAGTTAATCAATGATCCCCATGGTAGTGATCACTTACCAATAATTATCTCAATCACAAATAGTTTTCAAAAAGCAGACCAGTCAATCCATGTACCTTATGACCTCACGAGGCATATCGATTGGCAACATTTTGCATCGGCGGTAACCCTTGGTATTAATTCTACCGATCCTCTTCCACCATTAGAAGAGTATCGTTTCCTTTCCGACCTGATGTACAAAAGTGCATTAGAAGCTCAGAAACGACGTGTTCCAAGTGCATCCCTCAAAAGAAGACCCGCCACCCCTGGATGGGATGATGAATGCACTAAGTTGTATCTTGAGAAATCCGATGCGTTTAAAGATTATCGTAGACATGAAACATGTGAGCTTTTTGATAAGAACCTGATGCTTAAAAAAAAGCTTAAACACTTACTCAAAGCAAAGCAACGCAATTACTGGCGTTCGTTTGTAGGGGGATTATCTAGAGAAACCTCGATGACAACGCTTTGGAGACAGGCTCGTTACATGCGAAACCGCTCATCCTCCAATGAGAGTGAAGAATACTCCATGCAGTGGATATTCGACTTCGCTAAAAAGGTTTGTCCAGACTCTGTCCCAACACAACCGAATTTACGGGATACTACCCGAAATAACGGTTCTCTGGACGAACCATTCACAATGTTGGAATTTTCAATGGCACTTCTTTCATCGAATAACTCTGCTCCGGGAAGCGATATGATTCAATTCAACCTTCTAAAATATCTCTCCGATATCGCTAAAAGACGATTACTTAACCTGTATAACACTCTCATGGAATTAAATATAGTTCCACCCGCATGGAGGCAGGTTAAAGTAATAGCTATTCAAAAGCCTGGGAAACCAGCGTCTGATTACAATTCTTACCGTCCGATCTCTATGCTATCATGTTTAAGGAAATTGTTAGAAAAAATGATCCTATCGAGACTTGACCGTTGGGTTGAATCAAGCAACCTACTATCAAATACGCAATTTGGTTTCCAAAAGAGCAAAGGAACAAACGATTGTTTATCGTTGCTTTCATCTGATATACAACTGGCCTTTGCACACAAGGAGCAATTGGCTTCAGTATTTCTGGATATTAAGGGCGCATTTGATTCAGTTTCCATAGATATACTGGCAGATAGTCTGCACAGTAGTGGTTTACCAGGAATTTTAAACAACTTTTTGTATAATTTACTGTCAGAAAAACAAATGACCTTCAATCTAGGTCAACTGACAACTTCCAGAATTAGCTACATGTGCTTACCCCAAGGCTCATGTTTAAGCCCCTTGCTTTATAATTTTTATGTTAAAGATATTGATAACTGCTTGGAAAATAGATGCACGCTAAGACAACTTGCAGAGGATTCTGTGATCTCCTTTAGAGGTCCACGTGCAGAAATCTTGCAAAGACCATTGCAAAATTCCCTAGATAATCTGTCCATCTGGGCCAGAAATTTGGGGATCGAGTTTTCACCGCATAAAACCGAATTGGTAGTGTTTACTAGAAAGCGGTTCCCAGCCCAACTGCGTCTTAAGCTATTGGGAAGAAACATTACCCAATCTTTGACCTTTAAATACCTTGGAGTCCTGTTTGATTCGAATTGCACTTGGAGTAATCACTTTGCGTATTTGAAACAGAAATGTCAACAAAGGATCAATTTTCTTAGATCAATATCCGGGACATGTTGGGGTGCTCACCCGGAAGACCTTATTAAACTCTATAAAACAACTATGGCTCTCGAATATGGCTCTTTTTGTTTCCTATCGGCAAGAAATAGCCACCTCATCAAATTGGAACGCATTCAATATCGTTGTCTACGTATTGCCCTTGACTGTATGCATTCAACGCATAATATGAGCCTGGAGGTTCTGGCAGGAGTAAAACCCTTACAGTACCGCTTCTGGGAGCTCTCATCTAGAATACTGATCAAGTGTGGAATCAGTAACAACCTTGTGATTGAAAACTTCGAAGACATGCTGGAATTGAGTACCCAGTCAAGATTCTTACGAATCTTTATTAACTATATGTCATCCGATATTAGTCTTCCATGCTACAACCCTCCTAGTGTACGCTTTCCTTATCACAGTTCCTCCATTGCTTATGATCTCTCCATGAAACAGGCTATTCAAGGAGTTCCAAATCAACTTCGACCTATTTTAATTCCCCATATTTTCAGCGAAAAGTACCAACATGTCAATTGCAATAGAAGAATTTTCACTGATGGGTCGCGCATTGATGGATCCACTGGTTTCGGTGTTTACAATGAATACTCATCTGCCTTCGGGAAACTTCAGGAACCTTGTTCCGTTTATGTTGCTGAGCTGGCAGCAATCATTTTCGCATTGGGGATAATTTCCGACATGCCCGTAGACCATTATTTCATCTTCTCGGATAGTCTCAGTTCTATTGAGGCTCTCCAGTCGATGAAAACAGTTAAGCACTCATCTTACTTTCTTTCAAAAATAAGGGAGCAGATCTGTGCGTTGGTCGAAAGATCATTTAGGATTACCTTTGTATGGGTCCCCTCACATTGCTCAATTCCAGGCAATGAGAAGGCGGACTCTCTAGCAAAGGTGAGCGCACAAGAAGGCGAGATTTTTGAAAGAAGAATTTCACATGATGAATTTAGCATCGCATAGCATAGCATAGAACATTTGCACAAAGCGTTGGGGGAGTCACCGAGATAAGCCTATCCACTTCCACTCAACATTTCGCCAAAAATGTAAAGTGTCGTAGACCCGCTTCTCTCTGCGCACCTGGCCACGTCCTTACAACTGTTTGAAAAATTGATAATTGTCTTGACATCTATTGCCGAAAGTGCTGGGAACCCAAACAACCTTCATAGACGTTCAAGAGATAAAAAATTGGCGAATTTCAAAATTTTATTTATAGAATGGTTACATGTATACAATATTGCAATATGGTTGTAAAAAAAATAATATGTTGAAATTATTCATAATGATAGGCATATGATACCTTGTGATCAAAAAGTTCCGGTAATTTTCAATTTAAAAAGGCCGCCTTTATTTTTTCGGTAAAATCTTTTTAGTGTAAGATGGCAACACTAGTTCTGATATTCTGTCAAAGTGTGAGAGCAAATTATCCATTAGTTTTGTTTTGACAACTGCTTTTGTTAGTCGAAAAATAGACGCTCGGCGATTTTTACCATGGATAAAAAATTGGAACAACGCGTTTGTGTGAAATTTTGTGTTGCAAACGGATTTTCTGCAGCGGAAACGCTCAGAATGTTGCAAAAAGCCTTTGGTGAGGACTCTATGTCACAAAATCGTACATTTGTTTGGCACAAAGACTTTAAAGAAGGCCGTGAAAGCGTGAGTGACATGCCGCGTTCTGGACGACCATCGACCTCAACTACCGATGAAAACATCGCTTCCGTGAAGAATTTAGTTATGGAAAACCGCTCAATTAGCATTCGGGAGATAGCTGCACTCCTTGATATCTCATTTGGATCGACCGAACACATTTTGACGGAAATTCTGGGCATGAAACGCATTGAAGCACGACTTGTTCCAAAAGAGCTGAATTTTTTGCAAAAACAGCATCGAGTTGAGGTCGCTAAACAGATGATTGCGAACGCAGATAGCGATCCCACATTCATGGAACGCATCATAACTGGTGATGAAACGTGGGTATATGAATTTGATATGCTCACAAGTCAACAATCGTCCGAATGGCGCGCCGAAGATGAGCCGAAACCAAAAAAATCACGACAAAGTCGCTCCAAAATTAAAGTTTTACTGACCGTTTTCTTTGATTTTCGCGGTGTCGTCCATTCTGAACGTTTTTTTTCAAATTACCGGAACTTTTTGATCACAAGGTATACAGGGAAATGATATATGATAATAATATACAGCTTGGTGTCTCTTTAGAGCTCAAAGTCAATAGGAGAACATAATATGCGTATGTACAAAATATATCCAACATCCACTGGATTGTTACTGAAAAAAAATAATTAGATAACTAATATCCTAATAGTCCTGGAAAAGCTGAAAACAGATAGATCATTCCAAATATCAATGAAAGTTTTTTTTATAAGACATGTGGTTGAAAATTTTCTTTATACTGTCCTAGTTACATTTCAAAGATAGAAATTGGAGCGATCGAAGAGCCCTGTTTGATGATTTCTGAAATAAATAGCTTATCTTACCATAATACTACCAAATAAAATATTTAAATATAATCATATACTGCTTATAAGCGCATGCCAGTCTTTTATGAATATAGTAGTTGAAATTCAGAAGTGCAATTTCAAAGTAAATATTATGCTGAAATGCTGAAAAATAAATTGAGCCTTTGATGCCCGTCATGTTGCTCCAGGGTCTTACATGGTTAAAGAATGCAAAGATGATTCCAAAGCGTGCTGAAATTTTTAATAACATGAGATTGTAAAATATATAATATGATTTAAAGGTACATGATCTTCAGTCGCACCCCCTTACTTCGCTATTGTCAGATTGCCAACATTGCCCAGGCTACGCCAACCAGCGTCTCCATGTTTCAGCTGGCAGTCTTTTGTGATCATATGACTCGTGGAGGCGTGAGGTAGGAAATTGTGAGGACGAGTGGTCGCACCCTCCTTCGAAGTTGTCAACTCAACATTTGAAGCCCAGAAGAATTTCACATGATGAATTTTTCCCATTATTACGTCCGAGTTCTCTTCAAAGATGGCAAAACGCTTGGACAAATAATTCTCTTGGGCGGTGGTTACATTCCATTATTCCAAATGTTTCGTCGAAATCGTGGTTCAAAGGTCCGGATGTAAGTCGCGGTTTCATTCGTGTGATGTCAAGACTTATGTTCAACCACTACTCGCTAGACGCACATCTCTACGCACAAACCTCGTCGATAGCAACATATGTAGGTGCGGAACCGGTTATGATGACATCGATCACGCAGTTTGGCATTGCACGGATAATGATGCCTCCAGAGCAAGACTATTGGATACCCTTGTGGCCTGAGGTAGACAACCCTTCCGCGAAGTAAGAGATGTTTTGGGAATGCGTGATCTTCCCTACATGTAAGCGAGTTACGAATTCCTTTGTTTGTCTGATCTAAGAGTGATATGTCATCACCCCCTCCCTTTCACTCTTGTAAATTCCCTGCCATTGTGTCCCAGTTATATTATCCTTTTGTTTCCATGCTACTTGTACCTGCCCAGCAAGCTGTGGTCACCCATCTGCAGCTTAGTTCCTGTAAGGGACTACAGGGACCGAAGATTTGGTAGATGTCGCATCCATGAGCAACAACAAATACCTGAAATAAGTTACCTGCCTAGCCCCTTCCAAACAATAATGTGACCCATTAACCTCGAGCTAGCCACGAGTAATTGGCACCGCACTTTACTAAAATCGAAAAAGAAAAATTGTTAATTACAATATTGAATATCGGCTCCGCAAAGTGTTACACACGCCTGAGCCTAATAAATATACAAACTGATTAAAAAAAAAATCGTCTCCGCTGTGATGTACGGACTAGATGTTTTACCACACTTGCATATTGCCTGCCAAACCATAACCTTTTTACCGAATTTTTCGGTAAAAATTGCCTTCTCCGTTTCGGGGATGTCTTTGTCTTCGCTTACAGTATAGAACTGTGGTCCGGGAAGCGTTTTGTAATCTAGTTTCACATACGTTTCATCGTCCATTATTATACACCCAGAATTTCTACACAATAACGAATCGTAGAGTTTGCGGGCCCGTGGTTTCACGGACGCGGCTTGTTTTGGGTTCCTTTTGGGTTTTTTTTCTGCTTCCGGTATGTTTTTAGCCCAAGTCTTTCTTTGGCACGCATGACGTTATTCGACGAGGTCCCTAGTTTTTCGCAACATCCCGAACGGAAGTCGCTGGTTTTCGCTTGTAGGCATCCCTGATCTTTTTATCGATATCCGGACTAACAGGACCGGATTTCCAACCACTCTTCGGCGCATCGTACACTGTTATTTATATTTTTTAATTGCAGATCGTACCGCTCGCGCTCCGACGCTTACACCCTCTTCCTTGGCCAATCAAGGAGAGTCCGCTCACAGTGCACCATTTGTGCACGATACTTTTTCGTTGTTTCGGAGTAAGACCACGCATTTTGATAGGTAACACAAAACTGAGCACTTTTTTGATGCTATGTCATTCAGAAATGTGCAAACAAAAGACGCAGCCAAAACATGTTGAAATATTTCATTATATTCAAAGTGATTGTTAAAATAAGGTGTGCTTATACTTTCTGGAACAGTCGTTAAAACAAATCTAGCGTTCGCGTAGATTAGTTGCAATTTGAATAAAATTGATGGCACAATTTCATCTTGAAGATGGCGTGAATTTTTCATTATTCATTATTTTATCACAAAGATGAATAATATCATTGCGGCTTGACTTACCCTGTTGATGCTGAATAATAAATAAATAAAACAACCCTGCTTAACATGTTCATGAAACATGAGTTGTTTTTGTTTTTCATTTTAGAGAACGGATTACTGTATATTGCTGTACGTTTGCATTCATTTTCATTGAGTTTTGTTTTTATTTGCTCAGTAGATTATCAAGCAGAAAACTTTCAACGTAAAACATGTATAGCAAACTAAATTATCATTTTGCTCTCACTGTCATGAAAACATTTCTTTGCAATTTTTGTAATCATTATCGGTAACATCACATTACATTTAGTAATTTGATTTAGTAAGATTGTAATCGGAATAATAAACATGAACAAAAAAAACCAAGTAAAAAACTACAAGGTACAGCCCCATAGGGTTGCTCGAAATGATGACGTAGGACTACGATACTAAATGTAAGCCATTTAGATGGTACAATGCGATGTTCTTTGAATTAACCCTTTCAGGACTAATTTATGCAAGCAATTTGGTGAATTCTTATTGATTATACTCAATAACAATAACATAGAAATGATTGAAAAAAGTAGGAAATATTTTTTTTTAGATATGCTGGGTCGTCCAAACTGCCCAGGAGTACAGAACTTAAGATCTACAGTTGTAACAGAAGCTTTATCCGCTATACAATGTTATGATATGTATTCAAACAAATTAAATAAATGTCCTGGAAGACCAACTGACATTATGAAATAATCTTGGGATATTCTTTGCCAAGAAAACTAACTTCACTTTGTATGGCCCATACAGCTATTTGTAGACCTTAAGTTTTGAAGGACAGTTTGAAGGACCTGAAACTAACAAGGTTATCCTATGATGTCTGTGGACGTTTCAGAATATTCATTGAATATGTTTGAATATTTATCGTAGCTTTATTGAGCACAAAAGGCTACGGTTACTACTGTATATCTTTAGTTCTGAACACAAGGTCAGTTTTTATGAACCTGAACATCCCGAGATAATCTGATATTGACTGGTGAGCTTACAGAAGCTTCACTGAATGTGCTTGAATGCATATCGTCACCTTTCATAGATTATAAAGCTAACTTTACGACTATAGATCCTCTATACTATAGAAATTCTAAACTCATTGGCAGTTTTGATTACCTAAAATATCCCAACATATCTCATTGTATCGGTTGACCTTCCAAAAGACTCACTTAATTTGGTCAAATAGGGAAGATGTACCTATATTAATCTCATCACTTTGCAATTCATCCTACTTGAAATAAAACGATATACACATGACAGTATTAATTAGTAATGTTTGTTGTAGTTATTTAACGTAAGCAAACATTATTAGAAAACGAAACCGATCCTTCAACTGCCCAACTGTTTGATTTATCGTAGGATGAACAAAGGAACAATGAGATTAATATGGGGGCAGTTACCCTACATATTATTACTATGTTTACTCAAAAAAACTGAAGATTTTGAGTTTTAAATTGCAGGAAAGCTTGGATAATCAAGAACATCCGAAGATTATCTCATAATGTCTTTTGTTCTTTCAAAAAATTCAATAAATATGGTTCAATACACATCGTAGCTTTGCATAGCCCAGAAAACTTTTGTTACAACTGTAAGTCCTATGTTCTGATCTCATGCATAGTTTGTATGGCCTAGAACATGTCATATGGATTTTTTGACGTTAAGAATGTTAATTGAATATGTTTGAATATTTATTGTAACTTTGTATTGCCTTAAATTTACTGTTACAATTGTGAATCTAAGTTCTGTACGCCAAGACAGTTTGGATGACCTAGACTATCCCAAGATTATCTTCTTGTGTTTTTTCTGAATATACTTGAATACGTGTCCTAACTTTGTGTAGCCCAAAAAACACGTGTTACTACCTTTGATTTCAAGTTCTGAACTCCAGGACGGTTTGGATTACCTAGAGGATCTCAAAGTTATAAAATAATGACTATTGACCTTCCCAAAGGTTCATTCAATATGTTTGAATACATATCGTAACCTTTTATAGCCCAAAAAGCTACTGTTACAACTGTACATCTGAAGTTTTGAACTCAAGTACATATTTGATGTTCTAGAACCTCCCAGAAAGATACACAAATATTTAACGTTTATCAACGAGAATTTAAAAATATGTACAATATTCTAAAGCTATGTCCATTTAGACTCCAGAATAATAAAATTATCTATATCTCGGTAATGGATTGACGTACAAATAAGTTTAATACATCAAAACAAAGGTAATTCACTGTACTTTAAGGAAAAAAAATATCAATACAAATCATTTCTCTTCGTTTCTAATGAAAATTCGCACTTTCTTCTTTATTCCTCCCATCAAACGCTGCACACCTCCGGAGTCAACTTCCTTGGCACATTTGTTCCACATTTTGGTCATCTGAGTCGCGTCCCGAGCCGTTTTTCCACTTTTCTTAATCTTCCGCTTCATTATTGCCCAAACTCTCTATGGGTCGGATTTGCGGGCAGTGGGGTGGATTTATATTTTTATCGATGAAATATACGTTATTATCGCGGTACCACTGGATGACTTCCCGGCTGTCCGAAATCCATTTTGACGTAGGTTTCATCGTCGATGAGCAGGCATCCTTAGTACTTCGTCAAAACCTGCCGGTACAATTTCCGAGCTCGAGTTTTGGTGACGAAACTTTGCTTCAACGTTCTGTTTGGTTGCTTGCTGGCTCGATAAGAACGATATCCTGCTCGCAAACGAATTCGCCTAGGTAAACAAATCGCTGTAAAAGAATTCTTGCAGCGGTCACTTTCCGTGCCGCTGCAACACAATAAGTGATTCCGGATTCTAATTGGACAGAACTTTAAAACAACGTTTTACGCTATTAATAGGGCATTTATTTTTTCTTCCTGAACTTCTTCATATTTAAGATGTTCTAGGTCGTCAATTAGGCCTTAAACTCATATGTTTTTTTTTTATATTTTCCAGATAGAAGAATTGATGGAACACAAATTTGCCGAAGACAGTGTACACTTTTATTCAGTCTGTGTGATTTTATACAGGCATTACCCTTTTTGCTGATAATATCCATTATCCTTTTAATATGACCACTGATATGATAAGCCTGAAGGAGTTAATATACTTTTTAAGGAAAGGCTTAACATATATGAATTTTACACTCGTATGTGGCCCGAAACCAACAATGTTCTCTATTGAAATTGATGCGTAGAAAAACTTCCGATCGATTGGTGTAAACATTTTGAAAATCTTTTGAAAAATGACTGAGATATTAATGCTTAAAACCTGACCACTTTTCATGACGGTCGCAATACCTTTTTTTTTCAATTGTAACCCTGTATAGAAAACAAAGACGTAGTCCTACGTCAAAACGGCAAAGAACTAGCGATGATTGGCGGGAATCAGTCTGCTGCCAAAGTCAGGAAAAAATAATGAATTTTAACTGGCGCGTACAATTTCTCTTGTTTAATTTCAAGCCAAAGGAAGTGTAAACAACGAAATTGTTTGCAATCTTGCATACGGCATACAACAATGTGCGCTTTTTCTCATACAACAGACTAGATTCAGGCGTTATCTGGCTTAATAATAAACAGTGACGAACAATACATTAGGGAAGGTCCATCAATTATGTCACGCAGTAAGGGGGGAAGGGGGCTTTGGGAAAACGTCACAATCCATACAAAAAAATGTTGAAGCTGCATACAAAAAAACGTGACAGGGGGGGGGGGGAGGAGGGCGGCTTATAAAAAGTCACTTTTTGCGTGACATAATTAATGGACGTTCCCTTAAGAACAAAGCCAGACTTTCATTCAAAATGGTCATGCTTGGGGACTTGTCTTTTATTTACCCGTGAACCAATTTCGACTGTAGCCTAAAAGTAACCTGAGTTTTCATCTGTATCAAATCCAATTTTTCATTCGCCACTTCAAAAGTTATAGACACTGCTTGTGACTAAACAATACGACCACCTTTTGATTTCCATTGTTTCGGTCATGTTGATGAATTTGAATTAGGATCTATAGTATACTGATGTCAAAATAACACGTACATCGAAAATCAAAATTCAGATCCTCAAATTTGATCATTATTTATGGAAATCAAAATATTTTGATAATTTTTCATTCGCCACTTTAAAAGTTATAGACACTGCTTGTGACAAAACAATAATATCCCGCTCGCACTACAACCTATATTATGTGATATACCCGCTTAGAAAGTACCCAACGAAGCAGTTAAGTGTGGGAAGCTAACGTTGGGTATAATCATATTATCCTACGGTTGGGTACAAATTATTTACTTTTCGGTAAAATTCTACCTTCTTCTAAGTAAGTAATTTGTACTCAACATAATTATACCCAAAGTTAGCTTCTTACACTTAACTGCTCCGCTGCGTACTTTTTTCTAAGCGTGTAGAGTATCTTAATATCAGCATCTCTGCATCTAGTTTTCACTGAAAACTATTTGCATGGCAATTGATATCAAGATACTCTATATTACGTAACATACACGCTAAGTTCAGTTTACCTAAATATGGGTGAAGAATACCCATAATCACGAAAAGTGCACATACCCATTTATGGGTACAATACTACTTACCCATATTTGAGTATTTTTTCCCATACAAATTTACTCATATATGGGTAAAGTTAACTTTACCCATAAATGAGTATGTGCACTTTTTTGCGATTATGGGTAAACTGAGCTTAGCGTGTAGGTTGTAGTGCGAACGGGGTGTAATGTCTTGTTCAGACTACAGGCTTGTAACATAATACAAGGGTGTTTTGAAAAGTATCTACAAGGAAGATATCATCAAGATAGCCTTGTATTATGTTACAACGCTGTAGTATGAACAAAGCATAATTCTCTGTTCATACTACAGCGTTGTAACATAATACAAGGCTATCTTGATGACATCTTCCTTGTAGATACTTTTCAAAACACCCTTGTATTATGTTACAAGCCTGTAGTCTGAACAAGGCATAAAGCCTTGTTCATACTACAGCGTTGTAACATAATACAAGGCTATCTTGATGACATTTTCCTTGTAGATAGTTTTCAAAATACCCTTGTATTATGTTAAAAGTCTGTAGTCTGAACAAAGCATAAGACTACTTTTTGATTTCCATAGTTTGGACTTGTTTGGTGGATTGGAATTACGATCTATAGTACACTGATGTTGACATACGTACATCAAAAATCCAAATTCAGATCCTGAAATTATTTATGGAAATTAAAAGGTGGTTATTGTTTTGTGGTGTCTGTAACTTTTAAAGTGGTGAATGAAAAATTAAGGATTTAATACAGATGAAAATTAAGGTTACTTTTAGACTTCTAGTTCATGGGAATATGAAAGGCAAGCCCCCAAAACATGACTATTTTGTATGAAAATCGGGCTTTGGTCTTATTGTATTGTCCATCACTCTATAAGGGATTGATTTGTGCATTCGGTTGCGAAAACAAGAAATCAACATATTTTTATTAATTATTAGCACATATTTACATTTTTTGATTTTATTGAAGCTTTTTTTTCAGAAATAATCAGTTATTGCTAGCATGGCAAGAATGATTTTTTTATTACGTGTCGTTGGAAAAAATACACAGCTACGCTTTCGCTTAACAACGGTCAGTTTTTTATCTCACTTTTCCAACTGATCCAAATTAAAAAAAAAAAAAGTAGAGAGGTTGTTATCCAACTAGGACTTTTTTACAGTTGAGTTCAAAGCATCTTGCATTAGTCTTTTCAATGTAGTATGTGCTCTTTAAGTTCCTACTGGTAGTGTATTTGTGTGGCATATAGTGAAAGAGTGAGATTTTTTTCTGCAAAAATCAATACTCTATAATTATTGAGACCACGTTAAAAAAAAGCACATAACGTTTGATGAGTAAGTGAAATTTTAAATTATAAAATATATTGGTAGGTATCAAAGTAAGGGCTAGTATTATTCATATCGTTATGTGTTTTTCAATGCAAACAAACCATTCTTCGTTGAGTTCAAATGCAAAAAAAAAGAAACGGGGAGCATGACAGAATTGGGAATGAGTTCGGTTGCGACGGACAATATTTGACTACATACGAAGAACTGTTGGAGAGTGAATCCGCGCAGGCGTGCATTGTTGTAACGAAATATGATTATAAAATAGATTTTTTGTCTTGTGTTTTGCTGAATGCTTCCTTTGGTGTCTTTTTGCAAGAAAGAAAAAAATCCAATTTATGTGTACGTCGAACACATAAACCACTCATACAAATTCGCTCAAGCAATCATTTCTCTTGCTATTGACACGTATACAATGCAAGTGGGAGAAATCAACGGCCAGAAAGGAGAAGGTTTGTTCTAGTGTGTCCATTTGATGAACGTTTGATAACGTTAGAAGGAATACAATACAAAATGTTCAAGGAGCCATTCTATTGCAATCATAGGAATAGAAAAAACTTTTATTGGCAACTAAAACATGAAGGTCGTAGATCATCACAATAGCTTTTCCTAATGTAATGGTGTTGATCAGATGCAGCACGTTAAATGAGGAGAATTTTTGCGTAACATTTAAAGAGGGCCTATAATCAAAATAAAAACATCGCGCTTTAATTTTATACTTGATCGGTAAGTAGTTAATTGTTGCTATGTCGTGTAGTGTGTTGTTTATGTGATGTAGGTAATAATTTAAACAGCCACGAATACCCGTTTCCTTGATTTTGAATTTTGTTTGTGAATTTCTTCACTTTCTGCTATTAAGTCTCCCAGGATTTGTGATATGTCTTAAAATTTGTATTTGGTTTAAGTTTATAAAATGTTTTTCGTTAAACATATGTTCAGCTACTTTTGATTTGAAATTGTATATGAGTCCTTTGTTAGTGTCTTTGTTTTCTTTAGTGACTTCTGCAGTATGCTCTTTAAAACGAATGTTGAGAGTTCATTTGGTTTGTCCTATGTATTATTTTCCGTAATAGTAACAAGTTATTTTGTAGACCCCGGATTTTTCAAGATTGTCAATGGGGTCTTTAGAAGATCCTAAGAGCGTTTGAAATTGACTATTTTAACTAGTGAAACCTATTTCAAAACCAAAATTTCGAAGGATTGGTCGTCATATGTCATTGCTATTTTTTTATATTGGGGTTGTGTTTGTGTCTCTGTCCGGGGAAGAAAAATTATTCTTTCAGAAGTGAATCTTATAAACAATTAAACGGTTCTCCTATGGGTAACCCTTTTTCCTCTTTTTTGAGTGAAATTTTCATGACAAATTTCGAAAAAAAAGTTACAATAAAGGGTGTCCACAGTTAAATTGCATCACTTTCAATAAGCTGTAACATTTCGCCCTTTGGGTTGATTTCAACAAAATTTTGGGTGAAAAGCGTGCGTAGCTTACACTGCCTGAGTTTTCATTGTGGAATGTGGCGTAGTTTCGAAAATGGAGTCGAAGGAACAGCAAGTACGCGAGAACATTTTGCATACGCACCTCGACAACCGGCTTCTTTCGCACCGAGCCATCGGAAAGATGTTGAAAATTCACCAGTCTACAGTGTCTCGTGTCATAAAACGTTTCGGAGGACGTTTAACTGTCGATCTGAAAAAGGTGAGTGGTAGAAAGGTGTTCCGTACTGTGTGAAGGATCACAAGCGAGAAGTTGCTGCCTTTAAACGCAAACTCAACGGTTCCATTCGGGATGTCGAGGAAAAGCTGCACTTGACCAAAAGTTTCGTGCAGAAAGCCAAGAAACGAGCCGGGCTCCGTTCATTCAAAGTTCAGAAAGCTCCAAACCGCAATGAAAAACAGAATAGGACAGCTAAAACACGTGCGCATAAGCTGTACACACAAATGTTGACGAAACCACACTGCTGCATCATGGGCAATGAACACACGTAAAAGCGGACTTTAAACAAATTCCCGGCAACCAGTATGAGACTGCGAAAGTTCAATGTTCCAGAGTCTCTCAGAAAACAGCAAGTGTCAATGTTCCCCAAGAAATTCATGATTTGGCAGGGGATTTGTTCGTGTGGTAAACGGAGCAAGCCTTTCGTGACAACTTGAACTGTAAATGGTCAAGTATACATGAATGAATGCCTGAAAAACGACTGCTTCCGTTTCTCAAAACACACGTGACGAATCCCCCAAACTCTCCATAGTTGCGGCCAATTGAAAAATATTGGGCTATAATGAAACACGAACTTCGTAAGCATCCTAAAGTTGTCACTACAGAACAGGAAATGTTTAAGTCATGGTTGAAAGCGGAAAAAAATGTCGGTTCAAGAGTTGTACAAAATCTTATGCGTGGTATTATGAAGAAAGTTCGGGCTTTTGGATTTGGTAAAGAAATACAGTGAAATTAAAAAACCTAAACCCAGATTATACATTGTATTTTATTCACTGAATATTTCAAGACAATCGGTTTAGAGACTTGTTTTTGTGTTTAAAGATTAAAGTGATGCAATTTAACTGTGTACACTGTGTTATACAAATCAACTACAATTTGCAGCTTTTAAGATAACAAAAACAAATACATAACATACACACACACATTCCCTTGTCATCTGCCAGGTATACAATAACATACACATACACCACACACACATTGAGGTACAAACACATTTACTATAAATACTAGATCTACTGCGAGGTCCCCTCCAAGTCGAGCCACTGAAGAAGTCTGTAAGTCGCAGACGAAATAGACTTATCTGTCAATGCGTTTTTACGTCGATCGTCACTACACGGAGAAAATCGAAGATGCTGAAAAGCATATTATGTATTCCTTTCTACTCTTTTCCTTTTAAATCATTTGGACCATGCATTGTATTTGATATATTTTATGCATTGCAATACATGTTAAATAATTATAATTTTCCGTGCATATTGCTTTACCGGAGTTATGTACATATTGCGTTACCGGCATTATATACTTGGACAACTTGTGCAAATTCAATAGCGAATTCGTTTTTGATTTAGTTCCAAACTGGATCGGGTATCAAAATTGGGTCGGCTTGTTGTGTGTTAAACGTCAGTATGTATGGTTATATTTGTAGCTCGTATCGGATTGAGGTTTGCACTGACAATAAGTTCGGGTATCGCAGGTTGGAACCTATAAGGCCAGTATCGACTTATAAAGTAGAGAGGTTACGGAATTTTGTTCTGTATGGAACGAAATGTCACCTTCACTTACGGAATAATCGAGCGGGATTTTTTTTTTCCGAAAGTAAAAGTGACAGCTCCCATTAGTTTGCGTGGGAACCTTACAAATTTCAATTTTATATTACGTTCTTTTCAGGTGGATACTGCTGCAGAAATTTCTTTTCGATTCTTTACTTTTCCGTTTCAGTAAACATGGGATTGAGATAGAAAAAGAAACTCGATACCGACCTATAGGATCAAAATCGAATTCGATATAATTTTCTTTTATCTCCTGAAATCGCGTGCATTTTGCATTCAATCCACCACTCTGCCTCTATTTGCATTCGTTGTTTGAAGTTCGCACTGGATATCAGAGTTCAGAGAGCAGCAGCTTCTTAGCGACAAACTTTTTTTTAACATCCGAAGTGCAACAAAAAGTGTCCGGGTGGGTAGTCCACAATTGTGGGTGAAGTGGAGATTTTTCGAATTTTATTTTATTATGAATTTATGAATTTATATAATTTCTTGAATTTATAAATTGGAATGCATATATTTATATAAATATGCATTGCAATGCATACATTTGATTTATGCGTTGGAATGCATGTATTTATAGAAATATGCATTGCAATGCATGTATTTAAAGTGTGCATTGGAATGCATACATTTGATAAATGCATTGGAATGCATATATTTGATTTATTCTTATCAATGTATAAACCTGGTTTGTTCATTCCAATGACTGGATAGATCGAATATGGTTTTAGCATAAAATTTATGCTTTTTAGTATACTTGTTTTTCTCTGTGTACAGTGCAGAGTACCTTCCCTTCTTTTCCGTCTAGATGACTCCTCGGCTCTCTCGATTACTGTTCGAAATGCATCTACCGTAGACCACCTCTTACAGAATCCACACTAGTTTTCTGACAAACCATTCGCGCTTTCAGACCTTTCCAAGAGTTTTCCAAGTGTATCTAACAGGCGTATAAGTCTGAATGTTACTGGATCTCTCGGTGAATTAGCTGGTTGCGGCAACTAGTGTCTGCATCTTCTGTCTGTTTCGGAAGTGACTATCGTCCAGATATCTCTGCGGACATTCCTGATCACCGGGTAAGCCAGAATCCTTCCTTTAAAGCCACATTCGAATTTCCACCCAGTCCGGTCATACGCCATAACGAACGTTTCTTTCAAGACTTTCTCCACAGATTGGATCTGTAGGGTCCATTGCAGCTCCTCGTCTGGTGACCAAAAGCATCTCTCCATTGTCTTTACAACCTGAGAGGTAGCCCTCTGCAAACACATCGACCATCCGACTTTGACTTTGCCCGTCTCCAAAAGCTTGCTGGTACCAGCCGTCGAAAGTCGTATCGAAACTCTGCGTCCCACCGTATACCTCCATCATCTGTATAGACATGCATACTTCTCCTAGGTTGCACTGTACTTTCAGTGCACTTTTCAGCTCTTCCTTTGTTGTGATCGCACTTATCACCGTTCTACGATAACTTCTGTTCAGGCTCAGCAGCAATCATGGCAGATTTGATTCTCGCCATCATCTGCTTGATTCTACTGTGAACGTTAGTGTTATTCTTTAGGAACTCGTAGAGTTCTATCACAATTATTTTGACTTCCATCAAGTTAATCATGCTACTGTAACTCGTAGTAGTCCATGTTGGATGTGCTTCTGCTGGAATTCGTTGATGATGTTTGGTTCATATCTTTGGGTTCTTGATGTTACCGTCCTTCTCTTTGCTGTTGACTGCTGGAACTATACGCGGCCACGAAGCTCGACACTGGTGAGCTCTGTAATTTTTCATTTCACTTCTATCACTTTCTCTCCTTTTTTTTTTTTTTTAGCCTGGTATTTCGCCATCATCTTTCAATTTTTTTACGTTTTTTGTCGTTACCTTCAATTGTTTAGTTTTGTTTCATAGCTCGTCTCCAATTTTAGGAAATTTTTGTGGACTAACCCAATATAGAGGTCTACACTTAGTACAACTGTGCTGAATTGTGGTCAGATTTTTTTGTAGGAGTATAAGTGTAGAGACTTCTGATGTCATTAAAACCTTAACGCCTTATTGCCCATCAGATTCCCCCGAGACTACTTTATGGCATTACTTCTTCGTGAATCTAGTTTTGCCTTTTGACGGCAGCGCTATCGTACTAGCTGGCTAGCTGCTCGACTTCTCCATGAGTCATTTAGCTTCCACCATGTTAAGCTATTTACCTGTCACCCTCGATACAATCGACTCGAGCAATCCCCAGATACTGGATCATGGTGAGCCATTTCACGCCTATCTCCGCTGTAGATGAATCGAGCAGTCCCCGGTGGTGGCTCTGCCCTACATCGACGGGGAGTTCCTCGGCGATCAAACAATCTCCAAGGCCGATTATCCGCTGCTTCGTTCAACAGTTCGCTTGATCTTCACGAAATGTTCGCTGCAGAGTGGACATAATTCACGTAATGGCTCAATAAATCGCGTGCCACGTATTTTTATCGCAATACATTACCACGTGCTTCGGAGTCTCTTTGGCGTCTGAGCATTCCAGGAAAAGAGAAGACATAGCGTGTCCGAATCTGAGTAAATACTTCATCTAGCAGCCATTACCTGACAGGAATTGCGTTAGGTGGAAGTTTATCTCTCATCCATTATATTTGCCCCCGTCGACAAAACCGGTATAGTCTGCGTGTCCATATTCCATTTTCCGACTAATATTATTGCTGCTGTCACTTGGCCATCGACTCTGATCGAACCAATTGCATCACTTCCCTAGTTCCTCTCTACTGATTACACTTACTCTGCTCTGCGATGGTGATACTTATAATATCATTCCAGTAATGACATATTATGCCTTTGACGATATCGTTGTGTACGTGCTGTTCAAGTTGATAATCTACGTCGACAAACACTACGTGTAAAGAGAGTTACGGCAGTCCGAACCACAACCTTCGGAAACCGCAAACGATTTTTTTCCAGGGCCACAATAGTTCCATTGTGGCCATCGGTTGTAGGCACCGGTAAAGTAGGAGTCAGCAAATAAGTTCAATCCTTCAATTGTTCGTATGTCATCGGTAAAGGAGATACCTTGATACCGTGAGAAAGCCCATGCACATGTGAACAACAAAACTTGAGACACACACACATTCAAAATATTAAAAATGTTGTGTTTTATAAGATTTCAATTATTTTATTTGGCAATTCATATCAGCACGAGACTTTTTGCATAACATTTTACTCTTCTCCAATCAAAATCTTTAATTATAATCGAGAAATCTCACTTTTCTTCGAACATGACCTATAAGCTTTTGTACAGTTGCACTTCCCACCATTTTCACCACTTTTGTCCAATCCTTTTTAAATGTTTCGATGTCATCCGCTGGTTTTCCTTAGCTTTGCTTTTGTCAAAGCCCAGAATGTCTCGATTGGTCGTGCCTCCGGGAAATTTGGCTGATTCGTGTCTTTTGGCACGAAACAGCCATTTTGGCTTTTTTACCATCCTAGTGTGTCTTTGGCGTAATGACATGATGCCAAATCAGACCAAAATATGACTTGACCATCATGCTGCTTGATCATCGGCAATAAACGTTTCTGGAAGCATTCCTTGATGTACTTCTGGGTGTTCATTGTCGCCAATGTTAGGGACGGGCGAGATGTTTTGCCGCATTCGAATATTACCTGCCACACCATCACCTTCTTGTCAAATTTGTCGGTGAAAATGGCCGTCCCTGATCCCTGATCTTCTTGTCAATAGCAGGACTCATAGGTCCGGATTTCCTACCACTCCTCGGTGCATCTTCAAAAGTACATTGTTTTCCATATTTTTTAACTGTAGTGCGTACCACTCGATGCTTACACCCTCTTCCTTGACAAATTTTCTTAAAGAGATTCCACTCACAGTGTACCATTTATGTACCATAGTTTGTCTCTGCTCCGTAGTAAGACCACGCATTTTTAAGTTTTTTTATGCTATGACGTACAGAAATGTGTTAATAGAAGGTCGCAGCCAAAATCATTTGAAAAATTTCATTCAATGCAAAATGACCGTTAACATAAGGAGTGCTTATAATTTCTGGTACAGTCTATAGCAAAGCTAGAGAGATTAAGTATAGTCCGCACATGTTGTTTTTTGAGCTGATCTATTGCAGTATATTCCGTATCCTTTATTTAGTGCATGTCGGGTTACTTCATCACTATTGATAAATGGTGAAGTATTCGGCGTTGTTATAATTGTAATTGTTTGTTTTGTTGGCCATGAATCGAGTTTTATTGATAGCTTCCGCTATGTAAACGGCAGCAGGGTAAATGCACCCTTCTTTTTGGGGAAATGCTCCTTAAACTTTGGAAAAATACTCCTTAGATGCGTTTGCCCGGTATAATGCAATCGGAGGTATTTACCTTCTGGTTAGCGCTTGCCGGTTGTTTTGACGGGTCTTAAGTTTCTTCAAGATTGTATAGCGGAGCTTCGCTCCGCAATCTTTGAGGTAGTTTAGTAAGGACTAAGAGTAAGGACTAAGATGTATGTATGTATGGTAGCTCCACTTAATAGCAAGATCAAATTGAGCCACCGATCTGAATTCACAATATCGCTGTATGAAGGGCCAAAAACGGAGGGGTGGACCCGTAAGCAGAGACACTCACGCGAAATCCACGAGAAATTAAGAATCTTCTTCCAACGATACGATCCAACAATTCGAATAACCCAATTATAATACTTATTAAGCTTTCTACTTGTTAAGAAGGGCGCGTCACTCTCACTGAAACTGTTGGAGTAGAATTCGCAGCATCACAATCGAATCGGTGACTAAAATATATACTGGCACTAATTAATGATTTTAATTGGAAAGATTTGAAAAAATTAAAGACATTTGTCACATGTATAGTGCTAGAACTTATTATTATGACGGAAAACTATCAGCTTATTATTGCGTTTATACTAATTGCCATTGCTTTTTTTGAAAGTTTTACAGGCCAATTTTGAATTATTGAAAGTGAATTATCAATTTTTTATTGCTATTTTAAGTTTTTCTAGTGCGAATTGTTATTTTTTCGTTGGCACAGTGTTTAATAATTTAGTGGCGATTTCACACATTTTTATTGCTATTTTTCCATTTTTATTGATGTTTTATTACCCTGCCCGAATCGGTAGGATAAAGAAAATGATAATGCTCGTTCCCTCCTAGACTCAGGCAGTCTATCAAACCATCGTCCAGTTTCAGCTTGAATGATACCCTGATGCTCCCTCCCAACCCAGTATTTATTATATATAATGTACATAATATGTCATAATATGCAATATATGCAGTATGTAATAGAGCAATGAAATATACTATAATATTTGATTAAAATATGCCATGGTTGGAATTCGTCATCCTGTAATTTAAAAATGGTTATAAATAAAATAATATGATGAAATAGTTAAAATAGTAATAATAGGCGTATGATAATCATATGCAGCTTAGTGCATCTTTACAGCTCAATCAGTGGCAGATGACTATAACTCTGGAATGTGAAGGTCTTATTGCAATTAAATAAAACATAAACCATTTAATTATACATGAATCAAAAAAATATGTATGTATTCATGACATATAGATATACATAATCAGCAGAACTGAAGAGCATTTATTAATTTTAATATAATTCAATGATTTAAATTTAAAAAAAAACACCTTTAGATACAATGAAATAAAATATCAAAAACAGAAGCTTAATAAATCTACAAAAAAGAAAAAGAAACCAGAGAGAGAAAAAGAAAAATGAAATTTGAATTCTCCGATAACTCTTGCTTTCTACTGGGCCCATAAATAATTCTTTATATCTGTGCAATAGAAAATGAGAGATCATAAACAATTTTAGTTTTCGAATTATTAAACTCTTTTGGAAATTTTATTTAGTAGAATTTGTCGTATGATCATTTCTAAAAAAAAAACATTAAAAACCATCCTATCTTTTCAACGAACCTGGAAATAGCTTTAAAAATATTGTGAAGGGATGTTATAATATAAAATGATAGTAACAATTATATGTGTACTGTCTGCTTGTCTGTAGACTGATGTCCATCTGCAATTGTAGACGCTCTTGCATTATCATTGCCACGAAGGAAACAAAAAATTTAAAATTATTAAAAAACATAATTCCATAGATGATCTGAAATTATACACCGTGTAAAGAATACTTCAATTTTATGTGGTAGGGTAAGATTTCAGCATGCTACCTTCCTACATCACGTTGGTGGGACTGCTTCATAAGGTATAGATGACGTGATACAGCGTTTCTTACTCAGCCATTGGATGCCAGGACAGACGCTGTATGAGCTGCACCTCCTTGGTGGACAGACGCTCGGAACGCACCTCCTCAATCTAGCTGAAGTCAGAAGGACAACAGTGCCCAGGCTGCACTACCAGCTAAGTACGCAACCCTTAGCTGGCGGTCTTTGTCATCTCTTGACCCGTGGAAGCATGAGGTAGGAACTTGTGAGTACCAGTGCTATGTTGCGGGGACGCACGCTCCATCCCAGTTGTCTACTCACCATTTTGCAGCCCTAAAATGTAATAAGGACTAAGATTCACATAAAATCTAATAAGGAGAAGAAATGTAAGCAGGACAGAACATTCCTTTGACTACAAAAAAAAAACAAGTATGTTCCCTAGTTTGAATGAATTCGGACTAGGGTTCGGTGGTTGATATGATACCCCGTAACGCACCTCGAAAAGGTGATCTACTAGCGTTACGGGTCGTCCGCTTAGGAAGCAATATGCAAAAAGGGGCAAAGGGAAAGGAAACACAATGACCTAGATCAGAGGTTGTAAATGTTCATTTTTTTTGCAAAACAGTCACCTGCTGCGAAATTTGAAGTCCGCAAACCACCAACAGTTTAAAGATTGTACTCGAAAAAAAAACACATTCTTTTGTGTATAACTTTTTATTGCATGGGTAAAAATTGGTGAAATTTTGGGTAAAACTTTTTGAGTGTAGAGCATGATTTACATGTGCAAAATTTTGAGGTGGGTTTCAAGCAAGAAGTGCTTCGACATAACATGATGAGCGCGATCGTGGAAAATCCAGGCCAGCCCCACAGGTGGATCGCGGAACAGTTGGGAATCGAAAATTCGTTCGTTTACTGTGTGGTAAAATCGTTCAAGGAAACCCAGACGACCAAGTGGCTAGCTGGCAGCGGAAGAAAACTGAAGACGACCGACCCTGTAAACGTGAGGAAGGTGAGGTGAGGTAAACGCAATCCGAACCATTCGATTCGGGACGTTGCCAAAAAGGTCAATTCTTCCGTCTGGTTCGTCCAGCAGACAATGAAGTGGGCCGGACTTCATATCTTCAAGAGGAAGGTGTCTAACCCAAGTAACAATTTATTGGAGCCGTATAGCACTCCTCCCGACTTTGTTGATAAAACTACATTCAAAACTGTTTTGTCTACCAAACCCCCTTTGCTTCTTTAAAGCCGAAATTTCTACTAAGTGCCATGAAAACCAGCGTACGGCCAAATGGGCACGGCTGTCAAACTGCACTGTTATATCGTGGTTGGTTTTTGTTGTTCTGCTTTGTTCGATTCTCTGCTCTTCTGATTCATTTAGCAGTAAACAATATCTAGAAAAAAAAGTTCTAGTGTTGCGGGAAATTGAGTTTGATAAAAAACATCCAAAACAAATTGAGTCTTCTACAGCATTCAAATCATATGCGCATTTAATTTTATGGTGAATATTAGCACGATAAGAGCCGAAAATTACTGCGCCTCGGAAATTATGCAACTTTACAACAACAAAAACAAAATTAAAACAAATATATTCGATAAATTAATCATGAATTTCCTAAAAATTGATGAAATTCAATAAGGTTATCTAAAAGAATGCCGAAATTGTTTAACGATCTACAGTTCATTTGCATTTCTTTTGAAATTTGGTGCATTATTTCTCCACATTTCAATTATATTTTATATTTCAATATGGCGATTGGAAAAAAGTCACAGTTTTGCCAAAAATCTTCCCAATGACTACTGTAAAACTATTTGGTCATTTGGAGACTTCCTCCAATGCCAATTTGCCGTTTAATACAGTTACTGGAGGCAAAATGGTTTTAAAATGTTTTTTCAGCTGAATTTAATATGATAATATGAATGCGTCCTAAAACGGCATTTCAAAACAGCATTTTACGAGTTCATAAAGTCGAGATAAAACTTTTGATAGGAGTAAAAGGAATTTGAGAAAACATGGTTTTAAGTTCGTTGTAAACAATCTGTGTAGGTTTTCATAAACCTGACTAAAATAAGAAACCTATTGATGCCATAAAAAAAAAACAAATTGATTTCTAGTGGCTTTAAAAAAACTTTAATAAAATTTATAAAGCTGTATGGTTTGGGAACCAACGAGATATACATTAAAGCGGATGTCAAGCAGATCCCCGGCCTGGAATTTTTCGTCCGCAAGTCCCGCCTGGATGTTCCGGAGAAGTTCCTCAAGGAGAAGGTCGACAAATTTGCCAAGAAGTAGTTGGTGTGGCATGCGATCTGTGGGTGCGGCAAAATCAGCATAACGACTGGCACCATCAACGGCCAAATATATAAAGAAGAATGCTCCCAGAAGCGCCTTACATTCCCTACATTTTTTATTCATACTGATGATTTCTGAATTGAAATTACAATTGCTACTCCCCCTCATAATTTCTTTTCTGACTGATTTAAGTTGCGGTCATCTCTGAAAACATTGTAATTGTTTCCAAAAACTTCTTCACTACGAATACTTGCTTCCTAATTTGTTTCATTTTCTAGATTTATTGGGAAGGAACATTAAAAAATTGTAGAATATTTTTTTAATCTTAGCTGAACCTTTAATGAACGCGAAACCTCGGAACATCTGCTTTGCAGTTGTGATGCTTTGTACAGGAGCAGTCTTAAATTTCTGTACAGTGGCTATATGCAACCTAAAGAAATTTGGACTGCAAATCCTGGAAATGTGGTGGGTTTTATAAACTCAATTTTGCCTGACTGGGAGACGCGTCTTAGGCTGGTCACTTGACAAATGGTGATCTAGCTTTAAGATGCGTATTAAAATAGTAAACAGGGGTATACCACAAAAGTTCTACTCAGTGGACGCAGTGGTTCTACGCCCCAACAAAAAAAAAAGAACCTCTAATTCGATTGAAATTTTTGTTGAAGAAGTTTTGGGGATGATATCAGTCGGCATATTGGCAGTATTATAAATTTATTACCTCACCTTGACGCGGTTGGGTAGCTTAGTGGTTACTTGTTCTGCTTACTGTGCAGATGGTCGGGAATTCAATCCCAGGCCCGTCCCCTTCCTTGCCGTTTGTCACTTGACTCTTTCTATCACCACTAGATTTAAAATAAAAAGCAGTCTAATGCGCTTTCTTTCATTGATCGTATCACTAACCACAGTGCATCCATGATCTAAAAATAACCTGCCTCGCTAACATAAAAACTATCCATCCCGTGGTAATTGTGGAGACGCAGTGGTGATCAAGGTCTCTAATAAGAACGATTGTCAAACTAATCAAACTAAGGAGTTGGAGATCTCAGCTGACGAATTGTTGACTTATATCAAAGGCTCAAAGAACATGAAGGCCCCAGGTTTATATCATGAACCATCTGGCGATGGTTTTCAACCACTGCCTCCGACTTAACTACTTCCCCTCGTGTTGGAAGTCAGCCAAAGTCATCCCCATCCAGAAACCTGGGAAAGATCCTTCATGTTCCAAGCGCTATAGGCCCATCAGCCTTCTCTCAGGAGTATCGAATCTGTTTGAAAAAGCGATCCACAGGGTGGCCACAGAACCGGGAAAACCGGGAATTAACCTGAAATTTTAAAAAACCGGGAGAAACCGGGAAAAAACCGGGAATTTATGTTCACATGATTATTCATAATTTAGATTGTGTGTGATTATCATCGACCTCTAGTTATTCATATCTTCGCGTGTTCATCCATAACGATCTGTGAGATTTTAGAGTGTGTGAATTGATTTACCTACTATAAATATCTTGGCTCTTTCGCGTAGTAGGCTTAGTGATGTTTAATGCACGCACACTACAGCGCGATTCAGATCAAAAGAGTGCAAGTAAGAAGGAAAATCATTTGGAGAAAAACAAACCACCATTCCTCTGCATGTGCCAGAAAGGGCAAGGTGATTAAACGTCAAAAAACCTAAGTGTGTCAACGTGTGTTCTGACGTCTAATCTCTTTTCTCTTTCAAGCGCATAGAAAGTAAAGGACTTGCTGTCAGGCAAACGTTTCCCTATGAAAACAATCTATTATATATTCGTCCTATGCGTTTGAAAGAAAAGGGATTAGACATAAGAAAACCTAATAATTATTATTAATCTCTCACGTTCACTTTTTCGCTTTTTTGGTGATACTGAGCTCATATTCGTCGCCGAATTCCAACAATTTTATTTGCGAATTAACACTCATCGTACATCGAAAACCGTTTTTTTTTTATTATTAGAAGATACCAGTGTAGCATTACCACAATAAGCGGAAAGCACTTATATAATCAAATATTTAGCCATCTTGTTCGAATTCTCCTTGCTTGTTATTTGGTACAAGTAAGGATGTTTCGAAATCTCCTTATCCCGTTTTGTCGTTTTGGTTACGCGTTTCTTTTCTTTTTTCTTTGGGCAGGAGGTCTATATTTCTTCCTGTATTAACTGTTCATACTGACTGTCAAAACCATCAAATCTTCGAGCACATCAATATCGAAAAAAAAACTGTTTCAGAACTCCGTATGACATTTTTGTTTTTTATTTTTTATTCAAATTTATACTTGCAAAATCCGCATGAAAACAAATGGAAATGTTTTTTTCCCGCCGAAGAAGTAGTGTGTAGTTGATGAATTTTATTGTCCAGAGTATATCCCGTGGTTGGGTTTACACTTCAAGAAAACTGTAATTTTTGTGTGGACTTAATGCCCGCCACGGGAATTCAAATCCCGGGCTCTATTTAAAATACACAGGCACACATATCCCGTGACGCTTCTCCCGACCTGTAAATCAGTCTCAAACTGGGAAATTTTTAACATGTGGTCCGAGAAAACCGGGAAAAATCGGGAATTTGAAAATGAAAATTGAGTGACCACCCTGGATCCACCAATGGCTTCTCTCGTCTGCTGACGAGCTTAACATGTTGCTCGACGAGCAGTTCGGATTCCGACGTGGTCGTTCAACAGTCCACCAACTTAACCGAGTAACCAACATCCGCCTGAGGATTGTAAAATTAGCCTAAACAACACAACGGTGGAATGGGCCAAATCAGCTATCTATCTTGGCGTTACCATGGACAGCAAGCTTATTTTCAGGGAGCAGGTTGACAAAAGTGCCACAAATTGTAACGTTCTGTTGAAGCTACTGTACCCATTGACCAACAGAAGGTCTACATTATCCCTGAAAAACAAGCTTGCTGTCTACAAGCAAATCATACTTCCAGTCATCGAGTACGGCATACGAATCTGGGACAGTTGCGCAAAAACACATCACCTGCTTCTTCAGCGTGTTCAAAATAAGTTCCTCATGATGATCCTGAACACCCCTCCGAGGACAAGAACATCTGAGGTTCACCGTCTGGCCGACATCAAAATGCTCGACGATCGCTTTATGTTGATGCTTGATGTTGAGAAGTCGTAAAGTCCTGTATAATGTTGGAATTCTCCAAAACATTGTCGTCTTCCAGCGGTGCGTCTATTCAGCTTAAAAGAGTGCAAGCAAGAAAATGCCGTGATCCAACGGACATCCTGTCTGGGAGCCTTAAATGCTGGTGCAGTCTGGTGATGTGCGTTCCCTGACATGATGAGCCGTAGCCACGCTTAAATATATATCTAGCTAGACAGGTATATGTTGATAGGCAATGTGTTCAAAATTATTACGACTGTTGCATTCACTGAGTAGAATTCTTATTTAGTTATGTCTCACTTCAAAGAGCCATAATAAAAATACCACACATTATAACAATGTTTTACAAACAATCTTATAACGGCTTAATTCTCGATAGTTTTTCAATAATAGATAGGGAACATGTGTGATGAAGCCTTACTTTGCCACCAAAAAGTGAATCTTATAGCTGACAAAGCCTCACATAATTATTGTTAGGCTGCACATGCATGTAAGACTTTGAAGCGATTAAACGACTTAGAGATTAGGATTAGGCTGATAAAATGGAGGCAATGAACGGACAAGTAAACGTAAACTTTTCTACAAACGAACTATAGACTTTAACTGAATAGCGCAGAAGACAAGAACTGACTAAGGCGGACAAAGGGATAGGTCAATCAAACCAGGTTAGACGAGGTATGCATCGATAAATTTCAGAGCACATAAGAACTAGACATCTATTAACTAAATTATAAACGACTGAAGAAGTGACAAAATATCCTCTTGACCGTGACACTGACTTACTAATTAAATAACATAAAGAGACGCAACGACCTCCCAAACTCTTTTAAAGGAAACTTCTCTCTCATGTTTCCCATCATTAAATCATAAAAATTATACTGTTGGGACTACTGAGACTTGTAATATCATACATTACTAAAACTGGTAGAATTCAAATATATCGAGGACATATTGACAACTTTTTTTGATTCGAAAAAAAAACTACTCAAAAAGACTTTCGCAGCATATAAATGACGAACTAAACTACAAAAGACTGAAAAATACATACTGACAAACTAAATAACAAAAAGACGAAACGACACCATACAAAACATGAACATGACTGAGAGAAAGGAGAATCAAACTTGAAAATGTAACAACTTTTAAGGCAGTGTCAACAGCGCCTCTTTGGACGACATGATCCTTGCACGGCTCGTGAAATGCTTCAAAATGAGTTAAGTTATATCATTCTAACGCACAAGGAACAATACAATAGCTTCTTATTTTTGGTTCGAGAAAACTGCTTCTGAACTACAAAAGACTGAAAAAATTACGAAATGCCGTATTGAACTTGCAAACGTAACACTCACTAACAAAATAACAGAAAGACAATTGAAAAAAACAGACGAAAGGACTCAACATTCTCAAACGTGGCTCTTTCTGAGTCATTTGCAATTTCTTCTTGGACAACATGTTCCGTGTACGGCTGGCAAAATGATTCGAAAGGATTTACGCAACGATATCATTAAAGGCCTGGAGTAGAGGTTTCTACTCTATTCAGAGTCCCGCCAGTAAACCTTCATACAAACGAACTGACTCCACGGCCGAGAGTGGAGATGTGCCACCTAACGGTGAATTTGAAGCGAGTCTTTCTCAACATAGGTAGCAGAAGGATGACATCAGCCCAGCATAGCAACTGATACTTTATAGTGAATGAGAAGATAGAACATAGAAAATTGTGGCATACAATGCGACGAGCGGATAGTGAGCAGTGCTTGCAATGCAATGCAACGACAGAAACACTCAGGCACAAACTAAGTAAGTGTCGATGAGTGACAGCGGCGTGGTCTCATTTGAAGAGTGTATTGTCAACGGTCACCAATAATCGCAGGAGGTTTTTCGACGAACTGATGCATCCAGTCTTAGAAACAATAGGCACCACATGAAAACAAATAATAATAAAGCATTTCATTAACTAGGTCTCCTTTATCATGAACTATGAAAATGTAGTACACATTGGTGAATTATCTGCAAGTTGAATGGTAACTAATCGAATTCTAGTTTAAAACAAAATCAACGAAATATTAAAAAAATATTAAGTTAAAAAATGCGGGGAAGTCCAGTCTGTCTTTCAGACTTTCCTCGCACCCATAGAACGTCACCGTGAATCAACGGCGTCGCTTTTATTACACGATAAGGAGGGTATAAATAAGGCTTGAAAATCTGACTTCCTATCCCGAAGCCCGTAGTTCTGTGTATTTTATACCAATCAACTGAGGACGATGAACTGAGTGTATGTCTGTATGTGTTTATTGATGCGTGGATGTGGTTGTGTTACAGATCATATCACATCGGTTTCTCAATTGTTTGTAAATGTATTTTAGCTTTAATTGCTTCAAATGATAGCAACAACATTCCCATAGAACTTTATTTTTGTGACACAAACAAGCACTCAAAGTTGGTCATATTCTGGCCATCTACCCGGGACAACCGATGAAGTGGTCAGTTATATAGTTCTAGGAAGTGATTAAAAATTCCGTGGTGTAAGGAAGGGCACTGGTGAATTCATTCAGATATTTGCTTTTTAACTCTACTTCTAAACTGAATCATGAGCCAGGTGTCGAAAACCGTGATGCAATGTTGTTTATTGCAAAAGAGTTCGCCGACAGAGACTTTAGTTCGTCTAGAATATCAATACCCAACATCGAATTTGTGTTCATTGTACAATTATCCACTATTTCTTCAGATTGCTTAGTAAAGCAGGCTATTTTTATTGATTTTGCGTAGGTCAGTTGATAAATTGTCGCTTTGTTCCATTGTTGCCGACAGCGCTGTGTTGAAATTCAACAGTAACGTGATTTCTTATCGCAAAGATGCATCATGGAAAACTCATTGTTTGTACTAGTAAGGAAAGTTTTTTTTGTTTTTTTTATTTTATTTTTTATTTTAGCGATGGCCTTAGAAATGAAGCTCACCTGAGAACCAGAATCTAGCAGCACACGGCAGAGTATCTTCCTGCCACACGACAGGTTCACGACAGCTGTCATGAGCATTGCTGTTTTCTGTTCCAACGGTTGGCCTTTTGGAACGACGGTATTTAACGACGAATGAACAGCTGTTGGCGCTTGCAATACTGGTTGTACTGCTGGAGTCGTGCTCACCTTTTGCACCGGTGGGGCGGACTTCTCGGGTGCTTGCTTGGGTTCCTCATGCATAAGGGTATGGCGCTTCCGCTGACACATCATGCAGGTCTTGTTCGACGGGCACTCGTTAGATCGACGGCCGCGTCGAAGGTAGTTGTAGTACAGATTCAACTCCTTTACCTTTACTATACGTTGCGCTGGTGCCCACTTGTCGAACGTAGGGCTGCTTTCGAAGTGGAAATGCTCATAGTTGCACACGAGGCAGGGCTGGGATTTCGTTGTAGAGGTCGCAGCGTGTGCCTTCTGGCTTGGAGGCTTCACGCTCGACGGCTTGGGTTGTCTATCCTTCACGGTAGCTGCCTGGGGTCGATTCTGAAATCTTTCCAAAACCTGACACTCCCCAACAAACATCGGTGTTGAATTAGAGCTTGTTCAAACAAATTTGGAGAAGCTATTCAGCTATTCTAGAAGAAACAGCTGAATAGCTTCTCCAAACCTGCCTGAACAAGCTCTAATTCAACACCGATGTTTGTTGGGTCGCTCTGTAGGAACTTCATCGTCTGATCGAAGTCCGGCAGCTTAGCGTGCTCCTGTGTCCTCTCCCACAGCTGAAGACTCTGATCATCCAGCCGTGGCGTGATGATCTTTGTCAGCAGTAAATCAGACATCGCGTCAACTTGGATGTCCTGGCACTCCAGGCCTCCAACGTGCCGGTGGACCGTCTTAACCAGCTCCAGCAGATCCTTATGGTTCCTCTTCGTAATGGGTTTCAATTCCAGCAGACCAGTCAGATGGGTGTCGACGACGACGCGGGGTTCTCAAACTGGTCCTTCAGATGTTTCCAGGACTGATAGAAGTTGTTGTCCTGGGTCATCTTCGCCGTTATCCATCCGGAAGCGTCACCTACGAGGGCCTTATCGAGATGGTGCAGCTTCATGGCGTCGGATTCATTGCTGCGAACGACGATGCCCTCGAACATCGTCCGGAACTTCGGCCAATTATCCACTTTCCCATCGAAACTGAGAATGGGTGGTCGCAGAGGCTGTTGCTGGATGATTACCCGGGGGTTGACGGTGCCATTCGCTGGAGCAACGGTTTGCGCCAGCGTTGCGGAGAGCCGCTCGACTCTATCAAGCGCCTCGGTATGAAGCTTGTCGAACGTCACCAGCATTTCATCCTGCTCTTCCAACTTCGGCGACGGAGTAACTTCCAGGATTTCTCGATGCACTGCGGTGTATTCCTGGTAGTGCACATCGAGTTTCTTCGCAAAGACCTTCAGCAGCGTTGGAGTCACCTTCGAAGGATCGTCTTAGGCTTCCTCCAGACTGCGGCTGATGAGCGTGACTCTACGTTTTACTTGGCCACGCTGATGGATCAGGAACTTCACGTCGATCGTGTCTTCTTCCCTTTTCTTCGGTGTGTGATCGAGTCCCATTTTGCCTCGTTACACGTGCACAACACTCGCGATAAAAACAACTTCACGGTACCCGAGTACCATTGTTAAAGCCACGCTAACGCTTGTACACACTTCGCACACAACTTCGCGTTGTTGAAGCCACGCGAACGCTTATTATAACAATCACAACTTTGGTTCCACGGAACAATCGGGATGGTTTCGGATTACCACACGCGATTTCACTTTTTTGATTGACCGACGGTTGGTCGACACACTAACTCACACTCTGGTGTCCTAGCAGGCTGCTCGGATGTCACCAGTGGTACCGATTAGCGCACTAATCGGCAGGCTTCACTTGACTGGTTACTACGTTGGCCAGAAGCGAAGGGTTGCTTCTACTGGTCGTCTGGTTGACCAGAGAAGGCTTGAGGTACCGATTGGCTCGGTAGGAACCTCGCTTGGTCGCCGTGTTGACCAGGAGGGACGGGTTGCTTCCACTAGTCGCCTAATTAACCAGCAGAAGGCTTCGGCAGTTAACCGGGGACTGTAGGCCGGTTACACTCCACAGGATGGTATCCGGTTCGGGATGGACCAAATGTTGAGGCGCCTGGTTGGCTCAATGGTAAGGTTCTTTCATCGCAAAGAAAGAAGACGGTTGTTGCTTTTATAACCCTTTATTTCTTTACTTAAATATTACTTGACCGTTAGCCGGGTCAAAACATACTGATTCAATTTCTCCACTAACCTACTGCCTTATAAAGCTAGCAAAAATGTTGCACGACAAGAAAAAGAACATTCACGAAGAATCTGGAGCCACTGCATCGCACGCTGTCATCATTCCCTTGTGCGCAATGATGATGGTGATGATGGTGTCGTCGGGCTCGTCGGTAGCAGCAGCGTCGGCATTGCGCTCTCTCGTTTTTTCGATTGGTAGATGTTTACATTCTCTCTCTCTCTCTCTTCGGGATAGGTCGGGCCGTTGATGACAGCGCAACTGCTGATAGAATGTTCACGTGGTGTGCTGGTTTTGCGCGCTTTGCGCCGCGTGTTTATCTGCCGGGAGCTAACGTGTCGGTAGCGAACAGCTAGGCCGGGATTTCATTTTCATTTTAATTACTTGGACTGGGCTAATTCCAAGTAATTTTATCAACTCTTTTTTTATTTCTTCCTGAGATTCACCACTGGGCAGTCCTTTCAAGACAACCTTGAAAATACGCTCTGCTTTGGTGTCGTAAGTGAAAAAATTGTGGTTCTTCTGAGTAAGATACTCAAGAAGACGTTTGAATCCGTCCAAGGTTTCTGCATGCAAACGGCATTCACCTCGTCTGGAAATTTGAAGGGAATATTTCACACCTTCAACAAATGTTAAAATTTCCTAGCGAAAAGTATGGAAATCCGAAATTGTCACCACAATAGGGGGAACTTTTTCCTTTCTCAATCGAGAAAGTTTTTTTCAAATTTTGATTAGATGATCGATCAGATTGTTTAGCAATCGTGTAAAGTTAGAGGTTATAAGTGAGTTTTTCTTATTGAGTCTGTTTCCTGCAACCAAGTGCCAATATCTAGAACTAGATTTTAGAGGAAAATACCACAACTGTGCCAAAGTGAATTTTGATTCGGTGTGCAGGCTTAGTTTGTAAATTAATCGGTGCAAGAAGAGTGTATTAGAAATAGATATCATGTTACTAACGGAAGGTTTCCGACACGTCGGCGACGGTCAAGTTGATGTAGACGAGTGCCGACGTTAGCAGCTGCGGGTCCAGCAGGACTTGGCCATCTAGGACATCGAGAAGAGCTGGTTTGCAAAGCAACAAATAATTTATCTCTACCATATTTTGAAGACAATATCTAATATCCTGTTTTATTTTGTCTATTTTGTTTTGTTTTGTTTTTCATTATGCTTGTCTATTTTCAGTCAC
Organism: Aedes koreicus; assembly: GCA_024533555.2. Taxonomy (NCBI): domain Eukaryota; kingdom Metazoa; phylum Arthropoda; class Insecta; order Diptera; family Culicidae; genus Aedes; species Aedes koreicus. Next base: position 464,332 of record JAHHFK020003709.1, read on the forward strand.
ATTGGAGCGGTCTATTGCTTTTGGCGGATAGTATAGGTATGTACTTTCAGCGTATCGTTAACCAAAACGAACCCTGCTGCTAACCTCTCCCAAACTATCCAACATCCCAGTGATTTCTCGTGGAAGTGCAGAGGATTTCTCGGCTTCCTTCAAAGCGAGTATCACGTCAACACGTTCCTTCCGATTCCCTACTTGACCAGCATTCGGGCACGGCCGGCGCCGGTATTGCTTTATAATGGGTCACCAGTTTTTGCACATTGAAGATGTATGTTTGTCCCAAACATCATCTGTTGGTTCTTTGTGCAAATACTGCTGATCTGGTTATAACGGAATTGCATCCGTGGGCGGTCAATCATGCTCATGCTCATGTAAGGAAAGTTTTAAGTCTTTTTCCTGAGTTTTCAAACGCTTCATGATGCTTGTGTGCCGATTCATCACCTCCGTATTGTTATGAAACTGTTTTACAAGTAGTTTCTGCTGCTTAACCAGTCAAACAAGTCAAGCTTAGCTCAACCATTCCATTGAAGAAACTTACTAGGTGGGGTAAAAAGTTAACTCCTTAGGAATGAAAAAAAAAGTTTATTAAATATTTGTTTATTTTATTCAGCTCGACACACTTTTTCCAGCGATTTTCCATCTTCTTGATCCCGTCCGAAAAGTAATTTTCCGGAATGTCTGCAAAATACTCCTCCCGGCGTCGATGATTTGTGCGTGTGCTGAATTTTTTATTGATGAGCCATCTTTTGAGGTTTGGGAATAGATAATATTCCGAGGGAGCCAAATCGGGTGAAAACGGTGGATGCGGAAGCAATTGGAGGCATAAGTCCTTGATGTTAGCCGTGGTTTTTTTCTCTTCATGCGAGGCCGTTTTGCAGCGATTTCGGCCTTCAATCGCTCCAATATTGCACAGTAATACTCGCTGTTGATGGTTTTATTCTTTTCGAGGTAGTCCACGAAGAGTATGCCATGGCAATCTCAGAAAATAGACGCCAAAATCTTTCCGACCCATTCAGCCTTCCTAGGCCGCTTCGGAGCACTCGTGCCGGCTTCAGTCCATTTCCAGGCACTCATTTTGTTCGCTGGTGTGTAATAGTGGATCAAGGTTTCATTAACAGTTACCTAAAGTCCTTCCGATTTCGCATCAGCAAGTCTAAACACTGTTTCGAAGTGCTCTCGCGTTCGTGTTTTTGGCCAGGAGTGAGCATGCGCGGCTGGATAACTTTTTCATATGTAGACCACCGGCAGGATAACTTTTTCATATGTAGAAGCTCAGTACTAATCTTTGTGGCATCTGCTAGCTCACGCACCTTCACTCTCCGGTCTGCCAACACCATTTCATGAACTTTTTTGACATTGTCCTCCGTAACCACATCGGAGGGCCTGCCGCTTCGGACTTGATCTGTAATGGAGTTGCGGCCACCACGAAACTCTCGAAACCAATATTTAACGGTGTTATCTGACGGAGCATTTGCCCCATAATACTTATCAAACTTGTCTTTTGTTTCCTTCGCCGTTTTGTTTATAATGTTTTATGAGAACGAAAATCGTTTTTATCCATATTCAACATGATGCCAAACACGTCAACAACAATCAGCTATCAAAACAAAACTAAGGGCAGTATCGCACTGAAATTTGGCGTGTATGCCTAAATATGAACGGACTATAAGGCACTATAACTTTTTTTGCAGTACATCGCATTTTGGCGGTCAAGGAGGTTACTTTTCACCCCACTTAGTAGCTTGTAATAGCTCCTGGCATGAGCCGCAGCATGGTAATACATGCAAATTGACATCCACCACCTTCGTGTGTCTGCTCCGTAGCTAGCCACACTGAATGGACACTTCAATGCAGGCAACGCGAAACTTCCGTGGAAAACCGGCACAAGTCTACATAACCGAATCGACAGAAGCATCGAAAGTGCAGATTTCAAAGTTCATGGCGATAGGATAGGATAAGCTCTTTCTTATCTACAGCTTCGAAGTGAACAGACGTTCAAAGCACATTGGATACAGTGAGTTGATTGTACAGTGATACTGAGTACCAGTTGGTTAAATTAGTTGTAACACAATGGAAAGAGCGGTTTACAGCTCCAAGTATAATATTCTCTTCGAAGGTCTTCTGTACCAAGCTAATATAGGGAGGGTGTCCCAGAAAGTCTAAGTATGAATTTAATCATTACTGTGTATCATTGTTGACTAGATTCAATCTATAACTCTATAAGTCTCAAGTACCGATGCATTTAGTTTTCACGAAACATTTTCTCGTAAAAAGGGCACTGCCGTTCGAGAAGTGGTAAAAAGCTGGGAACTTCAAGGAGAACGTCGACCAAGCACAACATGAACAAAGGACTTTCAAGAAGCTGAAGAAGCCAAATCGAAGTGAAAAAAGCCACATATTTCAAACCAAGGACCCGTAAGATATACGGTAATGTTTGCATTTAAAAAAATGGACAAAAATTGCCGATTTTTCATGGGTTTACCTTCACCCGCACTGACGAAATTACCCATGCAGCATCAATCATAGTAACCCATGAGTCAGCATACAAAATTTGACAGCTCTATCAGTCGAACTCTAACCGTGATGGCAAAAACAGTGAAGCAACTCCGTTCAAAAGTGTGCGCGTTCAAAGAACGGCACCCCGCCGCGTCGAAAACGTACATCGTGCGGCACTTTGTGGACGCCAGATACCCCCGTTCCAGCATCTTCAACATCTTGGCACTATTAGACAACAATCAGAGCATCGAAAGAAAGCCCGGTTCCAGACAGCCGACGACCCTGAGCGACAAGAAACTCCAAAGGATGCTGAAGAGGAAGACCGAGCGAAAAGTGGCTACATCGCTGCGTGCGCTTGGCCGGGAGGTCGGTTCAACCGGCCAAACAGTGAAAAAGTACCTGCGTCCACTGGTTTTGGAGCTGCAGGCAATGACGCAGCGGCAGCGGCTGAATAAGATAGTCAACTCGATTTTCCTGGCGAATCGCGACGTGGCGGTGGTGATGGACGACGAGACCTATCTCACCCTGGATGGCAACGACTGGCAGGGCACTTCGTATTTTACTTCCCCCACGAAGGAAGTGAGCTCCGAGGTGAAGTTCATTTCACACACCAAGTTCCCCAAGAAGGTGCTGCTGTGGCTGACAATCAGCTAGAAGGGGATGTCAAAGCAGCTCTTCTTTAGCTCCGGACTGGCCGTGAACGGGAAAATTTATAGTACGAAATGCCTGCCGGAAGTTGCGTCGTTCATCAAGCAATACCATAAGGGCGAAGACGCGGTGTTCTGGCCGGATCTGGCGTCGGCCCACTACTCGAAGCGACCGTTGGAGGAGATGGAGGGCTGAATATCGACGTGGTACCCAAGTAAGTGAACCCACCCAACGTCCTCCAGCTGGGTCCCATCGAGAATTTCTGGGCCAACCTGAAGGGTGAGATCTATTCCTAGAACTTTGTCGCAAAAACTGAGGAGGAATTGATAAATAAAACGAAGAACGAGCTCAAAAACATGCCTACACGCATGTTTAAGTCCGCCATGGCAAATGTTCTGGTTAACTGCCGGAAGGCCGCTCGCAAGAGCGTAGAAGGTTTTAGCAAGTATGCTTTAATAATTACCTTCCATGGGAAATTTATCAAAAGCAATAATCTGTTTTAGCTTTTTTTTATCACCATCCGATAAAAAAGTCCATTTTTTTAATGCAAACGTTTAACTGCTGTGTGTCGGCATGTATAATTATCATAAGACGCTACTGGTTCACCAATTCTACATGGTCAAAGTTTTGACGGTGCCGATAAGTTAATGTTTACAGAAAAATTCGATAAAAAAGCATTGTTTGATAAGCCATTTATTAATGTGGAATATTTTCTAATCGATTTGCTATAACCGATGACAGCTGATATTCATCACAGTTTGAAAGAATCATGTAATTTTCTGCGTTATTTAATGCACATAAATGTAATGCTAGATTTGGCTTAAGTGCATGGGAAATTTCTCATAAATTTAGGTCAGATAACGCCTGAATCTCTTCTGTTGTATGAATGATTGCAAATGATTTCGTTGTTTATGTTTGCTTTGGCTTACAAGTGAATGAGGGGAAATATTACGCGACTGTTGACATTCATTATTTTTTTCTGTGATTTTTTTACTTTTGGAACTGTTTGGGTCCTGACCAAGGCATATTTGCGGAAACATGTTAAGGCAGCGGAATCCATTACAACTTATGAAAGAGACCGGAACAACGTGTTCAAATTCATTGGCAAAGAGTCTGCTGCTAATGAGCAGCGTTAGACCAAAAGTCTGCTTCTTGGCATACGGTTAATTCTCGAAAATGCCACGTTGAAGTGTAGAAGAATGTTGTAGACAACATTAAAGTGAAATAAATGTTAAATTTACTCAAAAACCGTCCTTGTCCTGTTATTTTCAAATCGTGCTTAGACTTTCTGAGACACCCTGTATCGTCATTCGACAATTTTAAAGGTACAGGACTCTTTAATACCAACTCAATCAGCCACCGAGTCTGGCGTATGATCCCTCAATCTGGCGTGTGATCCACTACCCCGGTATAGTTACGACTACCGTCTATCTCTAATGAAATCAAAGTAATGCCTATTGTGCGATCCACATAACGACCGTAAACCAGGGGGTTGGCGATCCAGCAGGTGATCCTTCCGTGCAACGTGCGTTCATTAGTGCGCCGTCCGTGCCAGTCCGTCAACATCAAATTCCAAGCAGCCCTAGTGGGTATTAGGACAACAGTTGTCTACCGATCTACCGTAACGTTTTATACCCTACAGACCCAAACAGAGTCCGTACGTCACCAAATAAAAAAATAATAATCGGCTTGATCATGTGTGCTCTCTTACCATCTGGATAATGTATTTTCCCCATGCTACAGCCGACTCTGAACGATCACCGTATCAAGCTCTAGATACCGCCAGAATCATGCAAATTTTTTTGTTAAACCCATCCTCAGCGGTCCCCGTTGGCTATACCAGTGATCGAGGACTTAGTATCCGAAGTCCGCTTGAGCTTTTTTAACAAACGTAGATTTGAATTTTTAGCTCAATTTCCCCGAATGCTATCATTATAGCAAGTCGTCTTCCTGTTTCCAAAAGCAATGTTGCTGCAATTTCATGCACGGTATATACATAAACAGAAGCTTCGCGATGGGAGGATGATCCGCCCTCAAGTCCTAATAATCGAAATCTGAGTAAGGATTAAACCTCACGCTGCGCTGTGCAATAAATTTGAAGTTTGACGCAGTTAGACTTGTTTTCCAATAGCTTGTTTTAGAAATCGGAAAATTAAAATGTTTAGTTTTTTATGGAAATTGTTTGTTATTTACTGGAATTTAATGATATATTAGAGAAATTTACCTAACCGGTTATCTTATTTTTTTTTTTTTTTTTATAATAATCGTTTATTTGTACATGCTCAATTGAATCAACTTTACAGAGCCAAATTTTTATATTTATATACATCATTTATCTTAAAACTAAAGTTAGGAGGATAGAGCTGATTACTCGCGGCCGTCTCGAGGTTAATAAGAATTACAAATTACGGATGGGGAAGAGGGTGGGAGTTTAAAGTATAATTTACGTAACACATTAAATTTAAATTCTAAATTATCAAAAAACTTATAACTATACAATTTATGGTTTTCTTTTGACTTGAACATTTTTTGAAAAAGAAAAAAAAACACACATACACACATACACAGATAAAAAAAAACTTATAGTAAACATACAGGTTAAACTAACAACAATCTAAGGCTAATGTTAGTCAAAAACACATAAATGATTTTCATGTACTCCAAATCACGTACAGCCAAAATATCTCGAATTGGCACTTTGGGTTGTCTACCTCCAGCCCGAAGGGAATCATAAAGCTCCGATCTGACTCCACGATGTTCAGCAATAGACCAAATAACGTGATCTGCGTCCTGATAGCCTTGTCCACACTCACAGAGATTGCTGTCGCTCAGCCCAACCCGGTATAAGTGAGCGTTCAAAGAATAATGATTGGACATGAGGCGAGACATGACACGAATGAAGTCTCGACCCACATCCATCCCCCTAAACCAAGATTTCTTCGACACCTTTGGGATGATAGAATGTTGCCATCGCCCCAAATCTCCTTTACTCCATTTATACTGCCAGCTGACGAGTGACTGTTGACGAAAAATAGGAAAAAAAATCGTTGAAGGCGATTTGTCGATCGCAAATATCGCCTTCCATAGCGCCTTTTGCAAGCGAGTCCGCTTTCTCATTGCCCGAAATTGAACAATGAGATGGGACCCATACAAAGGTGATTATAAAATAACGCCAAGATAAAGAACTTTGAAGCTCCTGTATTTTCATGAGAAAATACGAGGAGTGCTTTACCGGCCTCAATGAGCGAATAGCCTCTATAGAACTGAGACCATCCGTGAAAATGAAGAACTGATCCGGTGTTAATGAGGCAACAATTTCTAGCGTAAAGTGTATTGCCGCTAATTCAGCGACATATACTTAACAAGGAGCTTGAAGTTTACGATTGGCGCTATAAATTTCATTCAATATACCAAAGCCTGCTGACTCCTCTATCATAGATCCGTCAGTGAAGAACGATTTAGTGGAATCAACTTGGCGAAACTTTGCAGCAAATATCACAGGAACAATCAGAGGAAAATGATCCTCTGGAATAAATCAAAATGAACCGAACTGTCGAAATCGGAGAAGCAAACACGATTGGAAATGTTCGGCGAAGGGCTGACATCCTGTGTTATGTACAAATGGTACAAGGTCATGAAGCGGGTTTGAGTATTCAACTCAAGGAGGTTCTCAAAATTTTCGATCACCTGGGGGTTCATAACTTCACACCTGTTGAGGAGCCGGAGAGATAATTCTGAAAACCGATCCGAGAGTGGCAACATGCCAGCCAGCACTTCAAGACTCATGGTGTGAGTCGAGTGCATGCAACCTAACGCGATACGAAGACACCGATACTGAATACGTTCCAGTTTAATGAAGTGCGACCGAGCCGCTGACTGAAAACAAAAATTACCGTATTCCATAACCGACAAAATCGTTGTCCGGTACAACGTTAGAAGATCTTGTGGACGAGTTCCCCACCAGGTCCCGGTAATTGTGCAGAGAAAATTGACCATTTGCTGGCACTTTCGCTTCAGATACTTAATATGGGATCTCCAGGTGCACTTTGAATCGAACCAGACCCCATGATATTTAAAGGACATAGAATGAGTTATCTGTGTACCCCAAATTTGAAGCTTCGGGTGTGCAGGGTTATGCTTCCTAGAAAAAACTACCAACTCAGTTTTCTCCGTAGAGAATTCGATACCTAGCTCTAGAGCCCAAATAGACAAATTGTCTAAGGTATCCTGAAAGGGTCCTTGCAAGTCGACTCCATTGGGTCCCGTGACCAGACACTACGCCGTCATCTGCAAGTTGTCTCAACGTACAGTTGTCACTTAGACAACCGTCAATGTCTTTGACATAAAAATTATACAAAAGAGGGCTTAAACACGATCCCTGGGGGAGACCCATGTAGCTAAATCGTGAAGCTGTAGAGGTTCCATGAGAGAAGCTCATATGTTTCTCTGACAGCAAATTGTACAAAAATTATTCATTAATGGTGAAAAGTCACAAGCGTGGAGTTTATCTGAAAGAACTTCAACAGATACTGAATCAAAAGCCCACTTGATATCCAAGAATACAGAAGCCATTTGTTCTTTTTCAGCAAAAGCTAACTGAATATCTGTGGAAAGCAACGCGAGACAGTCGTTCGATCCCTTACCCCTACGGAAACCATATTGAGTATCTGAAAGCAGGTTGTTCGACTCAACCCATTTGTCCAGACGGAAGAGGATCATTTTCGCCAACAACTTTCGAATGCAGGATAACATCGCGATGGGTCGATAGGAGTTGTGGTCGGACGCGGGTTTGTCAGGTTTTTGAATGGCGATAACTCTCACCAGCCTCCAATCATCCGGTACAATATTGAGCTCCAAAAACTGATTAAACAAGTTCAACATGCGCCTCTTCGTGACGTCTGGAAGGTTCTTAAGCAAGTTGAACTTGATTCTATCAGCTCCTGGAGCCGTATTGCCACACGAAAGGAGCGCGATAGAGAGTTCAACCATTGAAAAGGGTTAGCTGTTCTCATCTATCGAATTCTCGGTTTCGCGAGGAATGATCCGTGCCGGCACAGAATCTGGACAAACTTTTCGCGCGAACTTGAGGATCCATTGGTCCGAGTACTCCTCGCTCTCGTTGTTCGTATTTCGGTTACGCAATCTTCGCGCCGTGTTCCAAAGAGTACTCATCGACGTCTCGCGCAATAGCCCGTCCACGCCAGTATCCGCGTTTTTTGGCGTTGATGAGGCTCTTAAGTTCGCGTTCGAGAGCCGTGTATACTTCGAAGTGCTCAGGTGTTCCACATCTACGGAAAACTTTGAACGCGTCGGACTTTTTACGGCAAACCTCGGTGCATTGCTGATCCCACCATGGACAAGGAGGTTTCCTGCGAAATGACGTCCCTGGAACTGGTCGAGTTTGAGCTTGAAGCGCGCTGTCTAAGATCAGGTTGGAGAGGAAGTTATATTCTTCCAGCGGTGAAAGCCTTTCTACCGTCGTTACGGCTTCATCTACTGCTGTCCTAAACTTTGTCCAATCGATGTGACGGGTAAGATCATACGTGACGTTGACAGATTTCGACGGATTGAACCCGGTGGCAACCGAAATTTTTATGGGCAAGTGATCACTACCGTGGGGATCTTGAATCACATTCCATGTGCAATCCAACGATAATGAATTAGAACAAAGTGTGAGGTCTAATCTACTGCCATTTGAGGATGTTCCAGCCAAACGTGTTACTTCTCCATTGTTAAGAACTGTCATATTGAAGTTGTCACAAAGGTCATATATCAAGGAAGACCGGTTGTCATCGTACATTTCTCCCCAGCCTGTATTGTGAGAGTTAAAACCTCCCATGATCAACCGTGGAGAAGGAAGGACCGAACAAATATCTGAAAGTTGTTTTCGGTTTATTGAGGCTCTAGGAGGAATATACACAGAAGCAATGCAAAGGCTTTTATTTCTAATAACAGCCTAACATGCGACAACTTCAATACGTGGAATTGGAGGAAAATTCACTCTATAGAAGGAGAAGCACTTTTTGATCCCCAAAAGTACTCCCCCTCCGCGTGAATCCTCACGATCAAGACGAATAATATTGAAATCATGAAACGGAAGATCGATTTCGGAAGAGAGCCATGTTTCACAAAGAGCGAATGCATCACAACCGGTATTGTGAGCAAAATATTTAAAAGATTCCAATTCAGGAATAAGACTTCGACAATTCCACTGCAGAACAGTGATCAAATCCCCGACCTCTTTTGGAAAATTATCCATCGAAGGAAATGATTGCTGCAAGGAGGAGCCACTTGATTGTTAATTGCTTCAAAAAAGTTTTCACTGAGGGAACCATTGCAAGAACAAGGCTTTTAAGAGGGTCAGAAATTTCGAGGTACGTGATACCTTCGGCAATGTTATCAAATGAGAACAGCCCACTTGCGGAGGGGGCCTTTGTTCTTAAAATAGGGGCTTCAGGGGTTTTGGATGTCCCCGGGAGAGATGGAAAGTCCTGGGTGTAGTTAGTACTACGGAAACTAGGAGGAATTGTTTTTTTTCCCTTGCACCTTTTTTGAAATGGGCAAGCTGGTCTCGGGCTTCTTTTCAGCAACTTTCCGTGGGCGGACGCGTCTCCGCTTCCTTGAACGATGTTCCCCTCTTCAGCCGAATCAAAGTCAGACTCGTCCTCTGACAAGGAAGCAAAGGGATTTGTATTGGCATCGGGTGATGGTGAGGCTTTTTTCACCATTTCGGCGAAAGATTGCCCGGAACGCTGTTTTAGCAAGCGTTTTTATTGTTTCCCGCGTTGTTTGTACACCGGGCACGACGAGAGAGCATGAGGAGGAGATCCCTTACAGAAAGCGCATTTTGGTGTGCTGTCTGCGCAGGCGCCATCCTCGTGCTTCTCCTCACAATTAGAGCAGACTGCCTTATTGCTTCAATGGTAGGTCGCATGTCCCATCTGCTGGGATTTATGGCAGATCATGACCCGAGGTACAAACAACCGCACAGGTAGTCGAAGTTTTCCCAACTCGACGTATTGAAGGAGGGCTGATCCAGAGAAGGTCACACGAAACGAGTCTGAGTGGGTAAATTTCTTTTCACCCTTAGTGATCGATACTGTGCCTAGTTTTCGCACATCAAGTATCTTGACTGAAGGAAGCAGAGGGTTCTTAAAGCGACCAATCCCCTGCTTCAACAGGATCTCAGGGGTCAAGCTCGCTTCGGTGACCACCCCTTCAATCTCAACACCTCGAGCTGGGATGTACACTAAATACTCCAGTGTAAAAAACTGAGAGACAGCAATTTCATTAGCCTGTTTAAGGTTGGACACAACGACTTTTAGTTTATTGGGTCTCACCTTAATTATCTCGGTCACGGCCGAGAATCGTTTCGTCAGATCGTTTGAAATCTGGTAAATATTGAGAGGTTTCGTTTTGGGCCGAAAGTAGACAACCCAAGGACAAGCTGAACTATCTGGATAAGCACGTGATTGGGTAACTTTAAGAGCTACCCCATCATTTTGCGCCATAGATTATTCATCTTCCGATAAATCATCCATGGCTCGCTTGTGGGAGCTTATGACGCTCAACCACTAACGTAATTATCTACAATCAATCACAGCTTAACAAACTAAACCTAAGCACACTCTCTCACACACTCTCACAAACTCTCACTCACTCTCCACACTCACACACACAATACGATTAAAATGAATTCAGAAGAGCGAGAAACAAAAACTTATCTTACATGTATCACTGATCTACTGCAGACGGGCGACGAATGTGCTGCTGCTGCCGAGCGACGATGTGTGGCCGCGTGTACCGGCTAGACGTGGAGCTCAGCGATGATGATGACGCTGGTCGGTGGTGGTTGACAGATGAACGATTGCACGCTACACACGATGGACTGCTGGTGTGCGTGCCGTATGGATGCGGAGCAATATGCCTTTTAGATCGTTGCAATATTGCTTATTGCAATTAATGACGTTGTTGCACTGCTTACCACACAACTCTTCAGAAAGCCAAGACTCGATTTCACTCGCGAGCGCAAAAAAAAAAACTTAAGACTGAAGAATTGAAACAACTCGTGAAAAGCTTCCAAAGCAACGGAGAGCGGACCGAACGAACTGTATCGTTCGCTTGTTCACTGGGCAATGAGGTTATCTTATTGTTTAGCGTTAATTACGCATTACAAGGAACTGGCTTCAATGTTTTTGCATACTAATGATGTTAGGTCATATGTAATTTTTGCTGCAGAACTGGATACCACTAGTTTCGCTGTGGGCGCCAGTTTTGCCAGTTTCACTTTGGTGAATCAAACATTTTACAAAAGAAATCATTTCGACAAAGATTTTTCATTAGGGCCTAACTGACAAACGTAAATAATGGCTTTTTCCGCGCATTTCTCTTCATTGAAAACTCGCCTAATCAATCCAGCACGGTCATTTCGAAGAGGAAGAGTTCACCTATCCGAAAGAATTGGAGGTTTACATGGGTAGCCTTTGTGCCACGAGAAATTTACGAAAGAAGCTATTGTTTACGTTTATCAGACAAATATTTGTCGATTTGTGTGTATTTTCACTGACCGTGTATCTGATAGATTCACCAGTACAGACGGTGTGGAAGACTTTTTGAACCAATGACGTTCGTTGTATAAACGTCATTGATTTTGAACAACATCAGGAGATTAAATGAAATCCACGATGGAATTGAAACAGCCGATAAAAAGTAAGAAAAGTCCATCCCTCAACTGAATCATCGATATTGATGAATTTTTAAATTTTATTTCAGAATGGAGGTTTAAAAACGTATTTGCTTTAAATGAATAGTTATTTCATATTGTTTACTCGATATCAAAATTTTAAGTAGCTAATTTTGGTATGATTTTTTATGCTTTTTTTCTTTTTTCATAAACGATTAGGAAAAGTACTCTATGAATTGACGATCAACCTTTTGATCCATTATAAGATGACGTTAGTTTCAATCATTTAATGAATTAATCTATTAACTTTCGATTAAGTTCGAAATGGGTTTATTTTCTCCAATTGATGGTTTTGCCAGTTACCGTGTAAGCAACCGCAATGTGTTCCAAGAAAAGAGATACTCACACAGAGCAGTGGCCGATGGTTTCAGAAGCAAGAAAAAAAAATCTGTGGAGAACATGGATTTTCGTACTGCTAGCTCTTTCTTTCTCGTTTAGTGGTCGTTAGAGTCTACGGTAACGGCGATAGCTTAAGAAGAGTGGTCAGAAAAAAGGGCTTCTGAAAGCACATAACATTCTTATATTTTTTTCGCTCATACTATCGTGCATCGGAATAGATCTTTACGTACCATCGTACCATCAAATAAAAGGTGTGTTTATATACTTCACATTGCTTTCAAACGTCCTTTAATATTTTTAGGATCCTGTCCGAGAAAGTAAACAATGCTTTTTCCATATAATACCAATCAGAATAAATCCTTAAAACTTTTTAAAGGAATCCGGTACATAAATGAAGCCCAGTTTACGTATATCAATGAAGTAGATGCATTAATCGAATTCTCAAAGCCTCTTGATGAGTCATTTCGCAAATTTCTCTTTACTAATGAAATAGCTTCCAGTGCCACATTCACATCGCAATCACATTTCTAAATATGATGTTTGTTTTAAAATATATAGTTTAATAATAAAATCTAAGAATCTGCGAGCTAAATTTATTTGTTTTTTCATCATGCATGAGACAATTTTCTGGGAGTTGTATTTTCTTCGTGAGCAAAATGTTCAAGAAAAGAAGCATTTTATCGATACATTGAACTTAGATGAGTTAGGCTATAAAATGGCTATCAACTATGACAAATCAATTTGTATCAACTAGACTTATCATTTTAAACTATTGCTAACGTCCAACCCATGATGTCAAGGGTGTTCAAATTAATAAGTTTTGCTGGAATTGGATCAAAAATAAAAACGATCGAAATTTATAAAATAAATGAAACAAAACTAAATATCCCCGTCCAGCAGCTCTGTATTCTCATCAATATGTGTGAAATACTTTTATCTGTTTTATTTTTCCGGACTTATACACTATACATGCCTATCGAAATTATTTTTCGTTCGTTAAAAAAAACGTTTGGTAAAGCTTGTATTACACTGTTTGTCCAATAGCCAAATATTTGTCATAGGCAGATAGGCATCTGACAAACATCTATGATATCTGTCAGCTGTCTAGCTGCCTATGCCAAATATTTGGCTATTGGACAAACAGTGTAATACAAGCTTAAGAGGCATGCAACCGCAGCATCAGATATTTAGGACTTTTAAATATTTTTCAGTCAGCATTGCTTTTTTCTTTATTTATAATAGTACCTGTAACTGCAGAGAACAATTCTGTACCAAATGAGTAAACATCTCAAATTGAACATATCCGATTTGGATAAAAGTTTGCACATGGTTTCGGTATGAGAAATCTGATTTTTCACTTTGTCAAAAAAATTGTTTGGCTCCAGACTATTTTTTCAAATTTTTACACACATCTTCTAAATACCGAGCACTGTTGATTATAATGAATTTTTTTCTGAGAAGAAGTTGTAAAGGGTGTTTCTAAATGTAAAAAATATAGAATTTATCAGTAGCGTAACATTATCATGATTCTAAATAATTTGACACAATGCTCGACAAGCTCAAAATGTCTGGGTTATACCGTTATACCGGAAAAAATGTATTGGGTTATCATTTAACCAACTACAAAAGCAATCTCTCACTGCACTGTAAGATTTTTCAGTTAATTTCGATGAATTTTATACCCTGACCATAAAAAAAACACGGGCGTATACTTAAGTATTTTTCACATGGGGGCGACCCTGGCGTATTGGTTAACATCCATACCTCTCACGCCAAAGTCACGAGCTCGAATCTCACCCCCGGACAAGTTACGAAAAATACCCAAAAAGGTATATGAATGACTACGACGGGAGATGAACCAGCCCAGGGCTGAAAATCTCGATAATAAAGAAACTAAAAATTTTCACATGGGTGGTTTGACAATGCAACGTAGTTAAGAGACAATTCTGAAACCACGTGTTCTGAGTCTGGTCACACCCTTTAAAACATCAGTCATGAAGAATGAGCATGAGCATGATTGACTGCCCGAGTTTGCTACTCCGTTATTGCCAGATTAGCTATTATTACACAGAGAACCAACAGATGATGCTTGGGACTAGCATACAATCAATGTGCAAAAACTAGTGATCACAAACTAAGGCAATACCGGCGCCGGCCCAGCCCGAATGCAGGTCAAATAAGGAAAGGGTAGAAATGTGTTAACGTGATATTCGCTTTATTGAACGCCGAGAACACCTCTGCACTTCCACAAGAAATCATTGGGATGTTGGATAGCAGGATTGGGTGGCAGCCGCGTTTGTTTTGGTAAACGATAAGCTGTCTAATGAAATATTTAAATATTGATCCCGATTTCCGATGTATACCAACAGTAAGGATGCTGTTGGAACCATTCACAAAATTTGGTAATACTTTACTTGTTTCAAGATATGGTGGCCTGGAGAGTATGGCGAACGAATAATATAGATCACAATTACTTATGATCCCCAGCGCCAGCCCAACACACCCGGTGAATCACCACATCTAACCGAGCAGCTTTATTGTTTTTTTTTCTGTACTCACTCGATCACTCGCGCCACCGAAGAATAGATAACCAAAACAATAGATAACGCGCTATGCCCGATAACAAAAACCCGAATTAATCCACCGATGGTGAGACTGGACCCTTCTGATTCAAGTCTTCTCCGGCATCTTCCAAAGTGATCTACCAGAAACGACCAATCTACTCTCTGTCCGGTGTCGTGAACGGTGCCAGCCTACCGAAAGCTACCAAGGTAAGTGAAGGAGATAGTTTTGTTGGAATTATTTTGATGGCACGTGAAATAGCTCAGCAAAGCGCCAAAAAGCATGTGGATGTGAAGGCTTGTACTCCTGCATGATGAGGCTAATTCTCGAGTACTTTTTCAAACAGACGTATCTGAATTGGTAACCAAAGAGGGGAAGTAAGATTCAAACGTGAATTTCTTCTGTTTGAAGAAGTACTCGAAAATTCATCGATAGGGAAACGCTGTGTGTTTGGAGCCCGGCAACGAGACGAAACAAAAGATTGTCGCTTAATGAATTGTAGTGGTTGAATTAAGAACATATATACTATTTTGAAGGAGGTTGGAATTACGCCTTGAAATACCCGCATGTTTCGATGTACATAGGTGCCTATGATAGTTGTTTCTTGGAGGTCAAACCTATCCAAAGATCTTGTATGATGTATTATTACCTTGCAGCGGATAGTTCGACAGTGAGCGTTTGTTGAGGGTCGAGTTTGTCAATCTGTGTTTTCCAGGACATGCTTCGGCCATATTTCAAAACTATTGAATATAGTTCTTTGCACTGGTTAATGTTTTCCGGCTATTTTACTTCAATGTTTAAAAATTAGAGCATAGAAACTTAAACCGATCTTACCGAAATTTTTCTAAGCCGCGTAAACAAGCTCCCTGAACTGTCAGAAATGCATTGATGACGCCATCGTGCAATGATCTATGTAAGCATCCAATTCTATCGAATGGACGAATTCAGGTTGAAAAAAGAAGAAGACACCGAGCGGTGATAAATCTGACAGCTCCCATGTCAAAATATACACTCAGGCAAATAATCTTAAGAATTTCATAAGGTTCAACTTATGAACGATGCTTTGGAATTTCATAAGGTTGACTTATGAATGGATTTTGTTTTACACGACTTTGTTGTTTTACGCCTTTAAGATTTAAGCTGATTACAAGTGTAAATATATACTAGTGGACAAGTCACTGCACCCATAACCTCTACGTTCAAGTTTCGAATCCAGGTTGCTCCATATTTTTATTTTTTCAACATCATTATATTTCATAAGGCAAATATATGAAATTCATACTGATTTCTTATAGCAAATAATCATAACGCAATCTTATGAATATCGAAAGTTTCGCTGAGTGTAGGACGAAAATTTAAAAATGGAAAAACGTAAAGATAGAGAGGTATGTGGTTGTGTGTGTTGGCAGTAGTTTTCATCGCATCAGCGGTGCAACAACAACCACATCAACGGTATCTTGACAAAATCGCCATAAGGTCGAAAGTAACAATTGTAAACAATGACTTAAAACGTAAATTTCCTGGAAATGCCAGGTTGCTAACATCTATATCCACTACCGACGGGAAGGTAATAACTCCCTGTATCTGTTTCTGGTGCTATTTTGTTTGTGGGAGCAATCAGATCCCAGAAAAATCCGCTAGAAGTCATTGTTTACAAATGTTACTTTCGACCTTTTGACTATTTTGTCTAGGTATCATCTGTGCGTGTGCGTGTGCAATTGGTTCCGGTGAGCTGAAGTTAGAAGAGTGTTGCGTGTCGCAAGATCGCGCCGTGCTCGCGATTCATTCACAAAACTGCATACAATCAATTGTTGTGTGTTGGTGACTTTTCCTCAAGCGAGCTCAGGTCCAAAGTGTCGTCGTTCGCGAGTATTGTGGGGGAAGATTGTTTGTATTGTTTATTTTTCTTATTGATTCTGTTTCCTGCAACCAAGTGCCAATATCTAGAACAAGATTATAGAGGAAAATAACACAACCGTGCCAAAGTGTATTTTGATTCGGTGTGCTGGCTTAGGGCATCTTCAGCGGCGGTCTATTTTTAGATCAACTTTATACCTGATTTGCATCAGCGAAACTTGAATAGAACTAGCTAAAATAGACCAACTTTGCGTTCCCCGCACCGGTGTTGTATTTCTTGTTGTTAAACCCGCCAACACCTGTCATCCTGTCGATCATTTAACATCAAAGATTAGGAGTTTTTTTTTCAGAGATCGCAGATTTTTCACAAACATTTTGCCATTGATTGGTTTGATCAAATAATTTTTAATGCCAGTAGTGCGTCGTTAGCTGACGACAAGGAATACTTGTTCTTTCGTTTGGCTGAAGGTGACTGTATAAATGCATGCTTTTCATTAAAACGATATTAGATAATGCTGATTTGTTGTTCGGAAGCGGATAAACAAGAGTCGAAACGAAGAGGGTCACGTCCTGGATGACGCCCCAACGTCGGCCGCGATTTCCGTTACGGTAATCAGAAGCTGTCTCAGGACTACTTTAACGACACGCAAACCTACAACGAGAAGCACTTTCTGCGTTTCCGCATGCCAAGGGAGGTGTTCCTGGACATTATGCGACAACTAGAGTCAAATAGAGGCTTCTCCAAAATTTATCTGTATGAGCTATTTGCAAGTGCTTATAATGAACAATCTATCAATAAACCGATTGTTTACTTTGAAGACTTCATTACTTTTCATTTGGAGCAATCGAAATACTATTCGGAATCTCGGACCTTCCGCATTTCGACCTAGTCAGCGTTTTCCGGAAAATGCAGTGGCTGTAAAAAAAACTAAGACAAGCATTCATTATTTAGTAATGAAACGAAAAGGCAATTCACTAGCACCGGGAGCAACTTGAGGTAATTATCAGCATCCGAGCAACACAACTTTTTGTCCGCCGCCAGCATCACACGCAGCAAACACGGTTACTTTTCGGCTCACAAATATACCTCAGAATATACTCAATAAAATTGAGTTATTGTTTAGTAAAAGCGGAAGTTTTATTCAATAATTGGTATTATCATGTAGCGTGTAGTGTTTTGGAACGGTATTTTTCTTGTTCCAAATTGCTGCAAGAATAGATTAAAACATATACCACTTTTAAAATGATGCAAAATAGATCCAGTATAAAACAAAATTTACAACACCGGTACAGCGATATTTTTGCGTTTGGTCTAAAAAAATAAATCCAAAGAACGATTTGGATCGCCGTTGAAGATGCCCTTAGTTTGTTAATTAATCGGTGCAAGAAGAGTGTATTAGACACAGATATCATGTTACTACCGGAAGGTTTCTGACACGTCGACGACAGGCGGGTTGATGTGGACGAGTGCCGACGGCAGCAGCTGCAGGTCCAGCAGGACTTGGCCATCTAGGACATCGAGCTGGTTTGCAAAGCAAAACAAAATATTTCTACCATATTTTGAAGACAATATCTAATATCCTGTTTTATTTTATTTTGTCTATTTTGTTTTAATTTGTTTTTCGTTATGCTTGTCTCTTTTCAGTCACATTGGAGCGGTCCATTGCTTTTGGCGGATAGTGCTACATACTTTCAGCGTATCGTTAACCAAAACGAACCCTGCTGCTAACCTTTCCCCAACTATCCAACATCCCAGTGATTTCTCGTGGAAGTGCAGAGGATTTCTCGGCTTCCTTCAAAGCGAGAATCATGTCAACACGTTCCTTCCCATTCCCTACTTGACCAGCATTCGGGCACGGCCGACGCCGGTACTGCTATATAATGGGTCACCAGTTTTTACACATTGAAGATGTATGTTAGTCCCAAACATCATCTGTTGGTTCTTTGTGCAAATACAGCTGATCTGGCAATAACGGAGTTGCATCCTACATGCTCATGTAGGTCGAAGATTTTGAAGTGATTCTGGAAAATTCAAGTGAAATTCTTGTTGTAAGCGGTTTGTTGTATGATGGAGGAAGGGCCCAAGACTGCTCAATAAAGACATTTCCAGCAAAATAAAAATAATGCCCTTATTGTGCAGTTTTGGATTTTTCTTACATCATACAATGAACCGCTTTTGATTGGGGTTTCATTTGAGTTTTTTAGAGGCAATTTGGAGTTTTCGTCCTATGAATTGGTTCCGGTAGGCTGAAGTTAGAGTGTTACGTGTCATAGGTTCCCGCAGTCTTCGCGATTCGTTAAAAAATCTGCATACAATCAATTGCGGTGTTGTGTGTTGGTGTTTTTTTTCCCTTAAGCGAGCTTTGTAGTCGTTCGCGGGTATTTTTTCTCGCTGAATCTAGAGCCAGAAAGACGCTGCAATCCATCGTTCATCAATCGAAAAAGTGGTCCCATTTTCCCTTCGTCAGTCGCGGACGCCTGTGTGAGTGGTGCTATTTCCTGTACTGCTGAATCTGCCACCGATCCAGCCATCCATCTTCCGGAGTAGAATTGCTTGAGCACAACAGCTAATTTCCTCTTAAAAACGTACAGCAGAGCTGAGGAATGACTGCAGGTTGCCAAAGGAAGAAGAAAGAGAAGAAAAGTTTTCCAATTTTGTTTCGACCTGTGCGCGCGGAAGTGATAAGAGACCGCGACGGACGGGAAGGATTTAATTTTCTTTTCGTTTTTCCGTTCCGAAGCTGATGACGCACGCTGCGTTTGAACTTCGTCCCGTAGGGGCGGCCCAACTTGTCTTATCTCTATTTGCCGAATATCCACAGAAAAGGGAGCATGCTGCCGCTCAGAGAAAACGTACTCTAGTGAAAATATTACCTGCAGAGGCAGAAAAAGCGATCACAGTAATTTACGAGTTTACGGAGATTAGGTCATGCTGGACTATGTTCTGTTCTGTTCTGTTGCTTTTTGGCGCGGTCCCATGCTTTGGTGCTAGTTACATACTTTCAGCGTATCGTTAACCAAAACGTACCCTGCTGCTAACCTTTTCCCAACTATCCAACATCCCAGAGATTTGTCGTAGAAGTGCAGAGGATTTCTCGACTTCTTGTATCGAGTATCACGTCAACACGTTCCTTCCTATTTCCTACTTGACCAGCATTCGGGAACGGCCGGCGTCGGTATTGCTTCATAATGGGTCACCAGTTTTTAAACATTGAAGATGTATGTTAGTCCCAAACATCATCTGTTGATTCTTTATGTTATTACAGCTGATCTGGCAATAACGGAGTTGCATCCGTGGGCGGTCAATCCTGCTCATGCTCATGCGATGGTGAGACTGGACCCTTCTTACACGAACTCAAAAATGGAAAATATGATACTGGATACTTACTTTCATTAGTACAGCAACCGTTCGCTAACTGGGCTAAGTGCACAGCGGATGCTGCACGGTAACTGGGCTGATATATCAAATCTAAATAAATTTCGAGGGGGCTTTCGATCAGATTTTGGTTGGCATATTTAATTGCGCAATACATAAATTAAATACTATTTTTATGCTTTATACGTTATTGCCATGTAGCATACTGTGCACCACATTGTGCAAAATATTTGACTCAGTTTGTATTGGATTTCGACTCCATTTCGTACAATTTAAAAAAAATTCACTCCTCCACGAACCTTACATGCCTTTTACATGCCCCTTGCTAATTTTGACAACAAAATGTCAAATGCTGATTTTTGAAGTTAATTTGCTTTTTAACTGGGCTATAGCCCAGTTAGCGAGCGCCCAGTTATAAAGCAGCCTAGTTAAAAAGCACCCAATTAGCGAACAGTTGATGTAATTAAAGGAAGTTCCATAAATATTTGATATTCCATACATTCAGTTTATGAACGAACCTATAGCCCAGTTAGCGAGCGCCCAGTAATAAAGCAGCCCAGTTAAAAAGCACTTAGTTAACGAACAGTTTCTGTAATTAAAGGAAGTTCCATAAATATTTGATATTCCATACATTCAGCTTATGAACTATTAGACAATCCTGAACGAAGGGTATCTCACATGGATACCATCAACTTGATTTGATGAATTAGTTTTAATTCTTTGCTTTCATTCAACTCAAATGTCAAATCAGTGCAACTGACGAAAAGAGTGTGTTGCAATATTGATCAAAAGTACTTAATCGGATACCTTCCCGAGTAGAGTCTGAGATCAAATAGAAAACTAAATATGATGTTATGATGTTGCCGATAATTATTACTCAGGTTGCTGTCGTTTTGGTCGTTTTAACGGTTAGAAGATCAGAATTGATAGCAAACATTTATTCCTGTGACATCAAATTTAAAACTGATCCTGCTATCAGTGCAAGCAAATTGAAAAGTCAATTTGCTGTACATTTTTTCCCGTTGATAGAAAAATTAGTATTCCAAAAATAACCATATAGTTACATTACAATAATATAAAATAACATTCAAAACTATTGCCGACCATGAATCTTATTGTTTATGTATTAGATAAATGAAAAATTCATATTGTCATTACAATAGATCTACTATTCACCGCATAAGCTAGAATTTTCAACAATTGTGAAACAATACAATCAATAGTAAATGACAAAAATTTGTTCGGAGAAAAATGATTTTTTCTATAGTTAAGATACTTTGAGACAATTGTGAAGTGAAATCAAATTTTGATTTCAATTTGATGTTGATATCAAAATAAGTTTTCGAACTGCTATCATTATGATGTTAAACTTTACTCGGGTTTCGCTGTCAATTGACTACAAATCGATTGACATTTGCTGCGCTGTGTGTGACACCCTTTGACCCTGAACGTATTGTTCGTCGATGTGATGAAAATATTGGCAATAATAGTGTTCAACGACCTGTTTATGTAAGTGTTGGAAAGGGGAAAATTACATAAATATTAGAAATTTCATATATTCAGTTTATAAAATGAATTATTAGACAATTCTGACTATCTGATGCGTCATACAACGCATCAGATGCGACACTATAGAATGCAAGCAGGATCGATTAGTGCGAGTTGTGTTGTCCGGTTTTGAACTGCAACGAGTATATTTTCATCTTACAATTATGTGCTCTCAGGTATTGTTTTGGTCATGTATCCATGAAGGGTTATCCAACCATAATGAAATTTTCACAAGTTTTTCAAAAATTATGCAGCTCTAACAAAACTAATATCGGTACATGAATAGCTCAGTATGTAATCAGAAACTGAACTGTTTATTACTGTTAAAATACTGTTTCGTTCATATCTCCGTTACGGAATGTCCGAATGAAAACATTAATAGCGTTCTATGGGAATGTTGTAGCTTTCATTTGCCGAAAACAGAACTGAAATCGGTTCACAAACGGCTGAGAAACCGATGTGACATTATTTGCAATGCACACACATACACACACATACATGTGCTCAGTTCGTCGAACTGAGTCGGATGGTATATGACGCTCGGCTTAAGAAGTCGAGTTTACAAGCGATTTTAATACCCTTCTCTTGGTGTAAGAACGGTAAAAAGGGGGCAACAAAGCATCGACACAACCGTACCTAGCCGACGCTTGCCTCAGACACTGTTTTTTCCCCTAAACTTCAAATTTTTACAACTACATTCTAGAAACTACTCTAAAACTGGAACTAATATCTAAAACAAGCAATTTTAACGTTCAAAAGAGCAATCTATTAAAATCTACCTAAAATTACTATTGAAAGATTTTGTGAAATTAGAGTGCCTAGATGCATTTCATGCCTTCTGGCAACTTTATGTTTCCATTGATTTTCAAGCTCATCGGTTTTGCACCAATCGGGGAAGACTTGGTCCTATACTCCATGATTACATTATCTCCAATCCGCTCAACCAATCGTAATGATTTGTGATATAGTGGGCGGAATATTATAATTTTGGGGTCCTCCCTTAGCTCAGTCGGTAAAGGCGAAGCTACAAAGCAACACAATGCTGGAGGTGGCTGGGTTCAATTCCCGGTCTGGTCAAGGAATTTTGAGTTAAGGAAAATGTCTCGACTCCCTGGGCATAGGGTATGATTGTACTTGCCACAAATTGATACTAATGCAAAAATTGTACCTAGCATCGAAAGCTCTCAATTAATAACTGTGGAAGTGAATGTAGAACACTTAGTTGAGAGCAAGCAATAAGCAAATTATGAAAACTATAAGCTCAAAATGCTAAATAAGAAGAAGATATTATAATTTGAGATAACTCAATGCAGACGTCTTCCAAATTTGGAAGATCGACAGGTAATCGGTGAGTTACCACCTGGTACCTCATAACAAGATGCTTAGAGGCGGACCGGAAGATTCGATGAGCTACCTCCCCCTCAAACCCTTTAAGACAACAGTCATTTCGAGAAAATACTGTGTAAGTATCTGTAAGTATCTGGTTATCTCCATACACATAGAGATACCCACACAACTGGGTGCTACAAAGAATTCATATCTAACTTACACGTTAAATGTCTGCAATTCACCAACTGCGCAGTCTACGGAGAATTTTCAAATCGCTTTTCACTTCATCAATTCACCTTGCCTTCATCTTCTTCTTGCGGGTTTGTTCTAGAATACTATTTTTCTGGGCTATAGACCAAATCACCGTAACTCCGCCCCTCAGATTTGACAGATACTGGTGCCCTTGTGTTCAGAAATTCGTGTGTGACAGACAAGGACGGGTGACACGACGGCTGTTGCTATCTCTTATACCCTTTTATCCGTCCTTGTTTTTCACACAGGAATTTCTGAACACAACGGCACCAGTATCTGTCAAATCTGAGGTGTGACGTCACTGTGATCTACTCTATAGTCCGACATGCTGACAACGCGCCGTGATGTATACGATGGAAAGATCTCACAACAACTTATGCAATTCGTGGTTCATTCGTTTCCTCCAGTTGCAATCAACCGTAGATCGTACAGAGCACCTTTCTTTTGAAGACATCAAGTGCGCATTGGTCCTCTACGAGCATAGCACATGAATCGTGACCGTAAATCTTCATCAGCTTCAAAGTGCGGTGAGTTCTCAATCGTAGCGTCCTTCGGAGTATAATGTAGGTGATTTCCTGCCATATTGCGCTATCATTCTGCAGATCTCATTGTCGTCATCAGTGAGCCCAGATACATGATTTTGTCTATCACCTCGTATTATCAGATCTCTGAATGATAGGCTACCATTTCCTTCTCTTGTTCTTCTTCCTGTCATGTCTTATTCGGCTAACATGAGCCTTAAGTCTGATGAAAGTTTCCGCCACCGTCTCAAATTTGCTGGTCTGGATTGATACTGTCTTAAGTTAATTTGAAGTCAATGCATTTATGTGGGCACATTATATTCGCGACATTTTTGTTGAATCGTGAAAATCTGGTGCATCGAGACTCGAGCGTAGTGTTGTTGTATATGCAGCAATTCTATAGAATAAAGTTGTAGTGAGTCTCAGAATTTCGTCAAAATTGGTAAAGTTCTTCCTTATCCAAAAATATTCGACTCGTATTTTTCGTTCCGCCATAAGGGTTCCCGTTTAGGGTGGTCAGAATTTTTTTTTTCAGGGGTACCTTTTTGCACAAGTTTATAACTTCTGATCATCTCGAATGAAAGATTTGTAGACAGTGTCATACAATTTCACGTCCATTTGAAAATAGTCTAGGAACGATGAACGTAACATTCATCCATTTCAATTGAAACACATTATCTTCTTTTGACAGTCACTTCTTAGTCAACTTCAGCAAAACAATCTTCAAACAAATATATTCGACTAAGTTTTTCATTCATCGGTGTTTATTTTAGCCTTCAGTGTCAAACTAGTATGAAACAGGACAATTTAAATTCATGCAATACGTGCGGATTTATATTCATTTCTGAGGTATTCATTATTTTTAAGACTAGAAACAGTGCCATCAGATAAAGTAATTGTAACACCGACAACAATAATCAACTACTTTATGAAATGATAAATGAAGTTGCTGATATTTATGTTGCTTTCACGCGATTCCTGCTGTATTCACAGCTCCAGCGCAAATGCAACAAATCTGTTGTATTCACAGCACCAGCGCAAATGCAACAAATCCAATCTCAATAAGTCACTGCAGTATCAAACAGAAACGCGCTTGCCAGCTCGGGGAGTTTTTTGTCGAGTAAAGTTACAGCAATGCGTGCATCGACAAATGACAATACTTCTAGCAACACTGGCACGCATGTTTCGTTGTGTTCGCCAAACACCCGTTGTGTTCGCCAAACATCAAATCAATTTCAACGAAGTTGATTCACGGTCGTTCACCACGTCGTTTGAAACAAGCCTGAATTTCAATTGAAATACTTTCGACGGTGACTAGATCGCAAATGAATTTAAACTTACTTACGTTTGACAGGACGTGAATTTGGAGTGAATCGGTGAAAGTAAGATTTATTCACTGCACGAAAGCTAATTGAAGTGGAATGAAATGAATACAAAAGCGATTCATTTTTATTTTAATGTCTCGACGATGTAGGGCCCTGTTTGTAGATTCTAGGAAAATTACGAAACACTTAGAATAATTCCATTTGGAAAAAGATTTTGGCATTGCTACCGAATGGATTTTTTTTGCATCTTAGGAAGGGCCCTTGTGAGAGGAGTATCGAAATGAAAAGGTGCGAAAGCGAGTCTGCAAGGCCATCATATAACGGCCCAAGAACTTTGTTTATGGGCTATTTCTAAGCCAGATTCAAAAATACACAGCCAGTTATTTTTTCGGAATCCAATAACAATAAAATGGGAAGAAAACTGAAAAACCGTTTTACACATCTTAAGCAAACTTTGGAGACACAGGCATTCCATAGTTTTAAGCCACAAAACGAAAAGTAAAGGGTGCCCCACATCAAATTGCATCACGAAATAAAACCGCTGTAGAAAACTACTTAGTTGACCGATCCTTTTCAAACTTTCAGGCAATAAATTATAACCCATAAGTGAGCTTTTGGCATATTTATTTCATTCAACTTCAATACCATAATCGTGCGCTCTCACCTTACGCTAAACTCCACTAATTAGGTTCTGTACAACATCTGGCTACAGCTTCTTCTGTATGGAAACCCACTTTTTATTCATGTCTTCCTCAGATTTGACCTCCTTGGGATGCTTCCATAGTGCCTGCTTCATAATAGCCCAGTACTTTTCGATGGGCCTTAGTTCCAGTGCGTTGGGGGGGGGGGGGGGGGGGTTCATGTCCTTGGGTACGAAATTGACCCAGTTGGCTTCGTACCACTCACCAATTGGCACGAAGCAAGATCCGGCCAGAAGATTGTAGAGCCCTCGTCTTGCTTAGTCCCGGTAGTCACGAACGGCGCACTCCGTTTGCCACATGAGCAGATCGCTTGCCAAATAATGTATTTCTTGGCAAACTTTGAAAGCTTCTGCTTCCTTACTTCCTCCGGACCATCAAACTTGTGCTGGGCGGTGAAGAACAGTAGATATACCGTGAAGTACCTATATTCTGCGCCTGAAGTACCTATATTTATATATATTAAGGGCTCTTCGACCCCATCTATTGGGTATATTCTGTCTATCGAGGGCTCGATTGTAATGCTTTTGGACAGAGATTCTCTTCCCTGTATTCACAAGTTTCACGTACTGGTCTCTGCTTACGGCCCTGGTCTCTGCTAGAATCCTGATCAAATCGTTTTTCGGATTATTCTACTGCTATGGAGAGTAACCTTGCTACAATAGATGGCAGTATTACATAATCATTATCATCATCATCAAGACTATCTAACGGTTTCAGGAGCGTCCTCTTTGGTGGTCAGGAAAAGGTCCGGTCGTTTACGTTCGGTGCGGACTCAGCGAAACATCAAAATTGTAAGGTAGCGAATCCAACGACAACGTTCATTACGGAAAATGGCCTCAGACCTGGACATTTTCTATGGATCGGCTCACAATATTGTACAACGTGATCTTGGATTGAAGGCTTAAAAAAAACGTAAGGTTCATGGCGTTTCCAAACTATCCAAGCAAAAGAGGTTGGATAGAGCAAAAGTGATACTATCGCGGCACGCTGGTCATGAGTTCATTTTTTTTTCTGATGAGATATTGTTTGTCCTGGAGTAGCCTCACAACGCACAAATTGATCGGGTCTGGGCACCAGCTTAGGAAAATATTCATGCCAACCAGATAAACGTACCTCGATTTCAAATATGTACACAAATTATACGATAAGATGCTTTGGAATGGTACAGAAGACCCTCAATTAAGAGTTGTGGATGTGCTTCAAAGAACACTAGTTAAGTTGAAAAATATGCCCATACTTCCCAGATTATAAAATATGAAAATTGTTGAATGACGTAAACCATTTCGAATATCTATCCTGTTTTACTTAACCAGCAACTTTACAAATTATTTAAATTTTCCATGCATTTACTATATTTATCTTATTATTCATTCTAACGATGTCTATTTCTTTATTTTTTTGCAGGTATGTCAATCAAGGACATTTTTGTTAGGCATAAATCGCTGTGATGCGAACATCCAATTAAGTAAGAATTGTTTAACAATTTTAGGCAAATGAACTATCGGATATTTGGGATAATTTATTCTCAAAAGTATAATTTTTCCAATGATAATAATGATACAAGCTATCATTCAACAGCACAATTTTGTGATAACGATTTAAAGCAAATTTTCTTAGCTTTCAAATGAACGTTAGAGATTTACTCTCAATAGTATAATCTTTGCGTTAGTGGAAGTAAAGTGCAAACATACCACGGGAAAAGAATAGAGTTGAAAAAAAAGTTGTCCGATTTTGCTCAAAATCGCTTGGTATGTTCTTCATCCAAAATAATAAGATCCGTATTTTTTTATTTTTTTATTAGGATGACCATGTTCAATATAGGGTTACCAGAAAAATCGACATTTTTCAAAAAAAAATATTTTTAAAAAATCATAACTTCTGAACTACTGGGTCGATTTGCAATGTCTTTCTATGAATAGAAAGCTCATTACTCTTAATTTTGATTCAAAATATTGATTAAAATAATTAGTGTAGTTAAATTTGCTAAAATGGTCAAAGTATTTGTTTTTTATGATTTTCGAAATGTTGGACCACAACGACTATTTATTTTTATATTTTTTTTTATCAAAATTCAAACATTTTTACGTAACATATAAAAAAATCTCAAATGTTCATCGAGCCGTTTTTGAGTTAAATTTTTTTGAAAATTTCAAGTTTTTTGCCCATACACACATGGAATGAGCATCATTTTCCAAATTTGGCAACAAGCGCTGTCTGAGAGAATCTTGGGAGGCCACAGGGTCGGGATTGGACCAGGCTCCGCTATATTAAGGAATTGGAGCTCAAATCTCAAAGCTTTAGACTACAAGCAAGGGTTTTCTCAGATTACCTTCAATTAAAACTCAGCATTTAATTTGATTATTTAATGATTTTGATTTTGCATAATTCATCAAAAAAAAAAAAAAATATTACATAGCAAAATTCTTACAATTTAACGCACTTTTCTTCATCTGAAAACGAAAACCGTTTCACGATAATGTAATTTTCACTTTGTGGCTTAAAGTAATGAAACGATTGTGTCCCAGAGATTTGTTTTACACGAGTATAACGGTTCTTTATTTTCTTTTCCATTGCATTGTAATCTTTTTCCGAGAAAAACTCGTAATATATTTTGGAATCTACTTTAGAAACAGCCCAAGAGTAAAGTTCGTATGCAGTTGTAATATGATGGCCTTGTAAACTTGCTTTTGAAGCGTTTCGCTTTAGAACACCTCCTAAAGCGTCACAAGGCCCTTTTCCATGGCAAGTGGCAAAAAAGTTCCACTCTGCAATAAGACCGAAGTCCTTGTACATGTGGCACAAATTGAAAGCAGTCATCTTATTTTTGTATTGACTGCCTGATCCATCAGAAAAAAAATGGATATTTTTCAGGTGAGGTAGCTTTTTTTTAATGAAATTCACACAATTTGTTATAAACAGTCGAACGGCAACATGGTTATGTTTAGTAAATTCTGCGATTGCTATAAAGCTTGTAAACTTTAAATTTTGTGCTTCATCCTTATAATATATGGCAAAAGGATGGATTGTGCATTGAGCGTTTGCCCAATGAAAACCTTGTATAGCGTCCTGAATAACAAAAGAGTAATTTTCAGAGAAGTCAGCAATTATAATGCAGTCAGTTGATTCCAAATTAATTTTTAGTTGTTTTAAGTAGTTACCTTGTTGCTCTGCAATAAAATTATGCGGAGATAATTCGCTTAATTTTTCTAAAAATGTTTCCACATACTCTTCTGCATCCATTCGCATTGAATTTAGATGACAACGATCTGTTTGCTTCCATTGCTTAAATTCTAAGGAATCGATATTTTCAAGAAAATTCATCAGGTCATTCTCCAGTGTCTGCGTACCCAGGCAATGATGACAGGCTTTCAACCAACATTTCTCTGTAGGATTTTCACATAGTATGTTAAAAAACAAGTCATGATACGTTTTTAAATGGTTAGGAATAAGTTTCTTATCCTTAAGGGTTTTAAACATTAATTTAACATTCTGATGATAAATGCATACGCAGACAGTATGCGTTCCACTTGAACCAGCCACAATACAATTTTTTGGGCGGCTGCTGGAAAACATTGAAAATCCAATTTTAAAAGTAGGATATTGCTCTTTGAAAATCAAATAAATTTCACGAAGGTTAGATAAAAGTAACCTGCGCTGAACATGCACTTTTTCTTCTGCCATATTTTCAATAACGAAATCCCTTTTCCCAGGACACGCTCTGCTTATCTCGTCACTATTATAAAAGTCCCTAACTACAGTTAGAGTATCATCGCTCAAAGATAACATATTTACTCTGGTCTCCGGTGTGCTCATAAAACCTTTTTCAATCTGTAATTCCTTTGCACGTTGAGCAGTTCGTTGCGAAACACCGAATTCTTGCATAATTTTGTATGCAGTCCAGGATTTGGGGAGAGAAGTTAGAATCCTATATCGATCGTTTCTGTCAGATGTTTCATCAAATTTTGCCTTCATCTGTTGAAGAATTTCCTGTCCGTCTCCGGGTTTCTGGGCAGCAGCGCTACCAATTGATTCAGCACTCGTTGATTCCAAAGAAAACAAAGATTCTGAAAACAAGATGGAAAAATATCACAATTAGTTAGGAACATTTTTATTTGTATAATGTAATACAGATTGTATTCGATTATTTGAAGTATGATAGGCAACTGCTCTACAAATTGAGCTACCAGGTCGGATTAGGTAAGATTATACGGAACAAGTACAACTTGTATAACGTAGCAAATCATGACGTCTGAATAAACAAAAAGAAGAGATTATTCTACTTACCAACACTAGGAACAGCGTCAATTTCCGATGATCTAGCGGCATTGGGATCGAATATTTCGAAACCACCATTATTGATGTTTGCTGGTGCGGCGAAATTGTTCACTCTAGATGGTCCGGCCACGGCGAAATTAGTGGTGGCCGATGGTCCGGCAACGGCGAGATCATCAAGTTTCGATGGTTCTAGAAACGGTGAGTTCTTGATTTCCACATTCTAGATTAACTGCACTTGGAGTTGCTGGCTCGTTTTCTTTCTTGATAAAGCGATAAAGTCTGCAATAGCAGGTATTACAAATGTAGGAACAGCTTTTATCCAATTTTATTCTCCTGTTAGCTGCATAACCATATAGTTTAGGAGTAACTTTCTTGTAACTATTACTCCAAACATGGCAATTTGAGCATTCGTGCTTCATTGTATTAAACGTTTAAAAATTAACACTTCATTTGATCTCGTTTTAAAAAAATAACAAAATAAAACATTAAAACACTTTTCTCAAATTTTTGCTAGTACACGCAGAGCAAATTCCTTTTAATTCTACTGGAAGCTTACTTACAGACTTCGAGTGCTCGACTTGAAGGAACATCACAGTAGGTCTAGTATTTATAGTAGGTTTGTTGGTACGGCAGTGTGTGAGGTAGGGGAGGTACTTGAGTGTGTTTATGTGTTTGTTTGTTACCTAAAAGGTTGTTTGATACCAACAAGGTTATTCATTATTACTTCGTTTGAAGGTAGTCAAATTGGTGTTGTGTTGTTTAGTTAGTTGTTTTTGTGATGAAGGTATAAATTTAAACAGCCACGAATATCCGTTTCCTTGACCCTTGCTAAGCAAGTTTTGGGATTTTGTTTGTGGATTGCTATGCTTTCCGCTACATTTAGTTTCGTTGAATATATGTTCAGCTTCTTTTGATTTAAAATAAAATAACTACAATGAAATAATTCCCGCAGTTATTTTGAATTGATGGAAAATGATGCTCATTCCATGTGTGTATGGGAAAAAAAACTTGAAATTTTTAAAAAAATATAACTCAAAAACGGCTCGATGAACATATAAGATTTTGATATGTTATGTAAAAATGTTTATATGTCGATTTTTCTGGTAACCCTATATCGAACATGGTAATCCTAATAAAAAAATAGAACCGGATCGTTGTTGCCGCCAGTGAATGAAGAACACAAATTTCTTCAAATTTATTTCCTTGGCAATTCGGATACCGAAATTGATCAGCGTTGTGCGATTAACCGTGCTTTGAAACGTCAGATCATTGGAGAAATGCAAGAACTTCTTCATGAACACAACGCTTTAGTTCAGTTATTCAAGACGGCATTGGAAGATATGCCTTCTGACGACCACACAATTATAATTAGAGCGGATAAACGTCCCACAGGAACTCATGAACGCCAATTTAATGCCCCCACAATTGATGAAGTTGCTGTCGTCATCGTTGGTGAAAATGTTGAATCGCGTGACATTATTCTGAAGCGGCGTAATGATGGTCAACTGCAACGTGTATATGAGACCCATCGCTCATACGACGCATTGCAATATCCACTCATGTTCTCCCATGGGGAAGATGGATATCACTTTCACATCTGGATGATCAATCCATCGACAGGTTAGTAATTGTGCAATCCAATTTTTTCATGTTACAGTACAAAGTTTATCTATTGTGTCTCAGGTGAAGAAACAAACAAGAAGGTCAGCTCAATGAATTTCTATGCATACCGTTTGGATGATTAGGCAAAATGTTGATAATCATTTGCTCCGATATCGTCGATTGTTCCAACAGTATGTGGTTGACATGTATGTCAAAATCGAAACTGAGCGGCTGATTCCTATCAGATTCAACCAAGCAAAGCTGCGGTCCGAGGAATACATACATTTGAGAGATGCAATAAGTTCAAAGAGAAATATCAACAACATTGGTCGCTTGACAATTCTTCCCTCCACATATGTCGGAAGTCCACGGTACATGAATGAATATGCCCAAGACGCCATGGATCTACGTGAGAAATTATGGGCGTCCCGACTTATTCATCACATTTACTTGCAACCCGAAGTGGACGGAAATATCTCAGCACTTGATACCCGGCCAGACTTCGAGTGATAGGCACGACATCACCGCACGAGTATTCCGGCAAAAGCAAAAATCTCTCATGAATTTCATTGTAAAGCATTGTGTTTTTGGTGAAGTCAGATGTTGGATCTGCTCCATCCCGAATGGCAAAAGCAAGGTCTTACCGTGGTACGCCCTGTTTTGGTTGGTGGACAAAAAACGTCCCGGCAATATTGGTGGCATTATAAGCGCAGAGATTCCCGATCCAGAAATCGACGCTGACCTGTTCGAAATTGTTACAACGCATATGGTTCACAGTCCTTGCGGTCAACAGAATCCAGAGTCTCCATGCATGGTTGGATATAACTGCACGAAACGATACCCACGTCCTTTGCTCGCTGAAACCATCCCGAGGACAATGGCAGAACAATTACAATGAAAGTGAAAGGAAATAACGTTGTCGTTGACAATAGCTGGATTGTTCCCTATTCGCCGCTTCTCTCCAAAACATTCAAAACTCACTGCAACGTTGAATTTTGCAACTCCATCAAATCAATTAAGTACGTTTGCAAATACGTGAACAAGGGTAGCGATATGGCGGTTTTTGGGATTGCTGCTCCTGATGCTAACGACGAAGTGACGCGTTATCAATTGGGCCGTTACGTTAGTAGTAATGAGGCGATCTGGCGGATTTTCTCATTTCCGATTCACGAACGCTACCCGACAGTTGTCCATTTGGCTGTCCACTTAGAAAATGGACAACGTGTCTACTTCACTGAAGGAAACGCAGCCCAAAGAGCCAGTCGACCACCTTCTACGACATTGACAAGGTTTTTCGACATCTGCCAGAGCGATTTATTTGCCAGAACACATCCATACTCAGCAATGCCACGCTACTATACATGGGATGCATCGTCGAAAAAATTCCAGCGTCGAAAGCAAGGGCAAGCAGTTCCTGGATTCGTGAATGTTTTTTCTTTTGACGCACTTGGACGAATTTATACTGTGCATCCGAAAAATGATGAATACTTTTATCTACGTGTGCTTTTGGTTAATGTTCGTGGTCCAGCTTCGTTCGAGTCGCTTCGAACTGTGGATGGTCTACTATGTGCGACATATCGAGAGGCCTGTCAGCGGTTGCAATTGCTAGAAAACGACACTCATTGGGATTCAACACTCGCCGATGCCATTGTTACTGCATCTGCGAATCAAATTCGTACCCTGTTTGCGATCATCATCTCGACATGTTTTCCATCGAATGTAGTCGAATTGTGGAACAATTACAAGGATGACATGGTTGATGATATTTTACATCGAGCTCGCACCACCACTTCGAATTACGAACTGGAAATTAACGATGAGATGCGAAACGAGGCGCTGATTTTGATCGAAGACATGTGTTTGCTTATGTGCGGCAGTTTGTTGTCCAAATTGGGAATGCCAACACCAAATCGAACAATGCACAATGCATTCAATCAATTGGAACGTGAACGAGAATATGATCAAGACGCTTTGAGACTGGTAGTTCGAACAAACGTACCGTTGTTGACTCCTCAGCAAACGGACGTCTACGACACTTTGATGAAAGCGATTGACGACCGAAATGGAGGCATATTCTTCATCGATGCACCTGGCGGAACTGGCAAAACGTTCCTTATTTCGTTACTATTGGCTTCGGTTCGTTCAAGATCAGAAATTGCGCTGGCGGTCGCCTCTTCAGGAATTGCAGCCACATTGTTGGACGGCGGTCGAACGGCTCATTCTGCGTTGAAGCTGCCGTTGAATCTCCAACTGACTGACGAACCAACATGCAACATTTCGAAGAATTCTGCAATGGCGAAAGTGTTGCAGTGTTGTACGATCATCATCTGGGACGAATGCACAATGGCGCACAAACGAGCATTGGAAGCACTCGATCGAACTATGCAAGATCTGCGCAGTAACTCAAGACTTTTTGGTGGCGCAATGATTTTGTTGGCAGGTGATTTTCGACAAACACTACCTGTCATTCCGCGATCAACAGCAGCGGATGAAATCAACGCTTGCCTTAAGGTTTCGTATTTGTGGCGACATGTAAAGAAGCTACAGTTGACGACAAATATGCGAGTCGCCTTGCAAAACGATCCGTCTGCCGAGATTTTCTCGAGTCAATTGTTGGCGATTGGCAATGGCGAAGTACCAGTTGATATTTCCACCGGATTGATTTCATTCCCGCCTAATTTTTGCCATATGACAACGACGAAAGAGGAACTCATTTCGAGTGTTTTCCCAAACATCGTCCACAATCATGAGAATCACGATTGGTTGAGTGCACGTGCAATTTTGGCACCAAAAAATAAGGATGTTGATGATTTGAATTTCGTAATTCAAAATGCAATTCCTGGACAATTACGTTCATTCAACTCAATTGATTGTGTGACTAATCCGGACGAAGCAACCAATTATCCAACTGAATTCCTTAATTCGTTGGATTTACCAGGATTACCACCATATCATTTACGACTGAAGATTGGTTCTGTTATCATCATGCTCCGGAACCTAAATCAACCAAAATTGTGTAATGGAACAAGATTGGTCGTAATTCAACTCAAGAATAATGTCATTCAAGCAATGATTCTCAAAGGCAAATTCAAGGGCGAGGAAGTGCTCATTCCAAGAATTCCACTAATTTCAAACGATTTACCTTTCGAGTTCAAACGAATACAATTTCCGGTTCGCCTTGCATTCGCAATGACGATCAATAAATCACAAGGTCAATCTTTGGAAGTGTGCGGGATTAATCTCGAATGCCCATGCTTCTCGCATGGCCAATTATATGTTGCATGCTCGCGTGTTGGAAAGCCTTCATCATTGTTTATTTACGCGCCGGATAATGGAACAAGGAACGTAGTCTACCACAAAGCACTGAATTGAACTGGCGCAAGATTCTGCCAACCTCCACAATCATTCAAATAAAGGATATAAACTCAAACAAATTCGAAAAGTGTTTCATTCAATCAATATCTAAAATTCGAGTGCCGTAATCTGTTCTCGATCGCAAATGAAAGATAAAAAAAATTGACGTGATTGGCTGAAAGTAACCTTAAAAAAAAATTATAAATTTTCGGAATCATAATCGGTTAGAGCGGAACAAAGTTCGCCGGGTCAGCTAGTCGAGTTTATTTTTCTCATTCCTCATACTATTTCTCATTTTTCTCAACCAAAACCGTGCCAAAGTGAATTTTGATTTGGCTTAGTTTGTAAATTAATCGGTGCAAGAAGAGTGTACTAGACGCAGATATCATGTTACTACCGGAAGGTTTCCGACACTTCGGCGACTGCAGCAGCTGTGGGTGCAGCAGAACTTGGCCGAGATCTAGGAAATCGAGGAGAGCTGGTTTGCAAAGCAACAAATAATTTATTTCTACCAAATTTTGAAGACAATATCTAATATCCTGTTCTATTTTGTCTTGTTTTGTTTTTCGTTATGCTTGTCTCTTTTACTTTCAGCGTATCGTTAACCAAAACGAACCCTGCTGCTAACCTTTCCCCAACTATCCAACATCCCACTGAATTCTCGTGGAAGTGCGTGGACGGATTTCTCGGCTTCCTCCAAAGCGAGTTTTTTTTTGTATCTTTATTAGAGTGGCCTTCAGCCACCTGGGCTGGTTCACCATCCAAAGCGAGTATCATGTCAACACGTTCCATCCCATTCCCTACTTGACCAGCATTCGGGCACGTCCGGCGCCTGTATAATGGTTCACCGGTTTATACACATGGAGGATGTATGTTAGTCCCAAACATCATCTATTGGTTCTTTGTGCAAATACAGCTGATCTGGCAATAACTGAAATTGCATCCGTGGGCGGTCAATCATGCTCATGCTCATGCTCATCTTCTAACTATTGTGATAGCAAATTTCAATAAATAATTATTTCCACACTGCACTTCAATTGTTCGCACCAGAATTTTTTGGGTTTTCTGAGGCGTAAAACAATCTGGAGTTCGGGACACAAACAAACCAAGTTAGAAACAGCAGTCCGCATTTTCTTCCATCGTTGTCGTCGTCAAACAGAGAAACAGCGAGCGAGGGAGGGGGTGACAGCAGCAATAATGAAACAATTGCCAGACTGGAGATGCTGCTAGAGTTCCAGCCGTCGTCGTCGCCAAACTTGGATTCGAAACGGAACGCAAAGCAATTCCGGATGCGGTGGTTCCTTACCCTATTGTCCCAGGCAGTGAGCTGTTGCTACCAGACCGACAGCCGGTTTTGCTCAGTTATGTAGTTGTTCTAGTTGTTACTGTCCTGGAGTTCAGAACTTGAAATCTACGGTAGAAACAGTAGCTACACAAAGTTCCGTCACGTATTCAAGCATATTCAGTGAACATTTTCGAATGAGAAAATACATAAGAAGATAATCTTAGGATGGTCGAGGTCATCCAAACCACCATTGAGATCAAAACATGAGACCTACAGTTGTAACAAAAGCTTTCTGGGCTATGCAAAGCTACGATGTGTATTGAAACATATTCATTGCATATCTTGGAAGAACGACAGATATTATGAGATAATAATCGGATGTTCTAGGTTATTCAAATTGTCCTGGAGTTCAAAACTTAAAATCTATAGGTGTAACTGTGGCTTTCTGGACTAAACAAAGCAAAAATCTGTATTTGACCAAATTAAGTGAGTCTTCTGTATCATGAGATACCTTGGGATACCTTGGGATGTTCGGGATGTTCGGGATGTTGAGTTCAGAAGTTCGGATCTGCAGTCGTACAAGTAGCTTTACAACCTTGGAAAGGTGATGGTATGCACTCAAACACATTCAGTGAATCTTCTGTAAGGTCATCACTTATTATCAGATTATCTTGGGATGTTCAAGTTCATAAAAACAGACTTTCAATTCAAAATTCAAGATACACAGTAGTTACCGTAGCCTTCTGGGCTATACAAAGCTACGATAAATATTCAAACATATGCAATGAATATTCTGAAACGTCCACAGTCATCATAGGATTGCCATCTTGTTTGTTTCAGGTCATCCAAACTGTCCTTCAAAATTTAAGGTCTACAATTGTAACAGTAGATTTATGGGCTATACAAAGTTAAAATACATATCCCATGATTGTCTCATAATGTCTATTGATCTTCCAGGTCTTCATTGAATATGATTGAAGTCATATTGTAACTTTGTATTGCGGATGAATCTACTGTACCAACAGTAAATCTTAAGTTCTGAACGCCAGGAGAGTTTGGATGACATAGAATATCCCAAGACTTTTCAATAATATCTGTTGGTCTTCCAAGACATTTATTGAATTTGATTGAATACATACCGTAACTTTATATAGCGGATAAAGCAACTGTTACAATTATAGATCTTGTGTTCTGATCTCCAGGATAGAGTTTGACGACCTAGCACATCTCTAAAAAAATATTTCCTCTTTTTTTCAATCATTTCTATATTGTTGAGCAGTAAATCAATCTGAATACACAGAATTGCTCGTATAACACGCTTGAAAAAAATTAGGCCAGGAAGGGTTAAATCTGATCTGTTGCATGAAACAACTATTTTGTTGTTCTCGTTTTTTTCGGCTTAAATTTGGGCAAGAGGGAATTTAACGCGTTTTTGCGTGTGTTTCGAATAGAACTTTGCTCAACCGTCATGTCGATCAGAGGTGAGCAAATGAGGGAAACAATATAAATATGAGATTCAAGCTTGCTGAACTGCATCTCGAGTTTGGAAAAATATTATTAAAAATTTAATGCAAATGGGAGAAGGTAAATCCCTCCCTTCAAATATGTGATCTGGTCGCCTACGCCATGAGCACGGAGATGGCAACCAAAGACATATTCTGACGTGATGGTATCATATGCTGATTATTTTGATTTAATGCCGCGTCACATATCTGGCATTGATGCACTGATTTTACAGATGTGATCCTATGGACATCCTGTCTGGGAGCCTTGCATACTGGTGCAGTCTGCTAGGGCTCTTTCCTCAGTAATAATGATGTGGGATTTCTTCTTGGTTGCAACACCTTTCTTATGCGTTTCCTGACATGAGGAGCCGTAGCCACGTCTAAATATAATTCTAGCTAGTCAGATATATATTGATAGACAATGTGTTCAAGAATATTGACATTCGTAGGGAATCGACTGTTGGATTCCCTGAGTAGAAGCTTTATTAAAACTAGGAACGTGGCGCCATTCATATTTTGTTATTTCTCATTTCAAAGAGCCATAATAAAAAATACCACACATTATAACAATAAGTATTCGAACAATCTTAAAACGGTTTGATTCTCGATAATTTTTCAATTATAGATAAGGGATAGGCGTGATGAAGCTTTACTTTGCCACCGAAAAGTGAATCTAATAGCTGACCAAGACTCAAATAATTATTGTTAGGCTGCACATGCGTGTACGACTTTGGAGTGATTAAACGACTTAGAGATTAGGATTAGACCAATAAAAAGGAGGCAATCAACGGACAAGTAAACGTTAACTTTTCTACAATAGAACTATAAAATTTAACTAAATAACGCAGAGGACAAGAACTGTCCTTCAAATGACTAAGGCGGACAAAGTGATAGGTCAATCAAACGAGCTTGGACGAGGTATGCATCGAAGATTTTCAGAGCACATAAGTACCGATCGAATTCCCATTTATATATGTAGTGTGTTGCATGTGCAGATGAGAGCCCCAAAGGCAGTCGATTAAATTTCAGAATAAACGAAATAGTTGAGTCTTGATACTTCAACGAACCAGACGAGTTTTCTTTTTTTTTTTACTACGGGTGTGTTTGTGTTATTTATGGGGGGATGAAATGTTTTTTTGTTTTGGGTGGAGGGATTTTGGTTTTTTTTTTTTTAGAGAAGGAAAAAAAAATCATTTTTTTGTGGTGGGGGGGTATGGGGTGGTGTGGGTAGGAAAAAAGAAAAGGAAATTGTATTTAATGAAGGGGGGGTTATGTGGAATGGGGGGGGGGAACGGGGTTGTTGGGGGGGGTGGGGGCTGGTACCCCAAGCTTCGCCATTGCCAGCTACCACCGCCAACTAAACCATGTTATCCCGGGACGCAACACATTTCGCACCCCAACACAGTCGCGCCTTTCCTGCCAGCGCTCAACAGACGTCCCGGCCCTGTGTTTGGGATTGGCGACGGGGTCTTCCACACTACCACCTCAGGCAAGTACTACTCCGATGAATATTTCCTGCCCTATTTCGTTCCTGATACTCCAAATGTTTCCAGCCAACTGGACGATAGACCAACCGATCCTTTGATGCTCGTCGAACCTCCGGGATGTATGCCTGCAAGCCTCATGGAAGCCTCCAATCCTCTCATCACAGTCGAGCCATTGCAGCCAGCGACCAACAGTCATCCCGGTCCTGTGTTTGAGTATGGAGAGGGGGTCTTCCAAGCCGTCCACACAGGCAAGTATAATTGCGATTCGAACAACTTCCTTCCGGTAACGTCTGTCGCTTCTAGTGATCAACCCACGTGTGCACTTGGCGCCTTATCCAAGTTTGAGTCGCCGTCGCCTGGAAACTTCATCTCTGACGCTTCTGGAGGTTGCTCGAATGATGTTATTGTGCTCAATGACATAGTACCTGTTAGTGCTTTGCGGATTTATTACCAAAACGTACGTGGACTCCGAACTAAGGTAGATTCGTTTTTCTTGGCTGCCAGCGAATGCGATTATGATGTCATTGTATTAACGGAGACTTGGCTGGATGAGCGATTCCACAATGCGCAGCTATTTGGCCCCAAGTTCGCTGTATACCGCAACGATCGCAATGCAACGAACAGTTCAAAGATCCGTGGTGGTGGTGTTCTGATCGCAGTCTCCAAGTATTGGAACAGCTTTATCGATCCTACATCGACGAGTATAATTCTTGAGCAGTTATGGATTAAAATCTCGACGCCTACTCGAATCATCAGCGTTGGAGTCATCTATCTACCCCCTGACCGACGTGACAATATGAGTTGCATTCTTGATCATCTGGATTCCATTGGTTCAATTATCTCCAACCTGGCTTTAAATGACTTCGTGTTGCAGTTTGGGGATTACAATCAACCGTATCTGCAGTGGAAAGCAACGGATAACGGATTTCTAGAAGTCAACCCTCAATCTGTTCTTTCTAACTCCGGTTGTGCGTTAGTCGACGGTTTTTCCTTCCATGGCTTGACTCAGCTTAATGGAGTACCGAACAGAAATTCACGGTATTTGGATCTCGTCCTTGGAAACGACGCAGTTAGCAATGCATGTAAAGTTGCAGAAGCTATTGAACCGCTTATCTCCCTCGACGCCGACCATCCAGCTTTGGACGTGGTGGTTAACCTCCCAGATTCGATTAAGTTTGACGATTACACCGATGGTTCGCAGATGTACGACTACCGCCGTGCTAATCATGCCGATATTTGTGCTGCTATTTCCCGTGTCGATTGGCAATCTATCGATGATTTTTATTGCATTGACGACGCTGTGATTTACTTCAGCCACATAATTCGCGATATAATTGCTGAACATGTTCCTTTGTGTCGCCCGAAGCGAAAGCCCCCATGGTCCAATAGCCATTTGCGTCAACTCAAACGTGTCAGAGCAAAAACATTGCGACATCATTGCCTGAGTCGCTCACAGTTTAGTAAGCAACAGTTCAACCGTGCTAGCAATGCCTACCGTGTTTACAACCGTTCCCTATATCGTCGATACGTCATTCGTAAGCAGTCATCTCTTCGT
This sequence comes from Aedes koreicus, assembly GCA_024533555.2. Classification (NCBI taxonomy): domain Eukaryota; kingdom Metazoa; phylum Arthropoda; class Insecta; order Diptera; family Culicidae; genus Aedes; species Aedes koreicus. The sequence goes on from JAHHFK020003709.1 coordinate 505,089, forward strand.
AGAAACCCTAAAGGATTTTGGTCGTTTGTGAATTCCAAGCGCAAAGAAGTTGGTTTGCCTATATCAGTCCATCTCGGCGAACAACTTGCTAGCTCTGAGCTGGGTAAATGTCAGCTATTTGCTAAGCATTTTAAAAGTACCTTCAACGACAGCCCTGCCACTTCCGTTCAAATAGCATCCGCGACTCAATTCACTCCAAGTAATGCTTTTGATTTTCATGCATTTATTATTGACGAACACGCCGTCCTGTCGGCCCTCAGAAAGCTGAAAATTTCGTATACTGCTGGTCCAGATGGGATTCCGTCGTCAATTTAAAAAAAAAACTGCTCTAATTCGCTTGCTGTACCATTGGCTAAACTGTTCTCACGGTCACTGCACGAAAGTAAGTTTCCCGGTGAGTGGAAACTTTCTCACATGTTTCCTGTCTACAAAAAGGGTGATAAACGGAATGTAGAAAACTACAGAGGGATCACATCTTTATGTTCGTGCTCTAAGGTATTTGAAATCATCATAAACGATGCTTTATTCAACTCCTGCAAAACATACATTTCAACGGCTCAGCACGGTTTCTACCCAAAACGATCTGTTGCTACGAATTTAATCGAGTTTGTTTCACTTTGTGTTCGCACCATGGACGCTGGTGGTCAAATCGATGCTGTTTATACAGATTTGAAAGCAGCATTTGACCGCGTGGACCATAGCATTTTGCTGGCAAAGCTAAAAAAAAACTTGGTGTTTCTTCCCCTTTGGCGTGCTGGTTTGAATCATACCTGACGAATCGCCTGCTCTGCGTGAAAATCGGATCATCGCTCTCGGAAAGTTTCACCAATTCCTCCGGTGTTCCACAAGGCAGCAACCTCGGACCCCTCCTGTTTACGCTGTTCATCAATGAACTCTCTCACCTTCTACCTCCAGGGTGTAGATTATTTTATGCGGATGACGTAAAAATGTTCATGACAATCAACTGTTTTGAGGACTGTGAAAACCTGCAATCACGTGTAGATGATATGGCGACGTGGTGCTCTTTAAATTTTCTGACAATTTCCATCAATAAATGTATGGTTATTTCATTCCACCGAAAGCGCAAGCCGATTAAATTCGATTATCATATTTCTGATAATGTACTTCAACGAGTAAGGCAGGTCAAGGACTTAGGAGTGACTCTCGATCAAGAGATAACGTTCAGGCCACACTACCATGATGTAATAGCGAAGGCAAACCGGCAACTTGGATTTATTTTCAAAATTTCTGAAGACTTCCGGGACCCTCTGTGTCTGAAATCATTGTACTGTTCGTTGGTGCGCTCAATACTGGAAAATAGTGTCGTTGTCTGGAGTCCTTATCAACGCTGTTGGATTGCGAGACTGGAGTCTGTTCAACGTAGGTTTGTTCGTTACGCACTACGCCACCTACCATGGCGGGACGCAGCAAACCTTCCTGCCTACGAAGATCGGTGTCGGTTGCTTGGAATCGATACGTTAGAACGAAGGAGGCGTAGAGTGCAAGCTATTTTTGCGGCTAAGGTGATCACCGGTGATATTGACTCTCCGGAACTTCTCAATCAACTGAGCTTCTATGCCCCTGAACGAGTGATACGACAACGAAACTTTTTGCACCTTGTGCCTCGTAATCATCTTTATGGTATGAACGAACCCCTGCGTGCTGCGGCCGATGTGTTTAATAGTGTTTATTCATTGTTCGATTTTAATGTGCCATTGACTACCTTTATAAGAAGACTATTTTAATGCTAGCGTTAACTGATTTATTCATTAAGACAAACAGATGTCAGATGAAATTTACAACAACAACAAATAAACAAATAAACAAATACAATTTAACACAAGGGTTCAAAAGGCAGACGAAACTGCTGAAAACTTCATTCTTGACCTTAAATTACAACCATGCTCTTATGTGATTTTGGTAGTTACAAGGATAAAGAAATCAAAGATCGGATTTTTTTTTTTCAGTCCGCATCGAGCTCTCATGCCGTGCGGTTCTATTTTCTTTTGCTGAAGGAAGTATTTTTGCTACCTAAAGCTATAACAAAATCAAACAGCACTTTTCAGTGCTTAACATTACCTGCACAATTTTTATTTTTTACCCTTATTCCTTTTCGATCCTTGTCTGGACCCTACGCGAGGTAATCCGACTTGGATATCGATTTGGAAAATTCCTCTTTGACCCTTCGGATTCTTGTAGAATCTGCTTGGAAGTTGATTAGGAGAAAACGTATAAATTCTAATCATTTTGGAGAAAATGGCGCCTAAACGCAAAAGAAAGGGACAATCTCTGGATTCCCCTTCTAACAATATTGATTTGAGCAATCAATTCGATATTCTGACTGATGATGAGAATGATGCAGGGAAAGAAAAGGTTCCACCTATTGTGGTAACAACATCTGATTTTCATGGGCTCCGTAAGGAACTCACGAATTTCATTAAAGATTCTAAATTTTCCTTTCAAATCGGTCGTCGGGGTGAATGCCGTGTATTGGCTGAAACCTTGATCGGATTTAAACTTCTCGTGGAGTATCTTGCTCAAAGAGGCATCAAATTCTTTACACATGACACCAAAACTGAACGTCTGTTCAAGGTGGTCTTAAAAGGTCTAGCCAGTGGTGAATCCCTGGATGAGATCAGACAAGAAATTATTAAATTGCTTGGAGTTACACCAGTTCAAGTGATAAAGATGAAAAAGAAATCCCAACCTGGCGATTCTCGCAATGGGATTTCTAACGATTTTTATTTAGTTCATTTTAAATCAAATGAACTGAATAACCTCAAGGCATTGGAAAAAGCCAGCCTTATGCTCCATATCAGAGTGAAGTGGGAACACTTCAGGAAGACTGGAGGAAATTCTCAACACCTCACCCAGTGCCGTAAATGCCAGGGATGGGGTCACGGGACGAAAAATTGTCACATGGATGCCAAATGCATGTATTGTGGCGATTCCTCTCACGCCAAGGACAACTGTCCTGTGAAGGATCCCAAAAAATTTAAATGTGCGAATTGTGGTGGAAACCACAAATCCAATTTTTGGGAATGCAAGACTCGCAAAGCGATCTTGAATTCTCGTGCTAAGCATCAGGTAGGGACCGCTTCACGTTCCCGACCAGGTAATTATTCCTCGGCTGTTAACAACGGTCATCGAGGAGGAAATCCAACATTCGTACCGGAAGGTACGATCAATGCCCAACCGTCAAATTTTCCACTGCTATCTGCTGTTAACAATGGTCAGCGAAGTACAAATGTACCCGTAAGTACAAACAGAGCACAAGTTTTCAATGCTCAATTCTTACCTGCTGGTAGCAATGTACAGCAAGGTAATGGAGCTTCCTACGCTGCCGTTACAGCCGGTAGAAACCAAAATTCTACCAGAAATGTTGAAGATTTTGACTTAGGTAGCATGACCGCTCCAAAAATGGATTTTTTACAGAAATCATTAATCGATATGATTAATGGAATGTTAAATACAAACTCCATGTTTGATGCAATTCAAACTGGTATAAAATTTGCAAACAATATTGTCATGACCCTGAAATTCAGCAATGGGTATTAAGACACTGAATATTTTAAATTGGAATGCTCGATCTCTTAAAAATAATGAAGACGAGCTGTTTAACTTTTTACGAGTTCATAACGTGCATATTGCCGTTATAACTGAAACTTTTCTTAAACCAGGTGATAAAATAAAAAGGGATCCTAATTATTTCGTACACCACAATGATCGTCTTGAAAGTCCAGGTGGTGGCGTTGCCATAATTGTTCATAGGCGTATCAAACATCAAATTCTTTCTTCATTTGATACCAAAGTTTTTGAAACTTTGGGGGTTTTCTGTTGAAACAAAATTTGGTCAACTTACACTATTAGCTGCCTATTTACCATTCCAATGCGTAGGTCAGCAAAAGAATCTTCTCAAGGGTGACCTACAGAAGCTTACCCGTAATAGGTCAAAATTCTTCATTATTGGTGATTTTAATGCAAAACACCGATCGTGGAATAATGCTCAAAGTAATTCCAATGGTAATATACTATTTGATAATTGTTCTGCGAGTTATTACACTATCCAATACCCAAACAGCCCAACTTGCTTTTCTTCTGCCAGAAATCTCTCAACTATTGATTTGGTCTTAACTGATTCATGTCAACTTTGTAGCCAATTGGTTACCCATGCTGACTTCGGTTCGGATCACCTTCCAGTAACTTTTGAAATATCTCAAGAAATAATTTCTAATCCCAACAGTTCTACTTTCAATTATCATAGAGCTGATTGGAACCAATATCAAACATTCATGGAATATAACTTTGATCCTAATATTCCTTTGGAAACTAAAAATGATATCGATAATGCTCTTGACTCTCTGACTACTTCCATAGTTGAAGCAAGAGCTGTCTCAGTTCCAAAATGCGAGGTAAAGTTCAATACAATTATAATAGACGACGATCTTCAGCTTTTGATCCGTCTGAAAAATATCCGTAGAAGACAATATCAAAGAACACGCGATCCCGCCATGAAAGTTATCTGGCGAGATTTGCAAAAACAAATTAAAAAACGCTTCTCTGCCCTGAGGAACAAACAATTCGAAAATAATGTGTCAAAATTAGAGCCGACTTCCAAACCTTTTTGGAAACTCTCCAAAATTTTAAAGAAACCTCAAAAGCCTATTCCAGCGCTCAAAGAAGGTGATAAAATATTGCTAACAAATGTGGAAAAACGCTCAAAAACTTGCTGAGCAGTTTGAGAGTTCCCATAATTTCAGTTTGGGTCTTACTAGTCCTATTGAGAATCAGGTTGCTTTTGATTATCTGAATATTTCCTCATGGGAAAACATTTTTGATGAATCCTGGGGAACTGATTTGGATGAAGTAAAAACTGTAACTAAAAAGTTAAAAAATATGAAGGCTCCAGGTGATGATGGAATTTTCTATATACTCATCAAAAAACTCCCAGTAAGTACCTTGTCTTTCATGGTAAAATTATTTAATAAATCTTTTCATTCGTCATACTTTCCTGGCAAATGAAAAAATGCCAAAGTTGTTCCAATTTTGAAGCCCAAAAAAGATCCAGCGGAAGCTTCTAGCTACAGACCAATAAGTTTACTTCCTTCAATCAGTAAACTTTTTGAAAAGCTAATTTTGAATAGAATGATGCTTCATATCAATACAAACTCAATTTTTGCAGATGAGCAATTTGGATTTCGCCATGGCCATTCAACTACTCATCAACTTTTGAGAGTTACTAATTTAATTCGTTCAAACAAATCTGAAGGCTGCTCAACTGGAGTTGCTCTTCTAGACATAGAAAAAGCATTCGACAGTGTTTGGCATGAAGGTTTGATTACTAAATTGAAAAACTTTAATTTTCCGCTCTATATTATAAAATTAATTCAAAATTATTTAACTGACAGAACTCTGCAGGTAAATTATCAGAATTCCAAATCTGATCGACTACCTGTTAGAGCTGGAGTTCCTCAGGGTAGCATTCTTGGGCCGATACTATATAACATTTTTACTTCCGACCTCCCTGATTTGCCTCAGGGTTGTCAGAAATCCTTGTTTGCTGATGACACAGGCATCTCCGCTAAAGGAAGAAGTCTTCGTGTCATTTGCAGGAGACTGCAGAAAAGTTTGGACATTTTCTCTTCTTATTTACAGAAATGGAAGATTTCTCCCAACGCTTCCAAAACTCAACTAATAATATTCCCACATAAACCTAGAGCTTCTTTTTTGAAACCTAGTAGTAGTCACATCGTTACTCGAGGTACCCCATAGTGGGATGTTAAGCAAATGAAGCGCCTGTGGTTCGAATACTACTTTACCATGCCCTTTCACTCAATTTTCAATACCTCTGTTCTATTTCTAGCCTACCGTACACTGACGGAACTTTCAACTTTCTCTTCATATCTTTCATTCTAGCAAAAAACATTGCTGTCCACTCTTGGTGCCTCATGGCGATGAGCGAGACATCTCCTTCTACATCACAATGTTACTACAAACGACCATGATTTTTGTTTGAGTGATATAAACAAAAGATTTTATAAGGTTTTTGAAAATAAATTGTCATCGCCAATTTTGGGTTATGAGGGTGAGTTGGTACTGAAAGATGAACAGCCGATTTTTAAGCGTGCAAACGAGGTACCTTACAGATTGAGGGATAAGGTAGATGAGTACTTGGACAAGTTAGAGAGAGAAAACGTCATTACACCAATTAAAACAAGTGAATGGGCTCCACCTGTAATTGTGCTTATCAAGAAGAACTAGTTAAAGTGCTTATCAGGTGAGACTTGTTAAAGATTGGAAAGTATCAATAAACAAACTATTCATTCCGAACACGTATCCCTTGCCTAAAGTTCAAGATCTGGTTGCATGTTTATCTGGGTGCAAAGTATTCTATTACACTCAACTTTCTCTATCAAAGAAATCTAGACAGTTTATGGTTGTAAAAACATTGAAAGGGATTTATACATATAATTGCTTGCCCCAGGGTGCATCTTCAAGTGCAGCGATTTTTCAACAAATCATGGAACAAATTTTAATTGGGATTCAGAATGTTTCGGTGTATTAAGATGACGTATTGATAGCTGGAAAAGATTTTGAAGCCTGCAGAAGAAAGCTTTACACCGTTTTAGAGAAATTTTTGGCAGCAAAGGTCAAGGTAAATTGGGAAAAGTGCAATTTTTTTGTATCAAGTCTTCAGTATCTAGTGCACATCATTACAGATAATGGTTTGCTACCTATTCCCGAGTAGTTGGAGACTATTAGAAAAGCTAAGGTCCCTTCTAACACCTCTGAGTTAAAGCCTATTTAGAACAAGAGAATTACTATAGGAAGTTTGTTCCACACTTGTCAACGAAACTTCGTTCCTTGTACAATCTCTTGAAAAAAAATGTTAAATTTAATTAGACAAATCATTGTCAAGAGGCTTTTGAGAGTACTAGACGACAGTTAATCAACGCCGATATATTAGAGTATTTTGACTCTGTGAAACCATTAGTGCTGGTTTCTGATGCCTGTAAATATGGGCTGGGCGGAGTTTTTGCGCATAAGATCAACGGCGCAGAAAAACCAATATGCTTCACATCATTTTCGTTGAACGATGCCCAAAAAAAGTACTCAATGCTGCACTTGGAAGCGTTGGCAGTTGTGTGCACTATAAGAAAAATTAATAAATATGTTTATGGACAAAAATTTACGGTGTTTACTGACCATAAACCCTTATTCGGGATATTTGGTAAAACAGGAGGGAACCCTATATATGTTACTAGACTGCAGCTAGGGTATAGATGTTACTAGACTAAAAATAGGTTTGTCGATATATGATTTTGACATAGTGTATGCTGATTTTTGTTCATAATTTCGCTTGCAGCAAATTGTCCCAAAGAGTGCGATTTAGAGTACATCTCAATCTTACCAATGAGTTGCCTTTAGATATCTATAAAATCGTCAGTGAAACGTTAAATAATCCGTTTATGGTTAAATTGACAACATTCCTTCAGAATAGTTGGCCTGAAAAAAATCACCAAACTTTTTTGAACATTTATGCGAATCAGCATGATCTTGAAAGCATAGAGGGTTGCGTAATGTTTCAGGATCGTGTTGTCATCCCATCAAATTTAAGAAACAAACTACTTCGTATGCTGCACGTCAATCATTCTGGAATCATAAAAATGACTGGCCTGGATTAAATAAGGATATAGAAAAATTCGTCGGGAATTGCGAAACTTGTAAAAATATGTCTACAGTACCAAAGCCTAGCATAATTACAGTGTGTATTCCAACGACAAGACCGTTTAGCAGATTGCACGCTGATTTTTTCGAGCATAAAATGTTCCTCCTCACAGTAAATAGTCACTCTAAATTGCTGGATATTGAGTTGATGAGGAACGGAACGGATGCTTCAAAAGTAATCAGAAAGTTTACAAAAAAAATTTCATGCTTCGGGTTACCAGACGGGGTAGTAACGGACGGTGGTCCCCCGTTCAATTCAGATAGTATTCAATCGAGCCAGAAGTTCAGGGATGGGACACGGAAGATCAGATTGACTACTTTTTGATCAACTACCGAAATACTTGTGTGACAACAAATGGTACACTACCAAAGGAGAAAATATATAAATATAAACCAAAGATGTTGATTGACCTTATAAACCCTAAGAAGCATTATTCAAGACAATTGGTTGAGAGTCCTGCTAAGTTCAAACACAAAAATGAAACCTAAGCAAGATCAAATCAAACATTAGTCACGAAGGACCTATTTTATAGTATGAGACAAAGTGTGGACAAAGAATGGTCATGCGAATAACTTGGAAAAGCGGATCGAAGAAAAATTCGTAAGACGTCTTTCTATCAAAAATGTTCAGGTGGCAGGTGGAAACGTGATATCAAGCGCTCATCGAAACCAATTGAAAATTCCGAAGACTAAACCTTGAACGTAATGATCCAACCAGTGATCCAACGTTCGTTCGAATATTGCATGAAGTTTTTCATTAAATTGAATGTCGAACTGTATTGAAATAACGTACCTTCAGAAGAAGATTATTGTATAAGTTATGTATTGAATTCAAAATGTTCGTGATTTTATATTGTTATATCTTTAGGATGAATTCCATGAATTCGACTTCCAATCGAATTCCCGTTAATACATATATTGTGTTGCATGTGCAGATGAGAGCCCCGAAGGCAGTCGATTGCATTTAAGAATAAACGAAAAAGTTGAGTCATGATACTTCAACGAACCAGACGAGTTTCCTTATTATTCTACATACCAAGTATCTTATGATACTTTAATAAGAACTAGACATCTATAAACTAAATTACAAACGACTGAAGAAGTCACAAAATGCCCTCTTGACGTAACACTGACTTACTAATAAGATAACATAAAGAGACGTAACGACCTTCCAAACTTTTTTTAAGGAAACTTCTCTCTCATGAGTCCCATCAGTAAACTATAAAAATTATACTGTTGGGACTACAGAGACTTGTAACATTAGACGTTCCTTAAACTGGTAGAATTCAAATATCTCGACGACATAATGACAACTTACTTTTGATTCGAGAAAACTGCTCAGGAAGACATTCGCAGCACATAATTGACGAACTAAACTAAAAAAAGACTGACAAAAACCACTGACAAACTAAATACCAAATAGACGAAACGACACCATACAAAACAGTGGACATGAACATGACTGAGAGAAAGGGAAAGCAAACTTTTAAATGTTACACATTTTTAAGGCAGTGTCAACAGCGTCTCTATGGACGACATGATCCTTGCACAGCTGGTGAAATGTTTCAAAATGGGTTAAGTTATATTATTCTTACGCACAAGGATCAATACAATAGCTTCTTATTTTTGGTTCGAGAAAACTGCTTCTGAGGACTCTCATAAATGACACACTTCACGGACTGAACTACAAAAGACTGAAGAAATTACGAAACGCCAAAATAAACAAACAATTCTAGGGTTTTTTTTTTCATTAGGGCGAATCTACAATTGAGAGATTCTCTCCGGGCTCGCTCTCTTTCATTCATAAACCAATTACCTTTGCGTTTTTCTTTCTACTATTTGTAGAGTAGGCTAGCCAGCACTGTTGTGTTTCGATCTGTACTAAAGAATCCCTCGAAAGTTTTATAATGGCGCTGTAATGAATGAAAGAGAGCGAGCCCGGAGAGAATCTCTAAATTGTAGATTCGCCCTAATGAAAAAAAAAACCTAGAATTGAAAAAAAAAAACAGACGAGAGGACTCAAAATTCTCAAACGTGGCTCCTTCCGAGTCATTTGCAACAGCGTCTTCTTGGACGACATCTTCCATTTACGACTGCCAAAATGATTCGAAAGGATTAACGCAACGATATCATCAAAGGCCTGGCGTAGAGATTTCTACTCTATTCCCACCAAAAAAAAATAAATGCAAATGGGAGAAGTTAAATGCGGACCGACCAATGCGGATCAAAGAATCACTTTTGATGAGTCATGTGATCTGAACTGAAGTATATTAATTTTGCTGATTTAAAATTACATGGAAAGTCTTGGTTGGAGAAGCCAACAAACTTATTACCTGTATGTCAGTAAATTTCCATCTATTGAAACTTCCTTGAAGCGGTTTCCAATCTCAATTCGATTTCAAATTAATTTAATCGATAAAACAATTCCCCTCCATTCTACTCGATCAGCCGATAACCAGTGTGTACATTACAATTATCTCATTTCAAAAGGTTAATAGAAAGGTGATTATATATCAGCTCCACCTAACTGTACAGTGCAAAACCCATGCTGAAAAGTTAATGCTCAACTTTATGACCCCACCTAACATTGTCGTCACCCAAATTCTGTTCATTTCATAATGCCGCCCGATGTCGGAGATCACTCCAGACAAATAATCATGTCCCTTCACAACACAACTCCCATACATCCGAAAACGATCCGCATTGACGAATGGTGGTGAAAACAACGCATGTGTGTTTGTCACCGCCGCACGTACACTCTATTAGCTTATAAATTATAGGCTTTGCAACAACAGGCCATAAAACATGAAATTAAACGCACAACCCAGCCGCATCCAGCCTACCACTTCCGGTGCCCGGTGCCTCGCTGGAAGATGGATGGTAAAAACGGAGGCATCTGAGGTGGGAAGGTGGGAGCCACGCAAGCACTCTTCGGAATTCGAATGAACACATGTAACACCAAATTGACTATAAATTGTGGTATTTAATTAAATTTTAATTTCAGCTCGTTTTCGCTCATACAAGCGCACGCACGGAGGAGTTCACGAAATGTTGGTGGAGGAAAAAAAAACCCAGATTTTAAGGGGTAGCCATTGGAATACGACCAACTTCCTGCCGATAGATGGGAAGAAACGCGGAAGCCACCGAAGTGGAGTGGAGGTGTGAAATATAAATGAATTTTATACGGTACTAACGGGACCAGGACGCAGTAAACAACTTCCTCCCGCTCACACAGGTTTGCAGTGAATATTTGATCACTTTGACATAAATCGGATGAAAATTAAAAATCATTTAATAGCATCCGATTGGCATTCCGATGTGAGGAAAGAATGCTTTATTAAAACATTTTTCTTTGATTATGGTTGGATACGGGGGAGATGAGGGCTAGGTTGCATAATTGGAATATTGGAATGTGATTGCGACATGAATTGCTTATTTTAATCTGTCGTTTAACATACAGTACAATTTGAATAATAAATCGCGAGGTTTTAGTTAAGCTGTATAGATTCCGCTCTATTATCCACCATTTAACAAACATATGTTAATCTTAACATATTTGATAACTCAATCCTGTATGGTTATTCCTGAATTGAAAATCTCTTAGTCTGAAAGCGAGGATGTGTTTTGACCTTGTCCTGAAGCAGGAGACCATATAAAACATCATAAAATAACTATTTTCTCTGTTCAAGAGTACCAAAATGACATTAAAAGTTTTATGATGATTTTAAAGCTCACTATAAAATCCTCTTAAATCCGAAATTGTGTCTTAGATAGGGCTCTTTTATTTTTCTCTCGGCAGAAACAACTCACCTTATAAAATTTGAACGAACCCAATATCGTTGTATCCTATGGTTGAGGATTAAAATGAATTCTAACAATATTTGAGGTCGCATCTACTGCCAACTGTGGTTGGACCAGCCAAACGTGTTACTTCTTCATTGTTTAGAAGTGTCCAATTTAAGTTGAAAGAGAGGCCATTTACATTTACATTTGTATCTAGGAACAACGGTTGTCATCGTTCGGTTTTCCTCTGTCTGTAGAGTGGGAGTTAAAATCTTCCATGAACAACGGTGAAGCAGGAAGGACTGAATAAATATCTCAAGGTTGTGTTCGATTTACAGAGGCTATAGTAGGAATATACAGTCACCGCCAGAAAAAAGTGCCCACCTACCCCAGTTTCTCCTTTTTGTGCAGCAAACTGTAAAATAAGTGAAAGATTCTAAGTTTTGTTGTTTTGATGGCATATTTATTATGTTCTTTTCTTGTCTGGTACATAAAAAAACACTTGTCCTGCAAATTCATTTTTTTCTTCAAGAAAGATCAAACTATAGTAGAAATTATGCATGTCAAAATAAAGTGCCCACTTCTTATTTTCTTTCAAAAAAACAAGTTGTTGATGTGTCTTCCCCTGGCCTTCAACAGTTTTTGAACACGTTTCGGCATACTCTCCACCCGATTCTTCAGGTGTTGTGGGTCAAAATCTTCCCAAGCGTTCTCCAGAGCTTGAAAATAGTTAGGTTTGTTGGTAACTCCTGTCTTATCAACTCGTGAATCCAAGATGGCCCACAGATTCTCTATTGGGTTCAGATCTGGACTCTGTGGGGGCCATTCCATAGGTTTAATACGGCAGAAACGGAAGAATGCCTTTGCCTTCTTCGCGGTATGTTTTGGGTCATTATATTGCTGGAACACAAATTTGTTTTCCAGCCCAGTTTTAACCAACGAAACCTCCAAATTCTCACGCAATATGTCGATGTAGAAATCTGCTGTCATAATACCATCGATTTTTACCAAAGCACCAACACCCGCCCAAGAAAAATACCTCCACACCATCACGTTCCCTCCACCATGCTTAACTGTGCCCTGGATATGTCGATCATGAAGCGCCTCTCCAGGTCTACGCCATACACGAGCTCGTTTTTTACTGTTGAACAACTCGAATTCGGACTCATCTGTCCACAAAACAGTCTTCCAATATTCTAAAGTTTTATCAGCATGCTCCCGAACAAATTTGAGTCGTTTCGCTTTGTTGACTTTGCTAATAAAAGACAACTTCTTACAAAACCTGCTCTTCATACCGTGTTCAGCGATCCTTCTGCGTAGAGTACTGTCCGAGATCGGTTGTTGAATCACTTCCTTGATCCTCTCCCTGAGGGTAACCTTCGGATTTTTCTTAATTTCTCGAATGATTCTCGCATCTGTTCGGGAATCTGTTCCACGTTTCCTTCCCCTTCCTGGGCGATCAGCTACTGAACCATAGGCTGCTTTGCTGTATCCAAACTTTTCACCAATCTTGCGATGCGATTCACCTTTCTCGATATCACGAATAACATATTTTCGGATCTGCAAGGTAATAGTTTTGCTTGCCACCGTATTATCCATGGTTATTTAGATAACTCGCACTGAATCTTTCTGACCGACAACTGAAATCCGTAAAAAGATCAACAAACACTTGGAAACGTCAAAAAATTGAATACGAGGGGCGTTTGGATGTAAAAATTACATACACATAATATATTTTCAATTGGGCACTTCATTATGACACACAAAACTTACACCACGTATGGTTCAAAAAATAATTTGCAAAAATGTGTAGTATCCATTGCAAAAATACACATGCATCTTCAAAATACTAATATTTTTTTTTTTTTCGTTGGGGCGTAGAACCACTGCGTCCACTGAGTTGAACTTTTGTGGTATACCCCTGTTTACTATTCTATTTCTAATTTCTTTAGGTTGCATATAGCCACTGTACAGAAATTTAAGTCTGCTCTTGTACAAAGCATCACAACTGCAAAGCAGATGTTCCGAGGTTTCACGTTACATGTTACAGAAACGACAGATATCATTCTGAACCTGGCCAATGTTTTTCAAATGATATCTACTCGGGCAATGTCCGGTTACTAGGCCAGTATAGGTACAAAGAACTCTCTTGTTGAGATGCAGAAGCTTTTTACTAATTGTAACATTTGGAATTATAAACCTTTTAGCTTGAACACACTTTTTGGTAACCAACCAGATGGTCATCACCCTTCGTTCTTCCCAAGATTTCAGTTCCATTTTTATGGCACAGTATCATATACCGCAGTGTCCCGGAGCCCAGAATAAATTTACGGAGTTCCCTTGGCACACCTTTCGCAATGAAAGAATGCATTACCAGACAAGTTTGGATGTGCATTTATAATTACTTAACGCTTTGAGTGCCGCTTGGCTGTCTGTAAAAATACAAATATTTGCATATCTATATTTCCTTTTCAGACAAAAGTTAACACATTTTATTATAGCAAAGATCTCCGCTTGGAAAACCGTTGGATAGTTTCCCATCGCCACTGAGATTTCTACCCCAGGGCCGAAGATTCCTGCTCCCGTTTTTGTTCCAATTTTTGAGACATCTGAGAAAATTTTTATGGAGCCATGACGAACAGTGGGACCTCCGACTTCCCAATCTATACGTGACGTTTCACATATGTTGTAAGGGATGTCATGGTTTTCCACAGGTTTCATCCAGTCTCCATTCATATACATCACTGGCCCATGTTGAAAGCTTTGTGAAATGCTCAGGTGACCGACTAAGTCACCAGACAGGAAAGTTTTCAGCCGTTTAAGTCTAAGCATACTCTTTTCCGCTTCTAGTTGTACGTATTCGTGCAAATGCAGCAGATTTAGAATTGCATTCAACGCATTTTATGGAGTGCTGCGCATCGCTCCCGTTATAGCAATGGATACTAGCCGTTGAAGTTTTGCAAGTTTTTTCTGTGCAGTAGCCTCTTTTTTTTTTTTGCCACCACACAAGAGAAGCATACGTTACTTTTGGACGTATTATGGATGTATAAATCCACATTATCATTTTTGGTCTTAGACCCCATTTTCTGCCAAATGTTTTTGAGCATATCCAGAAAGCATTCATGCACTCAAGATGAGTATTCCAGTTCAGTTTTTCTTCCAGTATCACTCCTAAGTATTTAACCTGTTCACTAAGATGAATCTTTAATCCTCCTAGCTGGAACGCGTTTAGACTAAACTTCCTTTTCCTAGTGAAAGGTACAATTACTACTTTTGAAGGATTTATGCTAAGGCCCTCCTTGATACACCAAGACTGGGTAAATTTTAGGGCCAATTGCATTCTTTCTGAAATGATGTTGTCAAATTTTCATTTTATAATGACTATATCGTCTGCAAAACCTACAACCTCGAAACCTTTTTCCTCTAAGCTTTTTAGAAGATCGTCTACAACTAAGGATCACATAAGTGGTGAGAGGACTCCTCCTTGGGGACAACCTTTCGTTGCCCGTACTGTAATAGACGTACTTCCCAGCTCTGAAGTGATTTCTCTTTTTGCGAGCATGGTATGAACCCAGTTAATTATGTTCATGTCAAAGTTCCTTTTCTTCATGGCACGAGCCATAGACGAATAGGAAGCGTTGTCGAAAGCTCCTTCAATATTTAAGAAAGAACAAAGTGCTAACCACACTATGCAGTGCCGTAACTGTTGACTTACCAGACTGGTAAGCAAACTGGAACTCAGATAGTGGATGCTTGTTCATGTAATTTGAATTGATATAATCATTCAACACTTTTTCCATAGTCTTTAATAGGACTGATGAAAGACTAATGGGTCTGTATGATTTAGGATGCGCCTTGTCTCGCTTTCCTACTTTAGGTATGAAGATAACTTTTACTTGTGTCCATGAAGTTGGAATATGGTTGAGTCTTAAACTTGCCTTAAAAATCTCAATTAATGGCGAGATCAACACTGCTTCACCGTTTTGAAGTAATGCTGGAAATATCCCGTCCATTCCTGCAGATTTGTAAGGCTGAAAAGATCTCAACGCATTTTCTACCCTGGCTCTCTTAAAGATTTTATCAGCCAAGTTATATGCGGCGATTTTTGTTCTAACAGACATTTGAGATGTCCTTGTAGAACTTCTTCCATCTTCAAGTGATCCATCTCTGATTGGATCTACACACAAAACTGATCCAGGAAAATGTGTTTCCATAATCAACTTTAACGTTTCACTAGGAGTTTTTGTAAAAACTCCATCCTCATTTTTCAGATTCCCAAGTTCAATCGTGTGATCCTTTGCAAGAGCCCTCTGAAGTCTTGCGACTTCCGGACTATTGCTTATGTTTTCACACGTTAGATCCCAGGATCTTCGTTTGGATTTTCTTATTTCTCTATTGTACTCAGTAAGTGCACTCCTAAAGGGGGTCCAATCTGAGGTTCTTTTCGCTTTATTAAACAATCCACGAGACGTTTTACGCAGACGTTCCAATTTAGAGTTCCACCATGGAACATCCCTGTTAGAGGACGATTTTTTGATAGGACAACTAGTGGTGAAAGAATTTAAAATCTTATCATTTACCATTTGGGAAAACGATTCCAATTTCTGAACAGAATCGATCTTTCCTTCTTCTGTAAATAACTCCGAATTCAAACACTGTACATATTGATCCCAGTTAGTTTTCCTAGGATTTCTAAACGTAGTAGTTGACCGATTCCCCCCCACTCCATTCAAACATAATGTGTCTATTATCTGACAATGACGTTTCTTCAGAAACTTCCCAATTTACAATTCCTTCATAAATTGCAGTATTGCACAATGTTAGATCTTAGACTTCTTGTCTAATAGCATTTAAAAAGGTAGGTACGTTTCCCTTATTGCATATGTCTATATTATTTGATGAGAGATATTCCAATAAGCACTCCCCTGTTGATATCCGTTGATATCCGTACTACCCTATACGGTATGATGTGCGTTGGCATCGAAGGGTCTAACGCTCCCCGCACAAGCAAGAAAGAGCGGGCCACCCTGAGAAATGAAATGAATAATATTATTAGAAAAATATATGAATACGATATAATGAGTTTTTCAATGACTTCAGAGATAAAACGTGTTTATAAGAAGAGTGGGCACTTTATTTTGGCGGTGACTGTAGTTGTAGAAAACACAAAAGCTTTTTCTTGTAATAATTGCTTGACATACAACAATTTCAATGCCTGAAGATTCACTCTATAGAAGGAGTGCAGTTGGGTACCGATTTTTACGCTTCATGCGTACACAGAAAAAAATAATGAATTTTAACAAGCGCGTAAAATTTCCCCTCGTTTAATTTCAAGCCAAAGGAGGCGTAAACAACAAAATTGTTTGCAATATTTCATGCGCCATACAACAATGTTTGCAAACTTTCACACAACAGACTAGATTCAGGCGTTTTTTGGCTTAAATTTACATGAAATATCCAATTAATATCTGCCACAACTAGAGTTCCCTTTGTGTGCATTAGATAACGCAGAAAATTGAATGTTTCTTTCTATCTGAGTACCGTGAACATCGAAATCGAAAATAACGATACCCGCAGCTTATGGGATTTTCACTTATTGGAATTAGGTCTATCTCCATTGTTTCAAGCCTTAAACCTCTACAGTTTTCCGCAGAATTGGTTCACGCGGTTAGATCAACAAATCCGTGTCAATGGATTCCGGTTTAGAATTTCACCACTAAGAATGTATCGAAAATAAGCTATCCACGTACATTTGCGCTGTATTTGTGATGGTTTTAATATGTTCATCAAAGCATGCTATGCGTTTGACTGTCATCTTTTGTTTGTTTACTTGTTTGCACGGTTAAAATTCTTAATTTTCAAAATGTCGCGCATTGAAAAAGACGTGAAAATCAAGGTTTTGGACTCATGGCTACGTGAAAAGGGTGCAACTATGCGACAATTGGCGAAGCGCTTTGGAATTTATCACGCGAGTGTCAAATCCATCATAACCAAGTTTGTGGAACACTGTTCTTTGGGTGAACTGCCAGCAAGAGGCAAAAAACCCGGATCTTCCAACCCTTAACTCGATCAGAAAGTGGTAACTCTAATTCGGAAGATCAAATCAATGTTCATACTTGATTTGGCCTATAAATATAATGCGAGAACCAGCATCGGAATGATTCAACGTAACAAGAAACGGAACAACCTGAAGTCCAACAAGAAACAGAAAATCGTCCAACAAAATGCAGAAAAGAAGCAACGCACAGAAACAAGGGCCCGGAAATTGTATTCGCGAGTTTTGCAGCTACCGGATGTATGTAGGTATTTTAATAGGCGAAAAGACTTAACGGAGTATAACTAAAAAAATGAGAATTTTCTAAGGGCCATAACAAAAAAAACTTGTTCATAGAAAGAAAAACTGATTAATTTATTTTGAAGGCAAGTTTCTTTACTTTAAAAAAATCAATAAATTCCGGCCAAAACACGTAATTTCCATCTGCATGGTATGTTTGAAGAAATGGAATCAATATTTTCTTCAAAGTGATTTTGGTACACTTCTTGATTAATAACCAAACCACTGGGCTTGAACCATGGTTTGAAAATTCCTCTCTCAGATATGGCAATACAAAACATCACCTTCTGCTTGAACTTATGCTTAACCTTATATTTTACGTTCGGAGATGCAGTAGAAATGTTATCAGAATAATATCGATCGTTTCCTGGGATGTGTGTTTTTGCGAGAGGAAAGAATATTGGAGACCTCTTCTCAGGTCGACACAGTCCTGCCTTATGCTGTCATCGGTCATCGGAGCCGTCGCAGTCCTGATGTCACTTCTGCTGAAGAGGTTCTCCAGCCACTTTTCCTAAGCAAGTACCAATTTTCAAACAACATTTCTCTGCCTGATCAGCTTCCGTGTTTTAGCGCCACTGCAAACCCTTTCGCACCATTAAGTAATCGCTGTGAGAATAACTATTTTTCACTGATGGATCCTACTGACAACCAGATGTTAGATGTAGTAATAATAATACATTAAAAATAAATAAATAAATCATCCAGAACGAAACATTTTCCGGCGTAATTTCGGGTCATCCGGTGGCATTGGGATCTTACGATTGATATCTGTTGCTCTGTGTATTCTGGTGCTCTTGATTTCTTGTGGCAGACTATTCCTATCTTCTTCAACGTCTTGCAGATGTAAGGTTGCGTAGTCTTGAACTTTTTTGCTAAATCAGATTGACTAATCGAATCCTTGCTGTTAAAAGTTCTTGTCCAAAATGGAAATGGAAAAACCGGTCTCCCACTACCACTCCTACGAGCTGTTCCTGAGGATGCCAGGATTCTATAGATGGTTGAAACTGGAACATTCTCGGTTTTAAAATGGTTCACAGTGAACTTTTTCCCGTGATTTATATTTGTTTGATAGAACTGTACAATCCGCTCGCGTAGTGCTTTTTGCTTCGATGGCATTTTGAACACTACTGAACAAGTTGGAACAAAACAAAACCTGCGGCTTAACCAATTATGTTGGGGAGACAGAGAGCATTGATTCACATAATCACAGGAGAGAGTTAAAATCATTCTCATTATTTAGTTATACCCCGTTTTGTCAAAGAAAACAAAAAACCCTTCCGATCCACAATATTACACTGCCGTCTTAGGGGAGGATGTAAGCGATGCAGACTGGTCGATTCAAATGAAGAAATTTGGTCGAAAGTGCTGGTATGGCAAGCAACATGTTCCTGCGGTATGAAGTCAATGGAAAAACCTGTCGATCTGAGTGTCTGCAGAAGAGGTTGCGGCCTTAGAAGCATAGTACCCTCCACTGTTTTGGCCGGATTTAGCGTTGGCACATTACGCTTAAACAACTCTCAATTGGCTCACGGAAAAGGGTATAGATTTCGTTGAGAAAGACATCAATCCGCCACATTGCCCTCAGCTTCGGCCCATCGAACGCTATTGGGCGAACGTGAAGAGGGTCTTCAAAAAAACTGGTGAAGCATCTGAAAAAATGCAGGAGTCCGAAAAAATGTGGGCTAAGGCGTTCAAAAAATGTGATGAACACTTGTCCAGAACTTGATGAAAAGTGTTCGATCCAAAATTCGCAAATTCGTGAAAGAATAATATTAATTTCATCTGTTCCTCAAAATGTTCAAGTTCAAACCTGAACAATAAAGAATCATCTATTTATTTGAATAAAACATCATTTTTGTAAATGATTTGAAGGAAAAATATGTGGCCTACGTATTTTCGATACAGTCCTTAGAGGCGCTTTTTTTCGAGTTACTATAAATGAGAGCAGTGACGCTTTGAAATAAGTGGTAATTGGTTTTATCTTAGGATATCTCGAGAGCCTCGCCAGTTAGGGCACTTCAATTTTCAGTAAACTTGTCCAAAAGCCCTTCCCCAAGGTGGTCACATAGGTTCGGTATACACTCAAAACACGGCGCTAATGTGCATATGACCTTCCACTTCTTTCACTACCCGGCACTATAGACTGTTTCGATAATTATAACTAAACTAATGATTAACCGTCAGTTAAAAATGCGTGCAGTATTCAACCAACTTTTGGCTGCGTCCTGTTGTTTACATTCAAATTAAACTGATGTTGTCATTTTTTTTAAAATTTTCGCACGGAAGTTTTAAAATGCGTGGTCTTTTTCCCGAGCAAACAAAGCGGATTGTGCACAAACGGTGCACCGTCTGTGGTCTTTCGATCAGAAAACTGGCTAAAGACCCAACAAACATCGGTGTCGAATAACCGCTTGTTCAAACAAATTTGGAGAAGTTGTTCAGCTTTTCCTTCTAGAAAGCTGAATAACTTCTCCAAAGTTGTTTGAACAAGCGGTTATTCGACACCGATGTTTGTTGGGGAAGCAGGTGTGAGCGTTGGAGCAGTTCAAACCGCATCACGGGAGTATCTATAACAGTGCTCTTTCGTAGATTCCCCGAGACTGGGTAGAAAACCCGATCCCACTGAACCCACAAACGACAGAAAGGTTAGGGACTATTTTAAGCGTCATCCTTCAGCATCAGTCCGAGATGTGACGATAAAGCTAAGTACTGCGGCGACTAATGTTATGCGTACCAAAGAGAGAATAAGTCTAGTAGAAGCAGAAGCAGCCAAAACGATGCACCAAGGCTGAATCTTTGAAACCGAGGGCTTGAAAGCTGTACGACAAACTCCTGAACAAAAAATCGGGCTGTTTTATCATGGACGATGAAACCTACATAAAACTCGATTATAAAAATCTGCCAGGACCGCAGTTTTAAACCTCGCCGAAGGTAAAGGATGTTCTTGGATCAGTGAATGGCATTAACTCCGAAAAATTCGCCAAGAAGGTAATGGTGTGGCAGGCCATATGCGGATGTGGAAAAATATCTCGTACATTCATTACGACAGACACAATGAATGGTAAAATCTTCGTGAAGGAGTGTTTGCAAAAAACGTTGCTCCTCTTGATCAAACAGCATAACAAGCCTACAATCTTTTGACTTGATCTTGCTTCCTGTCATTACTCTAAGTATGCACTAGAGTGGTACAAAAGGAACAATGTCGTATTTGTACCAAAGGAGAAGAATCCACCAAACTGACCAGAGATTCGCCCTATCGAAACATTCTGGGCTTTGACGAAGGCAACGCTGAGAGAACACATGAAACCAGCGGATAGCGTTGAAAATTTAAGAAAGATTGGGCAAAAGTAGTGAAAATGGTAGGAGAAAGCACTGTGCAGAAGCTTATGAGTATTGTTAGGGGAAAAGTTAGTGAACTCGGCTACCCTATGAAAAATCAAGCAAATTGAAACGAAGATGGAAAGAAAACATTGTTATTTACTATGTTTGAGAATAAAATAATCAAAAATCACAGTATGGTCATTTTTATTTGAGAAAGAAGGTGTATTTTTACTTTTCGGAACAGCCTTTAGTATGCATATGAGCAACCAGTTTGTTTATGCTGTTCTCGAGAGCCTGACCAGTTAGGACATTCTTTCCTTAAGCAAATTTGTTCTATTGACCAAATCCATTTGGATGATGATCACATACGTTAGGAATTCACTCACTATACAGCGCTACTGTGGATATGAGGTTCCAGATAATTGATGCCTTACGGCGAGAGTATTATTGAAATCGTGGTAGGAGACGAATTCGTGTATCTGGGCTCATTGGTTACTGCTGATAATGAAAACAGCAGAGAAATACAAAGGCGCATTATGGCTGGCAATCGTGCTTACATTGAACTCCGAAGGACGCTTAGATCGAACAAGGTTCGCCGAACTAAAAAGTTGACCATCTACAAGGCATTGATTAGACCGGTTGTTCTCTACGGCCACAAAAAATGGACATTGCAAGTGGAGGACCAACGCACCCTTGATGTCTTTGAACGGAAGACGCTGCGTACGATCTACGGTGGAGTGCAGATGGAAGACGGAACGTGGAGGAGGCGAATGAACGACGAATTGCATCAGTTGCTGGGAGAACTTCCCATTGTACTTATCGCTAAAATTGGTCAACTACGATGGGCTGGACATGTCGTAAGAATGTCGGACGACATTCCAGTTAAAATGGTTCTCGAAAACGAACCGACGGGTACAAAAAGAAGAGGCACGCAACGTGGATTGATCAAGTAGAATGTGACCTGCGGACCCTCCGCAGCGAGCGAGGCTGGCGAAGTACAGCCATGGACCGAATACAATAGAGACAACTTCTGTCGAAAAACTAGTGGACACAATTTTTGAATCGCTCCCTGAAGATTCTCTTTGAATCACTCTTTATACGCAGTGAAAAAGATTGATAATTCAACAAAATTTTGGGTCAAACTTAACATCTAACGGCAAACAAAAATCTGATTCAATTCAATCGATATTCTATGAAGATTCTACGATCGTGATACAGATACGCTGTTACTCTTTTGAACCTTCTTGAAAAAAAAAGTATGCCCTGAATGTTGAATCAAATAACAATATGGTAAATTCAACCAATATAATTGTTGACTCGACAAAACACGCCGAATCTACAAACCAGATGGATTTAAGCAAAGACAGCTAAGGGAACGTCCATTAAATATGTCACGCAAAAAGTGACTTTTTATAACCCCCCCCCCCCCTCTTGTCACATATTTTGTATGAACCTACACAATTTTTTGTATAGATTGTCACGTTTTTCGAACCCCCCTAACTGCGTGACATAATTAATGGACCTTCCCTAAACAAAAACACACACACTGTAGTGCGTTTGGCACGGTGTGGGTCACAAAAGCAATGATGGGACTCGCAACAATCCTTATTTTCCATTTGCTTTCTTCCCCCGGGATCACGGTGAAGCGACTACTTCGGGGGGCGGCTGTGCTCGTGCACTTCTCTTATTTCTTCAGCTTTTGCTGGAGGCTATTTCATGTTCCCATCGAGACGTGTACCGATGTGGAGTAGCCGACCGTCATGACGTGCTCCCCTTCACGGTCTCCATCGTGGGACTCTTGATTCTTAATTTTTTTTTATGCATCGGCGTTGCTGAACCTCTGCTCTCAATTTGCTCCTTTCTTGAGCCGTTTAGCTCCCACCTACTTTGGTCGAGCCATTTAGCTCCCACTTCCTGAGCCATTTAGCTCCCACATCTCGACGAAATCGACTCGACTAGCCGGCGACGGTGGGTGTACCTTACTCCGACGGAGGATTCCCCGGCAGTGGAAGTTCTCCCGAAACCGAACAACGGTGAGCCATTTAGCACCCACTTCCTGAGCCATTTAGCTCCAACCTCTTGACACAGACGAGTCGAGTAGTCCCCGACGGTGGGTTTACCCTACGCCGACGAAGAGTTCCCTGACGGCGGAACTTCCCCCGAAACCGATTCTTCTGCTGTTGTTGCTCACTCCAACCGACCGGTAGGGTGTCAAAGTCAGTCCAGCGATTCCGGTGGAGCCTAGCGTCCGGTTCGCTGGCGCCCCGACGACCCGAAACCAGTGCTACGACGCGTTCTACACAACTAGTCCCCAGCGATGGATCTAGCCTACTCCGACAGGCAGAACCGAGCAGTCTTGCAGTGGCTCTAGCCAGTGACGCTGGATCGTTGGTCACTTCGCCATTTTCTCTGCAGCTCGGAGAGTATCTTTGATACTGCCCTATCAACAACGTTCTATGTGTCTTCGTCGAGGCGGATCTTTTCGACAACATTGTCGACTGTCCTTTTTCGAACCTAGGGCATTCGAAGGCGACGTGCTCTAGTGTCTCCTCCAGGTTCACGCATTCTGGGCAAAAGGCGAAGAAAGGTGACCAAACCGATGCAGATACTTCCGGAAGCAGCCGTGTCTGCAGAGGAACTGCGTCAGATAGAAGTTCACCTCTCCATGCTTCCTATTTACCCAAACTGACACATTTGAGATGAGCCGGTGGGTCCACCTTCCTTTCACCGCATTGTCCCACTCTTGCTGCCACTTAGCCAACGAGCCCGTTCTGACGATTCTCCTCGCATTTCTGATATCCCTCCGCTGATAACATTCGACGTCTTCAACAAGGGTGATACAAATGGGCATCATGCCAGCGACAACGCATACTGCCTCCAACGAAATTGTTCTGTAGGCGCTCGCGACTCGCATGGCCATGAGTCGGAACACCCTGTTCAGCTTCCCACTATTACGCTCAGTTTTCAACGCCACGAGCCAGGCTGGGGCTCCATACCTCAGAATTGAAGTTGAAACACTCGCCAGAAGTTGCCTCTTGCTGCTTCTCGGTCCACCGACGTTCGGATCCTCGCTACCGCATTGACCGCTTTCGCCGCCTTTTCACAGGCGTAGTCGACGTGCGCATTGAAATTCAAGCGGTCATCAACCATCACCCCCAGGTACTTTAATGCACGCTTTGACGGAATAACGTGTCTCCCGACATTGATGTCAACCTGCTGAACTGCTTTGTGGTTGCTAACCAGCACTACCTCCGTCTTATGGTGAGCAAGCTGCAGTTTAGCTCCAGTCATCCACGTTCCAACGATGCCCATCGCCTCCGCCGTCAGCATCTCTACCTCTTCCAGAGTCTCGGCCATTATCGTTAGGACGACATCATCTGCAAAACCGACGATCTCAACTCCATTAGGCAACTTCAGCGTTAATACTCCATCGTACATCACGTTCCACAGCGTTGGGCCGAGAATCGAGCCTTCTGGCACCCCCGCCGTGATCCTGATAGATTTCTGCCCCAACTCTGTTTCATATACCAGGACTCTGTTTTGGAGGTAACTCCCTAGTATTCCGCACAGGTAGCCAGGTACACGCATTTTGTGCAGTGCTGCGGCGGTAGCCTCCCAGCTAGCGCTGTTAAAAGCGTTTATGACGTCGATCGTCACTACGGCGCAGAACCGGTTGCCTCTCCATTTCTGCTTTGATGCCTTCTCTGCTCTCTCCACTGTCGAGACCCCTTTTCGGAATCCGAATTGTCTCTTTGAAAGGCCAAGATCGCTCTTCATGCACTGCGTCAGCCTGTGTGTGTGTGTGTGTGTGTGTGTGTGTGTGTGTGTGTGTGTGTGTGTGTGTGTGTGTGTGTGTGTGTGTGTGTGTGTGTGTGTGTGTGTGTGTGTGTGTGATTGTGATGGTGTGTGTGTGCACACAGGCAAAAGTTACCTGTAAGCCATGTTAAAGACATCAGGTCATTATTTCCATTCCCGCTATTTGGTGACCACCCGTTACACGATTTGAGCTTCAAATCATGGGGATGATATTCTGGATCGACGGATGGGAAGTATTCAGATCCTTGGCTATCGCTCACCTTGATTATGTCGGATTTCAGCCAATTTGCTCTCTTACGCATTTCACCATCAT
This sequence comes from Aedes koreicus, assembly GCA_024533555.2. Lineage (NCBI taxonomy): Eukaryota > Metazoa > Arthropoda > Insecta > Diptera > Culicidae > Aedes > Aedes koreicus. The sequence goes on from JAHHFK020003709.1 coordinate 530,384, forward strand.
TTTGGTCCTATCCGTTTGATTTGGTATGAAATCGACACCTTTTTTCTCTACCGCAAATATGAATGCTGAAATGCTCCGGAAGGAATGCCTGCAGAAACGAATTCTGCCACTAATCCGAAAACACAAAGGTTCGACACTGTTTTGGCCTTATTTGGCGTCCTGCCACTGTGCGCGTGCCACATTGAACTGGTTTGAAGAGAACAATGTCCAAGTTGTGGAAAAGGCGATGAATTTTCCAAATTGTCCGCAAATAAGGACCATTGAGAAATTTTGGGCTTTGATGAAAGGAAAGCTGTGGAAGAAGGCTAGAGGAGCAGATGAGATCACCCAATTCAAAAAAGACTGGGTAAACGTAAACAAAACCATCGACGGAACGGTTGTGCAAATCCTCATGAAGAACATCAAGAAGAAGGTGTGAGATCTACGAAAAATTAAATGAATACTGATGTAATGGGCTTTTTCGAGGGTCAATAAACAATGTAAATGAATTGGAGTAGCAAAATAAATAAAACATATTTAAATACAGCAATTTTTAGGTGTACTCATAATTAACGATACAGTCCTTATTTACACTACGTTATCGAAGACCACCTACTTCCCTGTGCTTAGAAACTTTTTGGAGAAGAAAGTTTTTATTTCGAACAGGATTTATCTCCAGTACATCAGGAAGTAGTTGTTCAGCAGTGGTGTAAGCAAAATTTACCGTGTTTCATCAGTTCCTCTGAATGTCACTTCGTCTCCTGATTTCAACTCACTGGATTTTAGTATCTAGGAATACATGCTAGGAAAACTGGGTGACGTGAAACACGTTTGTTTGGACTCATTTAAAAATCGTTTGGTTGAGATTTGGGATCATATGTCGAAAGAGGTGATGCGTGCGACTTTCAACAATTTCGAAAAGCAGCTTTGAGCCGAAAGGAGAAACATTTGAACTTTACTAAACACAATGTAAGTTTAATACTTTGACTTGTTATATAAAGTGCAATGAGTGAGAAATACAATCCTGTTTAAGTTTTATAACAATTTTCAAGTGCATCATTTCTATGTTGCCACCCTGTATGTGTTCTATCCGTCTCAATATCTCAAGAGGTTTATATTTCTGCACATATACATATACTACCAGCTCTCCTTTTGCGTCCATGTTTATAGCGAAACCAAAGCAAGCAATCTTTCAAAACAAATCACACCCGTCAAATGCCAGATGATTACATGCATAATGAAAATTATGCCCATATCGGTAAACAAAACTGTACAAGTGAAACACCTAAACAAAACACAGTAACAAGCAACCTTTGCCGCCCTGTTTAATAAAAATCGATTAATATATTTACAGAGTTTTCTGCGTTCCTAATGTGACCAGTTTTTAATTTTTGAAATTTTACCTCCGTATAGTTGACAGAGACGTAGTCCTACCTAAAAAAAACATCCCAACTGTCATCGTTACCCAGCCGCCCGGCAAATATTTTCTTCGCACATTCAGCCGCCCATTTCGAAACTTGTTCGAACACCAACATAGCTTCATTTCGATGTATTAGTTTGTTATCCACCCAAGCAACCGTCGACAATGCTTCGCGGCCCGCATTGGGCAAAACGAAGCTGAAACATCTGCCGCTTGAACGCATTGTATCGAAGTAAACGTTTCGACTGTGTTCCCGAGTGAGGTCCCTCTGATTCTACACGAATGCAAACAGCTCTGCCGTCTGATAAGAAGCAGCTGTTTGCCATGCGCACGCGTCACTCATTCTCTGGTTCTCCCACGGCGGGCAGCATGTTTGTGCACTCATTTTCCAACAACCCTCTCTCGCACCCGCTCTCGAAGGAACTGTTTTTCCGCGTGTGTAGAAATGCAACTTGACGTTTCGTTGGTATTTTTGTGGGGGATAAATTAATGGCGGTCGCTGCTGCTAGAGAATTGAGTGGGAAGGAGAGGAGTTCGGTATCTCACCAGAACGAGTCAAGAGCAGGTTGTTGTGCGACGATGATGTTGATGATGGCGATGATGATGATGACCGCGGTGTGGTGGTGATGGTGGTGGAAAATTCGCTCTCTCCGGTGTATGCTAGCTCGCGGAAAACCCGTCTGTGTGCCTGTCGATCTGTTTTGCGGATTAGAGCAGCAAATTTCGCTCGGTCGTCTCGAGTTGCATCCACAGCCAGAAGCTCTGTGATAATTAACGGTGTTCGCGGTCGAATCGAAGTGAATTGTCTTGTGCGTGGAGTACTGTGCGTGATCTGCTCCTCGGTCCGGGCTCGGAAGTTTTCCATCTGCGAAGTATCCTTGCCCTAGAGAATCGAAGCAAGAGTTTTTTTCCTTCCCGTTTCGCCTACTGGGTTGTCAAGCAGGCAAGGGGTGCCCCAACAGGAGCACCACAAACGGAGGAGATTTTCTCGTACTGACACAGTGAGTTGTGAATTTCGGACTAGTGTTGGTGAAAATCCGGAGTTGCTACGGAAAGGACCTTCCTGGGGCTCCAGAAGACCCGTGAGTGGATTATTCAGCGTTTGTGAATGTAAGAAGAATAGGTGTTCTTATCAGTGCTTCTGTTATCATCATCCTTCCGGTGGTGGCCAGCCGCGTTTGTTGCGAAAGCTGTTGCTACATTTGCGACAGTAGGAACGATGTTTGGGCAATCGAGCGTATCTACGTCATAGCTGTATTCGATAAACACACATGCCTAGACTGCAGCTTGTCTAGCGATTCCCGGGGAAGGGGCAACTCGTGTCCCTCATTCGTCCCCTGGCCTTAACTATCAGCATCGAGTGAACCGCGAGACAAGTGCGTAAACACCAATACAGCAGTGTCAGGTGCTTCCAACACGCAGACACCCTAAAACGAACCAAAACACACGGATTTTCGGGGTCGCCGTAACAATTGCTCATCGTGGCCAACCAGGCAGTGCATGTTGTGATGCTACTTTTTGACATTTGATCCTGCCTTGGAAACCACTGCAGTGGATTGCCATAATTGTTACGAAACGTTTACTCTTCCGGGAGGGATTGCGAATTTTTCTGAAAGCGTCAATCGGATTCGGCTATAAATAGCTAAGAACCTGCATCTGGACATAATAATGTGACCAGTTAAGCAAATGCCAATCTACCACGGGAATGGACACGTAGAGCTTTGTGGACAATCTGCTTTGCTCTTGGAAACAGAATTGGCAGCAGGTTCCGACCGCCACCATCATCGTCATCATCACCGTCGTCGTCAACTGTTGTGTGAGTGAGTGGGTGAGGAAAACAGTTTTCAGTCGGTCGAGTTTTCCAGTGCGGTTAGGTTGGTAGCGCCGACGGTTGCATGAGAATATGTTCTCTCTGTTGTCTCACCTATACGCTCGCAGAGGCAGGTTTTCCACGGGATTTGTAGTCGACTCTTGTTCGAAGCTTCCATCGTTTGCAAATACTAGCGGCGCACGATGGGTGTATTGGTTTGTATTTATGTTTACAAATTTTGACAATTGGGATTCCTGCTGCTGGTTGGATGTTGGTTTTCCCATGGCTTTTCAAAGCTAGAAATATGATACGAAGAATCCCTTTTTGACGATATCTGATGGTGACCGGTTGCTAAAGAGAAAGAAGTAATGCACCTTGGAGTGTAATCTGAACAATTTCAAATAGGTTTTTGACAGCATAAACAAAGATCTACAACATTAACACGTACGCCCCCAGCCCCTCTGAGAAAGAAAAATTCATCGTTAGCAACCGCGATTTTGATGCGGTTTTTTGCAATAGTTCACAAAATCATCCTAGTTTGTGGATCTGTACTGGTGATTTTGAAAATGTCCGTAGTTTCTGATTCCAAGGTGGGATTACTGGGGTAATTACCTATCCAGGGATGGCGGACAACATAATTTTATATGCGAAACATGTCTTGCGACATATCAAACATCATGATTTTGCAAAACTAGATTCCCAGAAGACATTTTAAGGATTCCTGACCATACTGGCTACTTAAGGAGGCCATGCGGAATCAGATCTTCTGCGAAAAAGTGGTCATATTCAAATATTTTCCAAAACCTGGCTTGCGACATTTCAAAGTTCATGATTTTGCAAAACTTTGTCTTCGGAGGACATTCTGAGGGTATCTGACCATACTGGCCACTTAGGGAGGCCCTGTGGAATCCGATTTCCTCCGGAAAAGTGGTCATAATCAAATTTGTGCCAAAACCTGGCTTGTGACAAACCAAAGTTTATGATTTTGCAAAAATAGGTCTTCGGAGGACATTCTGTGGATCTTTGACAATATTGTCCACTTAGAGATGCCCTCCAGGATACGAGTTTCTCCGGAAAAGTGACCATATTGAAATCTTTACCAAAACATAGTATGCGACATTTTAAACTTCCTGATGTTGCAAAATAAGATCATCGAACGTTCTGAGAATTTCTGATAAGGGCCGGTTCATAAACCACGTAGACTCATTTTTGAAAATCTCAGACCCCCCCCCCTCCCCCTCGTAGACTTTTCCACATACAATTTTTTTGAAATTTTGTATGGAGCGACTTTGGTAAACCCCCCCCCCCCTCGGCCCAAAAAAGTCTACGTGGTTTATGCATAGCCCCTAACTGGTCATTTGGGGTGGTCCTCGGGGCCCAGCGGAATGTAGCAATTTGGTTCAAATATGGCTGAGTGATAGCGATGGAAGACGGGAAGTGGTAATCCGTCCGTCCTCTTTGTACTCTTTTTTTTTTTAGTTTCGTAACACTTTGGTTTGGATCCAACCAAATCATTTTCCAGGAATCTGTATCGTACGACCTGTGTATGCTCGTATTTGATTAGATTGAACAAAGAAGACCTCGCCTCACTTTTGTTATCCGTCCGTCCTCTTCGTACTCTTTTTCTGAATTTCGTTACGCTTTGGTTCACTCAAATGTGCGGGTCTTTTCCAGCTCGACAGTATCCATTTGTAAAAAATGGATAAGTTGGGGCAGGGATGCCAATGTTCCAGTTTAAACTGGATTCTTCCAGATAATTGATGTAGACTATACTTGGAGTAAAATTCAAAACATGACGCAGATACAGGGTGCACAACTTTCGGTTCATGCATCTGCAATGACGAGCTCCACCAAGTTTACAATCGAGTTGATGGTTAAGCAATTCAAACACGGCAGACTTTTATAGGTTTTCCAGTAAGTCTGAGCACGATTTGTAAATAACGATATGAGCTCGGTTTAGTAAATTGAGTTTTTATTGCACTTTTAGGTTCTCTGCAATATTTTTCTTAAACGTGACATTTCCGAGATCCATTTAATCGTACGAAAAAGAGCGAACTTTTGATCTAACACTGTTCATTGCACATACTTATTGCCAGCGATTTCTGATCATTTTTCCCGTCTCTTTCAAATGTTTTGATGGAACCCACTGCCTTAACACGTTTGCGCAAATATGCCTTTTTCAGAGCCCAAAAAGTTTCAATTGACTTGCCTGGAAACAGTTTGGAAGATTCATCTTTTTACGTACGAATTTGACTCCGTTGGCTTTATACAAGGCTACCGTGTCCTTCGCATGATGCACTGATGCCAAAACAATGCTGGATTATTATGTTATTATGATCATGGGGAGCTGGCGCCGCTCCAAGCATTCCCAAACGTAAATGTCAGAAGTCATCGTACCGGTTGTTACAAATGGATTTAAATGCATTCCGCACTCACACTTCCACAAATTGCTTGCCAAACCATTGCACAGTGGGCATAATCGAAGCTGTAATCGGACTTATTTCAAATCCGCTGGTATTTGTACATGAACTGATGTTTTTGTATAGCAAAAAACGCCAATAAATCGATTGCCACTAATTTCATCCCGTGCAGAGCATTGAAAGTGGCTCATTTTGCCCTATTTCACCCTAATTCGGTGTGTTCGTTCAGTTTTTACTCCGATAACTACAATTGCCGCTGTAGTTTTCGTTTGAAAAGGGACATATGTTATGTGAAAAACTCTCAGGAATTGAATGGTGCCGGTTTTATGCTGTGCCGGGGTCGAAAAATTGTCTATTTCGCCCCATTTCACCCTAAACATGTGTTTTTCATCAGTTTTCACTACGATAACTACAATTGTCGCTATATTTTGCTTGAAAAGGAACATATCTTATGTGGAAAACTCTCAAAAATCGAATGGTGCCGGTTTCATGCTGTGCCGGGGTCATGAAATGGTCTATTTCGCCCCATTTCATGCTAAACATGTGTTTTTCATCAGTTTTCACTACGATAACTACAATTGTTTTTCACATAAGATACGTCCCTTTTCAAGCAAAAACTACAGCGTCAATTGTAGTTATCGGAGTAAAAAATTAAAAAAAAACACATGTTTAGGGTGAAATGGGGTGAAATAGACCATTTCTCGACCCCGGCACAACATAAATCCGGCACCATTCGATTTCTGAGAGTTTTTCACATAAAGTATGTTCCTTTTCAAGCAAAAAATATAGCGGCAATTGTAGTTATCGGAGTGAAAAATGAAAAATAAAACACTTTTAGGGGAAAATGGGGAGAAATAAACTATTTCTTGACCTCTGCACAGCATGAAACTGACACCATTCGATTTCTCAGAGTTTTTCACATACGATATGTTATTTTTCAAGCAAAAAATACAGCGGCAATTATAGTTATCGGAGTAAAAACTGAACGAACACACTTTTTGGGGGAAATGGGGCGAAATAGACTATTTCTCGACCCCGGCACAGCATAAAACCGGCACCATTCGATTTCTGAGAGTTGTTCACATAAGATATGTCCCTTTTCAAACGAAAACTACAGCGGCAATTGTAGTTATCGGAGTAAAAACTGAACGAACACACCGAATTAGGGTGAAATAGGGCAAAATGAGCCCTTTCCAATGCTTTGCACAGGATGAAATTAGTGGCAATCGATTTATTGGCGTTTTTTTGCTATAGTAAAACATCAGTTCATGTACAAATACCAGCGGATTTGAAATAAGTCCGATTACAGCTTCGATTATGCCCACTGTGAATTGTTTTTTTACCGAATTTTTCGGTAAAAATTGACATATCGGCATCGTCAATAGTTTAAACAGCACAGACCGTGTAGAATTGTTCACCTGGTCTTAGAATCAAATTTCACGTTGGATTCATCATCCATAATCATGCCAATTTTCTACACAACTGTTTATCATATAATTTACGGGCCCTTGGTTTGACAGACGCTGCTTGTTTTTCACTTCGTTTTAGCTACTTCTGCTTGTTGAAAGTCCTTAGTCCATGTCCATTTCATGGCTTTGTTCAGTCGACGTTTTTTTTTCGAAGTTCCCAGCTTTTTAGCCACATATCAAACGGAAGTACCCTTTTGCGAAAGCTTGTGTGATTTTCCAGTCCAGGTTTTGGTCCATTGAGTCCCGGTTTACGTCCAGATTTTTTCTTGCCCTGAAAGAAAGTCTCCTCACCATACTTCTAAATCGCGTTACGAATTGCTCCGCGTTACGAACTGCTCACACCTTCCATTTTCGCAATTGACCCAGCGAAACTTTGGGAAAAGTGCTTAATTTGTGCACGATCTGTTTGCGCTTTGCCGGGTTAATGCTTCGCATTTTCATGAAAAGTAAATGCACCGGCACTTGAGACTCACAGAGTTATAAATTGAAATGTACACAGTGATACACAGTAATGATCAGCTATTCAAACGTCATGTGGAAGCAACAGTGGCGCATCAAAATCGTGCTAAGACTTTTTGGGACACCCTATATGGGCAGGTTATTTAGTGCAAATGGAACAAGAAAAACTGAAACAATCATATTCAGAGGACGGCGGCTGGTTTGGTGTATTCGTTGTGGAAGCGCACAAAAACTTCTCAACAGGCTGGATAAATAGAGGTTGACGCCGTCTGTCACCTATGTACATTTTTATTCTTGATCAATTTTTAACAAAATTTTAAATAAGTCAAGATCAATCACTTGTACTTCAAAAGCCGTTTGTATCTACTCTCTATTTTGAAGCATTTTATTTATTCCTCAATGCACGCTGCATCCCTCTGGGCATCCTTTCTTTCTGCATCTCTCTACATTTTTTGAAATTCACTTTTTTGTACTGTCAGCGACTCGCCGTATTTGGCACTTCAACGTCGCTGACAGTTCTGGTTTCGTAGACAATTCTCTGAGCAACCAAACTCATTTCAGTTTTGTTCACCACCAAACACTTTTCATTTATTGAGAATCCTCGCTCCATTGTGGTATTCCCGTGAGACAGGATCAGCACTTTTTTTTAACAAATGTTGTCAAATTTGGCAGCTCCTTCTTGGAATGACCAATCAGTTCTAGCCAAAATTTGTCCAAATGCTGTTCTTTTCTCTGGAATCCGGCCTGCAATGTCTTTGAAGATGGCATCGAGCACAGCTGCCCAAATTCTTCTTCCACTTTGTCAGCAACTGCGGCGCTCAGGTGGTCTTTATCTACGAACGTTTTCCAGACGAATTCTCTCAGATTCAAAGAATGAAACGTCATTTAGGTCATGCGTTATCAAAATAAAATGTCTATCGTGGTTCCACGCAAAATTAAAAACCATTCATTAACAACGTGCATATTATTGATAACTATTTCCCTAATTGTTGTGACAATAACTCTTATAGTTGATAACTATAAGTAAACAGTGTACTGTACAGTTTTAATCATATGTCAGATGGTAAAAGCCCAAATAACATTATGGTGAATAGGCGGTTGTGTTCGCTTTATTTTCGTTCTATTTTATGTCAAAATGTTGGTATATAATCCGGAATACAAGAAATCTTATAATGACAATTTGGTATACAGTAACCACCTGTGTTGGTGTAAAGAATTTATAGTTTCAACCATTGCAGAACAATTCCATATATTGTAACAATATATCTTACATACAAAATATAGATTGGAATATGCGGCGAATGGTTTTTCATTATACGGGCTTTTTCTATGTATATATTTTTAGGATCCAGTTTTTTCCAGTTTTTTTTTTGCATTTTTCCAGTTTATTTATAAAAAATATTGGCAACGCTGAGTTGGGACATGTACCGCTAGGCGAGACAAGCATAGTTAGAAGAGCTAATGTCAAAACAGCTATGGGATTTTCGTTATAGTTTTGTTTTGTTTGATAGTGTGAATTATTTTTGTGCAAAATTTTGAGTGACTCAAAACCGATACTACGAGCATCGCGGATGCGGATTCAGCCTAGGTGGAAAAGGATATTGAAGACAAGATTGTTGAGGATGAAGCTTTTGAATCTGACGATGTATAAATATGTGTCGAAGTGTGAAACTATGGTGTGGTAATCAAATGCCATGGAAGCAGCAAGTGACCGTAATGAAAATTTTAAAGCAACACGGAAATTAAAAATTGATCTCAGTTTGGTATGGACCCCAATATAAGCATTTTTACTGTATTTAGACGTGGGTACGATTGAGCTGATTTGTCACCATCTCTGGACAGGTACTTACCCCAGTATTCACACCTTGGAATCCAAAACTACGGACATTTTCGAAATAACCAGTGCAGATTCACAAACGAAGATGATTTTGTGATCTTTTGCAAAAACCGCATCAAAATCCAATGGCTAACGCTGGAGTAACATTTGAATAATTAATTGTAAATTTTTTCAAAGGGGTAGGGGATGTACGTGTTAAAGAAAGCGCATTTCTGTACCCTGAGTGAACACAACAAATTAAAAGTCTCACTGCTCAGCCAATTGAATTTGCTTAGTTTTGGATTCCCCAGACTAGTGAAGGTATCTTGTTTTCAAATAGGGCCTGAAAAAAATATAAAACCTCTATGGCTGGAGTCATCCCGGTGGTCGGTGATCATCCCGGATCGGGAGAAAAATGCAATAAAAATCAATCAATGTCTTGCAAAACATTTGGAACCAGCCACAAACAGCATTAATAAACTATTCTCACCCATTCGCAAAATAGCGGATGCAGCCAATCGGTTTGTTGTGCAATTAATTTCCGAATGAAAAGATGGAATCGGAAGGAAGGGTTGTCAGATATTGAACATCAGATAACATTCCGAAACATGTTGCAAATCTAATAATTTGTGGAATAGGTCATATCAGTGTAATATAATGTGTTTTAAAAACAAGTTTCTTATGTTTTAAAATAATTACAATATGTTTGTTGAAATACTGTGCTGATACTTCCTTTGAGTGATTTAAATTTTGTTATTATGAGCTTGACTCTGATTTTTTTTAAAATACTTTATTTTTATATTTCTAGTGACTTTATGTGTTAAATTGGTGATAATAATTATATTGTACGAACATATCATCGTTCACACTTAGATTTTTTTTACAGAAATCTGTAAAAGTTTACCGAATTCTGAACAGCTGAACGTTCGGCAATTGAATTTAACGAAATCCGGTAATTTTTTTTACAGATAACTGTAAAATTTCACCGAAATCCGTTAAATCGGATTACCGAATGTTCAGCTGTTGGAAATTCGGTAAACTTGATGTTCAATGGTCGCAAGCCTAATATTAAAAGCAATTGTCACTGCTGATTTACCACCCTATATTTAAACTTCTAAAACCTATGCACGTCATATAAGAAGTTTTGAAATTTTTTGATTACTCATATTATCATAATACACCGGTTACATACGAAATTAAAAGCTTTGCCTCCAACTTTGGATCCTGAATTAGTCGAAAAAGTACGAAAAAATGAAATTCAATGAAGCAGACGTAGAATTTTGGCATGACGTTTTTCGTGCTTATACTCTCGTTAACATTATGTTGGAAATTGTCACTTTCAGCTTCACAGTTCAAATGACGCAATAATTTATTTTAAACGGGTTCTTGGTAGTCGTAGCAGGCGTGCTCTTCACAGTACGAATTGACAATAACTGTTTGTTTGCTTTATCTTTATTAAGAAGCCTTTCAGCCACAGCTGGTTCGGCTGGTTAAAGACGTTTACATCCAATTATAGTGATAGTCTGTACAAATCTTGAATATAATTCATATCACAACTGAGGGAGGAGATTATATTCCAGTTTGAAACCGAATTGCAACATTGTTACACCCTATTTTTTAATTGAATTTTGTTACACTTCATTTTTAACCTATATTAGAACAGCCCCCGGCTGAAAGTCTCTCAAATAAAGAAATCCAATCCAATCCTATATTAGAATAGCAAATATGAAAAATAAATAATGTGTCCAACATCTTTGAATAAAGATTATTTTTAACATAAAGTTATACTTTTCGAACGGCACTGAATCGTGTTACAACAAACTGACTTAATTGAATAATCCCAAATAAAAAGAAGCATTAAAGGGTGTTCCGATCAAAATTTGGTCAAACAGTAATGTGTGTGAGTCGATCAAAGTTTTTATTAATAACTCAAATTCTTTTTCTTTTACAAGTTCAGTGAATACAGACGACAGGAGAAATATTCAGCTAAGCTTCCTATTTACCGAATGTGAATCGCCGGGTCTTTCGTTTAACACCTGCCATAAGATTTTGAACAGTCTCTTCTGCTTCTTTAGCATTTCAAGCTTATTGCTTTCACAATTAGCTTATTGCTTGCTCTCAACTTAGTGTTCTAAATGCACTTCCACAGTTATTAATTGAGAGCTTTCGATGCCAAGTTCCATTTTTGCATTAGTATGATTGTTCTGCAAGTACAATCATACGCTATGCCCAGGGAGTCGAGAAATTTTCCTTTACGAAAAATTCCTAGACCAGACCGAGAATCGAACCCAGCCACCTCCAGCATGGTGTTGCTTTGTAGCTGCGCCTTTACCGACTGAGCTAAGGGAGGACCCAGGAAGGAACAGTCTCCTTGTCCACTTTATTCACCGCAGAACGCCAGTTTGCCTTGAACTGTTTCTCGCTCACAACAGCTTTTAGAGTCTTCGTAAGGTTCCGCTTGACGATGGCCCAATATTGTTCGATTGGGTGGAGCTCTGGCGTGTTGAGAGGGTTCTTGTCCTTGGGTACCACTTGAACGTTGTTGGCAGCATATACCACTCCATGGCCTTTTTCTCGTAATGGCAAGATGCCAAATCCGGCCAAAATTGAACGGAACAATTGTGTCGCTTCAGGAAAGGCAGTAGACATTTTTGTAGGCACTCGCTCAGATAAATTTCCTGGTTGACGGTTCCGGTTGCCAAACCAGATATTTCTTCGCGAACTTTGACAGTTTAATGTGCTTGAAAATATCTGCCACCTTTACCCGTCCAGTTGCCGTAGAAAATTCTTGTAAAAGAAGCTGTTTAACGTCTGCCTTGACGTAAGTTTCATCGTCCTGTACCACGCAATTAAACTTCGCCAGCATCGTCGTGTACAACTTTCGCGATCGTGCTTTTGCCTGTCGCGATTTGGAGTCCCCACTTTCTTGTAAGTCGACAGTCCAGCACGTTTTTTAGCTCTATCCACGGTTGAAGGCACCACTCCCATCTTCTTTGCGTCACATTTTTTCTGTCAAACTTTCGTCAACGGAACGCAAATGTTTCTAATGTGGGTGACCTTTAAGAGTAATGTCTGTTTGTCTGTTTGTGTTGACATATTTACATTTGTTTGCTTGCATTTATTTATTTCCATTTATTTATTTATCTTGATACATTAACATATTAGGTGCGCAACTAAGTTCTCGCTGTTTTTTTAGTGAAAAAGGAACTTTATTTTGAAAACAAAGGTTACAAACGAATTATTCAAAGTATTGCCCATCACTAGCTACGACTTTTTCCCATCTTTCTGGTAGAACATGAATACCATTTCGATAGAACTGTTCGTCTTTTGATGTTATCCAAGAATCAAGCCATTTTGAGATGTCATCATATGAGTGGAATTGCTGACCACTGAGACCATGTGCCATCGAACGGAACAAGTAATAATCGGACGGTGCAATATCAGGAGAATATGGCGGGTGGGGTAGGACTTCCCATTTGAGCGTTTCCAAGTAGGTTATCACGGGTTTCGCAACGTGAGGTCGAGCGTTGTCATGCTGAAGAATCACTTTTTTCGTGTCTGTGCTCGTATTGTGGCCGTTTTTCGTGCAGTGCTGGGCTCAATCGCATCAATTGAGTTCGATACCGTTCCCCGGTAATGGTTTCGTTTGGTTTCAACAGCTCATAATAAATAACACCAACTTGGTCCCACCAAATACACAGCATAACCTTCGCAGCGTGAATATTCGGCCTAGGCGACGATGTTGAAGCATGCCCTGGCAGTCCCCATGAATGTTTCCGTTTTGGGTTACTGTAATGAATCCATTTTTCGTCACCCGTCACAATGCGATGTAGAAAACTCTTCCTTTTTTGCCGCTGGAGCAGTTGTTCACAGACGAGCAATGCCTCCAATTCAGAGTCTTCTGGAGTTTTTTGGCCTTCCTTCACGCGGACGATTATCAGCACTGAAATCACCGTTTTTGAAGCGACGAAACCAATCACGACACGTTGTTTCACTCAGAGCAGTATCACCGTAAACTTTTTGGAGCTCTCGATGTGCTTCAGCCGCCGTTTTCTTCGAATGAAAGAAGAAAATCAACACTTCCCGCAAATGACGATTATTTGGCACGAAATCAGACATCTTCAAACAACCAAAATATATAACACTAAACCAAAATCACTGATTTGGCAAAGCGGTTTGTTTACCATATGTCTGAGCTTGGTTTATGACGCTTGAGATGTACAGCATTCGACCAGCACTTACTACTAGCGCCATCTATTGCTAAACAGCGGGAACTTAGTTGCGCACCTAATATATATTTTATTTTATATCAATAAATAAATGTAAATAAACAAGTATAAATATGTCAACACACCCGAACAGACAAAAAACTTGCAGTTTCGTCAAAGATTACACCTTAAATGGTCAATTCAAATGTTTTTTAGTTGGAAACATCTTCACAGATGGCGCACATAGTGGATTCCTTCATATTTGACGTTAGCACACTACCCCCATCTGTTCAGCTTGATCACCCATCACAGTGTGTTCTACAGATGGCGCAGGTGTGTTAGTGACGATGATTTGTAGTGCAAAACTTTTAATGTATTATGTCTGTGTGTCTGTGATATAAATGTTAATAAATAAATGGAGATGGGTTACCATAAACATAGAAATATTTTCATTAAAATCTCACGTTGTTAGGCACTTTGATGATAATTTTCGATCGAAAAATCGAAAAATGCGCAAAAATAATGCAAAACGATCAATTTTAAAATGAGTTTTGCTCCACAAGGGGGTAAAAAGACACACGGTTTTGCAAAGGTCTAGTAAGTAGATGGAAGTTTTTACTTTCAGTTCACGTAATCTGTGTTTGCAAATACTTGCAAATAAATGAGTAAGATATCTTGAAAAACATATTTTTACACTTCAACCTCTATAATTTTTTTATGCAATAACTAGCAACCATCTAGTATCTTAAAATGTGCGTCCTTCTTTGTCCTAATAGTCATCTAAGCAAAGTTTTCCAAGTCAAATTGAATAAAAAAATTAGAGCAAAAAAACAGTTTTTTAAGTCCCACCCGAAGGACAGCTAGAAAAACTTTTATCAAACGAAACGTAGATGAGATATAAGTTAGGTATTTGAGCAAAGTTTCATTAAATTTAACTATCTACAATTCTCTAGGAGCATCAATTCCTTTAAATCATGAGAATAAAAAGTTTGAATTCAAATTATGAACATAAAAGGACCACCCTAGTCTTAACTAGCCCAAACTAAAAGATAGATCGTTTTTTTTTTAAATAAATCTTCCAAAGACATCATATGTCTAAAGTTAATGGTTTTCGAGTTATCGATTTTTGTCGTGAAATTTGGCTATTCGTACCATAGTGCAAGGCCGTGGTGGCCTCTGCTGTTTATAGAAGTTGTCTCTATTCTATTCGGTCCATGGCTGCAATTCGCCAGCCTTGCAGTCTGCTGAGGGTCTGCAAGTCTACTTGTTTTTGACCAATCCACCTTTCTCGTTGCGCGCCTCTTCTTCTTGTGCCCGTCGGATCGTTATCGAAAATCAGGGCTGTCGTCTGACATTCTTACGACACGCTCACCGTAGTTGAACGATTTTAGCAATGAAGCAACAGATGCTATTTCTGGTTCCTTCGCTTCCTCCACGTTCCGCATTCCACCTGCACTCCACCGTAGATCGTATGCAACCTTCCGTTCAAAGACACTAAGGGCACGTTGATCCTCCACGAGCATTGTCCATGTTTCGTATCCGTAAAGGACTACCGGTCTAATTGATGTTTTGTAGATGGTCAGCTTTGTAGTTCAGCGTACTTTGCTCGATCTATCTAAGCGTCCTTCGGAGACGCCGTGTATCTCTCTGCTGGTGTCGTTTACGGCGGTCACTTATGAGCCCAGATAGACGAATTCGTCTATCGCCTTCATTACCGTCAATCTGAACTCGTGGTGGGAGGCCAACGTTGTCTTCTCGTGAGAATCTTCCCTTCATATATTTTGATTTTAACGCATTAATGACAAGCTCAATCCTACTAGTTTCAGCCTAAAGAACGTTTCCGCCATCGTCTCAAAGTTGCGTACTACGATATCAACGTAGTCGACGAAGCCAAACAGTTGGACTGATTTCCCTAAGATCGTCTATCCCGCTGTTCGAATCACACCCTCCAATGCAATGTTAAATAGCAAACACGACAATCCATCACCTCTCTGTAACCCTCTCCGAGACTCAGACGATACTCGATCGTTGATTTTTTCAAGAACAAAGATTAAAATAAAAATTTTATAGGGGAAAGTGCTCTAATGAGGGTCTTGGGATCTATAATTCGGCCTATCGTTAAAAATTGCCCGTCTTTAATTTTTCTTCATATTGATATGTCAGTGAGACAATACTACTGTATATTTTTGATTTTCATGGTAAAAATAGTGAATTAACATATAACATCTTTATCTGGACTTACGAACAAATGAGAGTTTGTTAATTATCTAAAAGAATTAAACGAGAAAACTTCACTCAAGCTTGATTACAATTTTTTGTAATATTTGAATCTTCTATATGTTCAAACAAAAATTTTCTATGATTTCTTTCAAAAACAATACCAATTTGAAATAAACTCATAGAATTCAGAAGAAACAGACTTTTTTTCTTCTGGAGGTGCTTGTCTCGGTAGATTCGCCCATTCATGGTACTCTTCGTGATGTATGGCTGACTCCTCTCTTCACTCCCGCAGATGACCTGCCAAACCAAGAACTTTTTGGTGAATTAATCCACCTTCTTCTTTCTTCCCTCCTCAGGAATGGCCAACCGTGATGTGGCAACGTAAAACTCCTGCCACGGCAATTTCTTTGTGTCCGCCTTGATGTAAGTCACATCGTCCACCACGACGCAATCCGGTTTTGTCAGCCATTCTCGGTAAAGCTTCTTGGCGAGGGTTTTGGCTACCGTGTTTTGTTTGTCGTTCCGGTTTGGTGCCTGCCTGAGCTTGTAGATATAAAGGTCAGCCTTTTTCATTGTTTTTTCGACCAACCAGATGGAAAGCTCCGCCTTCTTCGCCACATCACGGATCTAAAGGTTCGGTTGGCACTTGACTAGATTCAACACCTTCCATAGCCTTCACCGGATCAGCTGTCTTCAGTTTTCTGCCACTGCCTGACCGCCACTGGGTCGTCTGGGTCTCCTTGAATGACCTCAAGAAGAGCTCAAGTGCTTCCGGCCCATATGTGGGACACAATCGGATATTCCACGACGGCGCACATAATTTTTTGGTGGATCTGCTCTAGTTCCGATGCTATCTCAATAACCACTTGATTATGATACCAAATTTTGCCAACGTAAGCCTTATAGTCTAGGCTAGTTTAGTAAAAATTTCATCAATCTTTACCCAAATGCTAAAAACTTACAATCTAATAATTGTGGCTCATGTTTTTCTAGTACAGCCTTTATTAACGAGACAAAAGTTTCGTTCCCATGCACAGAGACGAATTTGATCGTCAATTTTACCATTATTGGGGGTTAGGATAACTATTGCAGAATAGTGATTCAGAACCGACTATGATCATGGTCAAAACGACCATTAAAAATGGTTGATCCAACATTTGCCATAATGTCGGAATATTATTTGTTACCATGACCGTAGTCAAAAATACCATGAACGTGGTGAATTCGACCATGTTCATGGTTATTGTAACCATTATTTAATTGTCGGTAAAACGATAGAATTTTTCTCAGAGTAGAAATCAGACCAAACGCCAATTAATGATTATCGCTTGGAAAGTGCCACAAAAAAAGTTTGAAATTATGAGTAGGGAAATTGATAAACTTTAGTTTCTTCTCCAGAACCATACACGGAAAGAAAAATGCATATTCGTTGTAAGGTATGCGCACAGCAAAATCTGGCCAAAGAAAAACTCGCAGTATAAAATTATTTCTATTTATTTCTAAATCCGACAAAAAGAATCTTCGTAACAGAGGGTTAATTTATAACTCATTTAAATCAAAATATTATTATTCGGACTTGCCATAAAATACAATACGGACTTTCCCATAAAATTAAATACAAATTTCGGCATATCTCGAGAACTAATGAAGCAAATGGAACCAAATTTGGCAGGTGAAAGTTGTTGAAGGCATGAAATGTTTCTATGATAGTTTGAGACCCCCCCGCCTTGTGAAAGGGGGGTTAAAATACAAATGAAACACAATTTATTGCATAACTCGAGAACTAATCAAGCAAATGGAAAGAAATTTGGCATGTGGAGGTTTTTGGAGGCAAAAACCGCAAGCAGTGGGAAGGCTCTCATACAAATGAAACACAAATTTCTGCAAAACTCGAGAATTATTCAAGCAAATGAAACCACATTTCGCATGTGGGGTTATTGGAGAAAGAATTTTTTATATATATTAAAATGAATTTCTGTCTGACTGTGTGTCTGACCGATCTGCGTGAAAATTTGAATGCAGTGGTTTTTGGGGCTGGGGAAAGTTCTTATCTCGAGTAATTCATTATTAGGGCCCAAAAGCCATTTGTAAACAATGACTTTAAACAGTGATCTCTCGTGAATCACGAGAATTCCACTATATCCAGCTACTTCATATGGTAGAGCTAACATTCTTCTACCAAATGCTGCTTTCATTTCACGAGAGTGATTTAAGATTCAAGAGAAATCGACATTTAAAGTCATTGTTTACAAATGGTTTTTAACCCCTTAACATGAATTACTCGAGTTATGATTGTTTGAGACCCCTTCCCCCTTCTGGAAGGGGGGAGGGCTTCCATATAAATGAAACACAAATTTCTGCATAACTTGAGAACTAATCAAGCAAATGGAACCAAAATTGGCATGCGGGGTTTTTTGAATGCAAGAAATGTTTCTATGGTAATTTCAAACACAAATTTCAACCAAACATGAGAATTATACAAGTAACGAAAACACAAACTGTATATTTCCTGGGTAAGAAGAATGTTCTGATAAAAGTTTGAACCCCTTCTTAGTCAAAAAAAAAAAATTCATCCCAATAATAAAAACTATAAACGCTTCAGTTCTATGTAATGTTCATTCATTTAGTTGCAAGCGTAGCAGCGCTCGCACCGGGATCAGCTAGTCTATATATATAAAAATGGATTTCTGTCTGTCTGTCTGTCTGAACCTAATAGGCTCGGAGACTACTGAATCGATCGGCGTGAAAATTTGTATGCAGGGTTTTTTGGGGCCGGGGAAGGTTCTGATGATGGTTTTAGACCCCTCCCATCTCTAGAAAGGGGAGCTCTCATACAAATGAAGCACAAATTTCTGCATAGCTCGAGAACTGATCCAGCAAAGGAACCCAAATTTAGCATGCGGAAGTTTTTGGAGGCAAGCAATATTTCTATGGTAGTTAGAGACCCCTCCTTTCTCTAGAAAGGTAGGCTCCCATAAAAATGAAACAGACGTTTCTGCATATCTCAAGAACTAATCAAGCAAATAGAACCAAATTTGGCATGTGGGGTTTTCTGGTGGCGAAAAATGTTTCTATGGTGGTTTGAGACCCCTCCCCTCTTCTAGAAGGGGTGCTGTCATACAAATGAAACTGAAATTACTTCATAACTCTAGATCTAATGAAGCAAATGGAACCAATTTGGCATGTGGGGATTTTAGAGGCAATAAATCTTCAGACGGTAGTTCGAGACCCCTCTTCTCTCTCTTGTAGGGGGAGAGGAGGGGGGGGCGGTGCTACCATACAAATGAAACACAAGTTTCATAACTCGAGAACTAATCAAGTAAATGGAACCAAATTTGGCAGGTAGAGGTTTTTGAAGGCAAGAAATGTTTCTAAGGTAACTGGAGACCCCTCCGCCCTCTGTAAGAGGGGGGCTCTCATACAAATGAAACACAAATTTGTGCATAACTCGAGAACTAATTAAGCAAATGGAACCAAATTTGGCATGTGGAGGTTATTGGAAGAGAGAAATGTTTCTATGAAAGTTTGACACTCCTCCGCCATCTGGAAGGGGACGGGAGGGGGTTTTCCATACAAATGCAACACAAATTTCTGCATAACTCGAGAACTAATCAAGAAAATGAAACCACTTCTAGCAAATGGGGGTTTTTGGAGACTAGATTTCTATATACATAAAAATGAATTTCTGTCTGTCTGTCTGTCAGTCAGACCCTTATAGCCACAGACAGTTCTGCACCGACCAACGTGAAAATTTATATGAAGGGGTTTTTGGGGCTGGGGACGGTTCTTATGATTTTTTGAGATCCCTACTCTCTCAGGAAGTGGGGCTCACATACAAATGAGACACAAATTTCTTCATAACTCGAGAACTAATCAAGTAAATCGAATCAAATTTGGCATGTGGCGGTTTTCGAAGGCAAGAATGTTTCTATGGTGGTTCAAGACCCCCCCCCCCCTTTTATGGAAGGGAGGGGGGTTTAAACGAATGAATCTCAAATTTTTATTATAATCGAAGAGCCCAGTTTGATGGTTCAAGAACTAATCAAGCAATGGAACCAAGTTTGGCATGTGGGGGGTTTTGAAGGCAATGATTGTATGGTGGTTTGAGAAACCACCCCCCGCAGGAAGGGAGGGCTCCCATACAAATGAAACACAAATTTCTACCAAAAATGAGAATCATCCAGGTTACTTAAACACAAAACGTGTATTTCTCGGGTAAGAAGCATGTTTTGATAGAAGTTTGAACCCCTGCTTATTCAAGAAAAAAATACTCTTTCTGAAAAAAACAAAAACCATAAACGTGCCAGTAACATTAAATTTAGTTGCAAGCGTAGCAGCGCACGCACCGGGTTCAGCTAGTGCGGTATAAAACTTAAGACCAGGAAGCTGCTTGAAGTCTGCTCTGACGTATGTTTCATCATCCATAACAACCCAGTCAAATGTTGTCAGCAATTTGTCGCACAGCTTACGCTTTTTTGTTTTCGAAATGGTTTCCTGCTTCTCGTTCCTGATTCGTCTGGGATTTTTTTTATCTTGAACGACCTATATCTTGCCGCTTTCTTCACTTTTTGAACGAAAGAATACGATGTTTCGACCTTTTTAGCCACATCTTGGATGGAAAGGTTTGGGTTTTGCTTAATCAGCCGAAGCACTGACTCCCGCTGCGATTAGAAATCGTCGTTCCGCTTGCCGCCAGATTCTGGTTTTCTGGTTTTCAAAGCGCTACTTACTGTTGAACGAGGGACTTCTTGTGCAAAATTTGTTTTCGCACGTCTTGTTCTTTCGATTCCATTTTCAATACAATGCTTTTGTGACAGCAAACCGTATGTTTACACAAACAATGAAATTGCGTTAGCGGTATTGGATACATCTTTATATTGACGATTGAAAAAGATGTGGCTAATAAACCATGGCTAGAATTTGCTATGCGCGTACCTTATGTACGTACTTCCAACCAAAACCGACTCAACTTCAACATTACTCTCCAAGTTTCTTGATTATGAATAAGCCTTAAATGACTCAAGATAAGGTCCATCTGTAGAAATGGCTCTTCGATAGCTAAATATGAAAAAAAAATACGCTGCGCAGAATTGATTGGATGGTCGCCTTGAATGATATGGAAATTTGCACTTCTGTCCTTTTACTGTAAGAATAGTAAAAAAGAAAATATGAACATCCAGAAAACGAGAATCAATGGCAGCAGAAAAAAAAACTCCAACCAACAACGCGGTAGATGCTGGCAAGAAAAACTTGGCTCGTTGTCAATAAATTCCATCATCTCAATTTAAAATAATGAATGGTTTGCCGCTGTCTGCCGTTGCTCTGCTGGCTGCTGCTGCTTCTATAGGCTTTCCGTACCCTGCTCAACCCACAATAGTTTTTCCATCCCCAGTGCTGCCGATGGTGATAGGAAAGCATAAAAAAAATACAGGAATCCTCCGAATAGCTTGTTGGGTGGACTATACGACCAATAAGTAAATTCCATGTACCGTGCTACCCGGGGGACTCCTGTAGTTAAAGAACGAAGCCCATGGAAAATCGGCTTTAGTTTGTCCCGTGTCTAGACGATGGCCTCATTGGCGTTCCACATTCTGAGCTACTCTCTCCGGTCTTCTCAGAGCCATCATCCCTCTTGGCGCAGAATGGCAGTGGTCCTCTCCGATGTACCTATCTCATCAGTGCTCCGTAACTATCACTAGGGAAGGCCGAACACACAACCGAGGCGATACCAAATTAGAGGCCTTTGTGCGTTGACGTCAGCACGCGTTTCCAAAGTTCCAACGTGCTGCCGCCTGTCATGCCGTCGCCGTCAAAAGTTCTTTCATATTTGCAGACGGCTGTTGGAACTTTTTATGAGTTTCGGCCTCGGGCAATCGATAAATATCGGGTGGTGATTCCGACCGACTGGATCCGTTTGATCTTTTGTTACGTCGATGGCACACTATCGGCTAACAAAGATTGATGTTGGGTGTTTGCGTGGGCCTGGGAGGATCCTGGGACGCAAAGCTGAAATTGAAAGTTTTCGGATGAGGGACGGAATTTCGAGGTTGCGAAAGTTGTAATCTGGTTATTAAGCATGAAACGAGTAGAAAATCGGACGCTTCACAGGGTTTTCGAACAGAATTCAATCTTAATTCATGGATTTTTTTTTATTCGTAAGAGACCACTGTTGACCACAGTAATCTCATCATTTAGAACATTATACTCAGTCTATAGTCTTAAGGGCCAACAAATCAATACCATTAGCTGCCGATTTGTTACTCTATAACATGTTATTGTTGATAGCAAAACAACTTTTGGTTGCTTCATTTTAAAATGTGCAGGGTTTCATTGGTAAGTGCTTCATTTAGTGTGAATAATGTTTTCCCAATGGTTGCCAGCTCTAGTAGCAGGCTTGCTGAAGATCGGTTTTGGCAACTTTATACAACGCATTCTAGTTACAATCAGATTGTTGCAACTTTTTATAATTGGATTAACTTTGAAAACATAAATGTCACACATTTTAGGAAGAACAACAGCGATAAATATTCTTAGCGAAAAAATGCAATAGCTTTTCAGAAGTCGTATGAAAAGGAATGTTTTTAAAGCAACATCACCAAAATTGATCAATGCAGAGATACTCGTACTTACGAAGCTTAGTTTTAACAAATTTCACTTGTATCCATTTTCATCTCAAAGCACGTGGTAGGCTGCTATCAATGGCTGTCAACACGCTCGTTCAGGTCTACTCTAAATAGAGCAACTTTCACTCAGTTTTGTATTTCAATGCTAAATGTAAAGAATTGAGTAATTTGAAATAAGGAAACTGAGTAAATGCTACTCTGATTGTAAAAACACTATACTAAAAAAAGAGTAATTATAATAAAGCTATCCGAAGCGAAAAACGTGGTTCAGTCCAAAGTTCAGTCGATCAAAAGTTTTCAACATGGGACGACTGTATGTTGTAATCAACAAAAATGTTTACGTCGTGCCTGTTTACGTAGTGCCGAATTCAATCAGGCCATGGCTATGCTTTTCAAAGCCTTTAAAGTTTTCGGCATTGTTGAGCCAACTAGAGGTTCAATTTCCCGACCAATTTGCTTGTCCCGGGATTCGGGATAAAATTTGTTGCTTGTCCCGGGAAATTTTTCAATGTGCTTAAGAACGCAATTTTTTGGTTAGGAATATGTTTTATTCATCAATAAAAAAAATCAATGGTTCAAATCAAGTAACTGGTCTTATCAATTTGAATTCGTTCTCAGAAAATACGACTTCAAGAAGCAAATGTTATTAATGCTTTCATCGGACAGTGAGGTTCGCTTTTTAGAACAGATATTTCCGGAGTTCGAAAAGATGCGCTTGCTATCGGTTGCCGTCGGTTTGATTGATTTTAAGCCGCCGAAAATGATTTCAAGATTCGGGCTCAACTTACCATGTAGCTCAAAAAGTGACAGCTCTTTCGCAATTACTTTTGAAAAATCAATCATTGCCGAATCAGCCTGGGACGGGTTGGCATATTCCTTTATAGCCGATTCCAGTTCTTCACGCATGCTCGATGGTGTCGATCCTGAATCGTCATGCATACAGGACAATCCAGCATTCAACTCGGCAGCATCATCATCGGTCTGTCTTTGGCAGTCTTGCAACGATCGAACTCCCAGTTCCTTGATGAACTTAATCATTTGCGTTTTCGATGAGCTTTCCAGCTCTGCTGGCACTTGCGTTGACAGCAGAAGGAACTTCAGCGCTGTTATTATTTCCTTTTGGCGCCGTTCGTTGATTCTTTTCGTGATTGCATCGAAGAGGTCGTTTCCAGCTTTGGAGTTACTTTTCTTAAGCTTCGAATACAAGAAACTCAAGCTGCCTTCCGCAGACAGCAATGTAGCATCTCGTCTTTCCAATGCTTCCGAAGCGAGTCTAATTGGTTGAAGAGCTTCCTGGAGGTTTTTTTGCAACCTCGAAATCACTGTCCAACATAAGACCTGAAAGGCCTATTTCGAAAAGTGTCTCTTTGATGCAGTCAAAACCGCGAATAAAGTGCTCCAGCATCGTTTCAGTCAAGTTCTAACGAGTTTTGACGTCCACACACAGTTGAAGTGGTATATGTAACATTTTCGTTATTTTTTCTTGAAGCAGTGCATTCTTAACAGGCGATTTTCGAAAAAAAAATCAGGACTCTTCGAATACGTTTCAGAGACTTTCCAAATCGCGTGGTGTACAAGTTTATAATTGAAATAAATTAGCTGTTTTCTTTAATATAAACATGAACATTCCAATATATTTACCCGAAGAACCAACTTCATCATCACTACACATACACTACATAATTGAAAATTAGGATTGAGATTCAATTGAAAATGAGGATTCAGATAGCGACGATTCGGATTGTGATAACTACTATCACTATCCGAATCGTCGCTATCTGAATCCACATTTTCAATTGGTACCGGTGGCTGATCCTTGTGCAGAACATTGCAAACCCCCAAGTGAATCGCATGGTTGTAACAATGCTGATGAAGGTAATCCGACAATCTTCCAAACTTCGTCATCACTCGAGCTCCGTCAGTCGTTGATGCTACAATGTTTCCATCCTTAATACCGAATTTCCGGACCATATCCTTGACCATTTCCAAAACCTTTTCAGCAGGTAGTGATCCACGAATTTTGCCGAGACCCAGGTTGTAGAATGATCCGTCAGCGAAGTGGGCATTCACGTTTAAGTAGCGCTTGTTGCTTAGGCTTGTCCACTCGTCTAAAGTGAGACTAACCAGTTCACCGCTATCGATACGCTTCACTATTTCATCCCGCCTTTGCTGCTGAGCGTATCCATAGTATTCGGCGACCAGCTTCATGACGGATGTATTCAAAGTATCCAAAGTCTACGCTCCATACAAAATTTCAAAAAAATGCATGGAGAAAAGTCTACGAGGGGGATGGGGGGTCTGGGATTCTCAAAAATGAGTCTACGTGGTTTATGAATAGTCCCTTAAGGAAGTTCCACTTTTAACAAAACTGAGTCCAAACCGAGATTGAGTAATGTTCACTCTAATTTTGACAGGTGACCTAGTTAATCAAAAATGTGTAACCCTATAATTACTCTAATTAGGGTAGTTCCACTTTTAACGAAACTGAGTCTTTTTCTACTCAGTTATGAGTCACTACAAACGAGCGTGAAGTTCATACTGGTGGAGACCAGTATCACAACGCTGTACGGTCTTTCTCTCCGAGGTCTCTACGTTAGAGATGACGAGAAAAAAACTAAGGAATTATCAGTCGTTGTGTACAAAAACAAACCCAAAAAAGGAGAGGGTTTCCTCTCCCACGCATCAAAACAGAGTGTGTAAAAACTACCGATAGAAACTATCACAAGCGATCAGTGGTACAGGAGCGAGATCCAACGAGTTATTATTGCCAGTTGAGGTGGCAGATGTATCTGTGCCTCAACCTACCCCGCAGTGGGATGTTTGGCAATGATAACGTCCTTGGTTTGAGTACTAATTTACCCATGCCCTTTCGCTCAATTTTCAATATTTCTATTCTATTTCCAACCTACCGTACACTGACGGAACTTTCAACTCTTTCTCTTCATATCTTTCATTCTAGCAAACATGACTGTCTACTCTTGGTGCCTCGTGGCAATGAGCGAAACATCTCCTTCTACATCATAATCGTTACTCCACGTTCGAAGAATACAAATATAACAATTAGGGTATGACCACTCATACGGTTTCCGGTAATAGTGGGGCCGACTTCAATTTCTGTGGCCCAAAATTTCTCAATCGGACGAAGTTCCGGTGAACTCGATGGGTTGAAGTCTTTTGGTACAAAAACAACATTGTTATCTCTGTACCAGCCTAACACCGGTCGCGCGTACTGGCAGGATATCAAATCCGGCCGAAATAGCGTTTCGTCTCCATGAGACCACAGGACGGGCAGCAGGCGCTTCTGGAGGCACTCTTCCCGGTTGCCCGTTCAAGGTAACCGTCGTGATATATGGCGGGCTCATTTATCCACACCCACAGATGGCCTGGCAAACCAAGAACCTTCTGAGGAATTTGTCCACCTCTTCTTCCTTACATCCTCAGGAACGGCCAACCTTGATGTGTCAAGGTGAAACTCCTGCCCCGACAATTTATGTAAGTCCCGTCGTCCATCACGATGCACCTCGGTTTCGTCATCCACTCTCGCTTCAGCTTCCTGGCACGGATTTTGGGTACCGTGTTTTGTTTATCGTTCCTATTTGGCACCTTCCTGACCTTTTAGTCGTGGAAACCAGCACGTTGCATCGTTTTTTTTTTTGACAACCAGATGAAACCTCCGCCTGCTTCGACACATGGATTTATGGATGGATGATTGAAGGAAAGTTTCAGTCGACACTTGAACAGTTTGCCGCATCGATTCTCTTTCGTCCTGTCATTTAGGTAGTGGTTTTCTGAAAATTTAGAAAAACGCTATCCCCAATCCTCATGAAGAATAGTTCGTAATGATTTGGGGTCGATTTTCAATGATTTCGCCATTTTTCGAATTGACCGTCTAGTATTTCGATTTACTCTTTGACGAAGTATACTTCCGTTCTGACGAGTCCACGCAGTTCCTTTTCTGCCTCTGCCTGAAGGTTCCTCCAAATTTCCAAGCTTATTGTATCGTTTTATAAAATCTGGAACAGTTTATATTGGAATTGTCAATATCCTAGCGATAAACACAGGAGGGTTTCCTTGCTTATACAGCTCAATCACCGCACTTTGTAATGGATTTAGCTTCAAGGTGACATTATTTTTATTTTTATTTTTATTTTCTATGAATCATTAATTTGTAGAGGCTCAACCAAATCAACTTTACAGAGCCAAGTTTTCATATTTATACACATCAATTATCTTAAAAATAAAGTTAGGGGGATAGAATCGATTACTCGCGGCAGTCTCGAGGTTAATAGGAATAAAAATTATACGGATGGGAAGAGGGGCGGGAATCTAAGGAATGGTTTACATAACACACTTATTTTAAATTCTAAATTGTCTTAAAACTGAAGACTGTTCCAGAAAGTATAAGCACACTTTCAAAAGAACAAAAAAGTTTTTTTTTAGTTTTAATAATTTTATTTGGCAGATCATATTTGTATTTGTGTTTTATATGATATTTTACTCTCGTTTAATCAACATATTTAATCATAGCCAAGACTCCTTATTTTTCATCGAACATGACTCATTAGCTTCTGCACAGTGGTACTTCCCACCATTTTGACCACTTTTGACCAATCTTTTTTAAATTTTTGGATGTCGTCCGCTGGTTTTATGAATTTTCAAAGCTCTGCTTTGGTTAAAGCCCAAAAAGTCTCGATTGGCCGTGCCTCCGGGCAGTTCGGCGGATTCATGTCTTTCGGCACGAAATATACATTTGACTTTTGTACCATTGTGAAGTGTCCTTTGCGTAATGACATGACGCCAAATCAGGCCAAAACAATACTTGATCTTCGTGCTGCCTGATCATCGGCAATAATCGCTTCTGGAGACATTCCTTAACGTATATCTGAGTGTTCATCGTCTTCGTTGTGATGTACGGACTAGATGTTTTACCACACTTGCATATTGCCTGCCAAACCATAACCTTCTTACCGAATTTTTCGGTAAAAATTGCCTTCTCCGTTTCGGGGATGTCTTTGTCTTCGCTTACAGTGTAGAATTGTGGTCCGGGAAGCGTTTTGTAATCTAGTTTCACATACGTTTCATCGTCCATTGTTAAACACCCTGAATTTCTACACAAAAACGAATCGTAGAGTTTGCGGGCCCGTGGTTTTATGGATTTTTGGGTTCCTTTTGGTTTTTGTCTGCTTCCGGTATGTTTTTAGCCCTAGTTTTTTCGCAACATCCCGAACGGAAGTCGCTGGTTTTCACTTGTAGGCATCCCTGATTTCTGATCTTTTTATCGATATCCGGACTAACAGGGCCGGATTTCCGACCACTCTTCGGCGCATCTTCAAACGTACACTGTTCTCTATATTTTCGAATCACAGATCGTACCGCTCCGACGCTTACTCCGACGCTGCCTTAGCTCAGTCGGTAAAGGCGCAGCTACAAAGCAACACCATGCTGGAGGTGGCTGGGTTCGATTCCCGGTCTGGTCTAGGAATTTTTCGTCAAGGAAAACTTCTCGACTTCCTGGGCATAGCGTATTATTGTACTTGCCACACAATCATACTAATGCACAAATGATACTTGGCATCGAAAGCTCTCAATTAATAACTGTGGAAGTGCAACTAGAACACTAAGTTGAGAGCAAGCAATAAGCTTGAAATGCTAAAAAAGAAGAATAAGAAGACATATGGAGGCAACTTCATGCTAAAGATTTTGCTCGAAAAAAATGCGTCTGTTGAATGATCATCAAAACTTCATTTAAGGACGGATATTTTTGAAACTCTCAGGGAATAAATAAACACACATTAGCTATGTTTTTGCAAAGTTAGTTTATTCAACCTGCTAAATGCCCGCACCTTTGACTTAACGCTACCCATCAAATCCTGTGCAACACTTGCGCCATCTTTCTTACAAACTTTCATCCACTCTTTCTTCAAATTCTTGTCGTTTTTGAAGACCTCCCCTGTTTTCCGGAGCTTGTGCGCTTAATAATCACCCATAATTTTTCAATTGGGTGAAGGTCTGTCGATTTGCGGATTTGCCTCCTTCGGCACAAAAACAACATCGTTGGCTTCGTACCACTCCATATCCGATTTCACGTAATGGCATGATGCCAGATCTGGCCAAAACAGAGTGTCACCTTCGTGGGACCAGAAGAAGGGCTTCAGACGCTTCTGGAGGCATTCTTCTTTATATATTTGGCCGTTGATGATGCCGGTCGTTATGTACGGCTTGTCGAATTTGCCGCATCCACAGATCGCCTGCTACACCAAGTACTATTTTGCAAACTTGTCGACCTTCTTCTTCCGCAACTTCTTCGGATCATCCAGGAGGGACTTACAGACGAAAAACTCCAGGCCGAGGATCTGCATGGCGACCGCTTAGATGTACATCTCGTCGTCCATTACGATGCATTTCGGCTGCACTTGCGGTACAGCTTCCTGGCGCGGGAGTTGGCCACCGTTTTCTGTTTATCGGTTCGGTTGGGCGCTTTCCTTACCTTGAAGACATGAAGACCGGCGCGCATCATTGTCTGCTGGACAAACCAGATGGAAGAGTGGACCTTCTTGGCTACGTCCCGAATCGAATGGTTTGGATTGCGGTTGAAGTAATCCCTCATCTTCCTGGCGTTCACGTGGTCGGTTCTCTTCACTTGTCTTCAGCTGCCAGCTCGCCGCTGAGTCTTCTGGGTCTGAACGATTTTACCACACGGGACACGGTAAAATTGTCGGTTCCCAACTGTTACGCTATCTACCGGAGGGACTGGCCTGGATTTTCCACGACTGCGCCGATAATGTTTGGCCTTAAACTCAGCTAAATAATCTTAAGAATTTCATAAGGTTCATCTTATGAACGATGCTTTAAATTTCATAAGGTTAACTTATGAATGGATTTTGTTTTACACGACGTTGTGCTTGTTTGCCTTTAAGCTTTCCTATTTACAAGTGTTGATATATACTAGTTTTCAAGTCACTGGACCCATAACTTCATCGTTCAAGGCTCGAATCCAGGTTGCTCCTACTTATTTTTCATCATCATTATATTTCATAAGGTAAATTTATGAAATTCATACTAATTTCTTATCGCAAATAATCATAATGCAATCTTATTAATATTAAAAGTTTATTTCACTGAGTGTAGCATTTCTTGCTTCACTCCCGCATCATTTTACTCAATTTTTTGGTACAATTGTATACAATCTCTTTTTCTCTCACGGAAATGTTACTCAATTTTCATAAAAAGTGGATCTACTCATAAAATTGAGTAGATCCACTTTTTACGAAAATTTAGTAATTTTTCCGTGAGAGAAAAAGAGATAGTATACAATTGTACTCGAAACTTGAGTAAAATGCAGCGGGAGTGTTGGAAGCCATCTCGATAATCATTTGACAGATTGTGACGAAATTTTCAAATGTAAACATTACACTCTACACATTACAACTCAAAATTTTATCAATTTATGTGTAAATTGATGCATTAAAAAGTTATTCAGAAAAGAAAGTGTTGATTTTTTTGACGTAGAACTACGTCTTTGTTTTTAATACAGGGGTACACGTTGCGAGCACAAAAATTTGGAGCGTCACGAAATATGCTTAGGTTTTGAACGTTAATAAATAATTCGTTTCATGACCGATTTTCTAAATCTTTGCACCAATCTATCTGGAATATTTCTACGCATGAATTTTTAAACTGTAATTGATTGATTTTCAAAATAAGGCTATTGAAAATAACGTTAATACAAGGTGATGTCTTATTGTGTCGAATTTTCAGAGTAAATTTACCAAATGCACAGTATATCCTAGCACAGACTTCATATTCAAGTAAGGAACGTCCCTAGGAAGTCTTGAATGTTTACAGCGCCCGTTCTCCTCAGAAACGTTGTTCGAATTAATATGGGAAAACATGCGTCCGTATTATCGCTCGAAACTCTCGGTGCTTGAAATCGAAACTTTAGAGGATCTAATCGAGATAAGCCACAAAATCGATGCCAACGATTCAATGTTTTACAGGCCAAGTCAGGGAAACAGGGGGGAACTCCATCAGCTCGAAGCAGCAAGCGATACTCCCAGAAGGGAGGACTTGCCAGGTAACACGTCGTGGAGATCAAGGATGCGAGACATACCAGTCGCAGCTCAACCCCACAGTGCTGAACAACCAAGACCATCGAAATCAACCGACCGTTCCCAGCAGCGTCAGAGTTCGATCGTTATATGTTGGAACTGCCGTAGAACCGGTCACATCTTTCGGGAATGCAGAGGACCAAAACGAATATTTTGCTACGCTTGTGGTAATATGGGGAAAACCACCAGGAACTGTGACAGAGACCACTCCTCTTTGAACCACCAAAGATTACAAAACAATCGTTCGACAAACTAATTGCGGGGTGTTTGAAAGGGAATCTTACCACCTCGCAATCAAAAGATATTCCCTATGAAAATCATTTGAGTTTTTACCGGAACTCTGTTCTAGAAATCAGAGTGAACCCTAGCGCGTGTCCGCACATCAAGGTAGACATTTTAGGAACAGAGGTTTTGGCACTGCTTGACTCTGGAGCTGGGCTTAGTGTCATGAGCGCACTCAATATTGTGGAATCCCATGGTTTCAAAATGTTTAAGACCAATATGAAGATTTGTACTGCTGATAATACAGAGCATACATGCTTAGGTTACGTAAATGTACCTTATACTCTAGCGACT
This sequence comes from Aedes koreicus, assembly GCA_024533555.2. Taxonomy (NCBI): domain Eukaryota; kingdom Metazoa; phylum Arthropoda; class Insecta; order Diptera; family Culicidae; genus Aedes; species Aedes koreicus. The sequence goes on from JAHHFK020003709.1 coordinate 561,492, forward strand.
GAAATAAGGGTGGTACCAACACTAATCGTACCCGAAATTAGGAAGCCGTTGATTTTAGGCATGGATTTTTGGAAAGCATTCCAAATTCGACGAATGATAACGTCTAGAAATCGAATTGAGGAACTAGAATTAACGTGGACGTCAAGTTTAAAGGAGAAGATAGAAATTAACTACCTGAAAGTTGAAGAAGGCTTAATAACAGAAAGTGAACCCATTAACTTTTCCGCCCAAGTAATCAAGACTTCTGTAGAGGAGCCACAGATCTTGACCTCACAACCAGGAATGGACGAGACGTTAGATATTCCAACTTTAGAGTTACCAAAGAATCCACAGGAAACTATTGATAACATCGAGACGGAGTATGAATTAACTTCAGAGCAAAGGCTTCAATTGCAGGTTGTTCTCAGGGGGTTTGATTGCACCAGAGAGGGTCGTCTGGGAAAAACGACTCTGATTGAGCACGAGATCGAGATAATTGAAGGAGCTAAGTTAAGAGAACTACCAATGTACCGGTATTCACCGCAAATTTAGGAGAAAATAGAGAAGGATCTGGAGCGTTGGAAGGAACTAGATGTCATCGAAGAATGTGTTACAGAGTTTTCCAATCCTTTAGTTCCGGTTAAGAAGTCAAACGGAAAAATAAGGGTTTGTCTCGATTCAAGAAAGGTGAATATGATTACAAAGAAGGACGCATATCCGATGCGAAATATGTCGGAGATTTTCCATCGTTTTCAGAAGGCCAAATACTTTAGCGTTGTGGATTTAAAAGACGCTTATTTCCAAATCACATTGAAAGAAAATTCGAGGAATTACACTGCATTTCAAACCCCAAAGGGACTGTTTAGATTCAAGGTTGTCCCCTTTGGCCTTAAAAATGCGCCTTTTACGATGACGAGATTGATGAATTTAGCAATTGGGTTTGACTTAGAACCAAAAGGGTTCATATATTTGGACGACATAATTATTATAAGTGAAACTTTTGAAGAACACTTGCTTCTTCTAAAAGAAGTCGCTGTTAGATTAAGGAAGGCAGGGCTTACAATTTCAGTGGAGAAAAGTCGGTTTTGCCGAAAGCAAGTGAGATATTTAGGATACCTGTTAACGGAAAAGGGTCTCAGTATCGAAAGTTCCAAGCTGGAACCTATTTTGAACTACCCGAGACCTAGGAACGTAATAGAGGTCAGGAGATTGATGGGACTCATGGGGTTTTACCAAAAGTTTGTCCTTTTCAGGACGACCAAATCAGTTTGCCAATTAAAGAGTTTGGTTGAATTTTTCTCTTGTGCTGATTGAAATTTTAATTACCACGCCCCGGCTTAACATAGCATTCATTAAACGCCGCATCTCGGAGTAAATGACAAGCACGTGGAACAACCAACAAACGAAATTCTAGCACGGATAATTCGAGCCGAACTGCAACACGTCCGACCGACCATTTAGTAGAGTTCATTTTAGTTCCTAGTTGTGCATAGTGGATTAGTTGCTGGTGATAGCAAGTAATTAAGGCATATTTCTGTTAAGAGAATCATCCGTCTAGCGTGTAATAATTAAAACTAATTATTGCGGCGCAATAATTGAAGTACGTCCCCTTTGATGCAATTTGTATCACATTGCCTTCTTTCGTGCACTAGCATCCGACGCCATTACCTAATAGCTCTTAGCAAAAGATTTTGATTCTGTCTTACGACAGTCGTGGAGATGTGCAGTGGCTGCAGGATTTGCTTCATTCATCCGCCATTATCGAAGATGTTACAGCAGCGCTCCACTGCGCCCGTTAAGTCGTCTGGTGCACTGCTTCTTTGCGATATGAGTCGCCGTGGCGAATTTCCGGTCGGATTGCAGTTCTCACTCGGTCGAATTCATCGTCTGCTCTGGAAGGGCAATACATCGAGCGCGTTGCCGCCGGTGCCCCCAGCTACCTCGCTGCAGTGATGGAATCCCTAGTGACTGAAGTCCTCGAATTGGTCATCTGCAGCAACGACGAAGAGCTGATGAAACTTCTCGCCGCTGTGACCATTTCACAAGGTGTTCTTTTCAGACCGTGAAGAAAACCTAAGTTCAATCGCGAACCATGTTCTCCCCGTCATCAATTAAACCAGTCCTTTTCAGGACGGCCAAATAAATTTACCCAATTGAAGAGTTTTGTTTAATTGTAGTTTCTGTTGCGCTCATCAAAATTTTCAATACCATGCACCGGCTCAACGTGGCATTTGCTTCTTACCTCGCGTCCCGGAGTAAATGACCGAGCATGTTGGACAACCAACAAACGAAGCATTATTACAGCTGACCGACCAGGTGTACACATATTGCAGTTACTAGTTGTACATAGTGGATTAAGTAGATTAGTTGCTTAATTAAGGTTGTAGTGCGAACGTTTAGTGTATGGGAATTAGATTTGGAACGAAACTCATTTCAGCCACTCTATAAACAATCAAGCGATCTAGATTGCACATTGCTGGCAGTCCTACGTCACCTTTGCGACAACCCCATTGGGTGTACCTTATAGTTTTGGGGAATTTTTGGGGGGATATGGGAAGCGTGTGGTGAGTATAGAGAGGAGTGGAGTGGTGGGGGGGGTGGCAGGTTCTGGGAAGCTATATTCCTATAATAAAGGGTGTATGGAATCAAATTGTGACACACTCAAATATTCGGCAAAATTCGCCCGTTCAACCAATCATCTTAAAACTTTCAGGGAGTAAAATAAAACATGTTATGAATATTTTCCCATGTTTGTTTTATTCAATTTCAATTCCATATCCAAATGCACGAACCTACTTCTTTACACTACTCTTAAGGTCCTGTACAACATTTGGACCAACTTTTTTTAGCGTGGCAATCCATTTTTTCTTCATATCTTCCTCTGATTTCACTTCCTTAGGATGCTTCCGAAGTGCCTGCTTCTTGATGGCCCTGTACTTTTCAATTGGTGTTCGAGGGGTTGAGGGGTTGAGATGCTTCGGCACGAAATTGACCTCCTTAGCCTTGTACCACTCCAAAACCTCTTTCCAGTAATGGCATGAAGCTAAATTCGGCCAGAAAATCGTAGGATCATCGTGTGACCTCAGAAGAGGAAGTAGACGCTTTTGGAGGCATTTCTTTAGGAACACCTGCCCATTCACCGTTCCAGTTGTCACTCCGCTTTACACACGAGCAAATTGCTTGCCAAATCATATATTAAAGACTGTATTCGATGAAATTCGGACACACAAAATTGTTCACCAAAAATTTTCCTTGAGCCCGATTCTTTTCAAACTTTCTGGAAATAAAGTACTACTAAATGGTTAAGTTTTGACATCATTGGTTTATTGAACCTCTTCTCCCAACCCAAATGCCCGACCTTTGCCTTGACCCCTTTCATCAAATTTTGGGCAATGATAGGACCGACTTGCTTACTTACTTTTAACCACACTTTCTTTAGTTCAAGTTCATTTTCTATCAGTTTTGGAGTTTTAACGAGCTTTGCCTTCATGATTGCCCAAAAATTTTCAATTGGGCGAAGTTCCGGAGTGTTTGGAGGGTTGACGTCTTTTGGTACAAAAACTACATTATTATCTTTGTACCAGTCTAAGACGGGCCGGGCATAGTGGCAAGATGCCAAATCCGGCCAAAACAGTGTCGGGCCATCGTGAGATCTCAAGAAGGGCAGAAGTCGTTTTTGGAGGCATTCGTCCTTGTAGATTTGTCCGTTGACGGTCCCAGAGGTGATGAAGGGCTGACTCATTTTACCTAGTGGATAGAGCTACGATGAGGAATAATTCGTTAAAGAAGCAGCGAATTGCATGTCACCATGAAACGGATCCAGTAACTGAAACGTTTCTTCACTCAATAATCTCCATGAAGACACCCCTCGATCGCTCACCTGGCCACGTCTATGCAACCGTTGAAGATGGGGAGGATTTGGTATCTACCTTAAAAAGACACGGGTAACCACGTAGTATTCAGTAGATATCAAAAGAATAGGGAAATGAATAGTCGGAGAGAATAGTTAAACAGCTCTGTTTGGTGTACAGAACAAAAAAAAGGTCGTTCGAAGCATTTGGAAGGTTAATTCATGCTCCATTTCTCTTCAAACGGTTGGAACCTTAGCATTCACTAAAGTCCTAGCCCTACGGCTTATGGTTATAGCGCCATGACTCGTTCTCTGAAAAGAGAAGAATGTCGGAAAGTAGAAGAACGGGTGATGAAAGAAAACGTATCTGATTTCTTGGATTGTTGCAACAACATTTTGTAACTTTAATATTGCATTTTATTTCATTTTACTAACGTATAAGAGTACATAACTCCAAATCACCACTCTTAATTCAAGTACTCAACCTTAACATAATATCAAGGGATAGTTGACTAGGCTTCGCAACACTAGAAGTGTACACAAATATTGCACCACTGCCCACAGGATTGGAGTAGGGTTGAAAAAATGGTGGTATGTAAGGTTGTAGGAAGCATATTTCATTGACTATGTTAAATCAATTACCTTTTGATAAATTGTAAATGGTATCTGTCAAAATACATGCATAATTGAAATTACTTCTGTTAATTGTCAGAGACTCTTGCAGTTGAAGAAGGTGATTGGACCACGGTGACTTGAGCTTTGGACATAGGGATACATGATTGGCAAAAATATCGTAAAACAACGTGGTTGAAATATGTCACACCATCGTCAACGCAATTAGAATCGTCGACTGATTTATAATCAGTCTAGAAAACAGCGGCACAAATTCTAGCTTGATATACACGGCGAAAGTTTTACATCTAAGAAATGCTGGCTGGTCAGCGTCAAGATCCAATGGCTTCCGCTAAATTGAAGCTGAGTCCTAAAACTGCAAATTTCTATTCGGGACTCCATTAACTTGAGTTCAGCCGTAAATGAAAAACTATTGACTAACGCAGACCCTTTGATGGAAAGGGGCTTGACTTGCAGAAATCCGTCATCCGATGCTTTCCATTGTAGCAAATACGGTTAATGATTAGCTCAAAACTACATTGCAAAGTCATTTAGAGCTATGTTGGAGGTGATAGAACGGTTGAAGGTAGTAGTGGTCCAGTATGGGATTACTCAGCCGAGTTCAACTAACACGACTAGACTTTTTGTAAAAGATTATTGTTTGTGTGGCTCTCTAATTGTACGGCCAAGTTACAGAGAAAAAATGACGGGATTGAAGTAGCTGTTCTAGTGTTTGTTAAACACTATCAGAGCACCTTCAACAAACAACTGCACATTCTGGAATCGCTCGTCCAACTAAGTTTCGTCAAAACAATCACTTCGAATTCACACTTAAATTCGCCAATAATTAGAATCGAAAAAAATACTCTACCCACTCAAAAGCCCTTCATAGGGGATTCTTGTTCAAAATTAAAAACCAATTCTTTGAAGCTCATTATAAAATCGAGATGCTTATCCGTAAGCCTCAATGAAACTTCCAATTTGCTCTCCACTGCCGAATTAATTCTGCCAGCGACCAACAGCCATCCCGGCCTGGATGGCTTTGGTTAGTCTTATATACAGCAGGTTATCTGAAAAAGTTAAGTCTACAAACTCGAACAAAGGTCCGGGACGACTGTAGACCACTGGTATGAAGAAATCGACTGTGTTGAGTGAATGAGACGTTTCCAATAGGCAAGATGTGTTTGTGTTTGTGGGCCTGTTTAGTGAGAGGTCGAAAGTATGAACATCTCTATTTGATACCAAAGCCTAAATTAATGCCCAAAAGAGTCAAAAAATAGGTTACGATCGATCTCAATGAACAAGCCTTGCACGGCCATAAATTGAACATAATGTGGTGAGGTTAGGAATAGAAATCTAACTCTCACTGTCAGCCAGTTATGGCCAAAATGTTCCTGCAACCATTGTGACTGCTTAAAACTTTGATCCGAGAGAGAGAGGTTACATCTCTTTCGCAACTCTTGTAGTCCATGTTAAGAATGCAAGCATTCTGAAGCTATTTTTGTGTACAATAAGTTTCACTGCAATACATTCTCTCTGTTGATATCGTCGAGAATGAACTAGAACTTTCCATCAAGCAAAGGTAAAATACTTGATTGACGCGTATATTATAAATTATTTGAAACATTTTATGTAGAATTTACTTACCAAATTAATGATAATCTTACCACAGGACCAAAGACTTCAAATTGAGCAACGGTGACAATGTGAATGATTCCTTCTTTGAAGTCACGAATTTGTTGTAGAAGCAGGTCTCTTCTCCAAAATTCCATATGATGTTATTATTATTTACATGGTGAGCACTTTGAACAAAAATCACATAGTTAAGTAGGTATACGGAAATTACTAGCAAATTAGCAAACGAAAACATGCCGCAAAAATTTTTTCACGTCAGCTGTACAGCGTGGCCTACCACGATCGGTCAAAGTAGACTGGTGCGTAGTAATAATAAAAAATTTCAAAGCTCGGCGTAGGCGGTCGAACAAATACATTAGGTCATTTAGAAAAAGAAGTTGATATTTACTATTTTGAAATTAAATTTGAAAATGATATATCATGATTTTATGAGAACAATTACATTACCCTCTCGCTGAAAGACACATTGATGTCTTTCCTTAATAAAGGAACAATGAAGTTCTAAGTCAACAGTTTATAGGCTGTCCTTTGTAGTTTTATTTATCAACTCATGCGTACATCAATGGATATTGTCATAAAAAACATAAACAACCATTTTAGGTCGGCACCATTGTAGATTAGAAATGAATATCATAATTGGTGTCATTCAAAGTTTTTATAATTTTTGCTTAATGATTTGTTAACATTTGTGATAAACATCATAGCAGCTCAAACCGATTTATATTCAAAATAATCATATTTACTGTAACTTTGTTCTCTTATGATGAATTTTGTTTAAATCAACGCCTACTACAATACAAACTACACGTATCTGATGTTTGCAAGTATCTACTGGAAAACTTGTAACTAGGTCATTTTTTTCGAAATCACTAGATTTCGCTTAGTGTTATCAATGTAATCAATGATTACCAACGATGGTTTTTAACGTGTTAATTAAGGTGGTAAGCGGGGTTCCCTCAAACCCCTCTGGGTCGACCTATATATTAATGAGTTCGATTTTTAGGAACCAGGTCGTCCAAAGGAATTAAAATCACGTTAATACAGCATAAATTAAAATCCACAGAAAAAAAAACGAATTTTAAAAAACGCGTGAAATTTTCCCTCGTTCGGTGGAAAGCCAAAGCAAGCGTAAACAATGAAATTGTTGGCAATCTTTCATGCAACAGACCTAGTTTCAGGGATATCTAACTTATGCCTTGATAAGACTGCTGAGTTATAACATGTTAAAATAATTATCAACAAGAGGAATCTCACCGAGGTAGGCTTATAACATGTTATAACTAGTCAGTCAGGCCAGCGTTTTAAATGAATATGAAATATTCTATAATTGTATGCCACAAAAAAAAAAATGAATTTTAACAGGCGCGTAAAATTTCTCCTTGTTTAATTCTAAGCCAAAGCAAGCGTAAACAACGAAACTGTTTGCAATCATTCATACGCCTAGCAACAATGTTTGCAATCTTCCATGGAACCGACCTGATTCCAGCGATACATTGCTTAAATTTACATGAAATATCCCATTAATATCTGCCATATCAGGCATTCCTCTATGTGCAACAGATAACGCAGAAATTTAAATGTTTCTTTCAAACTATTTCCTCTATGTGTATTAGATAACGCAGGAAATCAAATGTTTCATCAAGCTGTGTATACCTCTTTTATTTTAAATAAATGCGAAACCCATGCTCTTGTTAGAACTCTTCAAGGTAAAAATAGAGAGTGGCTTGAATGAAAAAGACGTGTCTTTAGCATTGCCATGCAAACATCGTTATTAAACATCATAAAAGTAATTTACACAACACGAAAATAGATCAGGTTCATTTGTAAGCAGAGGAAAGATGGGAAGTAACATTTCTTAGGTGATTTCAGGTGTTCTTATTGTTGGAGAATCGACTTCAATATCATTTGATATTTACATCAAACTGAAAAATATGAGACTACCCATTCTGCTATATATTTTGTTCTATCTGAGAAATGAGAATATAAAATATAAGACCCTTATAGATTGCACTAAATCTTTTTGTTTTGCTTTTCTTCGCTAGACCTTATTCAACCTATTTATTTTTATCAAATCAAATCGGTATTGTTTATATTTTCTAGCAATCATCTCAGAATGTTAAGGCTTAAAAAACTTGAAACTAGAATAGGGCACATGCAGTTAAATTGTCAGTTAATTAAATAAAAGTCAACAAATAGTAAAAAAAAACAATGAAAGTGTTCTCTCCAATTTTCGATGTTCTCTTATTCACAAATCAGCATTGAAGATACTTTGTTTCCAACAGAGGATAGAAGCATCGCTTTAACTTTCCTTTCAATCTTATTATTTCAAGCTGGAGGTGTATGCCACAGCTTTTTCGAAGTAAAACTGATAAACCTCTTCAACCACCTTCAAAACGCAGCCTGCACCGAAAGCAAAGCATTGGCAATTTTGTACGAGATCCAACTCAATATCCCAGCTTGATGCACCTGTTATCGTGTCAATAAATCCAACACCTTCCAGTATCAGGCTGCACCCGTGCCACACCGTTGCTACATCCGTCGTCACGTGTTCTCATCGTCGTCATCTTCTGCATCGCTGGGGTGTTCTTTTCACGGAAAAGAGATAGCAACAACCGGTACGACCGTCATATTCTATACAAGACATATAGTTAAGCAGGGAAAATGGAAACAGGGACAGCAGTAGAAGCAGGATTTAACACTCGAATTTAATTAAAGTTTGAGGAATATTCGACAGCTGTTCAACTCTTCTACCAAGCGCGGGTGTGTCTGAAGCGCATAAAAGACGTCGATGTATACATGAACACTAAATCAAGTGGTTGTCGTATCTTGTCTCATTCTGCTCGAGGAAATGACAACTTTGCCACCCGTAAAATGACAGATTATGTGGCAGTAAATCCATTCTCGAGCAACTTTCAGTAGGAATCCGGCTAATTATCCGTCAGAGAGCAGCGATTAAGCAGTTTATTGTTATTACGTGTTTTGAAAAGTTTTCGCCGCTCCGCCGTCGGGGAATCTTGGTTCCGCAAACTCCGGGAAAAACTCGTTCACATCGGTAGTCAACTTTTCTCTAGAGTCAATTTTCGTATTTTTTGCAATAACGTTGGGAAATAGAGTCGCATTCTGCTTGCGCGCGGTATCAACAGCTGCAATCGGTCATAAAACCATACTGAGCAAAAGCGAATCGGGACAAGATTGCCAAAGACCGAGTGGGACCGAGAAGGGAACAATTACTTAATTAGTTAATTCCACTCTGTTGCTCCCCCACACATACACACATATACAGTGAAGCGAATGCCAAAGGATTTTTTTAAAATGCGTATCAGGTGCCCGTGCATTAAATGTTAATTTAATGCAATTAAATGAGTTCGCCATTTTTCTTCAACCATCCGTTGGTGGTGGGTAGCTGTTTTCATTTTCTCAGGTCATTATCGTTGCATTTAGTTATTGTGAAATTGCAAGCGGCACGGCCGGAATAGCTACTGCACGTCGGTGGATTGCTGCTTCAAGATTATAGGTTATAATGTCACACCACTAGTATGGTTAAGGCTTGTAGTGAAAATGTCATCAAGTTGGTAGCACTGAAAATAAATGCTTGCCATGATAATGTGAAACTTAGAGCTTACCAAAATATAATAATCATCGGTATTGTTGAGGTATTTGTTTATAAAATAATACAAATAAAACAAGTTTGTTTGTCGGAATCGAGTTTTTGCAGCGAATTCATCAAAATTCTAACAATTTCTCCCGAGAAGCGTTAACAGATTGTGCAAAAATGGTGCTCTGTTCCGAATATTTCACTAAGTTAACTGGCGACACTGGAAAGTGTGAGTATCGGAGCGGCTCGATATTAGATCGATATATGATGCCTGGATCAGAAGGATCGGAAGATCATGATAACTTTATCGAATTAAAAAAAGCAGTTCTGTTCGAGATGTTTGCCAAAAAGCTGGAACCTTCCAACGTGTCAAGGCAAGAATCCATCTGAAAGCCTTCAAAAAGCAGTAGATGCCAACACGGAGTGAAAACCACGGGCTCGGAAGCTGTATGACGGTTTACTGTGTGAAAAATCGACGTGTATTGTCATGGATGATGAAACATATAAATATAACACCGTGTGTGAAGGCCAAGACATCGTTTGGTAAGCTTTTTGCGAATGCTGAATGTGATCAGCGCCATTTGTGAAATCAGAGAAAGTAGAGACTAATACGTACATCCGGGAATGCTTAAATCAGCGTTATTTTGGCCGGATTTGGCATCTGTGCAAAAGACAGCATAGCATAGTATGACGCCAATAAAGTTCAATAAGTTCCGGAACTTATGAATCCTACGCACATGTATGATATGATGTATGATATGTACTACCACCCATTGTAGCACGGAAACTAAGTCCGACAGCAATGGGCTCTCCTCTCTGTTAGACTTGATCAAGCTTTAATAACCACTGATTATCCGAATCATGCCATTGTATGAAGGGCCAAAAAGGAGTTGGGTGGATCGATATGCAACATCGCTTATACGTATCCACAGGGATATAAAGAATCTCCTTCCAACAACAAGATTGAACAATTGGTCATAAGAGCGAGCTATCTAACATGAGGATGCCCCAATGGGCGGGGAGAAGAGCCCGCCCTCTATTCACAAACTGTTAGCAATGGGGAGTTGGCATTCCCACTCTCCCCATCCAGAGTGCTTCAATCGGGTGCCCTGATGGTCCCTCCCATTCCCATGAAATATTTATATAATAGTGTATATATTTATGTAAATGGAAAATACTACAAGCATTCGTATCTATAATATATGATCTTCATGCGGTTGATCCTGAAAAGCAAGAAATGTTGTAACATGTTAAAGTGTAGAGTTCTGTGGTTCCGCGTTTAAGCACGTTTTTGTTCGTTTTCAGCGATAGCAGCAATTCAACAAAATATTGATTTGAGGTATCCTGAAAAAGTTTGTTAAATCTATTGAAATTTTACAAGACTAACGTTTATAAATTTTAATTTATTGTTGGATGGAAATAATACGATGTTGTAAAGAAATACTACATAATGTACATATAACAATTAAATGCCGCTATTTGCCTCTTCCGCTGCGATCTTACATGATTGAAACTCTAAAATAGCGAAAATTCCAACGTGATATAATGAAATAAAGTTGATCACCTGGCAGCCTAGCAAAAAAGCAAAGAAAATTTAACCAAATAATAATGCGAAATCAATTTCATATGAGTATGATTACTGCCCAAAAACGGAAACTCAATAAATCCAAAACAAAATAAATAACAGGAAATTCTTCGATAACTCTTTTTTCCTACTGGGCCCATAAATCATTCAGTATGTCTGTAAAATAGAAAATGTAGGATGGTAAACAATGTTAGTTTTTGAATGAATTATTTTGGATGAAGATTTTTTTTTTGTAGAATTTGTCGTATATAATCCTCTGTCTCTAAAAAAAAACCATCCTATCTTTTCAAATGCATAAAGGGAGTTAGGTGGGCCAAAACTTACCACGATGCAAATGCGAAGCTGAAAATAGCATAAAAAAATATTGTGAAAGGATGTTATAATATAAAGTGATAATAACAATTATATTTGTAATGTCTGCATCTCTGCTGATCCTGCTGCAATTGTAGACGGACTTGCATTATCATAGCCACGGGGAAGAAAACAATTCAATATTATTATACAATACTTGGGAATGCCATGGATGATCTGAAATTATATACCGTATAAAGAATACTTCCATTTTTCGTGGATGGGTAAGATTTCAGAATGCTACTTTACCGGGGTCACGCTGCCTAAAGGGCGATACGGTCAAAATTTGGTCAATATCAACTTGACGTATTTCTTTCAATTTTGCATTTAAAAAACCTGAACACCCCTCATTTTGAAGGTGTGTGTGTGTAGAATGTTGCTCCTATTTTGAGTTTGGAATGCACTCTTCAGTTGTCAAAATGCCGTCCAATCAAGAAGGGCAGCGTATCAAAATTTTGCTCGCGCATCGCGAAAATCCGAGCTACTCACACGCAAAGTTGGCAAAATCGCTAAAAGTTGCCAAATCAACCGTTACAAATGTAATTAAAGTGTTTGGGGAACGTTTGTCGACAGCCAGGAAGTCTGGATCGGGGGGAAATCGAAAACTGGAAGCCGCTGAGACGACAAAGAGAGTTGCCGGTAGTTTCAAGCGAAACCCTAACCTATCTCTCCGAGATGCCGCAAATAAGCTGGGTGTATCGTCTACAACCGTGCATCGAGCCAAAAAACGAGCCGGACTATCGACTTACAAGAAGGTAGTGACTCCAAATCACGATGATAAACAAAATACGACGGCCAAAACGCGATCCCGGAGGCTGTACACGACGATGCTGACGAAGTTTGACTGCGTGGTAATGGACGACGAAACCTACGTCAAAGCCGACTACAAGCAGCTTCCGGGACAGGAGTTTTATACGGCAAAAGGAAGGGGAAAGGTAGCAGATATTTTCAAGCACACGAAACTGTCAAAGTTCGCAAAGAAATATCTGGTTTGGCAAGCCATCTGTACCTGTGGCTTGAAAAGCAGCATTTTCATAGCTTCCGGGACTGTCAACCAAGAAATTTACGTGAAAGAGTGTTTAAATAAACGTCTGCTGCCTTTCCTGAAGAAACACGGTTGTTCCGTACTGTTTTGGCCGGATTTGGCATCTTGCCATTACGGTAAAAAGGCCATGGAGTGGTACGCCGCCAACAACGTGCAGGTGGTTCCCAAGGACAAGAACCCTCCCAACACGCCAGAGCTCCGCCCAATTGAGAAATACTGGGCTATTGTCAAGCGGAACCTAAAAAAGACCAAAAAAACTGCTAAGGACGAGCAGCAGTTCAAGGCAAACTGGCTTTCTGCGGCGAAGAAGGTGGACATGGTGGCTGTACAAAATCTGATGGCAGGGGTCAAGCGTAAGGCCCGGCAATTCGGATTTGGAAAAGCGGAAACCTAACTGAATATTTTTCCTGAATTTTATACTAATTGAACTTGAAAAAGAAATTTAATTTGATTTTTTAAATAAACGATTTCACCGATTTACACGCGTTTTCCCTTGACCAAATGTTGACCGTATCACCCTTTACATTGCTTTGGTGCGGCTGTCACCTAATGTATAGTTTACGCGATACAGCGTTTCTTACTCAACCGCTGGACTCCAGGACAGACGCTGTTTGAGCCGCACCTCCTTGGTGGACAGACGCTCAGCACGCACCTCCTCAATCTAGCTGAAGTCAGAAGGACAACAGTGCCCTGGCTGCACTACCAGCTAAGTACGCAACCCTTAGCTGGCGATCTTTGTCATCTCTTGACCCGTGGAAGCATGAGGTAGGAACTTGTGAGGACCATAGCTATGTTGCGGGGACGCACGTACGCTCCATCCCAGTTGTCTACTCACCATTTTGCAGCCCACTTATGAATCCTACGCACATCTAGAGAAACATGTTAAAGCAGCATATAGTATCGAAAAATTTGCGATGGACTGGAAAAAAGTGTCTTAAACAATTGCGGAGGAGTCTGTGCAAAAACTGATGAGCAGCGTTAGGGCAAAAGTGCGTTTCTTGGCTAATAATTAACGATTTATTATTTGTTTTATTATGCTCCTGAGAGAGACCATTATAGAAAAATGATTCATGAAACCAAAATAAATCTTCCTAAAAAAAGAAATCATTTTTCATGATTTTTAATCGTGTTTATTCTTTCAAGGACACCTTTTAATAGTGTTCATTTCCTTTTTTTAATTCCCTCTTCATATAGCCAAAGTGAACGTTAAAAAAAACCGGTATGCATGTTTGTAGGTATGTTAGGTAGCCATCATCCCTTCTAAGACCTCTAAGAGATGAACCAGCCACAGGCTGAAAGTCTCTCTAATAAAAAAAAAAATCCAATCCATTCTAAGACCTTTTCTGGTTTGCAGCTCCACTTAAAGTCTAGATTATTTTAAATTATCAGTCTGACTTCACAGTAACGCTGTATGAAGAGCGAATAATGGAGTGATGGACTCTTAAGCAGAAATGCTTACGCGAAACTTGCGAAATCATAAGAATCTCACCAGGCACCACTCACAAATATGTTGCAGTAGAATACCCAGCACCAGAATAGAATCATCAGGATAAAGAAAATGATACTGTTCATTCCCGCCAAGACTCCGGTTGTCACACAACTCCATCGACCAATTCCAACTTGAATGATACCATGATGCTCTCTCCCTACCCAGTATATAAACTGAGGCAATTGGGTATCTTGCTAAGAACTGATCGGGTTATTTAAAAAAACACATTATTTTGAAGAACACTTCGCTGGCTGGATGAGGCTACTTTAACATTATCCAAACGCTGCATTGAAAAAACAAAAACGAGACATTTTTCGGATGGATGAACAAAAAACGAGAAAAGGTGTCAAAGCAAAACAAAATGCCATTGATTCCTGTATTAAATAATTCATGATGTAACAAAAGTGAGTCCACTCCCTGTCGGGTGGCCTCACGGCAGATGACTGGAACTTTGCCCATTGATATTCAGTTTTCGGCTCGAAATTGTTTGCATTGATCCTCCGCTTAAGGTTCGTCCACAAATTTTCAATTAGACGCAGCTGGGGCATCTTGATGTTCTTGAGGACGACTGGGATCTTCAAAGGCTCCATTTCCTCCAGCGCCGCTTCACGTAATGTGCCATGGCCAGATCCGGCCAGAACACGATATCGTCCTTCGGGTTATGTATCCTTAGTAAAGGCCATAACTACCGGTAAGCACTTCGTGCTGTACACCTCGCCGATGAACGCAAGTCCCGAAGAAAAGAAAAGCGACTTCGACATCCCTCTCTCACTGATTGTCAGCCACTAGCCGACCATCTTCGGGAATTGGAGCGATATGAAATAGCCGGGGGCCCCTTGCGCTTTTGACAAGGCCGGCCTCAACTTCCGCTTCCTCATGACAATGTCCATGTAGACCAAATACTTTTGTAAGAGTATTTGATTTATTTCCTTTAAATCTTACAATTTGTCAACTATCAGTTGGAAAACATTTTAATCTTTTGATCAGAGCAGGCTCAATTCAAAGTTTTTGCAAAACAATTCTTCCCAACAAATATCGGTGTTGAATTAGAGCTTGTTCAAGCAAATTTGGAGAAGCTATTCAGCTGTTTCTTCTAGAATAGCTGAAT
Organism: Aedes koreicus; assembly: GCA_024533555.2. Taxonomy (NCBI): domain Eukaryota; kingdom Metazoa; phylum Arthropoda; class Insecta; order Diptera; family Culicidae; genus Aedes; species Aedes koreicus. The sequence goes on from JAHHFK020003709.1 coordinate 576,741, forward strand.
AGCTTCTCCAAATTTGTTTGAACAAGCTCTAATTCAATACCGATGTTTGTTGGGTTGTAACATAATGGACGACGAAATATAGGGGAACTGCCCCCATATTAATCTCATTGTTCCTATATTCATCCTACGATGAATCAAACAATTGGGCAGTTAAAGGATTAGTTAGTAATGTTTGTTGTAGTTATTTAACGCAAGCAAACATTATTAGAAAACGAAACCGATCCTTCAACTGCCCAATTGTTTGATTCATCGTAGGATGAATATAGGAACAATGAGATTAATATGGGGGCACTTTCCCTATGTGTTCGAAGACTTTCATTAGCTTTCAGGTCTGGTTCTTTATACCGCAATGCAAAAAACAAAAGCAGTTGCAGCATATTTTCGGAAAAAGAATGTGTCTAACTATCTCAAGATGTAGGGTATGTGTCCCTTGACTCAGCTTAATATGCAGCGATCGAAAACATGTTTTATCATAACTCATAAAGTATTTGAGCTGAAACCGATGTTCAACTAGATATACACTTGAATGTTTAATAAGACGTTTGGCAGTATGTATCGCGAAAAGTTACTCAACTCATTTTATAAAGTCAGAAACTTTCGAGGGATGTGGCTGTAATGTCGGTCTATAAGCATCAAATTGGGTCTATTCATGGATGCAACTTCGCCCCATTCGATAGATTTGTTACTAAATATAGTCTTCGTATGTTTTTTTTCCTGATTTTCTGATTTTTGTCATTGCCAGCTGTATTGTTTTACCAAACACAACATTTTACAAAACAAACTAAACTAAAACTGCTTTGAAACACTTAAGAGATTTTCACATATGATTTATTGCCCCTTCGATAACGAAAACATAATAATTCACTCTGCACAGGCTTTGTTCCTTTGCTTTGTGTTTAGATGAGCCATTTGGAAAGTAAACAATTAAAAACTCATACATTTCCATTGAACATATTACCAATAATATCATTTTTACTACGTTATCAATACGATACGCCATAGTTGAGAACATAGAAACAAATACGTCCCTGACATTGGGCCTAGGGTTTTCTTGAAAAAATAATGTATTCATGTAAACAGTTAGTTTATAACGTGTGACTATTTTTCGTTTATATAGGCTGCATTACTCGGATTATCAGTAATCAGTTAAGCCAAATTTAGTTCATTTGAACATCATCGAGATAATCTGTTCAGCTTAAGTGAAATCATGGTGTCTAAAAAATTAAGGAAATCAAAAATTACGCGGAAGTTAACAACTTTGAATTGATTAATAACATCTAAGTTGCTTCAGAATAAATCGGTTATGCTGATAGCAACATGATTTTGTTGATTATCGCTGTTTTAATGACATATTTGATACAAAGGCTGAATGAAGAACCTAGGGTAACATTACAACCCCTTTACCCTATTTTGTTTGGCATGCCATATGTAGTTGTGGTCGCAAATCCAAATGTTTCATCTCTATAGCCACTAGGTTGTGTACGAGAAAGAATGACTGCAAAAGCGGTTGCTACCGTTTATAAACAGGCACGACTCTACAGCTCTGTTTTGGCCTGATTTGACCTCTTGTCACTATGCAAAAGCCATCCTGGAATGATATATTTGATATGGAATCAAATACCTGCCAGAAATAGCCTAACTGTCCAGAACATCGCCTGGAAGAAAAATACTTGGCTCTGGTTAACGGACAGCTGATCCTGCTATGGACCAAAATCGATCTGAAAGATCCAAATCGCAACGACGAACAGAACTTGACTGGAAAATCACGGGCTCGACACTGGTACTACGAATATTTGACGTAGTGTCCATGCGTTGTTATGGACGATGAAACGTACATCTGTCGTGGTATACTACACTGCGGCTAGTGTACTTACCGCACACGCCTTTATGGTGTAACTTGTAAACCGGATATAACACTTCATTTCTCCTTGTAATATGTTTTGAATGGATTTGTTTGAAAATGAAATTCAAACCTGATTTCAGCAGAAAATCCTTTATTGGTTCAAATTCATGACGTTAAGTGGCTATTTTTTTTTTAGTCGTACTTATGTTTTTTCATGGATACATGTCAAAATATTCATTTTTCTGAATACTTTCTGCATTTTAATAATCAGTTGGTCCTCCAGCAAGCTCGATTACCTGGAAAATCCTTCTGGGCATACCTCCAACCAAGTTCTTTAAAATTTCCATTTCAAAATTCTCCGACGCTTCCGAAACTGCTACGTTAAGCTCAGAAATACTGTTGTTTTGCTTTTTGTTGGTGTAGATCCGTCGAACAATGATTCCCCAGATGTTTTCCGCTGGATTTAGATCCAGAGTACTGGCAGGCCACCACAGGAGCTCAATTTTTCGGTCCATAAACCAGGATGTTGTAGCCGAACTGGTGTGAATGCTGGCATTGTCTTGTTGAAATACGATTTTTTGCGACGATACTTTGCGTTAAACGGAACTAAGCAGCTGTTACGAACCTCAATATAGTCCGTCGAGTTCATCTTACAAGATGTGAATGCCAAATTAAGCTTTCCTGTAGCACAAAATCCAAGCCAAACCATTAGAGATCCTCCTCCAAAATTACGTCTGGAGAAGTACTCTGGCTCTTTCCGTAAATCTTGTTAATAGCCAGTAAATCCATCGGGACCATAAAGACTGAATTTTTTTTCATCGGAAAATACCTCCTAAGTTGAAATAATAAATAATGAACAAGGTATACTTGAAATCAGTTTAAATCATCAGTTTAAAAAAAATGAAATTAACCAACAATTTTCCGTGTCCCACTGGCGTGCCATGTTGAGTCTGGTGAATTCTATTCGTTTCTGTTCATGCACAGGAGTCAAATTTGGTACCTTGTTCATTTTTGACCGAATAATGTTCGGACTGGTCTACAAAGCCTTCCGAATTGTTTATTTACAGACTGGCAAACTGAGAGTAGACTTGATTTTAGAATGTGATATGGTGGAATTTGAGGCCAAGTTCACAATGTTTCGCTTATTCCTCGGTGACAGCTTCGATTTTTTCGGCTTTCGTTTGGTCGCAACATATTTATCTGGATTCTTCAAATAATTTCGTATGACTTTATCCGATCGGCTGAGCCTACGTCTAATTTCTCGAATTGAAACACCTTCCTACTTGTAGGCTTCAATCATTCCCTCTTCTTTCTCACTCAAAACACTTCCTCTCGGCATTTTTAAGCAATTTAAGCAGGATTTACTTTATAAAATTCTACCAACCAAAGCAATACACGCGGCTATAGAAAATGGACGCTCAAATTAATGAAAACACGTTTATTTGACAACTGTAGCACAAACCATAAACCAAAATACCATACGCAAAACATGCGTTTCACTAATACAAACAGACACACATCGTTGCATCCATTGATTGCCCCACGAACATCGCAAGGTGTGTAAAATTAAGGGGTGCGACTATAGAAACTAGTCGCAGTATAAAAGCAGCTTCCCTGGCTGGTTTTTATTCTACTATGACCAGAAATGCTACAGTTGAGCATTGCAGGACGAAGAAGGTATCAAAGTTTCCCAAAAACATACCTTACCTTGGCAAGCAATTTGCACGTGTGGCAGAAAGAGTAAATATTTCATCACAACAGGCATAATCAGCAGAACGATTTACCAGAAAAAGTGCCTGCAAGAGTGATTGCTACCCTTCATTGAAAATCACATTGAAGAATCTTTGTTGTTTTCCGATTTGACATCATTCCATTAACCGCAAATCTGTCAAACTGTCCGGAGTAACGTCCAATCGAGAGATATTGGGCTCTGATGAAGCGAACGCCTTCTGAAAAGAAAAAGGAATCAATGATAGCAAACATTTCCAACAAATTTGGACAAAGACAGGCACCATAGTATCTGAAGAGTCTGTACTGTAATCCCAATGGATGGAGTTAAGCGTAAAGTTCGAACATATTGTATGATGTATGATATGTACTACCACCCATTGTAGCACGGAAACTAAGTCCGACAGCAATGGGCTCTCTTCTCTGTTAGACTTGATCAAGCTTTACTAACCACTGATTATCCTAATAATGCCGTTGTATGAAGGGCCAAAAAGGGGTTGGGTGGATCGATATGCAACATCACTTATACGTATCCACAGGGATATAAAGAATCTCCTTCCAACAACAAAACTGAACAATTGGTCAAAAGAGCGAGCTATCTAACATGAGGATGCCCCAATGGGCGGGGAGAAGAGCCCGCCCTCTATTCACAAACTGTTAGCAATGGGGAGTTGGCATTCCCACTCTCCCCATCCAGAGTGCTTCAATCGGGTGCCCTGATGGTTCCTCCCATTCTCATGAAATATTTATATAATGGTGTATATATTCATGTAAATAAAAAATACTACAAGCATACGTATCTATAATATATGATCTTCGTTCGGTTGATCCTGAAATGCAAGAAATGTTGAAGGTATGTTTCGTGTTTAAGCCAGATACCGCCTAAATCAAGTTTGTTGTATGAAAATGTGAAGGTCATGATATGATGGAAATAATACGATGTTGTAACATAATGTACATATAATAATTAAATGCCGCTATTTGCCTTTTCCGCTGCGATGTTAGATGATTGAAACTCTAAAATAGCGAAAATTTCAACGTGATATAATGAAATAAAGTTGATCACATGGCATCCTAGCAAAAAAGAAAAGAAAATTTAGGCAAATAAATTTCATATCAGTATGATTACTGCCCAAAAACGGAAACTCAATGAATACAAAACAAACTAAAAATTAAAAATGAATGACAGGAATTCTTCGATAACTCTTTTTTCCTACTGGGCCCATAAACAATGTTAGTTTTTGAATTAACTATTTTGGACGAAGAATTTTTTTTTTTGTAGAATTTGTCGTATATAATCCACTCTCTAAAAAAAATGTAAAAACCCATCCCATCTTTTCAAATACATAACGTGAGTTAGGTGGGCCAAAACTTACAACGATGCAAATGCGAAGCTGAAAATAGCATTAAAAAATATTGTGAAGGGATGTTATAATATATAAAATGATAATAACATTTATATTTGTAATGTCTGCATGTCTGCTGATCCTGCTGCAATTGTAGAAGGACTTGCATTATCCTAGCCACAGGGGAAGAAAACAATTCAAAATTATTATACAATACTTCGGAATTCCATGGATGATCTGAAATTATATACCATATAGAGAATACTTCCATTTTTCGTGGTAGGGTAAGATTTCAGAATGCTACTTTACCGGGGTCACGCTGCCTACATTGCTTTGGTGCGGCTGCCACCTAATGTATAGTTGACGTGATACAGCGTTTTTTACACAACCGCTGGTGGACAGACGCTCGGCACGCACCTCCTCAATCTAGCTGAAGTCAGAAGGACAACAGTGCCCAGGCTGCACTACCAGCTAAGTACGCAACCTTTAGCTGGCGGTCTTTGTCATCTCTTGACCCGTGGAAGTATGAGGTAGGAACTTGTGAGGACCATAGCAATGTTGCGGGGACGCACGCTCCATCCCCGGTGTCTACTCACCATCTTGCAGCTCTAGCGTAAAGTTCGAACATATTATGCAAATACCGAATTGCTATGTTTTGACTTCGTGAATTGTTAAATAATATCCCATGAATCTGAAATAAACAACTACAATTGAAATATAAGGGAAAATTTATGTTTAACTTATGTTTTGAGCTGCCCGAAATGTTGTGGATACCGACCTAAATGGTAGAACAGATCTTGGGATACATTTGATGCTGACTTTTACAATGTCGGTATGGGAACGTCCATTAATTATGTCACGCAAAAAGTGACTTTTTATACCCCCCCCCCCCCCCCCCCTTTGTCACATTTTTTGTATGGACTTTCAATTTTTTTTGTATGGATTGTCACGTAAGCTGTGCATCAACCCGAACCCACAGTCAGACACATGCACATGCAATATCGATGACCTGGGTGAAAAAAACTAAAGAACGCACTAAGATGATGTGTAGAGTACTCTATAGTGAGGTTGAGGAGATAAACAGTCGACCTATAGTTATCGATTCATTGGTACATATGTCTACACAAAATATTTAAGAACATTTCATTAACCACATTTTTTGTTTGTTTCATGAATAAGCAGAACGGAAAAGTCCACGTTAAAGTTAGCGCATTCTATGCCATGGTAGATGGAAAAGCGGCCAAAGCTATCGTGGACAACCGTAACACACACGTCTGTCCTTTGTGTGTTCCTGGTGCTGATCTGAAAGTCGGGCCTTCCTTCTTCCATTCACGGCTGAATGTTGTAGAGTGGCTGATTCGCGTTGCGGCACAGAAAAAGCTCGGTAAACAGGGAGATAAATACCTAGCTCAGTGGAATCCGCTTGTGAGAGGCAAAGTCCGCGAAATCACTGATGCGTTAAAAGGAGCATTTACAACGAACAACATGGCTCGCCGTCTGTTGAGGGATCCAAACACTTTTGCTCGGATCCTGGAAATCGAAAGAAAGAATCGGAAAGAATTTGTGGAGAAAATTCGACTGATTAGCTGTTTGGCACTGTCGTCGAAAATATTAGATGCACAAAAGGTTAAAGAACTCTACAACGACATCAAGAATCTTGTGACTAAGGAATTTGATTCTGTGACACGGCTTCTCTTCACAAGTATAGGCATTTGCCGGAATTGATTAAGCGATTAGTAAGTGTTCTAATAGGAACTGGAAGCCATTTATATAACAAAATCAATACAAATATCTAATGTATTAGTTTCAATTCCAGCCGTACCCACTTAGTTTCATCGACGAGCAATCGGGAGAACGTTGTCATAAACGCTATAAGCATACCCGGCTACATCTTGCGCGGAAAACTTCACCCGAGGACAATTTGACGGAAATTATACACATGTCGTTAGCGAGGTCTGACCCGAAAATGGCTCACATGGAGGCATCATCAAACCGCCGAAATGTCAAGCCATCTCAAGAAAGTGAAGGATTTATGCGAAAAATTAAATTTTATTTCGCCGAGAATACAGGCATGTAGAACGCGGACAGCGATACCGATGAATCCGGAGATTCCACAGACTCTGAGTCCGGCACAAGTGATGCCAGTTAAATTCACACAATACACTTTTACGTACAGGCCCGAAAAGGCCTAATCATGTGTTTAATTAACTATCTTAGCTGAAAACTATTAACATTCTTAGCCGGCACCATTTTATTCTCCAGTGCACTGCAGTGTTTTCTACGTAAGATATGTTCCTTTTCAAGCAAAAAATACAGTGTGAAATGTAGTTGTAGGAGTAAAAACTGAAAAAAAACACATGTTTAGGGGTAAAATGGGGCAAAATGGACCATTTCTCGACCCCGGCACAGCATGAAACCAAAATCATTCGGTTCCTCAGGGTTTTCACATAACATATGTTCCTTTTCAAGCAAAAAATACTGCGGCAATTGTAATTATCGGAGTAAAAACTGAAAAGCACACCGATTTAGGGTGAAATGGGGCAAAATGAGCAACTTTTTCATGCTCTGCCTAAGATAGAGTCAGTGGAAATCGATTTATTGGCATTTTTTCCTATAGAAAAGCATCAGTTCATGTATAAATACTAGCGGATTTGAAAAAAGTCCGATTACAGCCTCGTTACAGCGTTACTTCAGCTGCACTTACGAAGGCGTTTGTGCAAATATGGATCGCAATATTCAAATGATATTAAGTTTTGAATATCAATTGAATATTGCAAAGAATATATTTTTTCACGCCTCATATGTTTGAGTCAGAGCAATAAACTGTGAGAAAAATTTGTGGAAATATTGTAGAACAAAAATTCTATCATTAATCATAGATATATAAAAAAAAAACTTTCGGCACTAGTTGTCATAAAATGCATTTAAATAAGTCGAAATGACTATTTCCAGAATAGCACTGGATATTTCAGAAAAAGCCATCAGTTTCTGATTTTACTGTCTCATTTTTGTTATACATTACAGTTCGTAGGAATTTTCATGGTTATCTTTTTTACGTACAGGTCCCATGAGATCAGTAAAATGGAACCATAAAATCGAACATTTATGACAGAATATGTGCTTCCTGGTTAATATAGCCGACTTTTAGTGTGAAATACGCACCGAGGAAACATTGAAACCAATTATTCGTATCGATTTCATTCATGAGAGTACGACCGCTTTGTGAGTGGGATGGAATGATGATCCACAATGTATTTTTTACAACGAGTCCATGCAGCATCAACCTAATGTATACAATAACCCTAGAGAAATCTAAAACTTTAATGTGCTTCTTTTCTAGTCTCATTCATGAGACTAAGCTGTCTAGCATTCAAATTTGACGATAGTTAGGATTACTAGAAGAAATCCCATCTCCAAACATTGACGCATGCAGGAATGCAAGAGGCGATGTTAAGCATGCCAATCACTGAAAGCTTTTAAATTGATTCTTTCTCACCATCTCACGAAGTGATTCTATCCGAAAAGTGCATATGTAAAAAAAAGTGGTCGGAGTCATGGGTGCGGGTGGGAAATCCTGTTGAGATGCACAGCAGTCAGCTCAGCCAAACATCACATTGCTCTTTGCCCGCTCCGAAGAAACAGATTTGTGACTACAGGATGGGGTGAACTGTTTTATATGCAAATATCAAATCATGTTATCGTTTCAGCTCAACCAAGTGAATCTGAATTTTCGATTTCGCTCTTTAGTTACTCGCAGATGTCTTGAAAGCGTGCTCCAGCTGTACAACAGCAGTGCTGTGATGATGATTTCCGCTCGCTGACTTCTTGTGGCAGTTACACATTCCGCAAAAGTCTTGATTCGTTGTTGTTGTTATTACTGCCAGTCGGTCGATGTTCGGTCTTAACCGTGTTCAACAACTAAATATGATAATAACCTTTTTTGATGAATGAGAAATCTCGACTGCAGGAGAAGCAAAAATAAATAACTTTGCATAAAGAGTCGATGAAAGAGCGGACTTCGGTGGGCAGAAGGGCTTTTGATAAAATATGCAATTACAGATGAAATAAACGTTCTGTCCCTAAGTCCGTGCTGGCTGGTTGTCTGCTTCTTCGGAAAGTGCTACTGACAGTGGTTTCTTGGTAGACCGTCAAGTGGTGTTGAATTGAATTATGATTATAGAATGTACAGTTGGACTATTTAGATTGAATCGATTCTCTTAAAACATAACATCATGCAATTGTGTTTGATTTCAATTTAATAGAACTTTGCATCATGTTATTAAGATTCTATTGCTTTTGAGCAAACAATGATTAATTACTTTTGCATGTACTTAACAACAAACTGGTGCTGAGATTTCACTACTTCTACTATTAGGCTTTATACTCCCATGGGACTTTGCCTGTCGCTCAAATTAGAGTTCTTTGGAGCACGCCAACAGTTCTTTGTTGAGGATTTCCTTAGTCATTCCACCTTTTGGCCATTCGATGTTTTCTGTTCGAACATCGACGTTTTGTCCTTTTGACCTTTCGTCAATCAATGTTTTGCCATTTGACCTTTTGTCTTTCGAACTTCTATCATGCAATCTCTCATCGAATAAATTGGAATAGAACACAACTTTCACACCATTCACATCCACTTACAAAGTTGCACCAGTCCACTACAGCGCAGGGTAACCGCCGGCAACGTGTGGAATTCATGCCCGCTTTGAAAACGGTGCCTCTCCTCCTGGTGACTGACATTCACGGCGGGATACTTATGAAGAATGTCGAGATGCAACTCCGGCCTTAAGAAGCACTGGCCCCCAAAGCATAATGGCATAATATGCATCAAAACTCACAAAATTGCACACATTTAACCGGTCGTGGTTGGATCGGAAGGAACACTCACTCCCGCGATTCATCTCTCGCTTGGCGGTCCACGCTGTGACGTGGATCTGGTCGGTGGTGGGATTCTCTTTCATATTCATATATACCATCCGACCTTACAATCGGGATATCCACGCAAACACAAAGATGCCCAACATCAGCAGGGCAAATGCACCAGGAGAAAACAACGAATTGTTGGCATTATAACTCAACGTCAACCATCCGTCGGCTCGGATGATAATTCAAAACTGCGAGAAATCAGATTATTTAATACGATTTGATAGTAGTGACGGCAATGAGGAAGAAGAGATTGATAATGATGCTAAATTGGATAAAGCATGAATACCCGTCTCTTCTTCGAGATGCTGATCCATGGCATGTATGTGTGTGAGAAGCGTGGAGGGCTCTGTCAGTCCTGGCTGAGATGATTGCTTATAATCCGAACTGATTGAAGGGAGCAAAATTTGCCATGTGGGGCAAAACGGAGCAGTGGAATGATTTAAAGTGGAGAAAAACTGTAATTGGTCGTAGATGTAACTTTGCTAAGATCGTTATCACTTCAACGTGGCATGGGTGGGCCTCAAACCAAGAAGCCCTCACTAGTTCTGTTCCACACAATAATTCTATCGCCAAGAAAAAAGGGATTCAGACACTTAAATATTTATGACCATGTCCGAAATGCAATCAATCTGGCCCCGAACGGGGAAGCAATTGCCCTGGCAGGAATCTGATAATACAACTAATATTGATTTTCCTACTACAAAGCCCATCAGGAAGTCATTAGTAGTGCCACTCTTGTGTGCACACTAGATGAAGGTGTGTTGCTTTAGGGTAGATCCGTGAATTATTGCGTTAGTTTGCTTGAAATATTGAGTTGCAAAAATGACTCAAGAGAATTAGTCTAACAATTTAATAATTTTGAGACAAAGACAAGCATGGACAAAGGATGATAATAAATTTCATGTTTCAAACTGAACTTTTTTCTTGCAAGTCTTTGACTCTTATTTATTTATTTATTTATTTATTTATTTATTTATTTAGTTCGTCAAACTAACGTAGACTATTACATGAACATATAATTTTTCTTTTCTTTTTTTAAGTTCCTAATGCTATATTACATTAAGATTACAAAAAAAATGTTTATGTATATAAAACATTTAGGTTAAGTAGAGGGCTTCAAATGGTGAGTTGACAAATTCGAAGGAGGGTGCGACCGACCTCTGGTCCTCACAAGTTCCTACCTCATGCCTCCACGAGTCATATGATCACAAAAGACTGCCAGCTGAAACATGGAGACGCTGGATGGCCTAACCGGAGCAATGTTGTCATTTTGACAATAGCGAAGTGAGGGGGTGCGACTGAAGATCGTGTACCGTTAAATCATATTGTATATTTTCCATTCCCATTTTATTAACAATTTCAACACGCCTTGGAGTCATCTTTGCTTTCTAAAATCATGTACGATTCTGGAGCAACTTGACAGGCATCAGAGGCTCAATTTGTTTCTCAACATTTCAGCATAACATTAAATTTAAAATTGCACTTCTTAACATGAACTTCTTAACTTATAATTATTCATAAAAGACTGGTATGTGCGTATAAGCAATGTAGGATTATATTTTAATATTGTGTTTAGTGGTATTATGATAAGATAAGCCATTTATATCAGAAATCATCAAACCGGATTCTTCGATCACTTCAAATACTATCTTGGAAATGTAACTAGAATAGTATAAAGAAAAAATATTACAACATTTCTTATAAAACAATATCCTTCGTTGACATTTTTATCTTTCATATTTGGAATGATCTATGCTGATTTCAGCTCTTCCAGGACTAGTATGATATTAATACATATTTAATTTTTATTTATTTTTCAGAAACAATCCATTGGATGTCAGATATACTTGATACATACGTATATTATGTTCTCGTATTGACTGACTTTACGCATTTTTTCTATAATGATGTCTTAATGTTTTGTGTACAGTATATACCAAATATTAACTAACATAGAACGGGGAAAGGGAGGGACCATCAGGGCACTCAAGTGAAACGATTTGTATAGGGAGCTTGGGACTGCCTCCTCCCTATTGTTAACATTTCGCAAAACGAGGGCGGCTCTTCGACCACATCTATTGGGTTTATTCTGTCAATCGAGGGCTCGATTCTAGTGCTGTGAGTGTGAACTTGCTTTTGGAAGGAGATTCTTTTCCCTATATTCGCGGGTTTCACGTAAGTATCTCTGCTTACGGGAACGCCCAAACGTTTTTGGCCCTTCATACAGGAGCATGATGATCACAAACAACAATAGAATCCTGAACAAATCGTTTTTCAGAGTATTCCACTACTATGGAAAGTTACCATGCTACAATAGATGGTAGTATTACATAATCATAATCATCACAAAAAAGGTTAAGTAGAGAGCGCTTTCATAAATATGTGTTGTTCCGTATGGTGTTGAAATATTTCTTCAAGTTGTGCCTTGACATAGTTAAGTCAATAGTTTCGCCGTGTTGATTATATGTGGTCATAACTTGATTAAAAGGCCCACATTTGGTATAGTTCGTCCGATAATGATTTGTTATGAATAATTTCCTACTTCTTAGTTGCCGCGAAGGAATATAGAAGTTAAGTTTTGATAAAAATTTAATTGAATCAATTCGCTGCAAAGTGATATCGTTAACAAATGAAACCATTGCAAATTCACGACGCTGCGCCATGTGTGGACTATGTGTACATTTTTCTTTCTGGAATATGTTGATTTCCTCCTGATTTCTTATTCCCAAGAATAGTTTCATGTCGTCGGCATAAATAAGCACTTTTGTTGTCAGAATGAAGGAAATACCGTTTACATATAGAATAAATAGTAGTAGTCCCAAATGAGATGGGTTTTTTTTTGTTGGCTCAATTCTTATTTTTTGCAGTTTAAACAGCAACATTGGCATATCAAGGCGATCAAATGCTTTTCCAAAGTCTGTATAGAGAGCGTCTACGTGGTTTCCATTTTCAATAGCATTCAATGAATAATCTACAAATTCAAGTAGTTTTGTCGAGGTCGATGATCCCTTTAAGTAGCGATGTTGCATGCTGGGTAATTCTATTTTTGATTTGAAGGAATTATTTTTCAATGACAATTGCTTCAAAAAGTTTTGGAATGCAAGAGATAATGGCTACACCACGATAATTATGTATGTCAGATTTTCGGACAGATTTAAAGATAGGCTCTAAGAATGATCTTTTCCATATTTTTGGAAAGTTTCAAGATTCCAATGACAGAGCGAAAATAATGGAGCAGTTAGCTCTGTTGCAAGATTTCTTATAAATACTGGAGGAATTCCATCAGGTTCAGGTCCTTTTGAGGCATCTAAAGTCCTTAAAGCCAGCAAAATGTCCTGTACTTGAATTTGATTGACTCCAATATCCCTTGAAAATTCTGAATAAAATTTCTGAAAATGTCGTACAAATTTCTTGAAAAAAAAAATTGCAAACAGATCACATATTTTTTCTGAGCAATCCCCGACATTTTTGTCAAGTTGTATTATTGAAGGAATGTTGTCTGATTTTAATTTAGGTTTTACGTAATTAAAGAAGTTCTTTGGGCAAGACTTAATTTAAGATTCAGTTTTTGCATTATATTCTGCAAATGCATTACTGACAAATAAAATTGATTGCATATGTCCAAAAAGTCTGCTAAATCTTCCCTGGTGTTATATTTTTTGGATTTTTTATGAGCTTTTTGTTTGATTTTTAAGATTTTTCATATTTCTGTGGTACCAGACTAGATTCCTTGTGTTTCTGTGACGTCGTTTTTTCTTTACAGGTATTTCTTGGGAAATAATTTCCAATAAAATTTTGTAGATGTTATCTACAGCAGCTTCGATATTTACTTCATTCCTAAGGATTTTTTGCCAATTGACACTGTTTATCCTAAGTTTAATAGTTGCGTAGTTGGTGGATTTGTATTCAGAGACTTCCTCGTATCCAAAGTCGTTGGGTCTTTGATGTTCATGTATGAACAGAAGTTATTCGATTGTTGTATGAAACGCTTCATTTTTCATTTTTGAGACGTGTGAAAATTCCTGTCGTCTCTGAATACATTGAATGCAATTCCAAAAATTATAAGCAAATGGTAACGTTTGCAGTAAAAAAATGGACAAAAATTGCCGATTCTTCATGAGTATGCCTTCACCGGCACTGACAAAACTAACCATGCAGCATCAATCATAGTAACCCATGAGTCAGCAGACAAAATTTGACAGCTGTATCAGTCAAACTCTAACCGTGATTGCAAAAACAGTGAAACAACTCCGTTCAAAAGTGTGCGGGCGCAAAGAACGGCACCCCGCCGCGTCGAAAACGGACATCGTGTGGCACTTTGTGGACGCTCGATAAGCCCGTTCCGGCATCTACAACATCTTGGCACTATTAGATAACAATCAGAGCATCGAAAGAAAGCCCGGTTCTGGACGGCCGACGACCCTGAGCGACAAGAAGCTCCAAAGGATGCTGAAGAGGAAGACCGAGTGAAAAGTGGCTACATCGCGGCGTGCGCTTGACCAGGAAGTCGGTTCAACCGGCCAAACAGTGAAAATGTACCTGGCAAACATGAACATACATGTCAGGAAGCGGAAGTCACGTCCACTGGTTTCGGAGCTGCAGGCAATGACGCAGCGGCAGCGGCTGAATAAGATAGTCAACTCGATTTTCCCGGCGAATCGCGACGTGGCGGTGGTGATGGACGACGACCTATCTCACCCTGGATGGCATCGAATGGCAGGGCACTTCGTATTTTACTTTCCCTACAAAAGAAGTGAGCTCCGACGTGAAGTTCATTTCACTCACCAAGTTCCCAAAGAAGGTGCTGCTGTGGCTGACAATCAGTGAGAAGGGGATGTCAAAGCCGCTCTTCTTTCGCTCCGGTCTGGCCGTGAACGGGGAAATTTATAGTACGAAATGCTTACCGGAAGTTGCGTTGTTCATCAAGAAATACCATAAGGGCGAAGACGCGGTGTTCTGGCTGGATCTGGCGTCGGCCCACTACTCGAAGCGATCGTTGGAGGAGATGAAGCGGCTGAATATCGATGTGGTACCCAAGTCAGTGAACCCGCCCAACGTGCCCCAGCTACGTCTCATCAAGAATTTCTGGGCCAACCTGAAGCATAAGATCTACTCCAACAATTTGTCGTGAAAACTGAGGAGGAATTGATAAACAAAACAAAACAAAACAAAAAGAATTCAAAAGCATGCCTACACGCATGTTTTCGTTCGCCATGGCGAATGTGCCTATTTACTACCGGAAGGCCGCTCGCAAGGGCGTAGATTTTTTTTTAAAGTTAGTCTCAATTTATTTTAGTAAGGGAAATTTATCAAAAGCAATTATCTGCCTTAGCTTTTTTATCACCATCCGAAAAAAGTCCATTTTTCTTAATGCAAACGTATTGATGCTATTTTTACAAGAATTTGGATCTTGCCATTACATTCGACAATTTGACCTTCCAAGCAGAACATTAGAAGTTTCACACAGAACGCTCTTATTAAATTATTGTTACATGGATCATTTTAGTTTTTCTTCTTGATTCGAAGAATTTCGAGTGTTCGAGTGTAATGTTTTGTAAAAAGTATTTATTTAAGTAAGACTCTTTGCATAGCATTCCAATATAATCGTTTTAACAGTACCAACCTTTTCATCGCAAAAAACATGGCTGAATGCAAAATGACATCCTATTTAGTTTATTATGTTTTAAGTTAAATTAATGACATAAATGGCTGACAACCATAATTGCAAGCAACGTATTAAATATAAACAAAGAAATCTTAATATTTACAAACACACAATTTCAATTCAACAGCTTGCTCCAATTCTAGTTGGTAATAACGAATTTATTTTTATTATTCGATTGATTTCAAATCTTTCGATAACACATTTGCGGGTCATAGTATTATTTGAAAATGAGCTTCACGGACTCTCTCGTAAAGAAAGCGTCTCATAAGGTATTAAAATCAGTGGCAACTGGAGAAGCATAATTGAAAACTCCTTATTCCAACACCAGTATCTGTAATTGTTGGAACTTTCAATTGTATACCTGCATATTAAAAAGGTATTATAGATTTACGGAATATCATGACTAATGAATGTGCTAGAAGGCCAGTCAACACAGAATCACATATGATAGCGCATAAGAGTACAACGTGGAAGCGATAAACATTCATTCGTTCATTTAACTCCATGCTAAATGTACGCATATCGCCTCTACATTATACTCATATCCGTTATTAAGTATTTGCGATCTTGTGTTTACTGGGAGAATTGCTTCAAATGAATGATACATAAAGGTTACGATCTATTTCAAATTTGAATGTAACCTTATCGAGGAGAATCTGATATCTAGTCTTCATTTTGGCATGTCTGGATTTTGAAGGCCTTCGAAGATGGTGATAGAATTGCTTTATCAGAAGAATAAAAATTACCTGGAATGCTATTGGCTAGACCGGATCGGAATAATTGTGTTGTTGACAGTTGCAATTATTTTTTTCTTCTTTTTGTTAACATCAGTTACCTGAAAACTACATCTAGGGGCGCAGAACTGATTACTCGCGGTCGACACGAGGTTAAGAGTAATCACAATTAAACGGATGGGAAAATGGGCAGAAATTCAATTTTAAACCGTCCACTGCATAGTTATAGCATTTCTTAGTTTAAAAAAAAAATAAACAAAAAGAAATAACTAAAACTAAACATACAAAGTCTGTCCACGTTAAATTTTGGACACTGATATAATAACAGCAAAAAATATTTACACATTATTCAACAGAACAGATGGTACATTTCACAATAATAGAGTTATATCTGCATTAGAAAACAATGATCAAGATGTTAATCCTTCTTTCTGTAAAATTCTTGAACTTTCTGTGGTTCACCCGCCATCAGGTTCCGTACGGTATCCTCAGATACGCCTGCCGTGAAGATTCTCCATCTTCTCTTGAAATCATCGGCACCATTTGCTTTTTTCTTAGTTTCGAAGAGTTTCCGCTTAACTAAATAGAGCCCAGTATTCTCTATTCGGTGAAGTTCTGGACAGTTTGGTGGATTGGCTGTTCTTGGCACGTATTTGACCTCTTGTACCTTATACCATTCCAGGACGGATTTCACATTGTGACAAGAGGTCAAATTAAGCCAAAACAGAGCTGGAGAGTCGTGGCTTCTGATAAACGGTAGCAACCGCTTTTGCATACATTCTTTCTCGTACACATCCTCATTGATAGTGCCGGTAGAGACAAAACTTTTAAATTTTCGACCAAAACTACAAATCAAATACTTCTTCGGGAATTTGGACACCTTCTTTGTCTCTAAATGCTCGGTAACGGCGTTCCTTTGCATTGCGGTGTAAAAAGCCAGACCAGGAAGCTGTTCAAAGTCTTCCAGTACGTATGTTTTGTCGTCAATTATGATACAAGAAAATGTTTGTAAAAAATTGGTGTAAAGCTCCTTAGCACGACTTTTTGCAGTGAAATTTTGCTTGTTATAACAGTTGACCACCTTTTTCACTGTATACGCTTTCAGTCTTTGACTCTGCTTACCTTTTTGTTCGTATGATTTTGACTTCTAAACTTTGTGAGCAACATTTCGCCTAAAAAGATTGGGATTTTTCTCAATAATGGCTACCACCTTCTTGTCCATTTGTCGGGAGCATACTTTTCGATTTGTTCCACTTTCAACCTTCCAATCTACAGTCAAGCGCTGGTCAAATGATTTGCAAACACAAAACACGGTTCTTTACTGTAGTTTTAGTTCCTTTGCAAGATCTCATACCGATAAATTCGGATTTTCCTGCCATTTGTACAAATTGCGTTTGCACTTCCAATTGATTCGACGCCATTTTACTTAATGTATCAAGAATGTAAACATGTTGCACCACGAAATAAAGTGGAGAGTTTCAGCTGTCATATAACTGAAACGTTTCAGCGATTCGTGAGATAATTCAAAATTTACACTGAAAGAAAAGTTTCAGAAATTTAACGTGGACAGGCTTTAGTTTAATATTCCATTTACATCATTCAAGTTTGGTAATCAGCATCATTTATGCTAAAAATTTCCACTGATGCATCAACAATTTTATAACTGGGATTGAGTGGTAGCCTTAGGCAATCGAAGGATGTGTTGACTGGACAAAAGTTCACGGAGTCGTCAGTCTCATGTGAAACACGCGTGTTCCGAAGGTCCTCATTGAGACCGACTGACCCTGCTGCAACAAACCATCACGTAGGTTAGTCTCTCGGAGCAACCTGCTGCTGAGAATAATCCTGCCGATATAGGTAATCCTTGCACTGATGGTGGGTTCTTATCACATCACATCACATCCAAACTTCGAAAAAACTTCCAAATCAACGGAGCGTGAACCAAACGAACTTCACCGCTAGCTAGTGCACAGGGCAATCATGGATCAAGAAGCATGATGGTCCAGTTTTTTTTTTGTCAGATTTGGCATCTGTGCATTATGCGTAAGACGCCATGGCATGGTTCTACGCCAATAAAGTTCATTACGAGCCGAAACTTATGAATCGTCCAAACCGTCCTCAAGCCCGACCAATCGTGACATTTTAGGCTCTGAACTAGGCATATCTAAGGAAACATGTTAAATCAGCTAATGCCCTCGAAAAATTAGCGAAGTAACTAAGACAATTGCGAAAGAGTCTGTGCAAAGACGGATGAGCAGCGTTAGGGCAAAAGTGCTTTCTTGCACGGCCATCAAATTTACTCAATTTTGAGTCGTTTATGACTTACTTTCATCAAAAGTTTTTTTAACCATTTCAAGCTTACTGCTTTCACAACTCGCTTATTTCTTGCTCTCAACTTAGTGTTCTAAATGCACTTCCACAGTTATTAATTGAAAACTTTCGATACCATTTTTGCATTAGTATGATTGTGTGGCAAGTACAATCATACCATACGGGAGTCCAGGGAGTCTAGAAATTCTCCTTATAGAAAAAATCCTAGACCAAACCAGGAATCGAACCAAGCCACCTCCAGCATGGTATTGCTTTGTAGCTGCGCCTGTACCAACTGAGCTATGAGAGGACCCTTTCATCAAAAGTGGAGTGGAGTCACTAAAATTTGCGTAAAAGTTGTTGAGATTGACCAACAAATCATTAACATCCATTCGATGCCAGCCAATATTATTGTTTTGTCAATTTGATAATTCCAACAATGTTAACTCAAATTTGAGTGACTTCACTAATGACGAAACTTTTCACAACCGACTCATAACTGAGTCAAATGGTGCGGGCGTGTGGCGTATGAATAACGATAAGATTTTTTTATATGCTACTGAGAGAGAACATGATTCATGAAAGCAAAAACAATTTCCTCCAAAAAAAGAGTATTATCTTGATTTTTAATCGTCCTTCTACTTTCTGGGAAACCCTATGGAGCATTTCCAGCCAGAATAGCAAACCGGTTGGACCCTACTCACTCCGATCTTAATGAAATGTTGTCCATATGTTATTTCCAACCAAAATTACGTTTTCCATAAAAACTTCAAAATTATCCTGGACTAATTTTCTATAAGGGCGTATTTAAAACAGTGGATTTTATTTTTTCAAAACAAAATTTTACGCAAATGACTCATCTGATCGTCTTGTAAAAAGTTGTAGGTAATGATGTGTTCTTCAAGAAAAAAAATACATTGAAACTGAAAAATTCGTAAATTCATGCTTAAAAAACATAAAACATTGATTTTCGCATAAGACCCCCCCCCCCCCCCCTTCGATCCTACTAATTTTTATTTAAAATGCTGGAGCTATGTCCTTAGAGCCGTGATGGTAATTTCCTTAATTTTTTTATTTATTGTTTTTAAATATGTATGAATTTTTTGAAAATGTTAAAAATTAAAGTTTTTTTATTAAAATATACCGAATATAGATTTTATCCATCATTTCAAATTAAAAAAAACATGATAATTTCTTTTCCGTAGGCCTAGCCGTTTTCAAGTTATTCCGAAATTTAATAACAGAAATTCATGTTTTTTGCATTTTTTTTTTTGGCCCTCCTTGGCATTTTTTTCTCAGACACGGTGGCAGTCATACCCGTTTCTGTTTGGATGCGATGGAAAAGAATCTAGTTGATGCTTTTGGATATGTGTGTGTTTCGGATAGTTGTTTAGAAAAAGAAGAAGCAGTATTTCATACCATGTTGTTTTTTTTTTCAATTTTCATTCAACTTATTACATTTCAGGTCATTTGAATACATTAACTTTTTTGGTTTCATTATTAGAGTTAGAAAATACCTCAAATGCACTTTGGTTACTTGAATCTGGAATGTAAGAATGATATTTTTGAGTTTCAGGAATTGGTTTTGCTTTGTTAAAAATCGAATCGAATTCCTTTTCGACCACTTTGTATTCATCCGTGGAAACGTAGCAAAATGTCAATTTTGTTTCATGATCATCTTGCGATTATTTGGTCAGTCATAAAGTTGTCTAGCATTCGTTATAGGATGTTCGTGTTTGCTTAGCTAAAGTTGCTCTAGTTGCCATTCTCTTAAAAGTACCTCTGATCGCATCACAAGGACTCTTGCCGTGTAAAGTTGCAAAAAAATGCCATTCAATTTCAATATTATGCCTATCTTTAAATCCACAGAGGCTAACACATTTTTTTTTATTTTTTTATTACGACGCTGATCCGTCTTACAATCTTTTTAATTTTAATTTGTGACTTTAAATATTCCAATAATTTTGAGATAAAAAGCAGAACTACTACTGTGTCATGCCTTACAGCATCAGAAATTATCACAAAACTTATGTGTTTTAGTGTACCATTTTCTTTGTAATATGCTACAAATGGATGAGCATTATTCCAATGATAACTTTGCACTTCATCTTGAAGAAAAAAATGTGTAGTTTTCAGAAAAATCACAAGTAACTTTGACTTCATCATCTTCTGGTTTTTCCTTTTTTGTTTTTAAAAAATTACTCTGCTTGTTTTTTTATATAGTCATGATACATTTATTTATCAGTCTTTTTCATAATAAAGGAAGCAAACTCTTCTGATGGTAAAGTCTTTAATTTAATATTACACCTATCGGTCGTAATCCACTGTTCAAATGACACTCCTTTAATTTCATTCTCTTCCAATTTTCCTTAAACTGCTGTTTCTGATGCTGACGTATCGTAACAATTCATGCACGCGCGAAGATGGCAAAAGTCTGTTCAAAATTGTGCATCGCACAGAATTTGTTCCATATAGATAGTGCGATCACATAAAATGCGATTTACTTTTAAGCTGTTGAGCATAAGATTCACATTTTCGTGAATTGTACAAACACAAATGTTATGGGATCCTGATTTACTAAGAAGTTTACAATGTTTTGGCCGTAAGGCTGCAAATGAGCTAAAGCTTAGTTCAACATCTTTATGGGTTTCATTAAAATGCAAGTATGACTCTTTGAGTGACATCGTCAGGAGACGTTTTTGTTTTATCTGGCGTACACCACTCGTCACTACAGAGACATAATCTCTTTGGTCCGGCATAACTCTGCTGATATCGTCTTCTTCGTAAAATTGAACAACTTTACGTACTAAATCTGCATTTATTCCATGTCCTTATTTGGAACGGGGTTTACACAATATTCCATCTTCGGCATTTTAATCCTTCACCTGCAAGGGAAGAAATAATAAATTAGAATTTTTTCCAACATGACATGAAATAATATTCAAAGATGTTCATAAACCTTACCTGTGTTTCAGTGTATCTGCTGACTTTGAATTCATCAACGATTCTTTGCGCAGCCCAATACTTTGGCAATATGGACAAAATTTGAAATTGTTGATCGCGAGTACATTCAGGATCGGAAAATTTTTCCTTTAACTGGTTCATTATTACCTTGTAGTCCTTAGGCTTGGCGTTGAGATTTGTTTGGCCCTCATATTCCAAAACGTCAAATATATGACGCTTAACTCCATCCATAATTTCCTTGGTTTTTTGCTAGGGGTAGGAAGCACTTCTCATTTTCTTCGTTGAATTTACATGAATTCCCATGATGCCATTGTTGAATGTCTCGATGTTATATGACAAACTGATTTTATAAAAAATAGACTCCGCTGAAGACGATGGAGCTAAAGATGTAACGGATGGGATGGTATTGACTATGGATTCACTTTCCATATCTACAGGTCTCTTTAATTGCACACCACCACATCATCATTCGAAGGTGGTGGTTTTTGTTGGGGACGATAAGTTATGGGAAGACACTTATTGCAGATTCACGTCGAATTATCTAATGGTATCTTACAACCTAAAGATCTTAATTTTTCAAAACACCATCTGTAAAGTTTCTAGTCTCTAAACCTCACTTCTTTGATTTGGGTAGAGGTTTACAACACTTAAAAGTATTATCCATGTTTGAAAATAAACTTGCTTGTTTTACTTGAAAAACTATGAAAGATAAACTAAGTTGATGAGGTGAAGAACTTCCCAATATATAGCACTTTGTTGATTTCATACCTATTTTCATTTCAAATGTATGGCAGACTCCATTGTATTGAAATGTACCGATAAGAAATTTGTTCCAGACACGGGTATAAATAAAAATTTACCTGACTGCTGTCTTCTCAACGAGAAGCTTAAAAAATCCCGATATATTAACCGTTTTTGCAAAAAAAAAAAGTTTTGAGTTTGATCATTTACCTCAGATAGCATCACTTTGTATCGCTTCCATTGCGTCTGAACAGAAACGGGTAAGGCTGACAGCCTCCATGTCTGAGAAAGATTTGTTCTTATTCAATATTCTATCGTATAACATAATTTTTTTGTGGACATCGCGACTAAACTAAATTTCCTTTTAATAAAATTCGCAATAACCTCAGAACGGCTGGGTTTACGAAAACAGTTTTTATGTGCTTTTTTATTAAAAATGAATACGTAGAGTCTATTTTTGGTAAAGTTATATAAGAAAATACCCGATATCACAAAATTCAAAGAACCATAAAAATGTAAAAACAAAAATTTAAAATATTAAAGAAGTGACCGTCTTAAACTTTTTACCAGATTTTAGGAAAATTGGAACAGAGTGGCCTCCTTAAAAATTAATGTTTTGTTATTTTTTTTAGCATCAATTTGCATTTTTTTAGTTTTAGTTTATTTTTTTCTCTAAGAACACTTAATGACCTACAACTTCTTATCCGACGACATTTTGATTAGAATAATCGTTTCCATTTCATGATTTCTTGAAAAAATAAAATTCATATTTTACGCAAGCTTTTATAGAAAATTAGTCAAGGAAATTTAAGGATTTCTTTACGAAAAATGTTATCTAGGGTAGAAACTTACATATGGACAAAATTTCATTAAAACCGGAAACTGTAGAGACAAAATCAATATTTTTTTAGCGTTTCTGGCTGGAAATTCTTTATGTTCTCTAAAATCCTAGCAGATGAGTTAGACGCTTTCAATCTACTGGCTATGATGGACTTAAACGTCTCCATGTATACGCTCCATCCCAGTGATTTCTTTTTCTTTTGTTGACTTGCGTGCAAATGATGATATTCTTAAAAGCAGCATTGGAAATTCATTGAGATCACTTAAAATTGTCAGATGAACTAATCAAAGTTTCGCCTATCATCATTAAATATAATTCCAACACAACGGTGTCGTTGTTTTGATTTTAGAAAGGCCACAACAGCGATGTCTACCTTAGAATAAGCAAACTAATTCCACTGTTCAAACAGGATCCCGAAACAAATTCCTTCTCCCCGTCCGTGTCTGTCTAGTATCAATATTTAATTTCATTCCGTTTAATCTCGAGGGAAAACACGTTGCCAAAAATCGAATGAAATTGAACTTTGTAGCAGTGCGGAATCAATGTATCGAACCTTTTGCGGCGCTGTGTGCACTAGGAGATGAAAGTCTCAGACTAGACAAGTGCAACGCCAAACTAGCAACGCCACTTTTAACGCCATACTCAAGGCTTGAGCCTCTGTGGTTGAAGGGCCATGAAAAATGGCCAGCAAACAGTTGGCAGTGGCGATTTCTTTTCTATTTTCCTCTCGAACCCTTTTTTTCTATTGGGGGAGAAAGTTCCATTCCCCAGAAATAAGTTTCGTGCTGGCTGTCAAGGGTGGAAGTGTGTTCATTCGTTTTCATCTAGGAGGATCCCCAAGGATAGTGAGCAATGGATAGGAATACCCTTTTAGTGCAGCTAGCAAGCGATAGTCGTCTGTTGCTGGCCAATCTTCCCTGCTTGCGGGAAACTTTTATTTTATTTACGATTTACTCGTGCCTATTCTAGTTTGGCTCCACTACTAGGGTTTCGGGTGGCATTTGCCCTGCCATCGCTACCGGTCGGAATCGAAAATTGAATGTTTGTTTTGCTGTTGTTGTTATTGTCCGTCTGGCGAATTCCGAAACGAGGATGGACTTTCAATTCCTCGAAAAGAAAATTGTTTATTTTGCCTATAGGGACAGCAAGGGAAGGTACCGGCGTTGTAAACGACCTGAAACATTTGTCATTCTGTAAACAGGTTAAATATGTTGGTGATGACGGGGATCGAGCTACTTGCTATTGATTGATAGAGGGTAAATTAAATTGATGACTTTCGTCATTCTAAATTTAATTATCACATGCGTTTGTGCACCAGGTAAAAAAAAAACAATTAATCTTATTGGAATACTTGCAAGGTAGCGAGGAGAATAAAAAACGCTCCATTACTTTCGCTAAATAGAAAAACCATGTGGAAAACCCGACAATTGTGACATTTAATCTCAATCAAAATCAACAATGCACATTATGGAAGGATAGTTCCGTTTAATGTATTGCTATCCAATGACTATCCTACAATTCATTATATCCCTTCCTGTTCCCGCGAAGAATACCCACAACCCCCACCCAAATCAAAAGCAAATCTAAAAGCAATTATGGTAACCCATGGTCGACAATGAATTCGCTCAGATTCGATGGAACATTTTATTAGCCTCATGTGTGCGTGTTTGGTCGTAAAATAAAATTCAATGACTGGCCGGCCGGGTTCAATTGCATTTATAAACGACGATCGATGCGTTGCGGATTCACTACGATAAGAGTAAGAGAGTTTTTCGACATGCATGTATGATGCTACGGTGTGGCTTCGGATTTCGTGCCGATGGTCTCATATGGCGCGAAAATTAGATTTAGGCTGGCATTGCTTCCGATTCGAACGCCAACAACGGGGAGCCATAATGCAATCACAAACGGCTGCGGTGAGTTTGCGTTTCTCATACCACCCTACCAGCCCAACCATGACACACCGAACGTCGATTCAATCGAATTTTGGCATGGATTTGATTTTAAATCCGCAGAGAAAAAGGATTTGTGTGTGCGGGAAAAATAAATACTTTCGGTGATTGTCTTGCGTTGGTGGTGATTCTGGCTTATCTCTACGAGCAGTATGGATTTTTGTTGGATTTGGTGATGGCAGAGGTGATGAAATGTCAATACGAGAATGATACGTGATCAATTGTTGATTTATTTTTTTACTCACAAGGCGTGCTACGGATTTGTGTGTGTTTTTGACATCTGTCTTTGAAAATGAGATGGCTAACCTTGTAAACTAAGATTAAATGAGAGATATGCAACTCAAGCATATTTCAAACATCACCCACCAAGAGTGAATGTCTCAAGTAGTACACGGAACATTCTCTAAATTCAACACTTAGTATTTATGTTTCGTTTTTAGTAATTCTGCAATAACATAAAACATGTCTTGTTACGGCAGAGTTTATTTCACATTACACAAAATACAAACAATTCATTAATGTTACTCAAGTGTGTTGCTCAAATATTTTTATTTTCGAATCTGCTTGCCTAGCCCGTGTATCAAATGCTGAATATACAACTATTGATAGTGACCACATGTTGGCACGGCACCGGATCAATCAGCGGATTTATCATTCTAATGACCATTGCTTATTTTGACGTCAGAAAGAACTCTATTTGGGGTTGGAACAAATGTACCCACAGCCTGAAAATCTTGCAAAGAACATATCAAATTGCAGAACCCCTTACTGAAGAAGATGGGCTTCAACGCGTTCCCCTTTACGTTCAACATTTCTCCAAATGCTCTGACGTCCGTAACGGTCCAAAAAGGTAAACCGTGCGGAGTGTAGTACTACGTGAAGATTTTCACTGGTGATTCGAAAGCTGATAGCACTCATCTTCGTTGCATGGTTTCCCTTGGAGTTTATTATTATTTTATTTAACGTGATATAACGTCATAATAACAATACCTGATACACAATATCCCTCCAACGTTCTCGGTGCAATCTCGTGGGCACCCTGTATTCCCTTGATTTTTCTCGAACTGGTATAACCTGGTATAACCATCTTGCTCGTTGTGCCCTTCGTTGCCAACCGGATTCCCATCAAATACCGTTTCCGCAGGGTTGTTGTCCGGAATTTTCGCAACCTGTCCTGCCCTGTCGTTCAGATTTAACCACCTTGCGAATACTGGGTTCATCAGCGAGTTGCGCGAGCTCATGGTTCATCCTGCGCCTCCAGACTCCGTTCTGCTGAACTCCGCCAAAGATGGTTTTGAGCACCCTTCGCTCAAAGACTCCAAATGATAGCAAGTCCTCCTCAAGCATTGTCCAAGTCTCGTGCCCGTAGAGAACAACCTGTATTATAAGAGTTCTTTTAACTAAGTCTGTTTGACCGCGGTTGCTTGTGGAGCCCGTAGTAGGCCCGACTTTCACTGATGGCTCTGGATCTCCCGGCTGTTATCATTGTCCACAGTAACAAGTGAGCCAAGACAGACAAATTCGTTGACTACCTCGAACTCATCGCTGT
The DNA here is from genome assembly GCA_024533555.2 of Aedes koreicus. Taxonomy (NCBI): domain Eukaryota; kingdom Metazoa; phylum Arthropoda; class Insecta; order Diptera; family Culicidae; genus Aedes; species Aedes koreicus. The sequence goes on from JAHHFK020003709.1 coordinate 603,340, forward strand.
CGATCGCTACACTGCTGCCTTCGGGCTCTGTCGAGCTCGATTCCGAATGCCAGTATGTACTTCCTTTTGATTTTAAGCTTAAGTATTAAGCTTCAATAAAATCTTCACAACTTCACGCTTTAGCCTGGTGTACTGCTCTGTCACCGCCTCAAATGTTCCGCCGACAATGTCCACGTCATCGGCAAAGCAAATACATTGACTGGATCTGTTGCAGAGTGGTCCCCCTCCCCTCCCTTGTCTCATAGAGCTCAAGAGCAATGTTGAACAGCTGGCATGAGATTCCATCACCTTGACGAAGCCCCCTGTGGGACTCAAATGAATCCGAAAATCCACCCGATATCCTCACACAGCACTGGGTTCCATCCATCGTAGCCTTGATAAGTCTGGGCAGCTTTCCCGGAAAACCGTTCTCGTCCATGATCCTCCATAGCTCTTTTAGGCTTTGAAGGCGATGAATAGATGATCCGTAGGAACTGTATATTCACGGTAATTTTGGAGGATCTGCCGCAAAGTGAAGATTTGGTCCGTTGTTGACCGGCCTTTGAAGAAGCCGGACGACAGTCACTGAGAGATGATTTGGGATAGCACTTTTAGGCGACATTAAGGACGGTAATCGCACGATAATTTCACAGTCCAGTTTGTCGCCCTTCTTGGAAATATGACATAAAACCCCATCCTTCCACTCCTTCGGCAGCTGTTTGGTCTCCTCCTTCGGCAGCAATTGGTCAACTAGTCCGGGCCCATCTTGATAAGTGCTGCTCCGATACTATCACTCCCAACCGATTTGTTATTCTTCAACTGCTTGATGACAACCTTAAAATCACCTATCTTCGGAGGTGGCACATCTCTGTCACTTGCTGAATCACCGACGGCACTTCGTTCGCTGTCTTGGTCCTCTTTCTGTACTTCTTTCAGATGTTCATCGAAGTGCTGCTTCCACGTTTCGCTCACCTCAAAATCGTTTGTCAGAATACTCCCATTCTTATCCTGACACATTTCAGCTCGTGGTACGAAGCCTCTGCGGGATGTGTTGAGTTTCTGGTAGAACTTTTGCGTTCCATGTGAGCGGTGCAGCAGTTTTAGCTGCTTACGCTCCTCCTCCTCCTTATGGCTGCCCTTTTTCTCCCGGAAGAGTAAAATTTGCTGCCTGCGCTTCTGTCTGTGCCGTTCCATACTCTGACAGGTAACTTGACGCAGTATAAATGCCCACGATGCATTCTTCACTTGCATCACCTGCTGGAATTCCTCGTCGAACCACAAGTTCTGTCGACTTCGTTCCACGTAAGCTAAGACGATCTCCACTACGCTGCTGATAGCTGTTTTCACGGTGTTCCAACAGTCCTCTAGGGGGGTTTCAACGAGCACATCCTCTTCCGGCAGCGCAGTTTAGAGTGATTGCGCGTAGCCTGCGGCAATTTCAGGATGCTTTAGTCACGCGAGATTGAACCGTGGCGGGCGTCGGTACCGAAAGTTGTTCACTATAGAGAGTCTGACAAGTGCCGAGCGATTGCGCGTAGCATGCGTTTTGAAGATATTAAAACGTGGTCGATTTGTGATTCCGTTTGGTTTGGTGACCTCCAGGTGTACCGATGTTGGAGGCTGTGCTGGCAGAAGGTACTATGTACGGCCATGTTTTTGGAGGCAGTGAAGTCGATGAATTGAAAGCCGTTGTCATTATTCAGCTGGTGTGTGCTGAAATCTCCAATCATCGGCTTATTTTCCTCCTCCTGACCAACCTGAGCGTTGAAATCCCTAATGATGGTTTTGATGTTATTGCTTGGGCAGCGGTCGTATTCGCACCCAAGCTGTGCCTAGAATTATTCTTTGTCATCATCAGTAATTCCGAGGTGAGGTCTATGCACGTTAATGATTTTGATGTTGAAGAACCGGCCATTGATCCTCAACATAAACATTCTTGGGATTATCGGCCACCACCCTATTACTCGCTTCTGCATCTCACCCACCACGATAGAAGCTGTTCCCAGCTCGTGTGTTTTGTCGCAGCTCTGGTAGATGATATGACGATGTCGAACTTGCGGTTCTTCAATTCGTCTGAAAACACACGAGTACATTCAAGAAAATTAAGATTCCACGTTCCGAGTTTTCAATCGTTAGTTCTTATCCGTAACCTAGGTCCATGCCAATTGTTCTAGCTCGAATCTCTTCATTGTGTATTATTCATTGTTGTACTTTATTTCATTGGTGACCAACCCCACTATCTAGCAGGAGGATCATCGTGATGCTACTGTTTAATAGTTCCGAGCATCACCAGGACTTTTGGCTTTTGTATTTAAAGTTCTGGGCTTACTAACAAGAAGGTAGCACAGCCACTGGGAACGTGGAGAACAGACGCTGATTTGAGCCGTCCCTGACCTGAAAACAGACGCTCGATTGTAGTTCATTTAGCGTTACCTAGGGCGTACCTCGGGGGAGGCGAACTACCTCACATCCAAATGACTTTGTTTAACCAACAACAATGATTGAGTTTAATACTCCCAAGACAAAGTTTAAAAAATATTTTAACACTCTGCGAAATAATAAAACATTAGCATTTAATTTTAGTTTAACGACAAATAATATCCATGTAACAAAACGTTCTACATTTATTCGTCAAATAAATTAATAAATCTTTGGAAGTGCCTGTTGAAAGTTGCTGCCTTCAACAAAAAGTTTTACGCGATTGAGTATGTGGTATTTTGGCTGGACCTGCCCTCTTATGAAAAGACATCACTGATGATGGAGCGACTAAAGTTAAACGATGTACCGAAGACCTCCTTACGTCCCCCAGCTGCGACAGATAGTGAATTTTTGGGCGAACCTCAAACGGAAGATCTACTCCAACTATTTGTTAAAAACGGAGAAGCAGCTAACCGCCAATGCCACGAAAGAGCTGAAGAACATGCGAACATCCATTTTTTCATCGGCAGACTAGAATGATTAAACTACGATCACCCAGAAGGATGTCTAAGCCTTTTTGATGGCAATGCTAATAAACATGAGATTTAAGGAGAATTTGATCGATTTAATTATATTTTTATTTTTTTTTTCCACCGCCGCCGGAATGGAATAAAGGGCGATACGGTCAGAATTTGGTCAATATTTACTTGACGTATTTCTTTCAATTTTGCATTTAAAAAACCTGAACACCCCTCATTTTGAAGGTGTGTGTGTGTAGAATGTTGCTCCTATTTTGATTTTGGAATTCACTCTTCAGTTGTCAAAATGCCGTCCAAGCAAGAAGAGCAGCGTATCAAAATTTTGCTCGCGCATCGCGAAAATCCGAGCTACTCGCACGCAAAGTTGGCAAAATCGTTAAAAGTTGCCAAATCAACCGTTACAATGTAATTAAAGTGTTTGGGGAACGTTTGTCGAAGCCAGGAAGTCTGGATCGGGGGAAATCGAAAACCGGAAGCCGCTGAGACGACAAAGAGAGTTGCCGGTAGTTTCAAGCGAAACTAACCTATTCTCCGAGATGCCGCAAATAAGTGGGTGTATCGTCTACAACCGTGCATCGAGCCAAAAAACGAGCCGGATATCGATTACAAGAAGGTAGTGACTCCAAATCGCGATGATAAACAAAATACGACGGCCAAAGCGGATGGAGGTGTAAGACGATGCTGACGAAGTTTGACTGCGTGGTAATGGACGACGAAACCTACGTCAAGCCGACTAAAGCAGCTTCCGGACAGGAGTTTTATCGGCAGGAGGGGAAAGGTAGCAGATATTTTCAAGCACATTCGAAACTCGTCAAAGTTCGCAAAGAAATATCTGGTTTGGCAAGCCATCTGTACTGTGGTGAAGAGCTTTTTAGCTGGGACGTCACCGATACGGAAGAGGGCGAGTGGTCCCCTAAAGGACAACTTTGAGTTAAATAACCATCCAATAAAGCCAATAAATAATTTACCATCCGGAAGAACTTGATCTATTAACCAGCTTGGGAATTTAAATTTAACAATGTTTCTTCATTACCGGATAGCAGATTATCGCTAATGGTTCTGATTATTCTGTATTACTGAACATAACTACCATGACGGAACATAAGGCAACATAATCGTCTCTCTTTATAAGGAAAAAGGTCATCAGATTGAACCAAAGACCAAAATGTAATTTAAAAATTATTGAATATTTTAATACATAAAATGGTATCCGTAGTCTTTGTCAACCGTGCGATTTTGTCTTGAACACAGCTCTTTTGGTTATAATCCGTTTTTTTCGATTTCAATCGAAATCAATATGTAGCAAAATGTTCGCCTTTCCTGGCTCGTCTGAATCGATTGTTTCAAAAACTGAAGCTATGAAGATGATGCTGAAGATATGATGTAAATTCTGCTCGATATTGTCCCACAAACACAGCCAGAGTGGCTTGACTTATAATTGAGTCGTTTCTGACACAATTTCTTCGAACAACATTGATTTGAATCAGATGAACGTGAGTGAATTGTTAGCTTGTCAATTACAACAAGATTGAGGATTGACCTAAACATCTTGTTGTGTGAGCTTTTGTGAGGGGGAGAAGAAAGATACCCGACACAGTTCCGACTAGCAGAACGAATTGCCCCAAAAACTGAATGATTACAAACATAGTTGACTAAGCTTATCATATTTTCATAAATTTCGTGCATGTGGAGTTACAAAAGTAATTTAGGCACTTTTAGTGCTTTCTAGCTCCTACCGTTCTTTCCCTGGCTACTTCCATACATTTTCTTAGAACTATTACTCACTGACATGTCTCATTCTTATCCGTGCGGGGCCCCGTCTTGCACGTCGCACACTTGCTGCACATCAATATTGGATCCTGTGAACCAATCGGCCTGTGCAACACACACACACACACACACACACACACACACGATTGCCGTATCCCGCTTCGGTGTCGCCTCGTCCAATGCTCGGAACAAAAGATCGTCATCGAATTCACAGAGTGGAAGGCCTTCGGTTAATCTACCATGGATGTCTTAAGTAGCAATCACGATGTGCGATCGAACTGCGTCCTGATGGTCGCTGGTGTCCTGGCAAACGATCCACTTTTCCACCCGTCGCCTGGGTAACGTCAGTACCGCGTGCTTGACTAGCGCTTTGTAGTGATCGATGCCACTCAACGAGATAATCGAATGCCGTCCGCCGAGAGGGATGATTCCTACGATAGCTAGGAGTGTTCTCGTTTTGCTGAGAAAATAGAACACGCAAAAAACACCCTGAAAAATAAATTCCCATCAGCAACCAATCGTCTTAATCCATTTTTGGTCCTACTCACTCCGATGGTCGGAGGTGTTTTTCTCTGCTGTCAAACGAGTCTGTTTCTTCCGGTTCGGGGCACGTGCAACGTTCTTGAGACCTAGATTAGATTATGTATTGATTAGTCACATGAAGCTTATCATCCATCCATCCATTCTTACTCAATCTCTGCTCTGGAACAGTGTTGTCTCTCGTTAAACGTGACCTGCCAATCACGAATCTCACGTGGATGCTTGTCTGAGAAGAGAATATGCTGATGAAAGATTGGGGAGCCTTTAGAGCATACTCACGAAGCTAATGGCGTCGATGGATGAGAAGCTATCCCGCCTTCCGATCTTGTCAGGGTCTCACCCACCGGTAACTCTGGATGCTTTGGTCCGGCTCTGGAGGCAATAGTCGTTCTGAAGCAGTGAAACCACCGCTACTTGTGCCGTGCACCGAATCTCTCCGCCTCCTGCGTTCACGATAATGTGCTCCCGTATGCTTTTTCTGCAAAGTCACATGCAACGTTCTTCGTGAACAGAAGTCTTCTCCTGCACTCCCGTCGATCTTGATCGGTTGCGTCCGACAATTTCACACCCGCACCACGATTGATGATCGTTGCCAAGTCCTGACACCATGAACCACCTCTTTTTAACACCGGCACTGAACGTCGTTTTAAACGCCAAATGTGCTCCCGAAAACTTGTGTGCTCTAATTGGTGTGCGATGCAATTCACTGGTTGAGAACGAATGAAGCAGAAACCGTCTCGCTGTCGCTGCTACTCGCCCGTCGATCGGCTCGTTGGTGTGTTTGTGTGTGTGCGTGCGTTCTTCATAGCTCATTTCCGCTTTTTTTGGTGTGGGTGGGGTGGATGGTTTAGGGGTCTTTGTATATTGAAGTAAATGGGGTTAGAAAAGGGGGTTTGGGGTTTTTTTACACGGTGTTCAATAAGTTCGGATACACTTTCAAAATTTGTTAAAAAAATGAAAACATGTTTTTTTTATTTTTTGGATTTATGTTATTGAAAGCTATGTTTACAAGGAACGTTTACAACATTTCTCTTGGAATGACCCCCCTTTGTACTCCTTAACGAGCTTCAAACGTTTCTCGAACGCGTCGCAGGCGGCACGCACGGACTGCATGGGCATTTCGTCCCAGATTTTGAGAATTACCGTCTTGAAATGATCCAAAGTGCTGACCTTGTATTCGTTCAGCTTCGCCATCATATAGGACCAAACAAAAAAGTCGAGAGAATTCAAGTCCGGGGAGCTGGGAGGCCACAAAGTTTTGTCCAGAAAGTCGGTTAAATTGTCCCGACACCAGGCTTGAACCACATTTGCCGTATGGGCTGGTGCACCGTCCTGCTGGAACACGTAGTGCTCATCGCCGTAGAGGCTTCGGAGACTGGGGGCAACAACCTTTTCCAAAACCTCAGTTTTGTAGTACGCCGCGTTGATTTTGACGTTTTTTTTCAATAAACACCAAGGGTAGCTTACCACGTTTGCATACTGCCCCCCAAACCATCACCGACGCGGCACTTTGGAACCGAGGGATGTTTATATTGGATTCAGGAATGCTGTCCCTCGATGGCGCCCACACCCGGTCATTTTGCACATTGTGCGGCTGCTGCAGCACGAACAGTTTCTCGTCCGAAAAAACAAACTCCTGACCAGCGTGCCGAGAGAGGATCCTCTTAGCTCGATCCAACCGCTTTTTGCTGGTAGCCTCCGAAACGCCATGGACCTTACGTTTTTTGTAAGGCCTGAAACCAAGGTCCTTGGTGAGTATGGTGTGAGCGGTTCCAATGGAAACGTAGAGATCTGCAGCCGTTTTCCGGATTGAGCGGTTCTTTTTGCGCCGAATTCGCTCCCTCACGATCTTGATGACCCGTGGCGTCCTCGCTGAACGCGGCCGACCGGATCTCGCACGGTCATTGGTCGAGGACGTCTCCCGGTATCGCCTGATGGTCGTGTAGACAAAGTTCCGCTTGACCCCATGCGATTTCAGCAGCCGGAATATATCGCCGGGTCGCTCACCGTTCAAAAAACGCTTAATTACGAAGTCCCGATACTCTTTCATCGCGCGTAACAAACAAACAACAACTAACAGAATGTCAACACCGCGCACATTCGGTAGCGTATGAATGAAGCTAAAGCTGACACCAATACCAATGCAGAATATGTACATGGCGCATACCTACGCAATGATGAAAACTTGTATTCGAACTTATTGAACACCGTGTATATGAATTAAGTTTACATATGCAAAGTTTCATTTACAATCTAAAGGTTTTATTTTGTTTTAACATTTTTTTTTGTAGCTCGTTCCTTTTTACCGTTTCCGTCTTCCTTAATAACTAACTCTCGAAAACTCTCGAGCTAGAAAACAAGATTCATCGTATTTTTCCTTACACTGTTAGGCATTATGCTTGTCAACTCTTTCTCGAAAGAAAGATTTCGCTATTGCAAAAAAAATTTAAACAAAAGAACAATGGTCATTGAGGACGATTGTTCCCAATAGTTTTCGGAAGCGAAACTAATTGTACGACTTTATCGATCAAGCACTTGCCCGAGAATGAGTAATTCGTAATTAGAAAGCATTCCCAACAAACATCGGTGTTGAATTAGAGCTTGTTCAAGCAAATTTGGAGAAGCTATTCAGCTGTTTCTTCTAGAATAGCTGAATAGTTTCTCCAAATTTGTTTGAAAAAGCTCTTATTCAACACCGATGTTTGTTAGGTTGGGATAGGTGCAAATTCATTTAAAGTGGAAACGTACACTGTACGCATTTTTCAACCACAGAAACTCATACATACAATACAATGTTTCCTATCAAACCTGAAAATGTTTACGATGAATTGTTTTATATATAAATGGCATGCAGAAGTGATACCCGAGAAAATGTTAACAAAAGAAAATTATGTTTTACCTCGAAACTTGTGGCCTTTAGTTCACACTACCATGGATGTCAAGTCGGTCCCATTTGGGTTTATGTCAAATCGTTTGATTCTGAAAATAGTATCCAATCAATATTGGTGCACTCAACAACTTTGTTTTGAAATTGTTTGGGATAAAACCGCACCTAGTTGTCCCATTATGTAAGACAATCAAACTACGAAACAAACTTTAATCCGCCTCTTCTCAAGGTTGAGCAGGTAATCCATGCTTCTCATGTTTGTCAGCTTTCCATGAAATAGTCAATATTGGTTTAGGCCTCTTTGTGCTGATTGTTTTCATCAATGTATATTCACGAGAACTCAAATAAAAGTAACATTTGCAAATCAATTGGAAAGCTATTATTTTACCACAAAAAACCTTTTTTGATTGTTTTTCTGTGAAGGCAAGAATTTACCGCGCTTTTCACGGCTTGCTGATTTGTGCTGCTAGTGTCGTAATGAGTGGCAATATATTTGCTGTCAAAAGAATCACCAAATTCAAGCATAGAAGTTCATTACTTAAGCGATACCCATCATTTGTCAAATATATAATGCCGCATTGAAATACCTTCAACTCCGAATGTATACATTTTACTTCTTTGCATATGACAGCATAAAAGATCCACACAATTTAGCCGTACCGTTCTCACGTTAGAATATCCCACCACATTATCGACCCGCACCGATATGGGCATCGAAATTAAGTTATTTTTATTCAATTAATGTCAAGAATCTTAAAAGCTTCAGCTACATACATTCATTCTCTTTGACGGCATCTGCGGGAGAATTCTCCATGAACCAATCGTATTAATAGAGAAGGTGTACACGTTTGTAGATACCTACCAGGCCGTAGGTTGCATCGTCGTCGTCACCGTCGTCGTCGTCGTCGTCGTCGTCGTCGTCGTTTGTTATTCATAGGAAAAGCCAATAATCGAGCGAAAAACAATTTTGATCTGAATGGTGAAATCCGAAGCCCCCATCTTGAAGCGCATCCGCTAGGAGAAAAGGAGAGGAACAATAGCAAGACGTTGTCGTATGTGATTCTAGCCATATGTCTGGGACTTGGAATCAGCATAGGCAGTGTGGAGCATTTTTCTGAAATGTTGATTATTCCCATTTTGCTGTCTCCTTTGCGGTAAGAAATTCAATTTTAAATTCATTACCTATTCATGCTAGAATTTTCAGCCTTATTTATGTTACGATCCGGGCGTGTTTTCGTCGTCGTCAGAACCTATAATTGTGATATGGGTTACTCGAAGATACGGGCATAGTTAAATAATTGCGATGGGTGCATGTCGACTGAACAAGAGACAATTGAATTGAAGATTCAGTGGCAGTGGACAGTGTCTTGTGGTGGTGAATGAAAATTTCATGCAAATGGAGATAATGATTCATTTCAAATTTAGCTCGATGGTCCCAGAATCAGACATTGAATTGCTTAAGTATGATAAATATATGTCATCCCAGTTCACCGTGTGAACAGCGTATTTAAGGGTGGAACTCGGTGGTTTGGAGAAACGATGCTTTTCCCGCTTTTGATGCCCTACTGGTCAAATAAAAACTGTCGAAACCCGGGAAGATACATTTTATTTTTGCGCCCGCAGACTCACTTTATTTCATATGCGATTGAAGTCGCATATCAAATTGATTCTGTGATCTCGTAAAAAGTGGTCGTAAAATGTTATCTCCACAACATGTCACATCCCATGGGTCGGAAGCTGTCAGGAAGGACCCCAGAGGGCTACAATGGCCCGCTACACTAGGTTCGATTCCTGGTATGTGGTCTTGTATTTTTCGTCAAGGAAAGCTACTGGACTCTTTGGGCAAATATTGAGATTGATTTTACTTGTCGCAATATCTAATATAGTAAAACTGGTGCAGGAATTGAAAGTTCTCTCAATTTATCAACTTAGGGTAGGGAACGGCTTAATCAGGGGTCACTATTTTAATCAGTTGTTAGGAAATAGGTCTATAACTCCTACATTTTCCAAATTATTTCATTTTTAATGATACGATCATAAGCTTTATCTATTGGGCCAATGATTCGATGTATGAATCATGATTGATTACCAATTTATTACTGTCATTTTGAAGATTTAAAATACATCATCTAGAAACCATCAGTTTCTGACCTGCTGAAGAAGTTCGCTCAAATGTTGCCTTTGTGTATTTTGCATTTGCATCGCGTGTACCGGAGAGCATGTCTTCATCAGCTCTCTCCCACAACTAGGCTTGTTGCCAGAATGTGATGTTGAACATTGAGTTAAATTTATTACATATTTAGATAATCTGAAATCGCTATTTATTTCATGTTTCTTCCAGTCATTGGAGGTTGATCTATGCTTATGATTATATTGTCCATCATCTGGCACTATCATTTGCAATAAAAAATATGTTTTGGAGCTGTCCAATAGTACCCAACGATAAATAATGCTTCGCTGTTGAGCTGCAGCTATGGCATCACTGTTGCTTTTGAGAGAGCCCATGTTTCCTCTCTTCTTTGTTAACCATGGATATAGCGCACCGGTAATGTAACGTGAAGCCTGCTGTCTCTTGCATTTGTTTGTTTTTAAACGAAGCATCCCGTTTGTCGTCACAGTCGCTTTGGCTAACATTTGCGTGAGAGTAAATGAAATAAGAAATACACATTGCCAATCTAAAGATCAATGACAAACTAAAAGTTTGGTCGTGTACGTCTGTCTCATAACCTGCTAGGAGACGAGTTTGTGGTCGTAGCAATCGACATGTTTTGGTTGATTGTTTTCGAGAGCGGATGGGTAAAACGAAGGAGCGGGTTGAGGAAATTGACGTTTGCAGCAAATCGTGAACTGGCCTATTTCATTTCGCCTTCGCACACATGCACAGAATCGCACTCATACAATATTGTTAGTTTATGTACAGATTGAGGAGCTGAAGAAAACATTTTTTTAATCGGAAAGCAATCCGCATGCGTTTAAGAAGTCCCTGCAATTGGGAACTTTATTCCATGGCTATGAAATTTTCTGAGCCTAATGCTCGTTGCTGAAGGTATGTTCCGATAGACCAGACGTAAGCAGAGGGATTAATGTCTAAATATTGGCAGTTCTAATTATAGATTACATACAGCTTCATCAAATGTCTCAGGGGCTGACTAAACTGCTTAAAACCCGTCCCGTACCCTACCTTTAAATATTGAGATCGGAATCAATTAATTCATATGACCATATTCAGTGACTTTCTCGAGCGGAGTCGGATATTATAAAAAATATATATTTTCGAATGCATATGAAATTTTGTTCTGGAAAGCAAACTGACAATATTTTTTATGTAGTTCACAATTACATTCCTATTTCGATATAACTTTGTTTCTGAAAATTTGTATGTACCGCCCGAAGTTACTTCTTCGTTCTTGCCTGATCAGCAGTAACAATTGTAAACAATGACCTAAAACGTTAATTTCCTGGAAATATCAGGTTTCCAACATGTATATCCACTTCCAACGGGAAGGTAATAACTCCCTGTATCTGTTTCTGGTGCTATGTTGTATGTGGGAGCAAGCAGATCCCAGAAAAGTACGCTAGAAGTCATTGTTTACAAATGTTACTTTCGACCTTTTTACTATTTTGTCTAGAAAGTACATGTAAAGATCAAAGAATCTTCATTGAGTTTTAATGGAAACAATCAGTGTTCGCGTTGAAAATGTAAATAAACCGAATGGCAATGGAATAAGGCCTGTACTCGAAAAAAATGCAACATTTTTATCCGTGTGTAACCTTTTTTGTCCGTGGGTAAAAAATGATAAAAATATGAGTTTAACTAGTTTGGAGTGAATTGTTAACATGAACAAAATTTCATAACAATCGGCTCAGTGGTTATTGAGATGTCATCGAAACAAGAAGAAAATCGCTGGAGAATTTTGCGTGCCGTCATGGAAAATCCGACTGCGACCATGAGATGGATCGGAAGACAACTGGGAATCACCCATACAACTGTGTCTCGGGTGGTAAAATCGTTTAAGGAGTCCCAGACGACCGAGCGGCGGGCTGGAAGTGGAAGAAAATCGAAGACAGCTGACCCTGTGAAGGCCCGGAAGGTGTTGGATTATTCCAAGTGTAATCCGAACCTTTCGATTCGCGACGCGGCTCTGAAGGCAAAGTGTTCCGCCTGGTTCGTTCAGCAAACCATGAAACGAGCTGGGCTTCGTGTATTCAAGGTCCGCAAGGCACCGAACCGGCGTGATCAACAAAACACGGCGGCCAAATCCCGCGCAAGGAAGCTGTATCGAGAGTGGTTAACGAAACCGATGTGTGTGGTTATGGATGACGAAACCTACATCAAGGCAGACGCAAAGCAGATACCGGGGCTGGAGTTCTACGTTGCCAAATCACGGTTTGATGTTCCGGAAGACATAAGGAAGAAGAAAGTGGACAAATTCGCCAAAAAATACTTGCTCTGGCAGGCCATATGCCAATGCGGTAAACTGAGTAAACCGTACATCACAACGGGTACCATCAACAGCGAAATTTACCGCACCGAGTACCTCCAGAAGCGTCTGTTGCCCTTCCTGCGGTCCCACGGAGGCGAGACATTATTTTGGCCGGACCTGGCATCATGCCATTACGCGCGATCGACGTTGGATTGGTACAGAGACAATAACGTTGTTTTTGTACCAAAAACCGCCATCCCCCCAAATTCGCCAGAGATTCGTCCGGTGGAAAGATTTTGGGCCATAATGAAGGCCAAAGTTCGAAAATCGTCCAAGGTGTTTAAGAACGAGCTGGAGTTAAATAAAGAATGGATGAAAGTGACCAAAAAGGTCGGCTCCACCATTGCACAAAATGTAATGAGGGGTCTTAAGGGAAAGGTGCGGGCTTTCAGCGATGGAAAAGAAATTGAATAAAAAAATTATGCCGAAACATAATCCATATGTATTTGTTTGTTCCCTGAAAGTTTCAAGAAAATCCAACTTAAAATAATTTTTTGGCAAACACTTTTGACTGGTGCATTTTTTTTCGAGTACAGGCCTTATCTCAATTCATGTGATGCTGCATTTATGTGCATTATATTTGGCACAACATTATAATAGACACTCGTTTAAATGAGCTTTTTTAACATTATATTACTTACTCTAATTGTTATGTTTGTATTCTCCGAGCGTGGAGTAACGATTATGATGTAGAAGGAGATGTTTCGCTCATCACCATGAGGCAACAAGAGTAGACAGTCATGTTTGCTAGAATTAAATATATGAAGAGAAAGTGTTGAAAGTTCCGCCAGTGTACGGTAGGTTGGAAATAGAATAGAAGTATTGAAAATTGAGCGAAAAGGCCTGGGTAAAGTAGTACTCGAACCAACGACGTTATCATTGCCAAACATCCCACTGCGGTGTAGGTTGAGGCACAGATACAGTATCACAACGCTTTACGGTCTTTCTCTCCGAGGTCTCTACGTTCGAGATGACGAGAAAAAAAAGATAAAAAAAATATTATGTAATTATCAGTCCTTCTGTACCAAAACAAACCCAAAAGGAGAGAGTTTCCTCTCCCATGTACGCATCAAAACAGAATGTGTACAAACTACCGCTAGAAAATTATCACAAGCTATCAGTGGTACATGAGCGAGATCCAACACGTTATTATTGCCAGTTGATTGTTTGGCAATGATAACGTCCGTGGTTAGAGTACTACTTTTCCCATGCCCTTTCGCTCCATTTTCAAAACTTCTATTCTATTTACAACCTACCGTACACTGACGGTACTTTCAACACTTTCTCTTCATATCTTTCATTCTAGCAAACATGACTGTCTACGCTTGGTGCCTCATGGTGATGAGCGAAACATCTCCTTCTACATCATTTTTTTTACTGTTTACGTTACAAGGAATATTCTTTTTTTTTTGCTGTGTAGAACTAGATCCTGAAGATCCTAAACTGACATCAAGAAGCATTTCTATTTATAGTCATAATTGCAGTTAAAATTTTGAGGTTTATAGTCTTATAAATATAAAAACAGACTCTTTTTTTTGTACCTGGCCGTTCTGCATTCTAGTAGATTTAAATTTACATGATTTATTTTTTCTAAGACTGTGTGGCAGAGTCCTGAGTTAAGAGAAGGCGAAACACTTAATGTTGTAAGCACTACACTTGAAAAAAAAAAACAAGAAAAAAGAAGAACGCACTTGGAGAGTATTGAAGGTTAAAAGTAAAATTGAATAAAGAGATTAGTTCAAACTGTGTATTTTATGTGGCAACAACCTGTGGTCAGCGGTACGCTATCAATTTTGTTGCATAATTTGAGTCCAATTACGGGTCATTTAGCAGCAATTCCAGCTTTTATCTGCAAGTAAAACTTATTCGATTACCATTACCAAGGCCGCAACTCCTCTGTTGTTTCTTGATTTGTCTATTGGAATTTATTTAAATATCCATTATTTCCGTCATCATCACCCCTGTTGTCATCTGCTCGTTACAGAGCTTCCTCTCTTCTATTTGAAATGATCTCTTCTGGTATTCTGTCGTATTGCCTGCCATGTTGGTTGCCATTGGTTGCCATTGAAAGGGTCGTTTCTGCTGTTGTCCCCCTGCAGTGAACCCACAGTTAACTGAACCATGAGAAATGGGAACCTTAACCAGGTAATCAAAATACTTCCCCATCATTCCATCGGCTTCATCGTACGATTGCGTTCGCATCGCGGATTGGCAGTCAACCTCGCAAAAGCCTTCCAGCGGCTGTTTCTATCTGTGCGGTGACAGAAGGCAGCATCCAAGTTCCAATTTACTCGTTGTTCTGACTTCTACCTGCCTTTTCGCGAGCAACAGCACAAAAGGATAATGCTGTTTGTCTATTTTAGAATAAATTAATTGCAATTCACCTGTCGCAGGGTTTACGATGCGAATTTCCTTTTCCACTTCATCCGATGTCGCATCTCGTTCCCGGTTGGTATAACCAAGCCCGTGTGTATCCATTGCTGGTGTATTTGAATGAACTGAATTAGGTTCAGTTTCTTAAGTTTTCGCTCACGTACTTTGTGGGTTTCGTTAAATATGTATGCTTGAGGTAAGTACAGCATCAAATGTGGTTTCAGAAGGAAATCCAACTGCTGGGGTATCAAATATAAAGATGAAATCTGTATTGTTACTGCATGATTTACTAGTAGCTCAATTTGTACAATGATTGTCTTAATTAATGTGTGTGTGAGAACAAGGCATTTTTAGCTATTTTTTTTTAATCAAAATTAGCTTGATACCTTATTAACTTAGCCTAGCTTAGCTTGACTAACTGCACGTATGAATGGTTGCTACTCCGTGATTGATCAGAATCAGTAAAATTGCACAAATGAATCAACCGAATGGGGTGGAGAGTAACCTGCCATTGTCACTGTTTACGTTTCAGTGACTCAATTTCTTTAAAAATCAATAACGGCGCCGGCCACTTCCTTCCAGTCAGGTGGGAATAGGGAAGGAAAGTTTGTGTGACCTTTGCTCTTTACAAAATTAGCTTGATACTTTATTGTTCCTAAACTAGTGAACTAGTCCAATCCTCAACTATGCTTGAGGGGCAAATTTAATTTCCTATTCGAAAAATATCTGGACCGGATCAAGAATTCAACCCATCCACTTCTCATTTCACTGTGAACTTTTTCTGCTGCTATGGTGACTCTGCTAAGGGAAATAATGATCATTGGTTATCATCGATTTAAAAACTTGTTATCGAAATATCCATCTGTTCTTGTTGACCAAAAGCAATTAACAAACTCAATTTTACTCTCAGGGAAGGCATGTTTTGGAAGTTTCTAGTTATTGAATGCATCTTTATTCAAACGCTACTAAAGGCTAGTAACTATTCAACATTAGTTACGCCTGCAATATTCTTATTAGCTTTATACGGTAAAGCCTACCGATAAGATAAGTGATCTTTGAAGCACTCCCACAGTTCTTAATAGAGGGCATTCATTACTATTCCATCTTATTATTAGCCTTAAATGGAACTGAAAAGATTTATTTAGTAGGACTTCAACTGTTCGTGCCTTCAGATTGATTTCCTTAAAACGGCAAGTTGATCCAAAATTATTTGATATGCTCTAGATAATTTTACGCGTTCATGTTTTAATAAAAGTCTTATCAATTAGGACTTGTTCTTATGATAAGTGTTTCTTATCAGTTTGTCAAATCTTATGATATTTTTTTGTTTTGAGCAGCGCATTGGGACACTTCTTGTAGTATTTTAAGAAAATTCTTAATTTATTCAGTTTTTTATTATAAAAAACAGGTACGCATAACCTATTATGCAAGTATGCATTTAAAGCCATTTTTTCAATTATACGCAAATTTTCATGTTGATAACACAATGTGCTGAGATAAAAATTCAATATGTGTGGCTCCCTGCAATAAAATTAAACTTTTGGTAAGCATTTGTAGTGTCAGCATGTCAGCATTACAAATAGAGGGCTGTTACAACAATCGCGGGTTCCACGATCCTGACAAATTTTGATCTTCCCGCGGAGTTTTTGTAAATTGAAGCATTCAGTTGCAAACATCGCGAATTCATTTTCTGCTGTTGCAAAAATCGTTAGTTGATGATACTTAAAACAAAACTCGTGAGATGGAAAACGGTTAACATATCATGAAAACTTTCATTGCCAATTAAGAGAGTCTTCAGTTGAATGAAAATAATTTATCTGAGACTTATGACAAGACGAAAATGACGGTTTGTTTGCCAAAGGCTTCCAAAACCAAAAAAGTTTTTTTTATTAAAGTGGCATGTTCGAAAGGAGGATCATTATTCCCAAGGGACTGTTTCTTTCTCATTTATTTTAAGTTAAACTCTTCCAAAAAACAAGACCATCTTATTTTTCCAAGGGATTTAATTCATAATCTTATTTCTTGAATTTTATCAGTTATTCAAAATTGTCATTGTTTAAAAATGAACTTTACATTTAGAAAGTTACTAGAGATATAATGCTCTAGTTCATTACCAACGAGTTCCAAAGTCTTTCATTTCTCGACTTTATTTAACTTAAAGTATTTTGTTTATATTTCAAATGTTTGGAGTCACTTGTTAATTCTTTTTTGGATACTTACTCTTTACCTTAAGAAATGATTCATTTTTATGTGTTTACAATTCTTTCAAGAATTGGGCTGCAAAATGGTGTTTAGATAGCTGGGATGGAGCGTGCGTCCTCGCAACATAGCCATGGTCCTCACAAGTTCCTACCTCATGCTTCCACGGGTCAAGAGATGACAAAGACCGCCAGCTAAGGGTTGCGTACTTAGCTGGTAGTGCAGCCTGGGCACTGTTGTCCTTCTGACTTTAGCTAGATTGAGAAGGTGCGTTCAGCGTCTGTCCTGGCATCCAGCGGTTGAGTAAGAAACGCAGTATCGCGTCAACTATACATTAGGTGGCAGCCGCACCAAGGCGAGGTAGGCAGCGTGACCCCGGTTAAGTAGCATGCTGAAATCTTAATCTGCATCGAAAAATGGAAGTATTCTTTATACGGTATATAATCTCAGATCATCCATAGAATTTCCGGGTATTGTGTAATGGGTTTGGATTGTTTTCTTCCCCCGTGGCTATGATAATGCAAGTCCGTCTACAATTGCAGCAGGATCAGCAGACATGCAGACATTACAAATATAATTGTTATTATCATTTTATATTATAACATCCCTTCACAATATTTTTTATGCTATTTTCAGCTCCGCACAACGATGCAAATGTAAGTTCTGGTCCACCTAACTCACGTTATGTATATGAAAAAATAGGATGGTTTTTACCTTTTTTTTAGAGAGAGGAATATATATGACAAATTTTACAAAAAAATAAATTCGTTTTGGATTTATTGAGTTTCCGTTTTTGGGCAGTAATCATACTCATATGAAATTTATTTGCCTATATTTCCTTTGCTATTTTGTTAGGAAGCCAGGTGATCAATTTTATTTCATTATATCACGATGGAATTTTCTATATTTTAGAGTTTCAATCATCTTACATCGCAGCGGAACCCTTCACATTTTCATACAAAAAAAAAACCTGATTTAGGCGGTATCTGGCTTAAACACGAAATATTCCTTCAATTTATGATATCTAGCATTCCATATATGTCCAGTTTGTAGCGCAGAAAATTACAGCTGTGGTAGGCTTTTGAAAATTACGGAATCTTTGGTAGGCTTTTGCACTTATTGCTGAATGTATTTTTCATTTCCGATTTGCAAATGGACTTTTACCAATTCTGAGCTGAGCTGATTCATGCAGCGCTGTGTGCCATTTGGCTAGTGTTTGATTTTACATTCAATCTTTGTCATTACTTCATCATAACATACAATATCATTATATTTGGTAATATTATTTTATTGATTTTACTTCATAGATGATATAAACATTACTAATTGTTTTTTTTTTCCCATTTATCTTAAACTCCCTTCCAGTTAAATCTTCCCATTCCTAACTCGGTAGCAATAAATATTAAATCAGCAAACATAAAAGCGGATTGCTGTTATAAAATCAGCATCAAGTAGCAAATAGTGACTATGGCAACAGTAAATTAAAATGTATAAATGTTAGTTTTGTAAAATTTCAATAGATTTAATAAACTTTTTTCAGGATACCTCAAATCAAGATTTTGGCGAATTGCTGCTATCGCTGAAAACGAACGAAAACGTGCTTAAGCGCCACTTTAACACTGTACAACATTTCTTGCATTTCAGGATCAACCGAACGAATATCATATATAATAGATACAAGTGCTTGTAGTATTTTTCATTTACATAAACATATATACACTATTATATAAATATTTCATGGGAATGGGAGGGACCATCAGGGCACCCGATTGAGGCACTCTGGATGGGGAGAGTGAGAATGCCAACTCCCCATTGCTAACAGTTTGTGAATAGAGGGCGGGCTCTTCTCCCCGCCCATTGGGGCATCTTCATGTTAGATAGCTTGCTCTTTTGACCAATTGTTCAGTCTTGTTGTTGGAAGGAGATTCTTTATATCCCTGTGGATACGTATAAGTGATGTTGCATATCGATCCACCCAACTCCTTTTTGGCCCTTCATACAACGGCATGATTAGGATAATCAGTGGTTATTAAAGCTTGATCAAGTCTAACAGACTTGCTGTCGGACTTAGTTTCCGTGCTACAATGGGTGATAGTACATATCATACATCATACATCACAATTGTTTCAAGAATTCCATAGTATTATTAAGTTTTTCCTTTTTTTTGGCATCTTCTACTGTAAGAATTCAATTTCAGTCATCAAAATTGTTTCAGTTGAGACTATTCACCCTAGTTTCGTAAAAATAAAGTAATAATTGTTTAGTTTTAAGTGTTTAAATGTTATTAAAAGCTTAATTTTTATATGTTAGTTAAAGATTTGTGTTTAAATGTTATATTTAACCACCGGAGTGTCCAAAAAGAAAAGAAAGTTTGTGAAGACGTTTGTGAATAAAATTTGTAATATGTTTGTTATGGTGAGGGAGCGGGCTCGTCGAAAAATGAACCGCTCGATCCGTACCTAGGATACAAGCCGTACAAGAAACGCAAGGTTCATGGGGTAACGGAGGCTGCAAAGTAGAAGAGGCTGGACAGCGCCAAACTGATACTTTCGCGGCACGGTCAGGAGTTCGTGTGTTCTGATGAGAAACTCTTTGTCTTGCAACAGCCGCAAAATGTCCAAAATGATCGGCTGTAGGCGCTGACGTTGGCCAGCATCCCCTCGTCCTACATAAACATCCCGCGGTTCCAGTGCACCGCGTCGGTTATGGTTTGGGGGCCGTAGCTCCCACTGGTATTTATCGAGAAAAACGCGAAAATCAACGCCGCGTATAAGACAGAGGTTCTGTAAAAGGTTGTGGCACCGGCACTTCGGGACCTCTACGGGAAGGATCATTACGTCTTTCAACAAGACGGCGCACCGGCCCACATGGCGAATATCGTCCGAGCGCGGTGTCAGGAGAAATTGACTGATTTTCTCTATAAGACTTTGTGGTATCCCAGCTCCCCGGACCCTAATCCCCTGGACTTTTATGTATGATCGTAAATGCTGGCCAAGCAGAGCGAACATCAAGTGAGCACTTTGGATCATTTTTAGAAGCTTATTTCGAAGATCTGGGACGAGAGGCCAATGGACCAGGTGCGTGCTACGTGCGATTTTTTTTGTGAAACGTCTCAAGCTCGTCATACAGCTCAAAGGGGGGTTGCTCCCAGCTAATATGTCGTGAAGGTTCTCAATAAACATTGCTTAAAAAAAAAATTCAGAAAAGAATGTCTTGTATTTTCATGGTTCTAACACATTTTTAAATTGTATTCGAACTTATTGAACACCCTGTAGTTTTTTGGCCATACCAGCGGCATTTAGAAAGAGATAGGGTACCGGAATAAAATCTCTAACTCTCTTACTCCTTCGTTCAGCCTATGTACCAAATATGTCATTTATTCAGAGATAATCAATAAAATGATTTTACTAACAGGATGTCCGCTTATATTTAATTGAGAAATTATTAATGAATTTATAGTTGTTCACTTCCGCGTAAGTTTTGATTTGCTAAACTTTTAAACACCATGATTTCACTGATTACGCTTAATAGATTATAGCCACGATCTTCAAATGACCTTAAGTTGGTTAAATTGAACCCATAAATCAGGTAATGCAGCCTATATGTATACAGAAAATAGTCACGCTTTTGAATTTAACTATTCACATAGATAAAATAACAATGATTTAATCAGAAACCCGTAGACTTTATTTAAGGGATATATTTTTTTCTATGCTCCCAACTTTGGCCTGTTGTATTAATAACATATCAAATATGTTGTTATTAGTAGAATTTTCAATGTTGCCGTATGAGTTTGCCGCTGTATATTTTTCAAATGGCTCATCAAAACTCAATCCAGAGGAAAAAGAAATTGGTGTATAGTGAATTATAATGTTTTGACTGTTGAATGGCCGATAACTAATATGTGACAATCACTTGAGTGTTTCAAAGAAGTGTTATATAAGTTTGTATTATGAAATTATGTGAAAGATAAAACCAATACAATACCTTAAACCAGAAAATCAAACAAATACTATACGAAGACTGCATTTAATAATAAACCTATCGAATAGGACGAAGTTGCTTCCATGAATAGACCCAATTTGGTTCTTTTAGAACGAATTTACATCCATGTCCCTCGAAAGTTTCTGGCTCCATAAAATGTGTTGTGTAACTTTTCGTGATACATTTGAAGCAAGAATAAATCCTTTATTCGTGGTCTTTAGCAGTGCTGTACATTTTCATTACGGTTTTATAACCGTACTTATGACTACGACCATCATCTTCTCATGATCATTACAACTCACGAATGAAGGTCAAATACTATGTCACTCAAAAACAGGTTGATCTCATTTGACAAAATCCTTCATGACTGCCCGAGAATGTGATATTTTTATTTTTAAAGTTTTTTTTATTTTTCGTCGGCCTATTTCCTCACATGGTGACAATCACCGACCCCAGGAAGACGACTCCACCACCTGGACCCTACCTAACGACTCATGAATATGAGCCGGGACCAACGCCTTTACTTCCCTTCCGAAGGAAGACGTGACCAGATTTTTTCGCCTCAGAAAAACCACCGACGTCGACTGGGATTGAACCCAGACTCACTGGGGTGCCAAGTAGCAGTCACGCTTACCACTGCACCACCGACGCCGGCCAGAGAATGTGATATGAAGGGAGTAATAAAAATCAATCACTCAGTGATTATCTGTGAGAACGATGTGCAATACAGATTATTTTCAGCATAATAGGTGTTAACCTCTGTGCATATTAAAAATACTTCTTTTTATGTTGTCGTTTCATTAACCTCAGTCATTATTTTCATTTGATTAACCTTCCTAGTGTATTAAAAAAACTGACATTAGGGTCAATATTGACCCGGATTTCAACCCTCTCTAGAATTATGAAACTTCAACCTAGAGACAATACCCATTTGACAATACCCCATTTGAAAAGTTATGGTCTCAAAAATGCATAGGTGGTAAAAAAAACCGGGTTTAAGTAACATTGGTCTCCAGGGATCTGCTACAAAGGGAAGGAGGTTTTGATTTCGATGTGTGAACGGAATTGCATACAAAACATTCCAGACTAGTAACACAGAATTGCCGTCTTCGACAAAGCTTCTCAGTATGTCATTTCTGGGTTTTTTTTTTTCATTAGGGCGAATCTCCAATTGAGACTATAGTTAGGAGGGGGAAGGGGGGGGGAGAGATTAGGAGAGTATAAAAAAAAATAGATTTGTTATTTGATAATAGAGGAGAGAGAGAGAGAGTGAGGGAGAGGAAATGAAAGGGGGTATGGGGAGATTAAGGAGTGTATCGAATATAAGCTATCCACATACATTTGCGTTGTACGCATGTATTTGTGATGGTTTTTTATGCTCTGAACACTGCATGCTGTGCGTTTGACTGTCAGCTTTCTTTTGTTTACTTGTTTGTGCGGTTCAAATTCTGCGTTTTCAAAATGTCGCGTATTGAAAAGGAAGTGAAAATTAAGGTTCTGGACACATGGCTAAGTGAGAAGGGTATTACTATGCGAAAATTGGCGAAGCGGTTTGGAATTCATCATGCGAGTGTTAAAACCATCATTAATAAGTTTGGGGAACACTATTCTTTGGATGAGCTACCAGGAAGAGGCAGAAAACCCGGTTCTTCCAACCCGAAACTGGAGCAGAAAGTGGTATCTCTAATCATGAAGAACAAATCAATGTCAATACGTGATTTGGCCAAAAAGCAGGAACGAGTGTCGGAATGATCCAGCGTATCAAGAGGCGAAACCACCTGAAGACCTACAAGAAGCAGAAAATCTCGAAACAAAGTGCAGAACAGAAGAAGCGAGCAGCAACAAGGGCCCGGAAATTGTATTCGCGTCTTTTGCAGCGTCCGGATGCATGCGTTTTGATGGACGATGAGACCTATGTAAAGGAGGACTCAAAACCCTTCCAGGTCCACAATACTTTACTGCCGTCGTTGGGGAGGATGTGAGCGATGCGGACAGGTCGATTCAAGTGGAGAAATTCGGTCGAAAGGTACTGGTATGGCAAGCAATATGTTCCTGTGGTTTGAAGTCAACCATTTTTTACACTACCGGAACTATAAATGCGGAAATCTATCGATCTGAGTGTCTCCAGAAGAGATTGTTGCCTTTATATAAGAAGCATAGTACACCTCCACTGTTTTGGCCGGATTTAGCGTCGGCTCACTATGCCAAAACCACTCTCAATTGGCTTGCGGAAAAGGGTATAGATTTCGTTGAGAAAAATATCAATCCACCAAATTGCCCTCAGCTTCGACCCATCGAACGTTACTGGGCAATCGTGAAGAGGGTCTTCAAGAAGACTGGTAAGGCAGCTGGGAACATGCAGGAGTTCAAAAAAATTTGGGCTCAAGCGTCCAAAAAATGCGATGCAACACTTGTCCGGAACTTGATGAAGAGCATTCGATCCAAAGTTCGAAAATTCGTGAAGGAATAACTTAAATTTCATCCGGTCTTCATTATGTTCAAGTTTAACCTCGTACAATAAAGGATCATTTTTTTGTATGAATAAAATATCGGTTTTCAACATAATTTGAAAGAAAGTTTGTGGATAGCTTATTTTCGATACACTCCTTAGAATTCTTTAGGGGGGGAAAGAACTGTAATGTTTGACCGATCAAGTTAAAAAAACCCTTAATGAGTGCTATCCCTTAGATGAAGTGTCATACACAGGCTTGAAGCAATAATAAATCCTTTGTTCGTGGTCTTTAGATTGCAGACAGCGAGACAACCAGACCATATTTGTTTAAAAAACTTTTTAGATCCGAAGGTCTCGTACAGTGATTGTAAATTAACTTTACATGGTTGACTCACGGCTCGATCAGGCAGTCTCGAATCGATAGTGATCGAATAAAGTATGGGATCAAAATCGAAGTCCTTTGAAAGAAAAGTTTTGATTTTCGATGTGGTTCTCCTTGCCAACTGTTGCTGTTGCTGCTGTTTAAATTGTTGCTGTTCCTGCTGGCCAGCGGTATTCTGCATCCGTGCTGCTATTTTGACATTTGTCAGGTTTGGCTACAATCACTTACAGCTCATATACTTTATGAGTTTTATTAAAAGATGTGATCGATCGCTGCATGTAAGGTTGAATCAAGGGACACATACACTAAAATGTGTTTTTTTTTGTCACTGATTGGTAACTGATTTTATTTTTAAAGTCGTAAATTTCGTGGAACAAATTTTAGAAACTCAGTAACAGGCCTGCAAATGTAAAAACAAATAACATAATGTCTTCAAAATATCTGAAAAGGATTTTTTTTTAAATAAAATTTCTTACGTCTTCAAAATGAAAACAATTATTTATATATGACATCTTGCCCGTAACTTTCAAATTGACAATAATAAAAACCTTTAAGATAGTTCTCTTACCCCGAGCAACTCTAATAGTATTCTACACCGTGATTGAAACAGCTTGTGTCATGATATGAGATAAGTTATGAATATTCCTGTCTACTTTGAGCAGGCAATTATTAATTACATTGTAGCAGCACATCAGAAGCAGGTGTGACAACAGCAAAGCAAACTATCACACTAATTTGAACTGTAACAAGCGGAAAATGACATAACACACGAAAATTCAATTATTGATATGCCTATTCGTTCCGAAATTCCAAACGACCACCTGAGCTGATTTGTTCGGTTTGCTCAGGAAGGCAACCGTCACGGCGGAATTGTCGCGAGCGAGCACACTCAACGAACTGTAGATAAGCTGTTCCACCTTCGTTGCAATTTTGTGCGCTGCTGATTAGGCTGCACAGAAATAGGCCACCATCTGCTGGACTAGTGCTCATATGACACCGGAAATGCTAGCACATTGCATGTGGGTCAGAATTAGAATGCTCCGAGTGAAGTAATAACTGTATTGTCGCTATCATGTTTTCTATTCTAATCGATATGACGTCGCAATTATGTCACACAGAACGACATATTTGCTCTAGTCGAAACTCTCGGTAATTTCCATGCGTGACAGTTTAATATTCTTTTTGCACTCGCAATAATTTTTCATCGAACATGGCATCCATATAGCAGCCATGGTAATTTTATTATACGATCCATTTATCACCCCTTACAAATTGTTTCACATGACAGTGCTGTAGCAAGGGTGAAAGATGTGCGTGGCTGCCGAACTGAACCAATGTGTAAGTTACAAATACACTGAATGTTACATAACAAGCTCGTAAACTTAATTGAAAGTCCATCAAGCGTTAACAACGACATTGTATACAAAAAAGCTAAATGCCATCAAAATTTTAACTGAATGTGTATGCCTTAGATAATAAAAAAAATACAAGAATAGCTCAAGGTCATATATTTGGTTTATTTTAAACTTTCATGGTTTCTTATAACTGTTCAAATAAAGAGGAGAACAGTTTATCTTGGAAAGAAAACTTAACATTAGTTAGTTTAATGTTTTAAAGGTGTGCCCTTTGTTTAAACTAAGATGTCATCCCATATAAATTTAAAGAGTGTCACGATCACTATTTGATTAAATTAGACTCATTTTTTTCAAATTGTTTAAAAATCTTTAACACCTCTGAATTTAAAGGTGTTTACATGTTAAATTATGCTTCTTATTTGATTTTGATATAATTCGTAAGTAAACGCCCAAGTAACACCACTTGTCATATTCATGTTAATAATACACTTTTTAGACCATGTTTGTTTTTCTAACGTCAATAACTTAATTTCATACACGCATATAACCGAAAAAGCGCAATAAATGTGGCATTTTTTAACATCTTTTAAGTCATACCTGATGTTTTGTAGAACATCCATAAGACAAATATTATGTTCTATGGATGCTTCCAACAGCAAGCTTATAACATAATGATATATTTTCTCGAAGCATGCACGGTTTTAACAAATGTAAAAAAATATAAACAAGATTTTTTAATGGCGAAACGATATCGTAGCTATCGGTATTTAAATATGATTATTTATAACTTTTTCAAATAGGACATTAAAAGCGCGTTACGCATGGAAGTTGTTTCAAAATTGTATATGCGGCTTAAGTTAGCAGAGCAACTTTCCGTTTTACCTTCCCTAATTTCATGCGCCATCGATTGGATTAAAAAACGTAGGAGGTACAATCCCAAAATGAAGTACGTTTGACTCAAATCAGTCAAAAGTATGGATACTTAAAGGTGAGTAAAGATAGAACGTAGGGTAAGGGGATGTAATGTTAGCCTATCACCTTCATTCGGCATATGTACCAAATATGTCATTAATTTAGCGACTATCAACAAAATCATGTTGCTAAGAGGATCAACGATGTAATCCAAAGCAATTGAGACAATATTAATCAACTTATAGTTGTGACCTTCCGCGTAGGTGGCGATTTATTGAACTTTTAGGGCATCATGATTTCACTCGGTTGGGCTGAACAGATGATCTACTCGATCTTAAAGTGATCTAAATTTGGCTTAATTGAATCGATAAAGCGAGTAATGCATTCTGGATGTTCAGAAAAAAATTACACGTTACAAAATAACTGTTCACATAGCTAAAATAACAATGATTTTACAAGAAAATCGTGGACCCAATGTTGTGATCATTATTTTTTGTATGTTCCCAACTATGTTCCTGTTGTACCAATAATGTAGTAAAAAAGGTTGTTATTGGTAAAATTTTTGAAGTGGAAATGCATGAGTTTGCGGTTGTTTATATTCAAGTGGCTCATCTAAACACAAACCGAAGGAACAAAATTATTGTATAGTGAATTATAATGTTTTCATTATAGAATGGTTGATATATCATATATGAACATCACTTAAGTGTTTCGAAGCAGCTTTATTTTAGTTTGTTTTGTGAAATTTTGTGTTAAGTAAAGCGAATACAGCTGACAATGCCTTAATTCATAAAATTAGAAAAAAACCGTACAAAGACTGCATTTAGTAATAAATCCAACAAATGGGACGAAGTTGCATCCATCACTAGACCCAATTTGGTACTTATAGACCGACATTAAATCCATATCCTTCGAAAGTTTCTGAGTTCATAAAAAGAGTAGTGTAACTTTTTGTGATTCATACTACCAAATGTCTCATCAAGCTTACCTTAGCAAGTGTATAACTAGTTGAATCTCGCTAACAGCTGCAAAACTTTATGAGTTATAATAAAAAATGTAATCGATCGTTGCATAATAGGCTGAGTCAAGGGACACATACCCTAGTAGTAAGATGACAAACAGTCACCGATGTTTTCTAGAAATAAAATTTTAGGTTGATCGAACAAAAATACATCAAAAATGTGTTCGCTGTTCTGATACCACGTTTCAACCGAATATGTGTGGAAGAACATCCTCAAAACTTTTAAAGCCAAGAAATGTTTGGTATTCAACCTCAGGACTTTTTTTCAACAAAATTTTTTTTTTTTTTGTCAAAGAAGTGGTTTTGGGGGTTCTTGGGGGGTAAGATGGTTTTTAAAACCCCGGTGGAATTTTTCCAAGTTTTTTTTCTTCGAAAATAGATTTCTTTAATCACGGTATAAATAAATGCCATTGGGGGTTGGAAGTCTCTTATTTATAAGAAGAAAAGTGTTATTTTTTTTTTTTTTTTATAATATGTAGTAGATAAGCCAGTTGTTTCTTTGTTGCATTGATTTTCTTGAAGAAGCGCCACACATAGCAATAAACGATTATAATCTAACTGAGCAAAATAAAACAAAAACAAAATTACCTAATTAAAATGCTCTGTACATCCCCTCTTATGTATATGCTGTGTACGAATCAACATTAGTTAGACTAATGGGTACATTCCAGTAAGCTACACCTCGCACGAAAAATGAGTTCCCGTACTTCGACGTTCGATGTCTGGGCAAAATAAATTTTATGGACCGATTGCTTCGCACAGTTTGCAAATTGGCTATGTAGATAACCAGGTTGCTTCGTCTTAAAGAGGCTATGCAAGAATAATGAACAACGCAGCTTGCTAAAGTTTTCCAAAGGACATCCTATTAGAAGATGTTGCAGGTGAGAAACACTTGAAAACCTGTTCAGACATAACGCACACATATAATTTATAAATAAGAATGGATACATCATCAAGTATAAAATCACATGCCGAAAAATTGGGAAAAATCAGACTTTTGAATAACTTTATCTTTATATATTTTTTGAGCAATGATGAAGTTATGAAAAGCAAACGTAAGCAAGCATATTTTTTTCATATTGCCATGATACATATTTATCCCATCCGAAGTTGGATTTGATGCGACTACCCAAACTTGTGGCATTATCAACAAATTCAACAATATCATTGTCAAAGAGCAGTGATGATTTTAAAGAATCCTGAAAAGAAGCATGAGATATAAAAAAAGCATTAGTTTTCCTAAAATTCAAACTAAGCATATTATTAATAGACCAATTTAAGACCCTCCTCAGATAATCATTAATTTACTGAGAGATTTCAGCAACAGAGTTACCTGCGCATTGCGCAATCAAAGTATAGTTGGACATCATCAGCAAAAAAATGAACTTTGCAATTTCTTATTATTTTAGGGAGGTTATTGATATACAAAGAAAATAAAATTGGCCCCAGAATAGAGCCCTGGGGAACACCAGATGATAAGGAAAGAAATCGAGATAGCACTCCATCACTGAAAACAGCCTGTGTTCACTCGCTAAAATAAGACCTAATCAAATTTGAAGCATGAACGGAAAACCTAAAATTTAATCTCAGTTTATGGCATAAAATGTCATGTGACACAGTGTCAAATGCTTTTGAAAAATCCAGTAGAATGAGAACAACTGGATGGCCTCTGTCAAGTACTAGACCAATATCGTTAATTATCTTCAGCATAGCCGTTTTAGTACTGTGTTTTTACGATAGCCAGACTGGAACTGGTTTAAAAGATTATTTCTGTTTATGTAATCACAAATGTTCATTTCAACAATCTTCTCAAATACTTTAGATAAAGCCCAAAGAATGATAATCGGCCGCAAGTTTTCTAACGAGTTCAAATTAGATCTTTTCTTAATTGGAATAATTTTTAATTTCTTCCAAGCATCCGGTAAAACGCTTGTCGTAACAATTGTATTGAATAAATGTGTTAAAGGTTCAATCAAAAGAGGACAAATGGCTTTTAAGAATTTTACGGGTAACATGTCGACTCCAATAGCTTTTGAATTGATAGCGTTCGAAGCTTCAATAACATCGAGTTGACTAATTCTATCGCAATAAAAAGAATCCCGATTCAGTTCGTTTGAACCCATGGAACCTGATAATGAAATATTACTTCTAGTAAAATTATTACTGAAGGTGCAGTTTATCTCATCAGCAGTGAAATTATTCGCTGTTCCAGGCATGGTTCGACCAATTCGTAGCGTCTTGTGATTTTTCCATAATTTCTATGGCCTTTTTGAGTCGAGACGAGAAGCAAAATAACTTTGCTGTGCATTACGTATATGCTTATTAACCTGATTTTGAGCGTTTTTGAACGCAAGGTATATATTAGTATTATTTGGGCTTCAAATGGTGAGTTGACAACTTCGAAGGAGGGTGCGACCGACCTCCAGTCCTCACAAGTTCCTAGCTCACGCCTCTACGAGTCATATGATCACAAAAGACTGCCCGCTGAAACATGGAGATGCTGGTTGGCTTAACCTGGGCAATGTTGTAATTTTGACAATAGCGAAGTGAGGGGGTGCGACTGAAGATCGTGTACCTGTAAATCATATTGTTTACCCATGCCTGTAAATCATTTCCTACTATTTTTCATTCTCATTTAATTCATAATTTCAGCACGCTTTCTGTTCTCAAAGATTCTCAGGCATCTCAAGATCCTGGAGCAACATGACAAGCATCAGAGGTTCAATTTGTTTTTCAGCATTCCAGTATAACATTTTCTTTAAAATTACACTTCTGAACTTGAACTACTATGTTCATAAAAGACGGACATGCGCTTATAAGCAGTATAATTTTAGTTTTGATGATTGGAGTGATCTTCTCTGTTTTCAGTTTTTTCAGGGACTGTTAAAATGTTGATATGTACCTTATTTATGATTTCAGTGATCAACCAGTGGATTTCGGATATATTTTGTACAGACATATGATGTGTTCTCTGACTATTATTGTGAATACAAAAAATAATCTTACTGCAACGGCTGAACTCTTTCAATGAGAGGTTGATCAGCTAAGTAAGCTAAGTCACCTATTTCAATTTTAGCTATGTTCAACTATTTAGCTGTCGTTCTCACATTATTATTATTAAATAGTTACTCAGATAATTCTTTCATAATAAAATTAAATTCAGTGTAGAGTCTTTGAGATCCATTTCAAATGACTAAAACGGTAAGGAAACGGACGAGCACCTTGAAATTTTAAATATAATATTCTTTATATGACATATAATTCCAGATTGTCACCCAGATTTTTTTAAATAATTCATTCGAGGCTATGCTACATTGTAGAAGCTTCAAGTTTAATAATGGAAACGCAGGTCTTCCTACAATTACAACAGGACAACAATATACATACATGTGTAATATTAGGTGCGCAACTAAGTTCCCGCTGTTTAGCAATTGATGGCGCCGGTAGAAAGTGCTGGTCGAATGTTGTACATCTCAAGCGTCATAAACCAAGCTCAAACATATGGTAAACAAACCGCTTTGCCAAATCAGTGAATTTGGTTTAGTGTTATATATTTTGGTTGTTTGAAGATGTCTGAATTCGTGCCAAATAATCGTCATTTGCGGGAAGTGTTGATTTTCTTCTTTCATTCGCTGAAAACGGCGGCTGAAGCACATCGAGAGCTCCAAAAAGTTTACGGTGATGCTGCTCTGAGTGAAACAACGTGTCGTGATTTTTCGTCGCTTCAAAAACGGTGATTTCAGTGTTGATGATCGTCCACGTGACGCCAAAAAACTTCGAAGACTCTGAATTGGAGGCATTGCTCGATGAGGATACGTGTCAAACGGAAAGAGTGCTTGGTTCAGGATTAGAAATTTCCCGCCAAGCCGTTTCTAAGCGATTGCATGCGTTGGGAATGATTCAAAAGCAAGGAACTTGGGTTCCTTACGATTTGAAGCCAAGAGATGTTGAGCGTCGTTTTTTCGTCTGTGAACAACTGCTCCAGCGGCAAAAAAGGAAGAGTTTTCTACATTGCATTGTAGGGGGTGACGAAAAATGGATTCATTACAGTAATCCAAAACGGAAACATTCATGGGGACTGCCCGGGCATGCTTCAACATCGTCGCCTACGCCGAATATTCACGCTGCGAAGGTTATGCTGTGTATTTGGTGGGACCAAGTTGGTGTTAGTTATTATGAGCTGTTGAAACCAAACGAAACCATTACCGGGGAACGGTATCGAACTCAATTGATGCGATTGAGCCGAGCACTGCACGAAAAACGGCCACAATACGAGCACGACACGAAAAAGTGATTCTTCAGCATGACAACGCTCGACCTCACGTTGCGAAACCCGTGAAAACCTACTTGGAAACGCTCAAATGGGAAGTCCTACCCCACCCGCCATATTTTCCTGATATTGCACCGTCCGATTATTACTTGTTCCGTTCGATGGCACATGGTCTCACTGGTCAGCAGTTCCACTCATATGATGATATCTCAAAATGGCTTGATTCTTGGATAGCATCAAAAGACGAACAGTTCAATCGAAATGGTATTCACGTTCTACCAGAAAGATGGGAAAAAGTCGTAGCTAGTGATGGGCAATACTTTGAATAATTCGTTTGTAACCTTTGTTTTCAAAATAAAGTTCCTTTTACACCAAAAAAAAAAAGCGAGAACTTAGTTGCGCACCTAATAGTTATTATGGTTTAACATTTTAATATCCTTTCACTATATTTTACATACTATTCTATATGAAATTGCATACTGATTTTACATTTTCATCATTATCATTACCTGTTTTTGCATTGCTCGGATTTTCATCATTTATTTAAATATTATTCTATTATTCTTACCTCGGTGCGTATGGTACGGTATGTCCACGCAACCTTCCTCCCCTGTAGATTCACAAAATGCGTTGTGGTTCAAATCTATTCATTTGAATCCAACTCATTTCACAGAATCATATTTTGCGGTTAATGCAACGCAGTAGGCCTGGCCACTTTGACGCTTGTATCATGTCTTTGATATGCTGCAATCATCAATATTGACAAAAAAAATGGGCGTCATCTAACCCAATTATTTCCAGGATGCTTTCTCGTACTGTTTGCGTTTGTATTAGATTAGATTAGATTAGATTAGTAAGGTATATATTAGTATTATTACTGATTTTCCATTCTTTGTATAGCATATCATGATTCACGATAGCTCTACTTATGATTGGATTGAACCAAGGACTGTTCTTTTTATAACTTGAAATAATTCTGACTGGTACAAACGCGTCATGGAGATTAGTCAAAACATTGTTAAACAACTCCAACTGCATATAAGACTCATCAATTTTATAAAAAATGCTCCAGTCAACTGAACTAAAAGATTCCACCAACGAATCAATTTGCATGGCATTATAATCACGATTTTCGATCATTTTGGGAGAAGGTATGAAACTGAAATCAAGGGATGCAAAAATTAAGTCGTGGTTGGATAATACAAGTACTTCAATTTGGCTAAATCTCAACACATTTGATGGTTTATTTGTTAAGATTGAATCCAATTGCGACGCTCCACTTCTATGAAAGAACGTGGGTTCATTACCTAAGCTGTTTAAGGAAAGCTGTTTAGCTGAAAGACTGCTTAACAGATTAGTGTTGAAATCGCCCATACAGAAAACATACTTATAGGAAAAGCCATAAGTAGACAATAAGTACTCAATTATATTTGAACAGCCACTTTCAGGAGGATTGTAAAATGCAGTTATCATCAGTTTTTCATTTTGAATGGCAACCTCAATGGTGATATATTCTATGTTGGCAGTTCCTGACTGGTTGTTTGATTTCGAAATAATATTGAAAGGAAGAGTATTTTTAATTTAAATTAGTACACCACCACCCAAACGTTCAACACGATCACGTATTACAATTTTGTACCCATTGAAAGTTAAAATGGAGTCATTATCAACATTACTAATGGATATAATCTGGCGCAATTCCTCAATTTTACACAGTTTACGAGCACTAAAACTTTGGCTATTCACACAGCAATCAGACAGCTTTCCATTAAATAACGCTGATTTCATTACGGTACCAGGAATGCACCAGTTCGTCGAAGTGTATGAACTGGAATTATTAGCCATTAGGTAAATAAGAAGATGGCACAGCAACATAGAGGGAATTATATACGAGCATTTCTTCGAAAACATTATTTACATACTTCATTTCTATTACAAACTATTCTACTAAAAAATTGACGCATACAGTAACAACAGCTAATAAAGATTTTTTTTTCACCAGAATCAGCAGGATCCAGGTTGGAACAAAACAAAGCAAACCAACAGCAGAGCACCAGGTTGGCCCGAGGTAGACAATCCTCCCGTGAGGAAAGAGATGTTTTGGGAATGCGTGATCTCCCCTACATGCAAGCGATTCCTTTGTTTGTCTGATCTAAGAGTGTAATGTCATCTCCCCCTCTCCTCTAGTCTAGTAAATTCCCTGCCATTGTGTCCCAGTTATACTATCCTTTTGTTTCCGTGCTACTTGTACCTGCCCAGCAAGCAGTGGTCACCCATCTACGGCTTAGTTCCTGAAAGGGGCTACAGGGACCGTGGACTTGGTAGATGTCGCAAACATGAGCAGCA